>JAUDYM010000011.1:0-1200000 GCA_030407015.1 Armillaria fumosa
GAGTGGGACATCGCTCATTTTGACTTGTTATCACTCTCATAACTGTGCCAATTCAATGACGCTCTGTACGCTCCTGATACTATTTACCCACTATGACGAGGTACTCATCTGTCAATGTTTAGTGCTTCAATATCTTTTACCTTCACATACAGATCCATTCTCAGTATGTCTTCTGTGCGCGAGACGATCTCTTCAAAGGATCGATGTTTCTCTGGACCCTGCACAGCGCGTCAGTCTGTAAATGAAGTATTCGGACCGGGAAATTAATGCGTCATAAATTATGACATCGACTCGCAACCCTGAAATCAATAGGAGCTCCACATTTACCAGGCGAGATCTCCTTTTCCATGCAATTTGAGTCTTCAAAAATGAACTGACATCTCTTTTTCTAGTTACTTAAAGCTCATTCAATATGATTGTGGATCCCGGGTGTCAATGAGTAGGTGGAAATTCTGAACAGCAACAACCTGGTGCGCTCTCTGGCCTCTCTAGAACACGATATCCACTAACATATCCAATTAGACAGGTGGTAATACGTCCCCTTGCCGATATCAATGCAACGGAGACAACTAGCCGTGAAATATTGCGCTTAACCGGTTGAAAATGAGTGCGGAAACACCACTGAACGTAAGTCATATACTTGCAATATTCCAAAGTTCTGATATTCAGGTGGTTCCAAGTCGTCCCTGTTGCGTAGTCAGGGTCCATTTGTCAACATTATTTCACCCGGTACCTGCCCAAAAATCAACACGAAGGTTGGAATATTGTTGAGTGCGTATAATCTATTTCCTTGAAATCCACTAAGCACCTAACATTATACCAGGCTTGGTGTGAGTCTGCTGGGGGAGGGGATGGGTGTTTTTCTATCTTACCTATGCTAGGATTCCATTTCGCATGCAATATCGGCAGTACCAATTGTAATGCAACGATATACGACACGGGGACCTCGTTCAGCAACACATCTATTTTTCGTATCTTCTGAATTCCAGGCATCTCAAAATTCAATGTCCGATACTCGCTTGGCTGTAACAATATCGGTTCATATTATTTCCGTGCTCCCTGAGCTCCAGGCCTACACGAAGACTTTAAATACGAAGTACTTTTACTCCCTTTTCTCATCATCCCACTCATTCCTACTTTTCTCTCTTACCCAGGCTCCCTCCTCTCCCTCCTGTGATACCGCACCTCCGATAACTATCTCCTCGCTGTCGAACATGCCTTTGGATGCTTCTCGCACCCGTACGCATTGTCCTCGACGAGGTTGGGGGTCGAAGGTTTTGGTCTCGTGACCATTTGGCACGTACATTTGGTCGGGCCGGTCTGTTGATTTGCTTCGTCTCTCTGACCACGACGATGACGACAACGAGTTCGCTATCGATAACGGTGAGGCCGCCTATTTCTTTTGTTTATTACAGTCTTTGACGGTATGTAGAACTCCTTACAGAACACACCGTCAACACGGAATCCAGATTCGATGGTACGCGTCCATTTTGTTGATCTCAAATTTTTACTAACATTTTATTAGAGGTAGTCTGCACTCTAAGCTGTATGGTGAGCTACTGTTTTAATCGAATCTCCGCTAACCCGTATTCTCTGCAGTTCACCCACATCCTCGGCATTAGTTACTGCACCTGTTTGGTACATAGTCCGCTCGATATTTTTATTCTTTTAACTGACACGTTGTTCTATGCTTTGTAGACGGCACGAACTGGCTGCAAGCTCCCCAGTCTCATGCTCTGGTGTGCGTGGATTGGCTTTATTCCATTTTTTGCCTAGCTAACGCGTCCACAGGACTTCAAGGTCTATAATTGTCGACAGCGGGCAGCGGACAAGGACGTATTTAATGCAAGACACGGCGCAGATTGTTGAACGTGGGATACATGGGGATATCACGGGCAGGAATTGGAGAGAAACGTGGTCGGGATTATTGGTGAGTTCACTCTGTTATCGTTCTCCCCACTGTTAACGTCGCCTCTTTGCACTTGAAGGTGGCTCTCAGGACATCGGGCGCTGACTTGTACAACGGCAATCGAGACTGGAAGGGAGTGGCTGCGTGCGGATGGGGATCAATTTCTCGGGCTAGGTTACTCAAAAAGGTTTACATCTGCAAGGGTGAGTTTGTTGATTTTTTAGGATATGGCCAATCTGAGAGTTCATAGAGACCGTCTCGGTGAAATTCCGGGGAGACGACACTCACGATTCTGATCCAGTACTCGAGCTGGTAAGCGTCTACGTCGCCAAGGAATCGGTGCACCAGGAACAAGACGTATTCTTGGTCCCATGGCTGTGACACGATGGTAAGCTATTTCATTTTCATTCTAAATACATCTCTAATACGGTCTTTTCTCTCCCCATAGTTATCAAGATATCGGGCTCGGACACCCGGAACGGCGGGCTCGAGTACGGCTAGCTGGGACGGGATGGGAATGATGGGCTCGGATGGGGAGCGTCCGTGGACAGGACAGACTAACTACGGCGGTGCTGGTAGTCTGTGCGTTTATCGAGCTATCATGATGTACGTGGATCAGTTTCATTGCATATTTTGACCAGCTAACGTGTCCCCAGGACTCCAAGATCTATTCCCCTTGACAATGGACATCGGAAAGGACAGATTTGATGCAAGACATAGCGCAGGTTGCTGGTTGTGGGATGAATGAGGATGAATCGAACGTGGCGTGAAGGTGTTGAAGAGACACGGCGTCGGGATTAATGTTGTTAGGGTGAGTCAAATTGTACTCGCTCTCCCCGCCTCTAACGTGGTCTCTTTCCCCCTGAAGTTTGCTATCAAGATGTCGGGCACCGACTTGTAGAACGGCAGTCGAGTTGGGATGGGAGACATTGCGTATGGATTGGAATTGATATTTTGGGCTAGTTGCCGGAAGAGTTTGGATACTGTGAGGGTAAGTTTGCCGAATTTTCCAGATAGGGCCAATCTGACGGTTCATAAAGGCCGTCTTGTCAAAATTCTGTGGACGGCACGCACCGTTCTCCAACTCGAGCAGGCGAGCCTATGTCACGAAGGAAACGGCGCCCCGGGTCCCATTGCTGTTCTGCGATGGTGAGTTATCTTATTTTCGTTACATACCTTTCTAATCCGGTCTTTTCTCTCCCCAGAGTTATCAAGAAATCGGGCTTGGACATGCGGAGCGGCGCGCTCAAGTACGGCTGAGACGGGATGGGGATGATTGCATATGGATAGGGGCGAGCGTGGATGGGACATACACCAAGTACAGCTGCGCAGGTGAGTTTATACATTTATCAAGCTATTATTTATGTAAAATGTAACTTACAGGTCGACTCGGCACCTACTCTCGGCACGCTTCGGAATTATTGTAGCGAGACTCTGGTTGGAGCGGCAGTAAAGAATGTATATTATCATAGGCGAGTATCAACCTTTCAGCGGGGAGATTTGGGTACTGACCGAGGCTTTCACAGATGGAGAAATGAATAAATAAATGAATAGTAAGTCTGCCTGCTATGTTGAATAGTAGAAAACTGACGTAAACTTGGACAGATTATTGTTTTGAGAGTGGCCCTGTGTTTGAGGCACAAATATAAGATTAAATACGTAGTGTACATGTATAATAAGTACTGAGTAGTAGCCGTAGCGCGCACGGACACGTCGGGGTGCGAGTGTATGGACGCAGCACGCACGTATGCGGGTGGTATGCGAGAGGAGGGGACGGGACGAGGACGTCGCGCACATGGAAGGCCAAACGTCTTGCATGGAGGGACATGGTTGTGAGAGAAGTCGTGGCCCATGGCTGAGGACGACGGTCGACATCTATGGCTGTAGATGGGAAAGGGAGGGAGGTCGTCCATGGCTGTGAAGGGAATCAGGGAAGGACCCGACTATTTAGAGAGACAAGCAGGGCATCGGGCATCGAAGAAGTCAGCAAGAAGTGACCGACCCGACGTAGACGCGTGAAATCTTGCATCAAAGCTGCTGATATCAGCTCTTCTTCCACACTCTCGCGGACCCCCGAGTTCCTCTCGCTGCACGCGTCTTCGCAGCTACTCTCCTCGCAAGACTACAACGCCCCTCTTCGGACTTATCCTTACCCTAGGACCGCCGACCGACTCTATATTGGGACCTCGTTCCAATCCGAGGTGTACGTCTTTGCGACTTGCTTTCTGTGCATCTCGGATAACAGGACTCAAGTTTCTATCTACACTTCGAGCAAGGGACAAAGGAGTATGGGCCGGCGTCCTTGTTTAGGCAAGGTTTAAAGAGGGTCATCGTTGTTAGAAGGTTCCAAGGGGCCGTGAACACCATGGAAAAAGAAGGAGCCGTGCCCGCAGACCATCCTAGGTTCTTCGCTGCTGGAGAGATGTTGTCTACCGGAATGCGCATCCCTTTTACGCTAGCCGGCGAGCGGTTCAAGAAGATGCAAAGGTATACCTAACGATTAACTTTTGCATTTCTCCGGCTCACCTTCCGTTAGAGCCTTTCTTCTTCTTTCCCGCCGAAGAGCATCACTTTCTACTCCCCAGGACTCACGAAAACCTCGAAACAGAATGGGCTGGCCATCATCCAGGATCTAGCAAGGCGCCGGGACCATGTAAATCGGTGCGTAGCCATCTTCTTTCTAATCGGCACTCCCCTTACTGACAGTCGCTAGGTACTCCGCCGCTGTGACGACGACGTTAGCATACGGCAAGGTTCCACCTTCGTACAAAGTCCCCAAAGTCCACTCAGTCAATCAATACCCCACTAAATTCGGACTAACGATGCGCGCCGGAGCCTAGAGGGACGGTATCTCCCATGTCTCAAGTAAGGACATCGATCGATCTTGAGGTCAACATGAGCTGACCTTCATTAGATTCATCTGAAACCAGCTATGTTGAGGAACTAGGGTTCTGGGAGTCGAAGGCTTTGGTACTATGACCGTTTGGCGTCCACCTTTTCGGGCTCGGTTTGTTGATTTGGTTTGTCTCTCTGACCACGACAACGATGACGAGCTCGTTGTCGATGATGGTGAGTCCATCTATTTCTTTCGTTTCTTACTGTCTTTGACAATCCTTAGAGCTCCTCGCCGAGTGCCTCTTCCAAGTGGAATCCGGATTGAAATGGTACGCGCCGTCGTCCATTTCATTGATCTCAATTTTTTTCTAACATTATACTAGAGCTTCCTGCATCCCAAGCTGTATGGTAGGGCACTATTCTACTTGAATCTGTGCTAACTTGTATCCTCTGCAGTTCATACACGTCCTAAGCATAGTTTATTAGATCAATCGTGGGCCTGCTCGGTACGTCGTCTGCTTGATATTTACATTCGTTCAACTAATGGATTACTCTTACCTTTGTAGACAGGAACTGGCTGCAATTTTTTCTAAGTTCCATGTCCTGATGTAAGTGGATCAGCTTCATTCCATTTTTTGACCAGTTGACGCGTCCACAGGACTTCAGGACCTATTACCATTGACAACGGACTGTGGACGACGACGGATTTGGTACAGGACTAGGCGCAGGCCGTTGAATGTGGGATGGATGCGAAAGCATTGATCGAGGGAAGGGATCGACGAGAAACGGCGTTGGGATTAAGCCTCCAGGGTGAGTCATCTTGTCCTCGTTCTCTTCGTTTCTAATGCCGTCTCTTTGTGCCTGAAGCTCACTACCAAGACATTAGGCGCCGGCCTGTAGAATGGCAGCCAAGACAGGACGGCAGTCGTTGCATATGGATGGGTAAAGATCTCTCGGGCTTGTTGTTCCAAGGTACGTCTACTGTCGATTTCTCTGGATATGGCCGATCTAACAGTCAATAGAAGCCGTCTCGCCGAGTCCTGAGTATGGGGCACTCACGATCCTCCAGCCCTCAAGCAGGCGAGCGTCCACGTCACCAAAGAAATCGGCGCACTGGGAATAAGGTGTATTCTAGCCCCATGGCTGTGATACGATGGTGGGTTCTTTCATTTTCGTTACATACCTTTCTAATGTAGTCTTTTCTCCCCTCACAAAGTTATCCAGAGATTTGGCCCGGACACGCGGAACGGGGGCTCCAGCATGGCTACGATGGGACGTGCTTGATTGAGTACAGATGGGGAGTTATCGTGGAAACGACGATGCCAAGTACGGTTGCGCAGGTGAGTTTGTACGTTTATCGAGGTATTATTGATCTCAAATGCGAATTACAGGTCATCTGGTCGAAAACATCAGTACTCGGCACGTACTCAGCACGCGTAGGAATCGTGTGGCGAGGCTCTGGTTAGAGCGGAAGTAGGAGCTGAAAGAATACTGTAATAGGTGAGTGTCAAATTTTCACAAAGGCGATTTTCGTGCTGACCGAAGCCTTCACAGATACAAAAATGAACAAATACATGAATTGTAAGTGTAGCTACTACATTGAATGACAGAAAACTAACGGGAAATTGCATAGATTATTGTTTTGAACCCGGAGATTGAACAAGGAAATAAGATTGGATACGTAGTGTACATGTATTGTAAGCACAGAGTAGTAGCCATGGCGTGCGCGGACACACTGAGGTGCGGCTGTATGCATGCAGCATGCACGTATGCGGACAGTGCACGGGGGGAGGGAGTGGGACGGGGACGGGGACGTCGCCGAATGGAAGGGTGCATGGAGGGGTGGGGTGTGGCTGTGATGGTCGTCTTCGTCTGTGGCTGTGAGAGGGAGGGACGTCATTTCTGGGCCAAGGAGCAGGCGATCCATAGAGTCTCGGGAGGGAAATCGGGCACCGGATAGAGGTAACGAGGTCAAGAGAGGGGAGGTCATAGAGCAGAGAGGTGGAAGTGCGGGGTCATAGACCCTCTGGACCTCTCGGCAGGGACTCGGCCATCACGCATCGCTCAATTTCAGCTTTGAGCCCCACGCACATCTAACACACTCGCCACCCCAAAGACCGATTATTCACGTAGCGCGTACCTCGACGACGCGGATGGCGACTACACGCCTGCTGCTCTACGCGCACGACGCAAATCTGGCGCCAAGGGTGCGCTTACACTCCGAGATCAGGAAAAGGTGGGTGATCATTCTATGTACGCGTACACTCGCCGACTCTGTGGCAGCACATCGACCACCTGAAGAAGGAAAATTTTGACATCAAGATAAAATGCCACTTTCTCGAGGAATGGCTGGTGCAGCTGGCGCCGGACCAGATGGACGCGGCACTGAAGCAGAACATCGATCTCAAGATCGAGCTGTCAGCGCGCGGGCAGGAGATCAAGCGGCTGAAGAAGCTCCTGCTTGAACTTGAGCGGGAGCTGGAGAGGATGCAGCGTGCGGCGGGGCGGGGCCACGGGCGGGGCCGCGAGCGGGAGCTGGAGGAGAAACTGGAGGAGCGGGATCGCGAGATCCGGGAGCTGAGGCGGCAGCGGCAGAGTGGGCATGGGCACGAAGCGGAGCTGGAGGAGGTGCGGGATTTACTGGAGGAGAGCAACGCGGAGATTGAGCGTCTAAGGGAGATGGTGGAAGCGCGGGGTGGGGAGGGGGATGGGCCGCTGAAGGCGCGTGTGGTGGAGCTGGAGGCGGCGAACGAGGAGTGGCAGCAGAGGATGCAGAGCATGGCGGACGAGTATGAGGAGGAGAAGCAGGAGCTTGTTGGGTCGATCGAGTCGATGGGTGTGAAGATTGAGCAGCTCCAGCACAGGAACGAGGCGCAGATGCAGGAGCGGAGTGAGAGTCGTGCTATGATGCTGGACGAGAGGGAGCACAGGGAGGCAGTGGAGGATGATTTGAATGAGGTCAAGGATCGCTTGGCTGCTGCGCTGATCGAGCTCCAGCAGAAAGAGGATGAGATTGAGGTAAAGAACGAGGAGCTGGATAATTTGGTGGTGCAGCATGAGAATATTGTGGAGCAGTGGCAGGGAGAGGTGGAAGAGACGAGAGGCCAAGTGGAAGAGTTGCGGGATGTGAGTGATTTTTCTTTTCCAAGTCGTGTCCTGACTCGTACAGGTGCTTGCTGAACGGGATGCCGAGTCGAAGGATCTGCGACTTAATATCAACGAGCTCGAGGCGAATACTGAGGATCTGCATGCCAAATTTGAGGCTGCATTGGCACATCTGGAGCGCGAGGCGGAGGAGAAGGACAACGAGATCGAGACGCTGACAGATGCTGTGAAGGAACTTGGGGAGCAGGTGTATAATTTGGAGGATGAGCGGGATCGAATACGCGATGCGGCGGATCGAATGCGGGAAGATGAAGAGCGTCTGGAGGCTATTCAGGCTGCGCTCAAGGAGGTACGCGTCGTTGTCTTTGAAAAGTCTGTGCTCATTTGTTGTAGAAATTGACCCAGGTGAAGGCACAGCTTGAAGAGACGACGGAAGCATACGAGACGTGCAGCCGAGAGATACATGCGCATCGGGCACGGCAAGAGGAGCTGGCGCAACATGTGGAGGAGCTGGTCGAAGAGGTGGAGCGTGAACGTGAGACACGAGAGCGGTCGGAGAATGCTTTGGAGGAAGGTCGGGATGAGCTGCGACAGCAACGACGGGCACTGGAAGCGAAAGAGAGTGCGCTGCAGAGTGCTTTGAATGATCTTGCGCGTGCACAGTCGCTCTTGAGCCAGAGGGAGGCAGATCTCGAGGCCGTTCAGACTGCGTTGCGGACGCTGGAATCCGAGTCGAAGCGGGCTGGCGAGACGCACTCGACGGCGCAGTTCTCATTGCAGATCGAGGTGGACCGGCTGAAGCGGGACTTGGAGCGAGTTGAGGATGAGCTGACTCGAGCGAGGAAAGAGCTCAATGAGAGGGAGAGCAAGGGCCGTAACAGGGACGGTGACTTGGACAAGTTGCATGGCGAGAATAGGGAGCTGTCGACCCAGCTCGCTGCTCAGACGCAGGCGTGGTTGAACGTTTCGGAGAAGCTGGATATGGTGCAGGGGAATCTGCGCATGGCAGAGGCAGAGGTTGCGGCGTTCAAGGCGAGGGTTGGGGAGTTGGAGGCGAGGTTGGGCAAGGACCAGAGGTCGTTGTTGAATGCCGAGAGTCAGTACCGGGATCAGCTCACGGAGAGAAACACGCTGTTGTTGACGATCTACCAGTACATGGACAAGATATTGGGTGTTGACAAGACACCTGTGAGTTTTATTCCCTCCTGTTTTCTTTTACTGACACGGATGTAGAAAAAAGGGGAGACAAAGCCGTTTACAAACTTTAGTGTCTTTCATGACAATCTGATCACTCGGTTAAAGGCTCTCACTCAGATTCAGCTGGACTTTGATAAGCGGTGCAAGGAGGTGGAGGGCCGGTTTATGGACAAGCTTACGGATATGCGGAAACAGCTTGATGCACGGTGGAAGCAGATTGACAAGTTTGAGGCTCATGCCAAGGCGTATGGAGAGGTCAAAGCTGGGTGGTGGCGCAAGTTTAGCGCCAAAGAGGGCGAGCTGGAGGCGATGAAGATGACGAATGCAGAGATGGCAGCACAGCTGGGGAGCATGACACGGCCAGGGCACACAGACTCGATGGAGCTCCGGTCGGTGAGCACGCGGGCGGTGAATGCGGAGCGGCGGCTTCACAATGCGCAGAACCAGCTGCTGGCGACGGAGGAGAAGATGGCTGTGATGAGCGAGAAGAGCGCGGCGGCGGAGGGCAAGTGGGAGGCGCGGGTGAAGGAGTACGAGACTCGGCTGAAGGCGGTGGAGGAGCGGGTGAAGCGGGAGCGGCAGGGTGGCAAGGAGCGGGTGTCGGAGCTGGAGGCGAGTGTCAAGGTGCTCCAGCGGCAGCTCGATCTCGCGCAGAGGAGGAGCCACCAGCTGAACGATGTCATTAGTCATGTATAGTACTGTAATTTAGCATGTGGATATTACCATTACCACCCCGTGGCAGTGCTGATAAGGACGATGAGCTGATTTCTCGACGAGGAGTAGGGCGATAGTGAATCGGAAAGTGGGGAATTGTTATTGATACCAGTAGGATACACGATGTAAGAAGAAAAGAGCAGAAATCGTAGTGGAATCAAAGAAAGGTTTAAGAAAATCCATTTGCATTCCCACGGTGTAAACAGAAAAGAGCGTAAGTCCACCGACAGTCAAACCTCATAGGATCATAATTTCCCCACCCCGAAGGTATTCATCAAATGCACAAACGGGAGGGGGCATCCTCCAGTTTGTGCTCCGGCCAAGCGTAGTCTCCCGTTCAAATCGTTCCAACGGGAAACCGAGGCTTGCCGTTGTGGGTCCGATTTGCCCAAAAAAAAAGTCAAGGGGAGTCTCGTCACACAGAAACGCAACGAGACTATCTGAAATGGTAAGTCGTAGCCCTAACGCTGGCACCTACCTTGAAGATTTCAACGGTTTGCTGAAATAGAAGCAAGTCAGTGCCATGTCTTCTAAATAGGCAGTGATGGCTTACCTTGCTCAGATCCAGAGTTGCCGGGTGAGTCAAACACCCCACGCGGTCACCCAACCCCGAGTCCTCCTCAAACGGCGTCTATTTAATCAGACGCAACGGGTTAAACGGGGGTGAGCAGCTGCGTTGGGTGGTCCACTCCTTTTTTGAATGGTCTCATTGTCCTTGGGGCCTACAGACTTTATCAGACACAAATTGAGCAGGAATACATACCAATACAACAACTTTCGCAGTCCATTTTCAGAGCTGGCATCCCTAGGTAGGAGTTTAGGAAAAGGATAAACCTACAGTATCAAACTCGCTGCCATGCCCTTGCCCGACATCGATTCATCGTGGCAGATTGCAGATCGTACTCATCAGGAGGCTGTCATTCTTAAGTCGGACAGCTAAAGAAACAATTAGTGATCAATGCAGCCTTTGACATCGAAGCGACGTACCTGACATCCGAGTATCTTTGTGCTCCACACTTCCCAGAGTGTTCCAATCCCATTGGTTCCCAGATGTCAATATGTTGTGGCAGCGCAAATCCAGACATCTTCGATGGTAGTACCATCCTTAGTGGTATGAGATCTGCAGCTGAGAATTAGTTAGAACAAGATTGTAAACAATAGTTACATACCCCATAAATCCTGCTCACTGGACATTGATATGTTGTCGCAAGGCAAAAGTCGTCGTCCGAGAATGTATTTGATACGTTGATGGCTACAGTGAGACCAATGTTGCTCTAAGATGGTAAGTAAAAATCTGGCCGTTGACTCCCAAGTACGTACCGATTGTTTGGGACCCCGCACTTCAAGAAGATACCCTATGGCTTCAATGACACCATGCCCTTGCTCACCGGATGTCGATACATCGTGGCGGGGTAAACATCATCATCTAAGATTTGTTTGACACATTGAGAGCTGAAGCGAGACTTCAGCAGAAATCCAGACAAGGACCCCACACTCCAAGAAGACACCCTACGACTTTGACAACACCATACCCTTGCTCGCTGGATGCTGATACATTGTAGCAAAGCAAAACTCGTTGCCCAAGATTGTGAGTTGCGTTCGAAACTTGAAGGGCTAACACGAGACTGACACTGTACCAATATCGTCAGCAAAAACACAGTCAGTGACATGACAAGGACGTACCAACCACTTTGGGACCCTGTACTTCAAAGTTACACATCCAGTAGACACCCTATTGCTTCGACGACACCATGCCCTTGCTCACCGGGCGTCGATACATCGTGTCGAGGCAAACATCATGTGAGAAGGTATGTTGAACATCTTGAGATGTTAAGGGCAAAAGCAAGACCAAGGCTGCATGGAGATAGTCAGAAAAAACATATTTATTAACATTGCAAGGATGTACCAATCCCTTTTCACTTTGAGAAGACACCCTACACTTCAACAACATCATGCCCTTGCTCGCCAGACGTCGATACGTAGTCTCAAGCTAAAATTCCCTGCTCCACGATGAATACAGCCTGTCCGCTAGGAGGGAAAGCCTGAATGAGGGAGAAGACGACAAGATGAATGCGAGAGAGGGAATGAGTGTGGTGATCAATGATCGAGGGAGATGTCGGCGTCAACACCTTGCTTGCCGGAAGATGATACATCGTCTTCAACCAGACTGCAAAGAAAAGACTGAGAAAAAAGGAGGATAATGTTTAAAGATGTACTCACCACATACCCATTGCCTGCATGTATGTCGTCTGGTGCGTCTCATTCCTCCTCATGAGCCATCTTCAGGTGAAAAATTGGTCCCTACAGGCGAGGGCTGCCGCTCGCCGCAGGGCATCGACTTTGGGGGGGGAAAATGACTTGGGCGATGAGGGATTTTGATGTACCGAGAAGCTGAAAGAGATCTCGAGATTGGCAACTGTGGAGATATGCCGAAGAAAGAAAGATAAACATACCAGAGACACAGAAATACTAGTTAAAGTGAATCTGTGTTGTCAGACACGTGAAAGAATACAACGAGAGTGGAAGCAGCTCAGGCAAGGCTGGCACAGCCATGCCTTCGGCAAACACGTCTGTCCCAATTTGGTACTCAACGCTTTGCTTCAAGCGTCGACTTGATAACATGCGTATGGTGCCCTACCACCCCTCACAACACTGAGGAAGGAGCATGGACAAGATAAAGGTCTGTGTTTGGGGGCATGTGTTGGGGTATCAGAGGAGCATAGTGACGGCGGGATGTGAGGGTGAGTGTAATTCACATACTATTTGTTCTGAGGCTTATATACCATGCAGGGTCTACAGAATCAACAATCGGATGCCAAGAAAAATCAACAAAGTTTGTTCACGTGCAATGGAGTAATCTTCAGGCTCGTATATATTTACATTCTCCACATTACTCAATTTCTTTGCAGCCAGATCTGATTTCCAACACCATGGCAATGCTGGTTCAGCATTGCCATGATATTGGAAATGGATTCAGCTGTGATTTATCCTTCCTCTCCTTGTATATCTGCCTACTCACCTGATGATAGATGTACAGATTCATAGAAAAGCATTCAAACCTCAAAGTTAAGATTTATTCAATTCCAAACAATCTCAAATCTGTGGTCTTCAAATTGTGCCCACTAACCATTCAAATTGATCCCATTTGTGAGTCAGAAAGCATGCGAGGAGTTGCATCGTGCCTCCAATCTAGGTCCTAAACAAATGAAATATGCTTACTACCTCCGAATGGCGAAAACATACACTCAAATTTCCATGATGCATCCGATCCCAAGGTTTTCCCGAAATGAGCTCTTACATCTCACACAATATTATCTCATTGGAATATCAAGGTATACCAACAGTGTCGCTCTATCTGCTTCCCACATGAGGCACATCCACATGAATGTTCATGTCCTGTCACTGAGCAAGTATTCAAGAATTCCATCCATAAATTATCGTTGTGACTGCGACTCGGACTCAGGGCAATACAGGGCAAAAAATGTTGTATGAACCCTGAAGTTCGGTTCAATTAGCCTGTGGGAATGTGTGCTTGAATGAAATAGCCAGACAATGCCGGTATGTCCGAGTCTCCGAGATATCCCTGAAGTTCCATTGTGTTCCCTAGGTATTAGACTGAATTTGAGCCAACAAAAATAGAGATATCCACATACATTCCAGAAGGATAGCCTGCCGATGGCCCCACTACCCTATGCATGCCAAAAATTGGAGGAACAGAAAATGAATGGGAGCCGTGTATTGATTGATTGCGTATCCATCCTGCACAGCTGTAATAACTCCACCCTGATGAGATGGGCAAATCTCACCATATCTCCGCAACGGTTTATGCGAGAGCAAGGGAAGCGCAACCCACCTTGACCCTGGAATTCAATCAAATGACGTGAGGTGGTATCTCTGGATAAATTCTTGCAGCATCATTGGCTGTAGACCGAGAAAGCTCTGGCACCGATTCAGATGGATGTGCTAGGCATCAAGGGAGTGTATGTGCTCATAAAACTTCCAGAAAAGTTAGTGAGGACAGGCAATTGGGAATTCAGAATAGAACGTAGCTAGAGAAGTGAAAATGCGCTCAATTCAGTTTTTAGAAGTCCCTACAATATTCCCAGTCAACACTTGAATTTCCGCAGACATTTGAAGTGCATAGACTTCAAGAGAACAGATGGCAAGTCCTAAGACAGCCACGAAAGTACATAATTAGACAAGTATATAAGTGTTTCATACCTGTGAGCATATATCTCAATGATAGTAAAAGAGCAGTTGTCATTTCTTGAAGCTTAATGTCCGAGATGGGCAATAGAGGGTCAAACAGGTGGTGGTATTGACGAAAGAGGAAGGCATTCCTCGGCACTCCGGGATCCGATGCCCTTCAGAGTGGGACATCGCTCATTTTGACTTGTTATCACTCTCATAACTGTGCCAATTCAATGACGCTCTGTACGCTCCTGATACTATTTACCCACTATGACGAGGTACTCATCTGTCAATGTTTAGTGCTTCAATATCTTTTACCTTCACATACAGATCCATTCTCAGTATGTCTTCTGTGCGCGAGACGATCTCTTCAAAGGATCGATGTTTCTCTGGACCCTGCACAGCGCGTCAGTCTGTAAATGAAGTATTCGGACCGGGAAATTAATGCGTCATAAATTATGACATCGACTCGCAACCCTGAAATCAATAGGAGCTCCACATTTACCAGGCGAGATCTCCTTTTCCATGCAATTTGAGTCTTCAAAAATGAACTGACATCTCTTTTTCTAGTTACTTAAAGCTCATTCAATATGATTGTGGATCCCGGGTGTCAATGAGTAGGTGGAAATTCTGAACAGCAACAACCTGGTGCGCTCTCTGGCCTCTCTAGAACACGATATCCACTAACATATCCAATTAGACAGGTGGTAATACGTCCCCTTGCCGATATCAATGCAACGGAGACAACTAGCCGTGAAATATTGCGCTTAACCGGTTGAAAATGAGTGCGGAAACACCACTGAACGTAAGTCATATACTTGCATATTCCAAAGTTCTGATATTCAGGTGGTTCCAAGTCGTCCCTGTTGCGTAGTCAGGGTCCATTTGTCAACATTATTTCACCCGGTACCTGCCCAAAAATCAACACGAAGGTTGGAATATTGTTGAGTGCGTATAATCTATTTCCTTGAAATCCACTAAGCACCTAACATTATACCAGGCTTGGTGTGAGTCTGCTGGGGGAGGGGATGGGTGTTTTTCTATCTTACCTATGCTAGGATTCCATTTCGCATGCAATATCGGCAGTACCAATTGTAATGCAACGATATACGACACGGGGACCTCGTTCAGCAACACATCTATTTTTCGTATCTTCTGAATTCCAGGCATCTCAAAATTCAATGTCCGATACTCGCTTGGCTGTAACAATATCGGTTCATATTATTTCCGTGCTCCCTGAGCTCCAGGCCTACACGAAGACTTTAAATACGAAGTACTTTTACTCCCTTTTCTCATCATCCCACTCATTCCTACTTTTCTCTCTTACCCAGGCTCCCTCCTCTCCCTCCTGTGATACCGCACCTCCGATAACTATCTCCTCGCTGTCGAACATGCCTTTGGATGCTTCTCGCACCCGTACGCATTGTCCTCGACGAGGTTGGGGGTCGAAGGTTTTGGTCTCGTGACCATTTGGCACGTACATTTGGTCGGGCCGGTCTGTTGATTTGCTTCGTCTCTCTGACCACGACGATGACGACAACGAGTTCGCTATCGATAACGGTGAGGCCGCCTATTTCTTTTGTTTATTACAGTCTTTGACGGTATGTAGAACTCCTTACAGAACACACCGTCAACACGGAATCCAGATTCGATGGTACGCGTCCATTTTGTTGATCTCAAATTTTTACTAACATTTTATTAGAGGTAGTCTGCACTCTAAGCTGTATGGTGAGCTACTGTTTTAATCGAATCTCCGCTAACCCGTATTCTCTGCAGTTCACCCACATCCTCGGCATTAGTTACTGCACCTGTTTGGTACATAGTCCGCTCGATATTTTTATTCTTTTAACTGACACGTTGTTCTATGCTTTGTAGACGGCACGAACTGGCTGCAAGCTCCCCAGTCTCATGCTCTGGTGTGCGTGGATTGGCTTTATTCCATTTTTTGCCTAGCTAACGCGTCCACAGGACTTCAAGGTCTATAATTGTCGACAGCGGGCAGCGGACAAGGACGTATTTAATGCAAGACACGGCGCAGATTGTTGAACGTGGGATACATGGGGATATCACGGGCAGGAATTGGAGAGAAACGTGGTCGGGATTATTGGTGAGTTCACTCTGTTATCGTTCTCCCCACTGTTAACGTCGCCTCTTTGCACTTGAAGGTGGCTCTCAGGACATCGGGCGCTGACTTGTACAACGGCAATCGAGACTGGAAGGGAGTGGCTGCGTGCGGATGGGGATCAATTTCTCGGGCTAGGTTACTCAAAAAGGTTTACATCTGCAAGGGTGAGTTTGTTGATTTTTTAGGATATGGCCAATCTGAGAGTTCATAGAGACCGTCTCGGTGAAATTCCGGGGAGACGACACTCACGATTCTGATCCAGTACTCGAGCTGGTAAGCGTCTACGTCGCCAAGGAATCGGTGCACCAGGAACAAGACGTATTCTTGGTCCCATGGCTGTGACACGATGGTAAGCTATTTCATTTTCATTCTAAATACATCTCTAATACGGTCTTTTCTCTCCCCATAGTTATCAAGATATCGGGCTCGGACACCCGGAACGGCGGGCTCGAGTACGGCTAGCTGGGACGGGATGGGAATGATGGGCTCGGATGGGGAGCGTCCGTGGACAGGACAGACTAACTACGGCGGTGCTGGTAGTCTGTGCGTTTATCGAGCTATCATGATGTACGTGGATCAGTTTCATTGCATATTTTGACCAGCTAACGTGTCCCCAGGACTCCAAGATCTATTCCCCTTGACAATGGACATCGGAAAGGACAGATTTGATGCAAGACATAGCGCAGGTTGCTGGTTGTGGGATGAATGAGGATGAATCGAACGTGGCGTGAAGGTGTTGAAGAGACACGGCGTCGGGATTAATGTTGTTAGGGTGAGTCAAATTGTACTCGCTCTCCCCGCCTCTAACGTGGTCTCTTTCCCCCTGAAGTTTGCTATCAAGATGTCGGGCACCGACTTGTAGAACGGCAGTCGAGTTGGGATGGGAGACATTGCGTATGGATTGGAATTGATATTTTGGGCTAGTTGCCGGAAGAGTTTGGATACTGTGAGGGTAAGTTTGCCGAATTTTCCAGATAGGGCCAATCTGACGGTTCATAAAGGCCGTCTTGTCAAAATTCTGTGGACGGCACGCACCGTTCTCCAACTCGAGCAGGCGAGCCTATGTCACGAAGGAAACGGCGCCCCGGGTCCCATTGCTGTTCTGCGATGGTGAGTTATCTTATTTTCGTTACATACCTTTCTAATCCGGTCTTTTCTCTCCCCAGAGTTATCAAGAAATCGGGCTTGGACATGCGGAGCGGCGCGCTCAAGTACGGCTGAGACGGGATGGGGATGATTGCATATGGATAGGGGCGAGCGTGGATGGGACATACACCAAGTACAGCTGCGCAGGTGAGTTTATACATTTATCAAGCTATTATTTATGTAAAATGTAACTTACAGGTCGACTCGGCACCTACTCTCGGCACGCTTCGGAATTATTGTAGCGAGACTCTGGTTGGAGCGGCAGTAAAGAATGTATATTATCATAGGCGAGTATCAACCTTTCAGCGGGGAGATTTGGGTACTGACCGAGGCTTTCACAGATGGAGAAATGAATAAATAAATGAATAGTAAGTCTGCCTGCTATGTTGAATAGTAGAAAACTGACGTAAACTTGGACAGATTATTGTTTTGAGAGTGGCCCTGTGTTTGAGGCACAAATATAAGATTAAATACGTAGTGTACATGTATAATAAGTACTGAGTAGTAGCCGTAGCGCGCACGGACACGTCGGGGTGCGAGTGTATGGACGCAGCACGCACGTATGCGGGTGGTATGCGAGAGGAGGGGACGGGACGAGGACGTCGCGCACATGGAAGGCCAAACGTCTTGCATGGAGGGACATGGTTGTGAGAGAAGTCGTGGCCCATGGCTGAGGACGACGGTCGACATCTATGGCTGTAGATGGGAAAGGGAGGGAGGTCGTCCATGGCTGTGAAGGGAATCAGGGAAGGACCCGACTATTTAGAGAGACAAGCAGGGCATCGGGCATCGAAGAAGTCAGCAAGAAGTGACCGACCCGACGTAGACGCGTGAAATCTTGCATCAAAGCTGCTGATATCAGCTCTTCTTCCACACTCTCGCGGACCCCCGAGTTCCTCTCGCTGCACGCGTCTTCGCAGCTACTCTCCTCGCAAGACTACAACGCCCCTCTTCGGACTTATCCTTACCCTAGGACCGCCGACCGACTCTATATTGGGACCTCGTTCCAATCCGAGGTGTACGTCTTTGCGACTTGCTTTCTGTGCATCTCGGATAACAGGACTCAAGTTTCTATCTACACTTCGAGCAAGGGACAAAGGAGTATGGGCCGGCGTCCTTGTTTAGGCAAGGTTTAAAGAGGGTCATCGTTGTTAGAAGGTTCCAAGGGGCCGTGAACACCATGGAAAAAGAAGGAGCCGTGCCCGCAGACCATCCTAGGTTCTTCGCTGCTGGAGAGATGTTGTCTACCGGAATGCGCATCCCTTTTACGCTAGCCGGCGAGCGGTTCAAGAAGATGCAAAGGTATACCTAACGATTAACTTTTGCATTTCTCCGGCTCACCTTCCGTTAGAGCCTTTCTTCTTCTTTCCCGCCGAAGAGCATCACTTTCTACTCCCCAGGACTCACGAAAACCTCGAAACAGAATGGGCTGGCCATCATCCAGGATCTAGCAAGGCGCCGGGACCATGTAAATCGGTGCGTAGCCATCTTCTTTCTAATCGGCACTCCCCTTACTGACAGTCGCTAGGTACTCCGCCGCTGTGACGACGACGTTAGCATACGGCAAGGTTCCACCTTCGTACAAAGTCCCCAAAGTCCACTCAGTCAATCAATACCCCACTAAATTCGGACTAACGATGCGCGCCGGAGCCTAGAGGGACGGTATCTCCCATGTCTCAAGTAAGGACATCGATCGATCTTGAGGTCAACATGAGCTGACCTTCATTAGATTCATCTGAAACCAGCTATGTTGAGGAACTAGGGTTCTGGGAGTCGAAGGCTTTGGTACTATGACCGTTTGGCGTCCACCTTTTCGGGCTCGGTTTGTTGATTTGGTTTGTCTCTCTGACCACGACAACGATGACGAGCTCGTTGTCGATGATGGTGAGTCCATCTATTTCTTTCGTTTCTTACTGTCTTTGACAATCCTTAGAGCTCCTCGCCGAGTGCCTCTTCCAAGTGGAATCCGGATTGAAATGGTACGCGCCGTCGTCCATTTCATTGATCTCAATTTTTTTCTAACATTATACTAGAGCTTCCTGCATCCCAAGCTGTATGGTAGGGCACTATTCTACTTGAATCTGTGCTAACTTGTATCCTCTGCAGTTCATACACGTCCTAAGCATAGTTTATTAGATCAATCGTGGGCCTGCTCGGTACGTCGTCTGCTTGATATTTACATTCGTTCAACTAATGGATTACTCTTACCTTTGTAGACAGGAACTGGCTGCAATTTTTTCTAAGTTCCATGTCCTGATGTAAGTGGATCAGCTTCATTCCATTTTTTGACCAGTTGACGCGTCCACAGGACTTCAGGACCTATTACCATTGACAACGGACTGTGGACGACGACGGATTTGGTACAGGACTAGGCGCAGGCCGTTGAATGTGGGATGGATGCGAAAGCATTGATCGAGGGAAGGGATCGACGAGAAACGGCGTTGGGATTAAGCCTCCAGGGTGAGTCATCTTGTCCTCGTTCTCTTCGTTTCTAATGCCGTCTCTTTGTGCCTGAAGCTCACTACCAAGACATTAGGCGCCGGCCTGTAGAATGGCAGCCAAGACAGGACGGCAGTCGTTGCATATGGATGGGTAAAGATCTCTCGGGCTTGTTGTTCCAAGGTACGTCTACTGTCGATTTCTCTGGATATGGCCGATCTAACAGTCAATAGAAGCCGTCTCGCCGAGTCCTGAGTATGGGGCACTCACGATCCTCCAGCCCTCAAGCAGGCGAGCGTCCACGTCACCAAAGAAATCGGCGCACTGGGAATAAGGTGTATTCTAGCCCCATGGCTGTGATACGATGGTGGGTTCTTTCATTTTCGTTACATACCTTTCTAATGTAGTCTTTTCTCCCCTCACAAAGTTATCCAGAGATTTGGCCCGGACACGCGGAACGGGGGCTCCAGCATGGCTACGATGGGACGTGCTTGATTGAGTACAGATGGGGAGTTATCGTGGAAACGACGATGCCAAGTACGGTTGCGCAGGTGAGTTTGTACGTTTATCGAGGTATTATTGATCTCAAATGCGAATTACAGGTCATCTGGTCGAAAACATCAGTACTCGGCACGTACTCAGCACGCGTAGGAATCGTGTGGCGAGGCTCTGGTTAGAGCGGAAGTAGGAGCTGAAAGAATACTGTAATAGGTGAGTGTCAAATTTTCACAAAGGCGATTTTCGTGCTGACCGAAGCCTTCACAGATACAAAAATGAACAAATACATGAATTGTAAGTGTAGCTACTACATTGAATGACAGAAAACTAACGGGAAATTGCATAGATTATTGTTTTGAACCCGGAGATTGAACAAGGAAATAAGATTGGATACGTAGTGTACATGTATTGTAAGCACAGAGTAGTAGCCATGGCGTGCGCGGACACACTGAGGTGCGGCTGTATGCATGCAGCATGCACGTATGCGGACAGTGCACGGGGGGAGGGAGTGGGACGGGGACGGGGACGTCGCCGAATGGAAGGGTGCATGGAGGGGTGGGGTGTGGCTGTGATGGTCGTCTTCGTCTGTGGCTGTGAGAGGGAGGGACGTCATTTCTGGGCCAAGGAGCAGGCGATCCATAGAGTCTCGGGAGGGAAATCGGGCACCGGATAGAGGTAACGAGGTCAAGAGAGGGGAGGTCATAGAGCAGAGAGGTGGAAGTGCGGGGTCATAGACCCTCTGGACCTCTCGGCAGGGACTCGGCCATCACGCATCGCTCAATTTCAGCTTTGAGCCCCACGCACATCTAACACACTCGCCACCCCAAAGACCGATTATTCACGTAGCGCGTACCTCGACGACGCGGATGGCGACTACACGCCTGCTGCTCTACGCGCACGACGCAAATCTGGCGCCAAGGGTGCGCTTACACTCCGAGATCAGGAAAAGGTGGGTGATCATTCTATGTACGCGTACACTCGCCGACTCTGTGGCAGCACATCGACCACCTGAAGAAGGAAAATTTTGACATCAAGATAAAATGCCACTTTCTCGAGGAATGGCTGGTGCAGCTGGCGCCGGACCAGATGGACGCGGCACTGAAGCAGAACATCGATCTCAAGATCGAGCTGTCAGCGCGCGGGCAGGAGATCAAGCGGCTGAAGAAGCTCCTGCTTGAACTTGAGCGGGAGCTGGAGAGGATGCAGCGTGCGGCGGGGCGGGGCCACGGGCGGGGCCGCGAGCGGGAGCTGGAGGAGAAACTGGAGGAGCGGGATCGCGAGATCCGGGAGCTGAGGCGGCAGCGGCAGAGTGGGCATGGGCACGAAGCGGAGCTGGAGGAGGTGCGGGATTTACTGGAGGAGAGCAACGCGGAGATTGAGCGTCTAAGGGAGATGGTGGAAGCGCGGGGTGGGGAGGGGGATGGGCCGCTGAAGGCGCGTGTGGTGGAGCTGGAGGCGGCGAACGAGGAGTGGCAGCAGAGGATGCAGAGCATGGCGGACGAGTATGAGGAGGAGAAGCAGGAGCTTGTTGGGTCGATCGAGTCGATGGGTGTGAAGATTGAGCAGCTCCAGCACAGGAACGAGGCGCAGATGCAGGAGCGGAGTGAGAGTCGTGCTATGATGCTGGACGAGAGGGAGCACAGGGAGGCAGTGGAGGATGATTTGAATGAGGTCAAGGATCGCTTGGCTGCTGCGCTGATCGAGCTCCAGCAGAAAGAGGATGAGATTGAGGTAAAGAACGAGGAGCTGGATAATTTGGTGGTGCAGCATGAGAATATTGTGGAGCAGTGGCAGGGAGAGGTGGAAGAGACGAGAGGCCAAGTGGAAGAGTTGCGGGATGTGAGTGATTTTTCTTTTCCAAGTCGTGTCCTGACTCGTACAGGTGCTTGCTGAACGGGATGCCGAGTCGAAGGATCTGCGACTTAATATCAACGAGCTCGAGGCGAATACTGAGGATCTGCATGCCAAATTTGAGGCTGCATTGGCACATCTGGAGCGCGAGGCGGAGGAGAAGGACAACGAGATCGAGACGCTGACAGATGCTGTGAAGGAACTTGGGGAGCAGGTGTATAATTTGGAGGATGAGCGGGATCGAATACGCGATGCGGCGGATCGAATGCGGGAAGATGAAGAGCGTCTGGAGGCTATTCAGGCTGCGCTCAAGGAGGTACGCGTCGTTGTCTTTGAAAAGTCTGTGCTCATTTGTTGTAGAAATTGACCCAGGTGAAGGCACAGCTTGAAGAGACGACGGAAGCATACGAGACGTGCAGCCGAGAGATACATGCGCATCGGGCACGGCAAGAGGAGCTGGCGCAACATGTGGAGGAGCTGGTCGAAGAGGTGGAGCGTGAACGTGAGACACGAGAGCGGTCGGAGAATGCTTTGGAGGAAGGTCGGGATGAGCTGCGACAGCAACGACGGGCACTGGAAGCGAAAGAGAGTGCGCTGCAGAGTGCTTTGAATGATCTTGCGCGTGCACAGTCGCTCTTGAGCCAGAGGGAGGCAGATCTCGAGGCCGTTCAGACTGCGTTGCGGACGCTGGAATCCGAGTCGAAGCGGGCTGGCGAGACGCACTCGACGGCGCAGTTCTCATTGCAGATCGAGGTGGACCGGCTGAAGCGGGACTTGGAGCGAGTTGAGGATGAGCTGACTCGAGCGAGGAAAGAGCTCAATGAGAGGGAGAGCAAGGGCCGTAACAGGGACGGTGACTTGGACAAGTTGCATGGCGAGAATAGGGAGCTGTCGACCCAGCTCGCTGCTCAGACGCAGGCGTGGTTGAACGTTTCGGAGAAGCTGGATATGGTGCAGGGGAATCTGCGCATGGCAGAGGCAGAGGTTGCGGCGTTCAAGGCGAGGGTTGGGGAGTTGGAGGCGAGGTTGGGCAAGGACCAGAGGTCGTTGTTGAATGCCGAGAGTCAGTACCGGGATCAGCTCACGGAGAGAAACACGCTGTTGTTGACGATCTACCAGTACATGGACAAGATATTGGGTGTTGACAAGACACCTGTGAGTTTTATTCCCTCCTGTTTTCTTTTACTGACACGGATGTAGAAAAAAGGGGAGACAAAGCCGTTTACAAACTTTAGTGTCTTTCATGACAATCTGATCACTCGGTTAAAGGCTCTCACTCAGATTCAGCTGGACTTTGATAAGCGGTGCAAGGAGGTGGAGGGCCGGTTTATGGACAAGCTTACGGATATGCGGAAACAGCTTGATGCACGGTGGAAGCAGATTGACAAGTTTGAGGCTCATGCCAAGGCGTATGGAGAGGTCAAAGCTGGGTGGTGGCGCAAGTTTAGCGCCAAAGAGGGCGAGCTGGAGGCGATGAAGATGACGAATGCAGAGATGGCAGCACAGCTGGGGAGCATGACACGGCCAGGGCACACAGACTCGATGGAGCTCCGGTCGGTGAGCACGCGGGCGGTGAATGCGGAGCGGCGGCTTCACAATGCGCAGAACCAGCTGCTGGCGACGGAGGAGAAGATGGCTGTGATGAGCGAGAAGAGCGCGGCGGCGGAGGGCAAGTGGGAGGCGCGGGTGAAGGAGTACGAGACTCGGCTGAAGGCGGTGGAGGAGCGGGTGAAGCGGGAGCGGCAGGGTGGCAAGGAGCGGGTGTCGGAGCTGGAGGCGAGTGTCAAGGTGCTCCAGCGGCAGCTCGATCTCGCGCAGAGGAGGAGCCACCAGCTGAACGATGTCATTAGTCATGTATAGTACTGTAATTTAGCATGTGGATATTACCATTACCACCCCGTGGCAGTGCTGATAAGGACGATGAGCTGATTTCTCGACGAGGAGTAGGGCGATAGTGAATCGGAAAGTGGGGAATTGTTATTGATACCAGTAGGATACACGATGTAAGAAGAAAAGAGCAGAAATCGTAGTGGAATCAAAGAAAGGTTTAAGAAAATCCATTTGCATTCCCACGGTGTAAACAGAAAAGAGCGTAAGTCCACCGACAGTCAAACCTCATAGGATCATAATTTCCCCACCCCGAAGGTATTCATCAAATGCACAAACGGGAGGGGGCATCCTCCAGTTTGTGCTCCGGCCAAGCGTAGTCTCCCGTTCAAATCGTTCCAACGGGAAACCGAGGCTTGCCGTTGTGGGTCCGATTTGCCCAAAAAAAAAGTCAAGGGGAGTCTCGTCACACAGAAACGCAACGAGACTATCTGAAATGGTAAGTCGTAGCCCTAACGCTGGCACCTACCTTGAAGATTTCAACGGTTTGCTGAAATAGAAGCAAGTCAGTGCCATGTCTTCTAAATAGGCAGTGATGGCTTACCTTGCTCAGATCCAGAGTTGCCGGGTGAGTCAAACACCCCACGCGGTCACCCAACCCCGAGTCCTCCTCAAACGGCGTCTATTTAATCAGACGCAACGGGTTAAACGGGGGTGAGCAGCTGCGTTGGGTGGTCCACTCCTTTTTTGAATGGTCTCATTGTCCTTGGGGCCTACAGACTTTATCAGACACAAATTGAGCAGGAATACATACCAATACAACAACTTTCGCAGTCCATTTTCAGAGCTGGCATCCCTAGGTAGGAGTTTAGGAAAAGGATAAACCTACAGTATCAAACTCGCTGCCATGCCCTTGCCCGACATCGATTCATCGTGGCAGATTGCAGATCGTACTCATCAGGAGGCTGTCATTCTTAAGTCGGACAGCTAAAGAAACAATTAGTGATCAATGCAGCCTTTGACATCGAAGCGACGTACCTGACATCCGAGTATCTTTGTGCTCCACACTTCCCAGAGTGTTCCAATCCCATTGGTTCCCAGATGTCAATATGTTGTGGCAGCGCAAATCCAGACATCTTCGATGGTAGTACCATCCTTAGTGGTATGAGATCTGCAGCTGAGAATTAGTTAGAACAAGATTGTAAACAATAGTTACATACCCCATAAATCCTGCTCACTGGACATTGATATGTTGTCGCAAGGCAAAAGTCGTCGTCCGAGAATGTATTTGATACGTTGATGGCTACAGTGAGACCAATGTTGCTCTAAGATGGTAAGTAAAAATCTGGCCGTTGACTCCCAAGTACGTACCGATTGTTTGGGACCCCGCACTTCAAGAAGATACCCTATGGCTTCAATGACACCATGCCCTTGCTCACCGGATGTCGATACATCGTGGCGGGGTAAACATCATCATCTAAGATTTGTTTGACACATTGAGAGCTGAAGCGAGACTTCAGCAGAAATCCAGACAAGGACCCCACACTCCAAGAAGACACCCTACGACTTTGACAACACCATACCCTTGCTCGCTGGATGCTGATACATTGTAGCAAAGCAAAACTCGTTGCCCAAGATTGTGAGTTGCGTTCGAAACTTGAAGGGCTAACACGAGACTGACACTGTACCAATATCGTCAGCAAAAACACAGTCAGTGACATGACAAGGACGTACCAACCACTTTGGGACCCTGTACTTCAAAGTTACACATCCAGTAGACACCCTATTGCTTCGACGACACCATGCCCTTGCTCACCGGGCGTCGATACATCGTGTCGAGGCAAACATCATGTGAGAAGGTATGTTGAACATCTTGAGATGTTAAGGGCAAAAGCAAGACCAAGGCTGCATGGAGATAGTCAGAAAAAACATATTTATTAACATTGCAAGGATGTACCAATCCCTTTTCACTTTGAGAAGACACCCTACACTTCAACAACATCATGCCCTTGCTCGCCAGACGTCGATACGTAGTCTCAAGCTAAAATTCCCTGCTCCACGATGAATACAGCCTGTCCGCTAGGAGGGAAAGCCTGAATGAGGGAGAAGACGACAAGATGAATGCGAGAGAGGGAATGAGTGTGGTGATCAATGATCGAGGGAGATGTCGGCGTCAACACCTTGCTTGCCGGAAGATGATACATCGTCTTCAACCAGACTGCAAAGAAAAGACTGAGAAAAAAGGAGGATAATGTTTAAAGATGTACTCACCACATACCCATTGCCTGCATGTATGTCGTCTGGTGCGTCTCATTCCTCCTCATGAGCCATCTTCAGGTGAAAAATTGGTCCCTACAGGCGAGGGCTGCCGCTCGCCGCAGGGCATCGACTTTGGGGGGGGAAAATGACTTGGGCGATGAGGGATTTTGATGTACCGAGAAGCTGAAAGAGATCTCGAGATTGGCAACTGTGGAGATATGCCGAAGAAAGAAAGATAAACATACCAGAGACACAGAAATACTAGTTAAAGTGAATCTGTGTTGTCAGACACGTGAAAGAATACAACGAGAGTGGAAGCAGCTCAGGCAAGGCTGGCACAGCCATGCCTTCGGCAAACACGTCTGTCCCAATTTGGTACTCAACGCTTTGCTTCAAGCGTCGACTTGATAACATGCGTATGGTGCCCTACCACCCCTCACAACACTGAGGAAGGAGCATGGACAAGATAAAGGTCTGTGTTTGGGGGCATGTGTTGGGGTATCAGAGGAGCATAGTGACGGCGGGATGTGAGGGTGAGTGTAATTCACATACTATTTGTTCTGAGGCTTATATACCATGCAGGGTCTACAGAATCAACAATCGGATGCCAAGAAAAATCAACAAAGTTTGTTCACGTGCAATGGAGTAATCTTCAGGCTCGTATATATTTACATTCTCCACATTACTCAATTTCTTTGCAGCCAGATCTGATTTCCAACACCATGGCAATGCTGGTTCAGCATTGCCATGATATTGGAAATGGATTCAGCTGTGATTTATCCTTCCTCTCCTCTGTACTATCTGCCTACTCACCTGATGATAGATGTACAGATTCATAGAAAAGCATTCAAACCTCAAAGTTAAGATTTATTCAATTCCAAACAATCTCAAATACTGTGGTCTTCAATTGTGCCCACTAACCATTCAAATTGATCCCATTTGTGAGTCAGAAAGCATGCGAGGAGTTGCATCGTGCCTCCAATCTAGGTCCTAAACAAATGAAATATGCTTACTACCTCCGAATGGCGAAAACATACACTCAAATTTCCATGATGCATCCGATCCCAAGGTTTTCCCGAAATGAGCTCTTACATCTCACACAATATTATCTCATTGGAATATCAAGGTATACCAACAGTGTCGCTCTATCTGCTTCCCACATGAGGCACATCCACATGAATGTTCATGTCCTGTCACTGAGCAAGTATTCAAGAATTCCATCCATAAATTATCGTTGTGACTGCGACTCGGACTCAGGGCAATACAGGGCAAAAAATGTTGTATGAACCCTGAAGTTCGGTTCAATTAGCCTGTGGGAATGTGTGCTTGAATGAAATAGCCAGACAATGCCGGTATGTCCGAGTCTCCGAGATATCCCTGAAGTTCCATTGTGTTCCCTAGGTATTAGACTGAATTTGAGCCAACAAAAATAGAGATATCCACATACATTCCAGAAGGATAGCCTGCCGATGGCCCCACTACCCTATGCATGCCAAAAATTGGAGGAACAGAAAATGAATGGGAGCCGTGTATTGATTGATTGCGTATCCATCCTGCACAGCTGTAATAACTCCACCCTGATGAGATGGGCAAATCTCACCATATCTCCGCAACGGTTTATGCGAGAGCAAGGGAAGCGCAACCCACCTTGACCCTGGAATTCAATCAAATGACGTGAGGTGGTATCTCTGGATAAATTCTTGCAGCATCATTGGCTGTAGACCGAGAAAGCTCTGGCACCGATTCAGATGGATGTGCTAGGCATCAAGGGAGTGTATGTGCTCATAAAACTTCCAGAAAAGTTAGTGAGGACAGGCAATTGGGAATTCAGAATAGAACGTAGCTAGAGAAGTGAAAATGCGCTCAATTCAGTTTTTAGAAGTCCCTACAATATTCCCAGTCAACACTTGAATTTCCGCAGACATTTGAAGTGCATAGACTTCAAGAGAACAGATGGCAAGTCCTAAGACAGCCACGAAAGTACATAATTAGACAAGTATATAAGTGTTTCATACCTGTGAGCATATATCTCAATGATAGTAAAAGAGCAGTTGTCATTTCTTGAAGCTTAATGTCCGAGATGGGCAATAGAGGGTCAAACAGGTGGTGGTATTGACGAAAGAGGAAGGCATTCCTCGGCACTCCGGGATCCGATGCCCTTCAGAGTGGGACATCGCTCATTTTGACTTGTTATCACTCTCATAACTGTGCCAATTCAATGACGCTCTGTACGCTCCTGATACTATTTACCCACTATGACGAGGTACTCATCTGTCAATGTTTAGTGCTTCAATATCTTTTACCTTCACATACAGATCCATTCTCAGTATGTCTTCTGTGCGCGAGACGATCTCTTCAAAGGATCGATGTTTCTCTGGACCCTGCACAGCGCGTCAGTCTGTAAATGAAGTATTCGGACCGGGAAATTAATGCGTCATAAATTATGACATCGACTCGCAACCCTGAAATCAATAGGAGCTCCACATTTACCAGGCGAGATCTCCTTTTCCATGCAATTTGAGTCTTCAAAAATGAACTGACATCTCTTTTTCTAGTTACTTAAAGCTCATTCAATATGATTGTGGATCCCGGGTGTCAATGAGTAGGTGGAAATTCTGAACAGCAACAACCTGGTGCGCTCTCTGGCCTCTCTAGAACACGATATCCACTAACATATCCAATTAGACAGGTGGTAATACGTCCCCTTGCCGATATCAATGCAACGGAGACAACTAGCCGTGAAATATTGCGCTTAACCGGTTGAAAATGAGTGCGGAAACACCACTGAACGTAAGTCATATACTTGCATATTCCAAAGTTCTGATATTCAGGTGGTTCCAAGTCGTCCCTGTTGCGTAGTCAGGGTCCATTTGTCAACATTATTTCACCCGGTACCTGCCCAAAAATCAACACGAAGGTTGGAATATTGTTGAGTGCGTATAATCTATTTCCTTGAAATCCACTAAGCACCTAACATTATACCAGGCTTGGTGTGAGTCTGCTGGGGGAGGGGATGGGTGTTTTTCTATCTTACCTATGCTAGGATTCCATTTCGCATGCAATATCGGCAGTACCAATTGTAATGCAACGATATACGACACGGGGACCTCGTTCAGCAACACATCTATTTTTCGTATCTTCTGAATTCCAGGCATCTCAAAATTCAATGTCCGATACTCGCTTGGCTGTAACAATATCGGTTCATATTATTTCCGTGCTCCCTGAGCTCCAGGCCTACACGAAGACTTTAAATACGAAGTACTTTTACTCCCTTTTCTCATCATCCCACTCATTCCTACTTTTCTCTCTTACCCAGGCTCCCTCCTCTCCCTCCTGTGATACCGCACCTCCGATAACTATCTCCTCGCTGTCGAACATGCCTTTGGATGCTTCTCGCACCCGTACGCATTGTCCTCGACGAGGTTGGGGGTCGAAGGTTTTGGTCTCGTGACCATTTGGCACGTACATTTGGTCGGGCCGGTCTGTTGATTTGCTTCGTCTCTCTGACCACGACGATGACGACAACGAGTTCGCTATCGATAACGGTGAGGCCGCCTATTTCTTTTGTTTATTACAGTCTTTGACGGTATGTAGAACTCCTTACAGAACACACCGTCAACACGGAATCCAGATTCGATGGTACGCGTCCATTTTGTTGATCTCAAATTTTTACTAACATTTTATTAGAGGTAGTCTGCACTCTAAGCTGTATGGTGAGCTACTGTTTTAATCGAATCTCCGCTAACCCGTATTCTCTGCAGTTCACCCACATCCTCGGCATTAGTTACTGCACCTGTTTGGTACATAGTCCGCTCGATATTTTTATTCTTTTAACTGACACGTTGTTCTATGCTTTGTAGACGGCACGAACTGGCTGCAAGCTCCCCAGTCTCATGCTCTGGTGTGCGTGGATTGGCTTTATTCCATTTTTTGCCTAGCTAACGCGTCCACAGGACTTCAAGGTCTATAATTGTCGACAGCGGGCAGCGGACAAGGACGTATTTAATGCAAGACACGGCGCAGATTGTTGAACGTGGGATACATGGGGATATCACGGGCAGGAATTGGAGAGAAACGTGGTCGGGATTATTGGTGAGTTCACTCTGTTATCGTTCTCCCCACTGTTAACGTCGCCTCTTTGCACTTGAAGGTGGCTCTCAGGACATCGGGCGCTGACTTGTACAACGGCAATCGAGACTGGAAGGGAGTGGCTGCGTGCGGATGGGGATCAATTTCTCGGGCTAGGTTACTCAAAAAGGTTTACATCTGCAAGGGTGAGTTTGTTGATTTTTTAGGATATGGCCAATCTGAGAGTTCATAGAGACCGTCTCGGTGAAATTCCGGGGAGACGACACTCACGATTCTGATCCAGTACTCGAGCTGGTAAGCGTCTACGTCGCCAAGGAATCGGTGCACCAGGAACAAGACGTATTCTTGGTCCCATGGCTGTGACACGATGGTAAGCTATTTCATTTTCATTCTAAATACATCTCTAATACGGTCTTTTCTCTCCCCATAGTTATCAAGATATCGGGCTCGGACACCCGGAACGGCGGGCTCGAGTACGGCTAGCTGGGACGGGATGGGAATGATGGGCTCGGATGGGGAGCGTCCGTGGACAGGACAGACTAACTACGGCGGTGCTGGTAGTCTGTGCGTTTATCGAGCTATCATGATGTACGTGGATCAGTTTCATTGCATATTTTGACCAGCTAACGTGTCCCCAGGACTCCAAGATCTATTCCCCTTGACAATGGACATCGGAAAGGACAGATTTGATGCAAGACATAGCGCAGGTTGCTGGTTGTGGGATGAATGAGGATGAATCGAACGTGGCGTGAAGGTGTTGAAGAGACACGGCGTCGGGATTAATGTTGTTAGGGTGAGTCAAATTGTACTCGCTCTCCCCGCCTCTAACGTGGTCTCTTTCCCCCTGAAGTTTGCTATCAAGATGTCGGGCACCGACTTGTAGAACGGCAGTCGAGTTGGGATGGGAGACATTGCGTATGGATTGGAATTGATATTTTGGGCTAGTTGCCGGAAGAGTTTGGATACTGTGAGGGTAAGTTTGCCGAATTTTCCAGATAGGGCCAATCTGACGGTTCATAAAGGCCGTCTTGTCAAAATTCTGTGGACGGCACGCACCGTTCTCCAACTCGAGCAGGCGAGCCTATGTCACGAAGGAAACGGCGCCCCGGGTCCCATTGCTGTTCTGCGATGGTGAGTTATCTTATTTTCGTTACATACCTTTCTAATCCGGTCTTTTCTCTCCCCAGAGTTATCAAGAAATCGGGCTTGGACATGCGGAGCGGCGCGCTCAAGTACGGCTGAGACGGGATGGGGATGATTGCATATGGATAGGGGCGAGCGTGGATGGGACATACACCAAGTACAGCTGCGCAGGTGAGTTTATACATTTATCAAGCTATTATTTATGTAAAATGTAACTTACAGGTCGACTCGGCACCTACTCTCGGCACGCTTCGGAATTATTGTAGCGAGACTCTGGTTGGAGCGGCAGTAAAGAATGTATATTATCATAGGCGAGTATCAACCTTTCAGCGGGGAGATTTGGGTACTGACCGAGGCTTTCACAGATGGAGAAATGAATAAATAAATGAATAGTAAGTCTGCCTGCTATGTTGAATAGTAGAAAACTGACGTAAACTTGGACAGATTATTGTTTTGAGAGTGGCCCTGTGTTTGAGGCACAAATATAAGATTAAATACGTAGTGTACATGTATAATAAGTACTGAGTAGTAGCCGTAGCGCGCACGGACACGTCGGGGTGCGAGTGTATGGACGCAGCACGCACGTATGCGGGTGGTATGCGAGAGGAGGGGACGGGACGAGGACGTCGCGCACATGGAAGGCCAAACGTCTTGCATGGAGGGACATGGTTGTGAGAGAAGTCGTGGCCCATGGCTGAGGACGACGGTCGACAGTCTATGGCTGTAGATGGGAAAGGGAGGGAGGTCGTCCATGGCTAGTGAAGGGAATCAGGGAAGGACCCGACTATTTAGAGAGACAAGCAGGGCATCGGGCATCGAAGAAGTCAGCAAGAAGTGACCGACCCGACGTAGACGCGTGAAATCTTGCATCAAAGCTGCTGATATCAGCTCTTCTTCCACACTCATCGCGGACCCCCGAGTTCCTCTCGCTGCACGCGTCTTCGCAGCTAACTCTCCTCGCAAGACTACAACGCCCCTCTTCGGACTTATCCTTACCCTAGGACCGCCGACCGACTCTATATTGGGACCTCGTTCCAATCCGAGGTGTACGTCTTTGCGACTTGCTTTCTGTGCATCTCGGATAACAGGACTCAAGTTTCTATCTACACTTCGAGCAAGGGACAAAGGAGTATGGGCCGGCGTCCTTGTTTAGGCAAGGTTTAAAGAGGGTCATCGTTGTTAGAAGGTTCCAAGGGGCCGTGAACACCATGGAAAAAGAAGGAGCCGTGCCCGCAGACCATCCTAGGTTCTTCGCTGCTGGAGAGATGTTGTCTACCGGAATGCGCATCCCTTTTACGCTAGCCGGCGAGCGGTTCAAGAAGATGCAAAGGTATACCTAACGATTAACTTTTGCATTTCTCCGGCTCACCTTCCGTTAGAGCCTTTCCTCTTCTTTCCCGCCGAAGAGCATCACTTTCTACTCCCCAGGACTCACGAAAACCTCGAAACAGAATGGGCTGGCCATCATCCAGGATCTAGCGAGGCGCCGGGACCATGTAAATCGGTGCGTAGCCATCTTCTTTCTAATCGGCACTCCCCTTACTGACAGTCGCTAGGTACTCCGCCGCTGTGACGACGACGTTAGCATACGGCAAGGTTCCACCTTCGTACAAAGTCCCCAAAGTCCACTCAGTCAATCAATACCCCACTAAATTCGGACTAACGATGCGCGCCGGAGCCTAGAGGGACGGTATCTCCCATGTCTCAAGTAAGGACATCGATCGATCTTGAGGTCAACATGAGCTGACCTTCATTAGATTCATCTGAAACCAGCTATGCTGAGGAACTAGGGTTCTGGGAGTCGAAGGCTTTGGTACTATGACCGTTTGGCATCCACCTTTTCGGGCTCGGTTTGTTGATTTGGTTTGTCTCTCTGACCACGACAACGATGACGAGCTCGTTGCCGATGATGGTGAGTCCATCTATTTCTTTCGTTTCTTACCGTCTTTGACAATACTTAGAATTCCTCACCGAGTGCCTCATCCAAGCGGAATCCGGATTGAAATGGTGCGCGCCGTTGTCCATTTCATTGATCTCAATTTTTTTCTAACATTATACTAGAGCTTCCTGCATCCCAAGCTGTATGGTAGGGCACTATTCTACTTGAATCTGCGCTAACTTGTATCCTCTGCAGTTCATACACGTCCTAAGCATACTTTATTGGATCAATCGTGGGCCTGCTCGGTACATCGTCTGCTTGATATTTACATTCGTTCAACTAATGGATTACTCTTACCTTTGTAGACGGGAACTGGCTGCAATTTTTTCCAAGTTCCATGTCCTGATGTAAGTGGATCAGCTTCATTCCATTTTTTGACAAGTTAATGTATTTACAGGACTCTGATATCTGTTATGTCCACAACGGACAGCGGACGACGACGGATTTGGTACAGGTCAGCTCGCGATTTGGACGGGGATGAATCGATCGAGGCAGGAAAGGATTGAAGAGAGACGGCGTTCGGATTAATAGGTGAGTCAATCTGTTTTTGTTCGCCTCGTTTCTAACGTGGTCTATTTGCACCTACAGCTTACTATCAAGACATCGAGCACTGACCTGTAGAATGGCAGCCGAGACGGGATGAGAGTCGTTGCGTACCGATGGGGATCGATATCTTGAGCTGGTTGTTCCAGGGTACGTTTGCTGATTTTCTCGATATGGTCGATCTGACAGTCAATAGAGGCTATCTCATAGAAATTCTGAGGATCCGGCACTCAAGATTCTCCAGCACTCGAGCTGGCGAGCATCTACCCCGCCAAGGAATTGGACACGCACCGGAAACAAGACGTATTCTGAGTGCCAGGGTTGCGATGTGATGAGTGAGTTATTTCTATTTCGTGTTCTCTACCTTTCTAATGTTGTCTTTTCTCCCCTCAAAGTTAGTACGAAGATATCGGGTGTGAACACACGGAACGGCAGGCTCAGGTATGGCTGGAACGGGCGGGAATGGTTGCGTACGAATGGGGAGCGATCGTGGAAAGGACACACGCCAAGTATGGCTACGGAGGTGAGTTTGTACGTACGTTTATCGAGCTGTTATTGATCTAAAATGCAAATTACAGATAGACTCCACACGTCGGAATCGTCCTAGCCAGACGGGTTAAAGTGGCAGTATGGCAGGAAGAACTTATGTACATTGTAGTAGGTGAGTATAAACTTGTCACTGAGGCGATTTTCGTGCTGACCGAGGTTTTACAGATAGAGAATTGAACAAATGAATGAATTGTAAGTGTACTTGCTACATTGAACGACAGAAAACTAACGTGAAATCGAACAGACTATTGTTTTGAACATGGCCCTGTGCGTGAAGATGAAAATATGATTGTATATGTAGTGTACATGTATTCTAAACACCGAGTAGTAGCCATGGTGCACGCAGACATGCCGAGATGTAGGTATATGTATGCAGCATGCACATATGCGGGCAGTGCACGGGAGGAGGGAGCAGGACAGGGACGGTGCGCGGATGGAAGGGTGCATGGAGGGACGTCTTGTGGTTATAAGGGAGGGACGTCGTCTGTGGTTGTGGGAGGGAATGAGCGGCGGAGCAGGCAATCTGTAGACACATGTAGAGTCTCGGGAGGGAAATCGGGCACCGGATGGAGGTCGAGAGGGGAGGGAAATAGAGCAGGGAGGTGGAAGTGCGGGGTCATAGACGCCCTCTGGACCTCTCGGCAGGGACTCGGCCATCGACTGATCTCACGCATCACTCGATTTCAGCTTTGAGCACCCACGCACATCTAACACGCTCGCCACCCCAAAGACCGATTATTCACGTAGCGCGTACCTCGACGACACGGATGGCGACTACACGCCTGTTACTCTCCGCGCACGACGGAAATCTGGCGCCAAGGGCGCGCTTACACTTAGAGACCAGGAAAAGGTTGGTGCTCATTCTATATACGCATACACTAGCCAACTCCGTGGCAGCACATCGACCACCTGAAGAAAGAAAACTTTGACATCAAGATAAAATGCCACTTTCTCGAGGAACGCCTGGCGCAGCTGGCGCCGGACCAAATGGATGCGGCGCTGAAGCAGAACATTGACCTCAAGATCGAGCTGTCGGCGCGCGGGCAGGAGATCAAGCGCCTGAAGAAGCTCCTGCTTGAGCTCGAAAGGGAGCTGGAGAGGATGCAGCGTGCGGCGGGGCGGGGCCGCGAGAGGGAGCTGGAGGAGAAGCTGGAGGAGCGAGATCGCGAGATCCGGGAACTGAGGCGGCAGCGGCAGAGTGGGCATGGGCACGAGGCGGAGCTAGAGGAGGCGCGGGATTTGCTGGAGGAAAGCAACGCGGAGATTGAGCGTCTAAGGGAGATGGTAGAGGCGCGGGATGGGGAGGGGGATGGCCCGCTGAAGGCGCGTGTGGCGGAGCTGGAGGCGGCGAACGAGGAGTGGCAGCAGAGGATGCAGAGTATGGCGGACGAGTATGAGGAGGAGAAGCAGGAGCTCGTTGGGTCGATCGAGTCGATGGGCGTGAAGATTGAGCAACTCCAGCACAGGAACGAGGCGCAGATGCAGGAGAGGAGCGAGAGCCGTGCTATGATGCTGGATGAGAGGGAGCACAGGGAGGCGGTGGAGGATGATTTGAACGAGGTCAAGGATCGCTTGGCTGCTGCGCTGATCGAGCTCCAGCAGAAAGAGGATGAGGTCGAGTTGAAGAACGAGGAACTGGATAATTTGGTCGTGCAGCATGAGAATATCGTTGAGCAGTGGCGGGGAGAGGTGGAAGAGACGAGAGGCCAGGTGGAAGAGTTGCGGGATGTGAGTGATTTTTGTTAGGGTTATCTCGTGTCCTGACTCGTACAGGTGCTCGCTGAACGCGATGCCGAGTCGAAAGATCTGCGACTTAATATCAATGAGCTCGAGGCAAATACTGAGGATCTGCATGCCAAGTTTGAGGCTGCATTGGCGCATCTGGAGCGCGAGGCAGAGGAGAAGGACAACGAGATCGAGACGCTGACGGATGCGGTGAAGGAACTTGGGGAGCAGGTGTATAATTTGGAGGATGAGCGGGATCGAATACGCGATGCGGCGGATCGGATGCGGGAGGATGAAGAGCGTCTGGAGGCTATTCAGGCTGCTCTCAAGGAGGTGTGCTTCATTTTCTTTGAAAAGTCTGTGCTCATTCGCTGTAGAAATTGACCCAGGTGAAGGCACAGCTTGAAGAGACGACAGAAGCATACGAGACGTGCAGCCGGGAGATACATGCGCATCGGGCGCGGCAAGAGGAGCTGGCACAACATGTGGAGGAGCTGGTCGAGGAGGTGGAGCGTGAACGTGAGACGCGAGAACAGTCGGAGAATGCTTTGGAGGAAGGTCGGGATGAGCTGCGGCAGCAACGACGGGCACTGGAAGCGAAAGAGAGCGCGCTGCAGAGTGCTTTGAATGATCTTGCGCGTGCACAATCGCTCTTGAGCCAGAGGGAGGCAGATCTCGAGGCTGTCCAGACTGCGTTGCGGACGCTGGAATCAGAGTCGAAGCGGGCTGGCGAGACGCACTCGACAGCGCAGTTCTCATTGCAGCTCGAGGTGGATCGGCTGAAGCGGGACCTGGAGCGAGTTGAGGATGAGCTGGCTCGAGCGAGGAAAGAGCTCGATGAGAGGGAGAGCAGAGGCCGTGATAGGGACGGTGACTTGGACAAGCTGCATGGCGAGAATAGGGAGCTGTCGACACAACTCGCTGCTCAGACGCAGGCGCGGTTGAACGTTTCGGAGAAGCTGGATATGGTGCAGGGGAATCTACGTGCGGCAGAGGCAGAGGTTGCGGCGTTCAAGGCGAGGGTTGGGGAGTTGGAGACGAGGTTGGGCAAGGACCAGAGGTCGTTGTTGAATGCCGAGAGTCAGTACCGGGATCAGCTCACTGAGAGAAACACACTGTTGTTGACGATCTACCAGTACATGGACAAGATATTGGGTGTTGACAAGACACCTGTGAGTTTTATTCCCTCCTGTTTTCTTTTACTGACACGGATGTAGAAAAAAGGGGAGACAAAGCCGTTTACAAACTTTAGTGTCTTTCATGACAATCTGATCACTCGGTTAAAGGTGCTCACTCAGATTCAGCTGGACTTTGATAAGCGGTGCAAGGAGGTGGAGGGCCGGTTTATGGACAAGCTTACGGATATGCGGAAACAGCTTGATGCACGGTGGAAGCAGATTGACAAGTTTGAGGCTCATGCCAAGGCGTATGGAGAGGTCAAAGCTGGGTGGCGGCGCAAGTTTAGCGCCAAAGAGGGCGAGCTTGAGGCGATGAAGACGACGAATGCAGAGATGGCAGCACAGCTGGGGAGCATGACACGGCCAGGGCACACGGACTCGATGGAGCTCCGGTCGGTGAGCACGCGGGCGGTGAATGCGGAGCGGCGGCTTCACAATGCGCAGAACCAGCTGCTGGCGACGGAGGAGAAGATGGCTGTGATGAGCGAGAAGAGCGCGGCGGCGGACAGCAAGTGGGAGGCGCGGGTGAAGGAGTACGAGACTCGGCTGAAGGCGGCGGAGGAGCGGGTGAAGCGGGAGCGGCAGGGCGGCAAGGAGCGGGTGTCGGAGCTGGAGGCGAGTGTCAAGGTGCTCCAGCGGCAGCTCGATCTCGCGCAGAGGAGGAGCCACCAGCTGAACGATGTCATTAGTCATGTATAGTACTGTATTTTAGCATGTGGATATCACTGTACGCCACCTCGTGGCAGTGGTGATAAGGACGATGAGCTGATTTCTCGACGAGGAGTGGGACGATAGTGAATCGGAAAGCAGAATATTGTTATTGATACTAGTGCGGTACACGATGTAAGAAGAAAAGAGCAGAAATCGTAGCGGAATCGAAGATGAGTTTAAGAAAATGCCTCTGCGTTCCCACGGTGTAAACACAAAAGAGCGTAAGTCCAGCAACAGTTAAAGCTCGTAGGATCATAATTTCCCCACCCCGAAGGTATTCATCAAATGCACAAACAGGAGGGGGCATCCTCCTGTTTGTGCTCCGGCCAAGCGTAGTCTCCCGTTCAAATCGTTCCAACGGGAAACCGAGGCTTGCTGTTGTGGGTCCGATTTGCCAAAAAAAAAAATCAAGGAGTCTCGTCGCACAGAAACGCAACGAGACTCCATCTGAAATGGTAAGTCATAGCCCCCAAGCCTCACACCTACCTTGAAGATTTCGACGGTTTACTGAAATAGAAGCAAGTCAGTGCCGTGTCTTCTAAATAGGCAGCGATGGCTTACCTCGCTCAGATCCAGAGTCGCCGGGTGAGTCAAACACCCCACGCGGTTGCCCAACCCCGAGTCCTCCTCAAACGGCGTCTATTTAATCAGACGCAACGGGTTAAACGGGGGTGAGCAGCTGCGAAGGGTGGTCCACTCCTTTCTTGAAAGGTCTCCTTGTCCTTGGGGCCTACAGACTTTATCAGACACGAATTCAGCAGGAATACATACCAATACAACAACTTTCGCAGTCCATTTTTGACCTGTCATCCCTGGAGAATGATAAAATAGAAAACTTGGACTTGCAGTAACAAACTTGCTCCATCCCCTCGCTGGACATCCATACATCGTGGCAGATTGTAAATCACTGTCGTCACGATACTGCCATTCTCGAACCAGACTGCTGAATAGAAATAATTAGTGATGGACATAGCCGCTGACATGGAAGCAATGTACCTGACATCTGAGCGTCTTCGTGCTCCACACTTCCTAGAGTGTTCCAATCCCCTTGTTCCCCCAGACGTCGATATGTTGTGGCAGCGTAAATCTGGATGTCTTCAATGGTAGTACCATCCTTAGAGATAGAAGTCTGCAAAGAAGAATTAGTTCAAACATCATTACACTAGTTAAACCCTTACAATTCCTGCTTGCCGGATGTTGATACGTTGTGGCCAGGTAAAAGTTGTTGTCCAGGAATGTGTGTTGAACGTCTTGAAATGTTGAGGGATAAAACAAGCCTAATGCTGCACTGAAATGGTCAGAAAAAATCCGGTCATTGACGTTGCAGAGACGTACCGATCTGCATATCTCAAGGGTACACATCTGGCAGAGACACCCTACTGTTTCGACAACACCATGCCCTCGCGCACCAGACGTCGATATATAGCCGTGAGTCAAAATTCTACCCTATTCCTGCTCGCCGGATGTTGATACGTTGTGGCGAAGTAAATGTTGTTGTCTTGAGGATGTTTTTGAGATCTTGAGGGCTGAAGGGAGACCAACGCTGTACTGGAATGGTGAGCAAAAATTCAGTGATTGACACCAAAAAGACGTACCGATCATTGGTGGATCCCACACTTGAGGATTATACCCTACTGCTTTAATGATGCCGTGCGCTTGCTCGCCGGACGTTGATACGTAGCCTCAAGCTAAAATTCCCTGCTCCACGATGAATACAGCCCATCCGCTAGGAGGGACAGCCTGAATGAGGGAGAAGACGACAAGATGAATGCGAGAGAGGGAACGAGTGTGGTGATCAATGATCGAGAGAGATGTTGGCGTCAACACCTTGCTCGCCGGAAGACGATACGTCGTCTTCAACCAGACTGCAAAGGAAAGACTGAGAAAAAAGGAGGATATTGTTTAAAGATGTACTCACCACATACCCGTTGCCTGCGTGTATGTCATCCGGCACATCTCATTCCTCCTCATGAGCCATCTTCAGGCAAAAAATTGATCCCTACAGATGAGGGCTGCTGCTTGCTGTGGGGCATTGACTTTGGGGGGGAAAATGACTTGGGCGACGAGGGATTTTGATGTACCGAGAAGCTGAAAGAGATCTCGAGATTGGCAACTGTGGAGAAATGCTGAAGAAAGAAAGATAAACATACCAGAGACACAGAAATACTAGTTAAAGTGAATCTGTGTTGTCAGACACATGAAAGAATACAACGAGAGTGGAAACAGCTCAGGCAAGGCCGGCACAGCCGGGCCTTCGGCAAACATGTCTGTCCCAATTTGGTACTCAACGCTTTGCTTCAAGCGTCGACTTGATAACATGCATATAGCGCCCTACCACCCCTCACAACACCAAGGAAGGAGCATGGATAAGAATAAGGTCTGTGTTTGGGGGGATGTGCTAGCATGTCAGAGGAGCATAGTGACGGCAGGATGTGATGGTGAGTCTAGCTCACGTACTATTTGTTCTGAGGCTTATATACCATACAGGGTCTACAGAATCAACGATCGGATGCCAAGAAAAATCAACAAAGCTTGTCCACATGCAACGGAGTAATCTTCAGGTTTGTATATATTTACATTCTCCACATTACTCAATTTCTTTGCAGCCGGATCAGATTTCCAACACCATGACAATGCTGGTTCAGCATTACCGTGATATTGGAAATGGATTCGGTTGTTATTTATCCTTCCTTTCCTTGTATATCTGCCTGCTCACCTGACAATGGATGTACAGATTCATAGAAAAGCATTCAAACCTCGAATGTAAGATTTATTCAATTCCAAACAACCTCAAATCTATGGTCTTCAAATTGTGCCCACTCTAACCATTCAAATTGATCCTGTTTGTGAGTCAGAAAGCATGCGAGGAGTTGCATCGTGCCTCCAATCTAGGTCCTAAACAAATGAAATATGCTTACTACCTCCGAACGGCGAAAACATATACTCAAATTTCCATGATGCGTCCGATCCCAAGGTTTTCCCGAAATGAGCTCTTACATCTCACACAATATTATCTCATTGGAATATCAAGGTATACTAACAGCGTCGCTCTATCTGCTTCCCACATGAGGCACATCCACATGAATGTTCATGTCCTGTCACTGAGCAAGTATTCAAGAATTCCATCTGTAAATTATCGTTGTGACTGTGACTCGGACTCAGGGTTCATACAACGTTTTTTGCCCTGTATTGCCCTGAAGTTCGGTTCAATTAGCCTGCAGGAATGTGTGCTTGAATGAAATAGCCAGACAATGCCGGTATGTCTGAGTCTCCGAGATATCCCTGAAGTTCCATTGTGTTCCCTAGGTATCAGACTGAATTTGAGCCAACAAAAATAGAGATATCCACATACATTCCAGAAAGATAGCCTGTCGATGGCCCCACTATCCCATGCATGCCAAAAATTCAAGGAACGGAAAATTAACAGGAACCGTGTATTGATTGATCGCGTATCCATCCTGCACAACTGTAATAACTCTACCCTGATGAGATGGGCAAATCTTACCATTATCTCTGCAACGGTTTGTGCCAGAGCGAGGGAAGCGCAACCCACCTTGACCCTGGAATTCAATCAAATGACGTGTTGTGGTATCTCTAGATAAATTCTTGCAGCATCATACAGTGGCTGTAGACCGAGAAAGCTCTGGCTCCGATTCAGATAGATGTGCTAGGCACCAAGAGAGTGTGCATACTCATAAAACTTCCTGGAAATGTTGGTGAGGATAGGCAATTGGAGATTCAGAATAGAACGTAGCTAGAGAAGGGAAAATGAGCTCAGTTCAGTTTCTAAAAAGTCCCTATAGCATTCCAAGTATATGCTCAAATTTCCGCAGACATTTGAAGGGCATAGACTTTGAAAGAACAGATAACAAGTCCTAAGGCGGCCATGAAACTACTAATTAGACAGGTGAACAAGTATTTCATACCTCTGAGCATATATTTCAATGAAGGTAAAAGAGTAATTGTCACTTCTTGAAGCTTAACGTTCGAGATGAGCAGTAGAGGGTCAAACAAATGGTGGTATTGACGAAAGAGGAAAGGCATTCCTCGGCACTCCAGGATCCGATGCCCAAGTGGTACATAGCTCGTTTTGACTTTGCACCACTCTCATAAACGTCCCGATTCAAGAATTCTCTGTGAAATCTTGTTACCGTTTCCCTGCGATGACAAAGCCCTCATCTGTCAACATCTAGTGCTTCAATCTCTATGATCTTCACATAGAACCCATTTCCTGCATGTCTTCTGGGCACGAGATGACCTCTTCAAAGAATCGATGTTACTCTGGACCCTGCACGGCACGTCAGTCTTTAAATGAAGTATTCGGACCGAGAAATCAATGCGTCATAAATTATGACATTGACTCGCAACCCTGAAATCATTAGGAGCTCCACATTCACCAGGCAAGATCTCCTTTTCCGCGCAATTCAAAGTTTCAAAAATAAGCTGATACTTCTCTTTCCAGTTACATTGAGTTCTTTTAATATATTTGAGGATCCTAGGTGCCAGTGAAGGGGTGGAAATTCCGACTCATAGCAATAACCTGGTGCGTTCTCTGGCCTCTCTAGAACACAATATGCACTTACACATTCAATCAGACAGGTACTAGCAATATGTTCCCTTGCCAATATCAGCGTTACGGGGACAACTAGCCGTGAAATGCTGCGCTTAACCGGTTGAAAATGAGTGCGGAAACACTTCCCAACGTAAGTTGTATACTTGCGTATTCCAAAGTTCTGATATTCAGGTGGCTCCAAATTGTCCCTGTCGCGTAGTCAGGGTCCATGTGTCAACGATATTATACCCGGTACCTGTCCCAAATTCAACACGAAGGTTGGAATATTGCTGGGTGCGTATTATCCATTCCCTTGAATTCACTAAGCAGCTAACATTATACCAGGCTAACGGTTGGTTGGCTGGGGGAGGGGATTGGTGTATTGATATCCAATAGATGCCAGGAATATATCTCGCATACAATATCAGCAGCCCTAAATGTAATACAACAGGATACGACACGGGGACCTCGTTCAGCTGTGTATCTGTTTTTTGTATCTTCCGAGTTCCAGGTGCTTCGGAATTCAATATACGATACTCGCTTGCCTGTAACCATATCGGCTCATACTATTTCCGTGCTCCCTGAGCTCCAGGCCTCCGCAAAGTCTTTAAATACGACGCACTTTCACTTCCTTCTCTCATCATCCCACCCATTACCGCTTTTCTCCCTCCCCCAACCTCCCTCCTCTCCCTCTTGTGCTACCGCACCTCCAATAACCATTTCCTTGCTGCTGAATATGCTTTTGGATGTCACTCCCCCCCGTACGGATTGTCCTCGAAGGAATCGGGAGTGGAAGGTTTTGGTCTTGTGACCATTTGGCGCGTACTTTTTCGGGCCGGTTTGTTGATTTGCCTTGTCTCTTCGACCACGACAGCGATGACAAGCTCACTGTCGATAACGGTGAGGCCGTCTTTTCCTTTCATTCATCACAGTCTTTGACAGCGCGTAGAGCTCCTCGGCCGAGTGTATCGTCACAAGTGGAATCTGAATTCAATGGTACGTGCCGTCGTCCATTTTGTTGATCTCGATTTTTTAATAGCATTTTATTAGACCTTGTCTGCTCTTGAACGTTGAACCCAAGCTGTATTCTCCCCGGTTCATGTACGCCCTCGGCGGTGGGCCTGCTCGGTAAGTGGTCCGCTTGATATTTCCTCTCTTTTGACTGATGCATTGTCCAAGTTCTATGCTCTCGAGTACGTGGATCAGCTTCATTGCCTTCTTTGACCAGCTTACGCGTCCATGGGACTCCAAGAAACGTCATCGTCGATAACGGACAGCGAACAAGAATGGATTTGATACACGACAGGGTGCAGGATGAATAGGTCGCAGCAGGTTGAAGGAATTGGAGAGAATCGATGTCGGTATAAATGCCGCCAGGGTGAGTCACTTCATTCTCGTTCTCTCCATTTCTAATGTGGTACCTTTGCGCCTGAAGCTCGCTACCAAAGCATTGCGCACTGACTTTTAGAACGGTATTTGAGACTGGACGGGGGGTCGTTGCGCGTACGGATGGGATCGATCGATCGGACTCGTTATTGAAAGAGTTGGTAAATTTGTTGATTTTTCTGGATATGGTCAATCTAAAAGTCAATGGAGGCGGTCTCGTCAACATCCTGAGGCCTCGGCAATCACGATTCTTCAGCACTCAAGCTGGCGAGCGTCTACGTTACCAAGGAATCGATGACGCAGCGGGAACAAGACATATTGTTAGTGCCGTGCTTGTAATGTGATGGTGAGTTGTTTCGTTTTCGTTCCCAATCTTTCTAATGCGGTGATTTCTCCCCTCAAAAGTTAGTATCAAGAGATCGGGCACTGACATGCGGAACGGCGGTCTCAGATATAGCTGAGACAGGATGCGAGTCTGCGTACAGGTGGGGATCGATCGGGGAGTACACCCTCAACGCGGAAATCAGATTCGATGGTGCGCGTCGTCGTCCATCTTGTTGATCTACATTTTTTGACTAACGTTTCATTAGAGCTTGCTGCACCACGATCTGTATGGTGAGCCAGTATTTTACTTGAATCTTCGCTAATACACATTCTCTGCAGTTCTGCACATTTTTGGCATAGGTTACTGCATCGACGGTGGGCCTGCTCCGTACGTCGTCCGCTTGATATTTCCATTCGTTCAACTGAAGGGTTATTCTTTGCTTTGTAGACGGGAACTAGCGACAATGGAGAGCGGACCCGGATGGACTCGATACAAGACCGGGCGCAGGCTGTTGAATGCGGGACGGATGAAGATGAATCGATCGTGCAGGAAAGGATTGCAGGGAAACGGCGTTGGGATCAATGCTGCCTGGGTGAGTTCACCCTGATCCTCGTTCTCCTCGCTTCTAACCTGATATCTTTGCACCTGAAGCTCACCAAGACATCGGGCGCCGACTTGTGGAATGGCAGCCGGGACGGGATGGGAGTCGTTGCGTATGGATGGGGATCGAGCTCTCGAGCTGGTTGTTCCAGGGTATGTTTGTTGATCTTCTCGATATGATCGATCTCACAGTCAATGGAGGCCGTCTCATCAAAATTCTGAGGACCCGGCACTCAAGATTCTCCAGCACACGAGCTGGCGAGCATCTACCCCACCAAGGAATTGGTCACGCACCGGAAACAAGACGTATCCTGAGTGCCATGGTTGCGATGTGATCGTAAGTTGTTTCTATTTCGTTTTCTACCTTTCTAATGTGGTCTTTTATCAAAAGTTAGTACAAAGATACCGTGCGCGGGCATACGGAACTGCGGGCTCAAGTTCGGCTGGGACGGGATGAAAATAATTGCATACAGATGGGGAGCGATCATGGACAGGACAGACCGACTACGGCTGCGCAGGTGAGTGTATGTTTATTGAGCTATTATTGAACTAAAATGTGAAATATAGGTCTATTTGGTATGTACTCTCAATGTTGGAATCGTCGTAGCAAGACGCTGAAAGAATATATTGTAATAGGTGAGGATAAACCTATCACCGAGGTCGATTTTCGTGCTGACTGAAGTTTGACATACAGAAATGAACATATTATTGAATAGTAAGTGTGTCTGCTACCTTGAATGAGAACAAACTGACGTGAAATTGAACAGATTATTGTATTGAATGTCCAAGTAAGCTTGAATTGGTGGTAGTGTACATGTATTATAAGTACTGAGTAGTAGATGTCGCGCGCACGGACACGTCGGGGTGCGCGTGTATGGACGCAGCACGCGCGTATGCGGGTAGTACACGAGAGGAGGGGACGGGACGGGACGGGGACGTCGTGGGCATGGAAGGCCGAACGTCTTGCATGGAGGGACATGTGGCTGCGAGGGAAGTCGTGGTCCATGGCTAAGGAGGATGGTCGACGTCTGGGGGTGTACAAGGGAAGGGGAGGGAGGTCGTCCATGGCTGAAGGGACTGAGGGAAGGACCAGGCAATCCAGGAAGACGAGCGGGAGCTCGGGCATTGAAGAAGTCAACAAGAAGTGACCGACCTGACGTATACGCGTGAGATCGTGCATCAAAGCTGCTCAACTCTTATTCCACACTCACGCGGACCCCCAAGCTATTCTCGCTGCCCGCGTCTTTGCAGCAAAACTCCTCGCAAGACTACGACGTCCATCTTCGGGCTTATCCTTACCCCAGGACCGCCGACTTGATATTGGGACCTCGTTCCAATCCTAGGTGTATGTCCTTGCGACTTGCTTTCTGTGCATCTCGGATAACAGGACTCAAGTTTCTATCCACACTTCGAGCAATGGACGCAGGATTATCGGCCGGTGTTCTCATTCAGGCAAGGTCTCAAGACAGTTGTCATTGTTGGAAGGTTCCAAGGGGCCATGAACACCATGGAGAAAAAGGAGCCGTGCCCGCAGACCGTCCTAGGTCCTTCGCTGCTGGAGAGATGCTGTCTAGCAGAATGCGCGTCCCTCTTACGCTAGCCGGTGAGCGGTTCAAGAAGATGCTAAGGTATACCTAATGATTATTGTCCCTTATCTGACTCACCCTCCGTTAGTGCCTTGCATTCTCATCTCCAGCCGAAGAGCATTGCTTCATAATCCCCGGTACTCACGAAAATCTCGAGACAGATCAGGCTGGACATCATCCAGGATCCAGCGAGGCGCCGGGACCATGTAATGTGGTGTGTAGCCTTCGTCTTTCTAATCGTCACTTCTCTTACTGACATTCACTAGGTACGCCGCCGCTATGGTATGGTTTTAGCATACAGCAAGGTCCCACCGTCGTACAAAGTCCCCAAAGACCACTCAGTCAATCAATGTCTCACCAAATTCGGACTGACGGCGCGCGCGGGAGCCTGGAGGGTCGATATGTCTTCATTTCTCAGGTAGGGTCCTCGTTCTTGAGGTGAACATGAGTTGACCTTCATTAGATTCATCGGAAACCACTAAGAGACGGCAATGCTGAGGAATTAACGACTCCGGGGGTCGAAGGTTTTGGTCCCGTGGCCATTTGACACGCCTTCGTATCTCTGACCATGTCAACGACGACCCCACTATCGAAAATGGTGATGCCGTCTATTTCTTTCGTTTCTTACAGTCTTTAATGATATGTAGGGCTCCTTACCGAATGCATTGTCAACGCTGAATCCGGATTCGATGGTACGCGTCGTCGTCCATTTCGTTGATCTTAATTTTTTTTTACTAACATTTTACTAGGGGTTGTCTGCACCCCAAACTGTAGGTGAGCTAGTATTTTACTTCAATCTGCGCTAACCGTATTATCTCCAGTTCATGCACGTCCTCGGCATGTGTTACTGCATCGGCGGTGGGCCTGCTCGGTATGTGTAGTCTGCTTGATGTTTGTATTCTTTCAGCTGACGCATTGCTCCTTTTCATAGACGGTACGAACTGGGGCCAGTTTCCAAGTTTCGAGCTCCGATGTACGTAGATCAGTTTCGTTGCGATTTGGACCAGCTAACACGTACACAAGACTGCAAGATCTACTACCGTTGGCGACGGACATTGGACAACGACGGATTTAGTGGAGGACAGGGCGCAGATTTGGACGAGGTTGAATCGATTATAGCAGGAAAGGATTGGAGGGACGCGGCTTTGGGATTATTGGCATCAGGGTGAGTTCATTCTGTTCCCGTTCTCCTCGCTTCTAACGTGAACTCTTTGCGCCTGAAGCTCACTACCGAAACATCTGGCGCCAACTCGTACAACGGGAGTCGAGACTGTACAAGATTTGTACGGATGGGGAACGATTTTTCGGGTTGGTTGTTGAAAGAATTCAGATGCTGCGAGGGTAGGTTTGCTGATTTTTCTGTATATGACCAATCTGAAATTTCAAAAGAGACCGTCACGTCGAAATCCTGAGGACGCGGCACTCACGATTCTCTAGCGTTCGAGCTAGCGAGCGTCTACCCCCCGAAGGAATCGGTGTCGGACAGGGAACGAGACGTAGTCGTAGTCTGGCTGTGATGCGATAGTGAGCTGTTATGTTTTCGTTCTACACCTTTCTGATATGGTCTTTTCTCCCTTCAAAGTTATCAAGAGATTGGGCCCGGACATGCGTGACGGCGGGCTCCAGCATGGCTGCGATGAGATGTGCATGATTGCATACGGGTGGGGAGCTGTCGTGGAAAGGACCATGGCTGCGCAGGTGAGTTTGTACATTTATCGAGTTATAATTGATCTAAAATGTGATACAGGTCGACTCGGCAGGTACTGTCAGCACGTGTCAGAGTCGTCGTGGCACACGACTTTGGTTACAGCGGCAGTATGGGCTGAAAGAATGTATACTGTAATAGGTGAGTAGAAACCTATCACCGAGGCCGATTTTTGTGCTGACCGAAGCTTTACAGATAGAGAAATGAACAAATGAATGAATAGTAAGTGTACCTGCTATGTTGAATGGCAGAAAACTAACGTGATCTTGAGCAGATTATTGTTTTGAACCCGGAGATTGAACATGAAAATAAGATTGAGTATGTAGTGTACATGTATTCTAAACACCGAGTAGTAGCCATGGCGCGCGGGGACACGCCGAGGTGCAGGTGTATGTATGCGGCACGAACGTATGCGGGCAGTGTGCGGGAGGAGGGAACAGGACGGGGACATGGCGCGGATGGAAGGGTTTATGGAGGGACGTCTTGTAGCTATAAGGGACGTCGTCGTCTGTGGCTGTGAATGTGAAAGGGAGGGACGTCGTCTGTGGCGGTGGAGCAGACGATGCATAGATACAAGTACAGTCTCGGGAGGGAAATCGGGCAGCGGATAGAGGTAACGAGGTCGAGAGAGGGGAGGTCATAGAGCAGGGAGGTGGAAGTGCGGGGTCATAGACGCCCTGTGGACCTCTCGGCAGGGACTCGGCCATCGACTGATCTCACGCATCACTCGATTCCAGCTTCGAGCCACCGAACACATCCCACAAACTCGCCACCCCAAAGACCGATTATTCACGTAGCGCGTACCTCGACGACACGGATGGCGACTACACGCCTGCTACTCTCCGCGCACGACGCAAATCTGGCGCCAAGGGCGCACTTACACTTAGAGACCGGGAAAAGGTTGGTGCTCATTCTATATACGCATACACTAGCCGACTCCGTGGAAGCACATCGACCACCTGAAGAAGGAAAATTTTGACATCAAGATAAAATGCCACTTTCTCGAGGAACGCCTGGTGCAGCTGGCGCCGGACCAGATGGACGCGGCGCTGAAGCAGAACATTGACCTCAAGATCGAGCTGTCGGCACGCGGGCAGGAGATCAAGCGGCTGAAGAAGCTCCTGCTTGAGCTTGAGCGGGAGCGGGAGAGGATGCAGCGTGCGGCGGGGCGGGGCCAGGAGCGGGAGCTGGAGGAGAAGCTGGAGGAGCGGGATTGCGAGATCCGGGAGCTGAGGCGGCAGCGGCAGAGTGGGCATGGGCACGAAGCGGAGCTGGAGGAGGCGCGGGATTTGCTGGAGGAAAGCAACGCGGAGATTGAGCGTCTAAGGGAGATGGTGGAAGTGCGGGATGGGGACGGGGATGGCCCGCTGAAGGCGCGTGTGGCGGAGCTGGAGGCGGCGAACGAGGAGTGGCAGCAGCGGATGCAGAGTATGGCAGATGACTATGAGGAGGAGAAGCAGGAGCTCGTTGGGTCGATCGAGTCGATGGGCGTGAAGATTGAGCAGCTCCAGCACAGGAACGAGGCGCAGATGCAGGAGAGGAGCGAGAGCCGTGCTATGATGCTGGATGAGAGGGAGCACAGGGAGGCGGTGGAGGATGATTTGAACGAGGTCAAGGATCGCTTGGCTGCTGCGCTGATCGAGCTCCAGCAGAAAGAGGATGAGGTTGAGGTGAAGAACGAGGAGCTGGATAATTTGGTGGTGCAGCATGAGAATATCGTTGAGCAGTGGCGGGGAGAGGTGGAGGAGACGAGAGGCCAGGTGGAAGAGTTGCGGGATGTGAGTGATTTTTGTTAGGGTTATCTCATGTCCTGACTCGTACAGGTACTCGCTGAACGGGATGCCGAGTCGAAAGATCTGCGACTTAATATCAACGAGCTCGAGGCAAATACTGAGGATCTGCATGCCAAGTTTGAGGCTGCATTGGCCCATCTGGAGCGCGAGGCGGAGGAGAAGGACAACGAGATCGAGACGCTGACGGATGCTGTGAAGGAACTTGGGGAGCAGGTGTATAATTTGGAGGATGAGCGGGATCGAATACGCGACGCGGCGGATCGGATGCGGGAGGATGAGGAACGTCTGGAGGCTATTCAAGCTGCTCTCAAGGAGGTGTGCTTCATTTTCTTTGAAAGATTTGTGCTCATTTGCTGTAGAAATTGACCCAGGTGAAGGCGCAGCTTGAAGAGACGACGGAAGCATACGAGACGTGCAGCCGAGAGATACATGCGCATCGGGCGCGGCAAGAGGAGCTAGCGCAGCATGTGGAGGAGCTGGTCGAAGAGGTGGAGCGTGAACGTGAGACGCGAGAACGGTCGGAGAATGCTTTGGAGGAAGGTCGGGATGAGCTGCGACAGCAACGACGGGCACTGGAAGCGAAAGAGAGCGCGCTGCAGAGTGCTTTGAATGATCTTGCGCGTGCGCAGTCGCTCTTGAGCCAGAGGGAGGCAGATCTCGAGGCTGTCCAGACTGCGTTGCGGACGCTGGAATCCGAGTCGAAGCGGGCTGGCGAGACGCACTCGACGGCGCAGTTCTCATTGCAGCTCGAGGTGGATCGGCTGAAGCGGGACCTGGAGCGAGTTGAGGATGAGCTGACTCGAGCGAGGAAAGAGCTCGATGAGAGGGAGAGCAGAGGCCGTGATAGGGACGGTGACCTGGACAAGCTGCATGGTGAGAATAGGGAGCTGTCGACCCAGCTTGCTGCCCAGACGCAGGCACGGTTGAACGTTTCGGAGAAGCTGGATGTGGTGCAGGGGAATCTGCGCACAGCAGAGGCAGAGGTTGCGGCATTCAAGGCGAGGGTTGGGGAGTTGGAGGCGAGGCTGGGCAAGGACCAGAGGTCGTTGTTGAATGCCGAGAGTCAGTACCGGGATCAGCTCACGGAGAGAAACACACTGTTGTTGACGATCTACCAGTACATGGACAAGATATTGGGTGTTGACAAGACACCTGTGAGTTTTATTCCCTCCTGTTTTCTTTTACTGACACGGATGTAGAAAAAAGGGGAGACAAAGCCGTTTACAAACTTTAGTGTCTTTCATGACAATCTGATCACTCGGTTAAAGGCGCTCACTCAGATTCAGCTGGACTTTGATAAGCGGTGCAAGGAGGTGGAGGGCCGGTTTATGGACAAGCTTACGGATATGCGGAAACAGCTTGATGCACGGTGGAAGCAGGTTGACAAGTTTGAGGCTCATGCCAAGGCATATGGAGAGGTCAAGGCTGGGTGGCGGCGCAAGTTTAGTGCCAAAGAGGGCGAGCTGGAGGCGATGAAGACGACGAATGCAGAGATGGCAGTGCAGCTGGGGAGCATGACACGTCCAGGGCACACGGACTCGATGGAGCTCCGGTCGGTGAGCACGCGGGCGGTGAATGCGGAGCGGCGGCTTCACAATGCGCAGAACCAGCTGCTGGCGACGGAGGAGAAGATGGCTGTGATGAGCGAGAAGAGCGTGGCGGCGGAGGGCAAGTGGGAGGCGCGGGTGAAGGAGTACGAGACTCGGCTGAAGGCGGCGGAGGAGCGGGTGAAGCGGGAGCGGCAGGGCGGCAAGGAGCGGGTGTCGGAGCTGGAGGCGAGTGTCAAGGTGCTCCAGCGGCAGCTCGATCTCGCGCAGAGGAGGAGCCACCAGCTGAACGATGTCATTAGTCATGTATAGTACTGTATTTTAGGGCAATGATCGCACGTGGATATCGATACGCGTCTACCATCACCACCCCGTCGGGATGACCACGGGTCGCAGCCTCCACGACGTACCCGAAGAGGAGCCCTATCTGTCGTCGCCCTCCGGCTCGCCCTATTTCGATGGTGCTGCAACGGCCTCGACGTCGACCCTTGGCACCACCAAGCGAAAGTCGTCCCGCCTCGCCCGGCTGTCGAACGAGACCCTGACGGCGAAGCGCACGACCAAGGCCAGGGGTATCCCCAGAATAAGAAGCACCCCACGCTTACCTCATGAACGGGACGCAGACGACGCTCCGAGTGCCGTCATGTACTGGAGTCGGGCGCCTGTCTACGGTGCGGTCCCTCTGCGAAATATGCGCGGTCATACCGTGACGCTGCTCGATAACGTTGCATGGATCTTTGGCGGGTGCGATGATAAGGATACAGCGAGGGATATCTATTGTTTTGATATTGGTGTGTGCCTTGCAGGGGTCCTGACGCTGACTGACTTGGGGCAGATACGATGCAGTGGTCGCATCCTGACACGGTGGGCGACGCCCCTCCTCCCTCACGGGCCCATACAGCCGTCATGGTCGATCGCCAAATCGTCGTGTACGGCGGTGGCCAGGGCGGGACGTACTACGACAGTGTCTATGTCTTCGACACGAGGACCCGAGCGTGGTCGCGCCCTACCATCGTCGGCGACATTCCCCCGCCCCGCAGAGCCCATACTGCTGTTCTCTACGAGAACAAGATCTGGATCTTTGGCGGTGGGAACGGTATGACTGCGTTGAACGACGTGTGGACGCTGGACGTGAGCAGTACCACGGAGATGCGCTGGGAGAAGATTCCGACGACGGGCGACAGGCAGCCTACAGCGCGCGGCTACCATACTGCCAACCTGGCCGACCATTTCATGATCGTTATCGGCGGGAGCGACGGTGCTGACTGTTTTGCCGAGATTTGGTTTTTGAATCTTAGTGAGTGCAAATTGTGTGTTTGTATGTATTCTCAACGTTGGGCAGAAACATACGAGTGGACTTTAATAGACCTACCAGAGAACGAATCCTATAAACGATTATCCCATACCTCCACCCAAGTGGGCACTTATCTTTACGTCCAAGGCGGACACGATGGGACGGAGTATACGTCTGACGTCAAATGCTTCAGCCTTGGCGAGTCCTTGCCTTTTACCATCATCCGTATACTGACATCCATCCCACAGTCAACTTTCAGTACGAGAACCGACCAATATACGGCCGGCCCCCCAGCCAGCGCGGATACCACGTCGCTGTCCTCGCCGACAGCCGACTCTTCTTTTTCGGCGGATACAACGGGATGACCGCTTTTGATGATGTCCATCTCATCGATCTGGCGGGTTCGGCGTTTTTGCCCCAGGTGACGAGTTTTGAGATCGTTCTGTAGGGTTGTGTGTTTTTTTATTTTCGATTAATGGATTTGCGTGTATGAGATGGTATTACCTAGGCGGGTGACTTAGGGCGAGCTAAAGGTGTACTTGCAAGAGGTGCCGTCGCACGATCACATGCTGTCCTACGCGCTAGTGCGCCACTGCGAAGAGCGAGCGCAGTTGTACCACATTGAAGCGAGGTTATGATGCTAATCATTGAGACTTTGGCAGCTCCATTGTACCGCTGGAAGTCTAGCCGCAGCTGTATTGATATAAGCTTGCTTAACCTCTGTTAAAAGTACAATGGCACAGGGCGTCATGGCTGACGTTCTTCCCCTCCTCTCGCTTGAGCCTCCTCGACCGCTTCTCCGGCCTTGCGAGACTCATGGGGAGACTTGATCTCCGTGCAGGAAGGAGTACATTGCATTAGGGTCGTGAAGGCACTCACTGCTCCGATGAGATCCAAGGAGGGTATCTGTCGTTTTCGTATGCGCCCATGATACAAGACAAAGTAATTCAAATGATATAGTACAGTATTACAATATTGGTCAATATCATACAAGAAATAACTTATCTGCAGCCAAGAATCACATTCTCCTGCCTCCTCCCCTTCCTTCTTCCGCATACAAAGTTGACCCACTCCTACTGGCAGTACGCTCCACAATCGACGTCCCATCCCTGAATCTCGCCCTAAACAGCACATTAGCATTCGTAAACAACCCCTCCTTCAACGACACCACAATAAACTGCGACCCCTTGAACCGCGTCCGGAACAGGTGCCCGATATGCTGGGTATGCGACAGATCGAGCGCCGCGTCGATCTCGTCGAGGATGTACATTGGTGCAGGTTTGAATTGGAGTAAGGCCATGATGAGCGACAGAGCGATGAGAGATCTAGGAGAGGGTCAGATCCACGTGAAGGAAGGAAGTGTAGGTTCTTGCCTCTGTCCTCCACTCAGCTCCGTCAAGCTCTGTTTCCACACCGTGCCGAGCTGGACTTTGACTTCTAGACCCTCAGTCATATCGAGGCCTTCGGGCGGCTGGAGCTTGGCGTAATTTCCTGGTAGAAGCTCTCGGAAGATCTCTCCGAAATCTCTGGCATACGACATCAGCATCGCGGATCAATGAAAGGGCTAGCTGAAAAACTCACTTGGACACCTTCGTCCACGTATTCTGAAGTGCATCTCGCTTATATCGATCAAGCTCCTCGATAGTCTGTTCAATCTTCTTCTTGTCGCCCAGTACGGTCTCAAGCATTTTCTGCAGAGATGTCTCCTTCTTCTCGACGCTATGAGGCCCAATTATCCAGCCATCGAGAAACAAAAGAAAAAGACTAACTCGTCAATCATGTTCACCACCTTGTAATTGACTTTCTTCTTCTGCGCCTTCTGTTTGTTCTCCAGTTCAACCACCTCCTCCCTAAGCTGACCCATATCGCATTGACGGAAATCATACTTGCCTCCGGTCCTGTTGAACTGACTAGAGGAAATCAGCTCAAGCTCTCAGGGAGAAAACAAGACCTACTCGCACTCCTGCAAAATCCACTCGTAGTTCTTCTCCAGCGAATCAACCTGATGGACCGCAGCTTTCCGTTCCTTCTCCAAACTCTGTATCGCATGGTCCAGCTTGGTCAAATCAGCATCAGCGTCAACAAGGGCCTTCTTCTTCGCCCTGATGACCCCTTCGAGCTCCTTCAGTTGACCATCGAACCGGGAGAGAGTCGCCCGTTCTTGTTCAAGCTCTTGGTATGCGGTCTCGTACGACCTCTATTTACGACAGTCAGTATCAACCAAGAAAGCAGTGCCATCAAAGTACCTGTTCGTTCGCAACGCGATGCTCAAGTTTCTCAAGCTCCTTTCGTAGTTTAGCACCACCGACGACGACCTCCTCAAGTGTGGCCTTGGCAGTGTTGATATCGATTTGCATTTGCTCTGCCGTGATCATCAGGGTTTCTTCGTCTACGACAGGAATGAAGACGGCAGACCTAGCTCTAGCATCGCAGTTTGCAACTCTTTCTGTGTTTCTTTCACCACTACAGCATGCTTCTGTAGCGCCGCTTTCTGTTTCTGAATACCGGCCTAAAACAATATATTAGTAGAAGCACCCGACTGCCGGCAATGCTGCAGCTCAGCACCTTTAGCTCATCGATCTTGCCATCCTTGTTATTCTTGAACTCGTCCATGTCACGTTGAAGCTTCTTGCATTCCTGTTCCGCCGCCTTTTGCTTTTCCTTCGCATCACGGATGTTCTTTTGCAGCGCTTCAATGCTCTGTGACAGTGACTTGATGTCATCCTCAAGCTACAAATGCGATCAGCTTCGGCTCGCTCGATGATGAGAAGAACAATCTTACCCTACCAGCAGCACTTCCCCCAACCTGACCTTCCAACAGCTGTAACTCATGCTCCTTCATCTCGATCTGCCTCTCCAAGTTCTTCCATTCTTCCCTCTTCTTCTTGTTCTTCTCTCCACCTGCCTCATGCGCGGTCAACTGGTCTTGGGCATCAGCCAACTTCGCCTCCGCCTCAATGAGCTCCTGTACGCGTAACAATACGCCACTACTCTGCGACGCCGACCCTCCACTCAACGTCCCCGAAGGCTCGTACACATCACCCTCCAACGTCACAGCGCGGGCTCCAATTTCCCTGTTGAAGGTCACGGTCTTCGCCGTCTGAGCGTCCTCGCAGACAAAGGTGCTCCCAAACGCATATGCCATGGCATTCTTCACGTCGTCGGGATAGCCAACCAGTGAGAGTGCTACCTTGGCTTTGCCCGGAACGAGCTGCTCTACCCGAGAGACCTTTTGGGGATGGACCGAGGACCCTTGGATCTTGTTAAGAGGAAGAATCGTCACTTTCTTCCGAAGGTTCCCGTTTGTCAGTAAGTCCTTGCCGACTTTCTCGTCCTTGACGACGACGTTGTACAGCCGTCCACCAGCTGTAGCCTCCAAAGCTGCGGCCTTGTTGTAGTTGTCCTTATCGAGAGAGACCAGCGTCGCTAGACGACCCTTGACGTTTCGCCGGTCAAAATTGGGTGGTGCCTGGTATTCAAAGTCGAGCCCTCCTAGATTCTGCTTGACATAGTCGCGTTTCTGCTCAAACGAGGTCACAAAGGTATGCTTCGCAGAGAAAGGTAACGTACGTCGATCAGCTGGCGAATCAATGCTTTCAACTCTCCAAATCGGATCTCAAAAGTCTCCTCCATCTCTCTGTTCCACCCGCATCTTTCAGACTGCTGTCTACATCGCTCGAGCTCCGCCTTGAGTGCTTGGATCTTCCGTTTGCCTTCCCCAGCGTCACGTTCGACCTCCTTCCACCGGGTTTGGCGATCCTTAAGGTCCTTCTCTTGCATCGATAATGTAATTCTGCTTTGCTCTTCCTCTGCTCGCGCCTGTGCACCTCTGGCTCGCGCTTCGGCGATCTGACCCAAGTAACCCCCGCCGTTGGTATTTGTGCTGCTTGAAGAAAGCCCAGTCAACAATGACTGCAACAACTCTTCATCGGACGAGAGCTTTTGCTGGATTTTTGAGTGATCGTCCTTAACGGTAGTATGTTCAGCTGTGATCCTGTCTACTTCGCTCTGCTGCTGAGCTAATGAACCTTCGAGCTGGCAATTGTAAGCCCCACGTCTCGCAAAAGATTAAAAAACCATACCCGCTGGATCTCAGCTTTGGCATTTTCAACGCTTTTCTCGTCGTCCATGATCGTACTCTCTTTGAGCTGAACTTGCATTCGTAGCTTAGTGAGCTCCTTGTCCAGTTCGACTACGTCCGCCTCCAACTTGCTTAGCTTGCCGCCCTTTCGCATCTCAGCATCCTTCTTCTTCTGCACTTCCACAGCATCTTCCTCGGCAGCCTTCAAATCTCGCGTAGCCTTCTTTTTCCCATCCTGTCGTATCTTAACCTCCTCTCGCTTTTGCTCAGCCTCTTTCTCCTTCGAATCGACCCTCTGCTTCGCGTCATACCACTCTAACGCGTGTAGCTTTTTCCCGAGAAGCTCTAGCTGCGCGACGGCTTTTTGGTAGTCGAGGAACGCCTTCTTCTCCTTCCGAAGCTTGTCGAGCTTAGGTGCGATTTCTTCCTGCAGCACCGCAGTGATTTCATCGACGCGTTTCTCCTTCTTCGCCATCGTCTTCTTCGCCTTATCCTTTCGATCCTCAAACATCCGCGTTCCGGCTGCTTCCTCGACCATGCCTAAAATCTCCTGAGGTTTCATATTGAGCACCTTGGTGATGCGCCCTTGCATGATGACGAAGTTGGGGTTATTGATGTTGAGCTGGACGGACTGGAAGAGATTTTGGATGGTTTGCTGTGGAGCCTTGTGGCCATTGAGGAGGTATTTTGAAACGTTGGGAAGTGCCACCTAAGTTGTCATTAACAAAGCCCAATATCATTAACAAAAGGTCACATACCTGACGAGTAACGGTAATCTGCTTTTGATCCTCTAATCCAAGGGGACTCTTGGAGCGGTCTGAGTTGTCGAAGACGATAGTAACGCTTGCCTTTGTGACCCCCGCCTGACCACGCTTGTATATGAGGTCTTGCTGGTTTGCCGCGCGCATCTGTAGCACTGTTAGGTCACAGAGACGGCAAAGAACACCGTTATACGCACCACAGACATGTTGGTTATCCCAAGCACGAACGCAATCGCGTCGAGAATGTTCGATTTCCCGGATCCATTGAGTCCAGTAATCGCGTTGAAAGACGGGTCCCAGCCCGTAATTTGGGTTCGCACCGGGTATGACTTGAAGCCTTGATAGAAGAACGTCAGAAATGGGTATAACATTGGCAGCGAAAACGTCCTCACCTTCAAGGACAAGTTCCTCGATCCGCATAGTTGGTGGTTGAAAGTAACTGAAGCGCGTCTATCATGTGACCTATGCCAAGCATCGGAACTCGCCGAGGTCTGCCGAGAAGCACAGCCACCCGCAGTGAGCCCTGACGCCATCTTCCTACTTACACCCAGCATGCAACACTTTGGCAAGAGTGTCATCCGTGTCACCAAAAATTACACAAAGGGTTACTCTGATACACAGGCAAAAGTCCGTGATGCGACCAGCAATGATCCCTGGGGCCCTAGTGGCACACAAATGAACGAGATAGCCCAATTGACATACAACCAGTGAGTGAATCTCCTGGATACCGAGGCTGAGCTTAACAGCAGTCATGCAGGAATGATTTCGTAGAAATAATGGAGATGCTTGATAAGAGGCTGAATGACAAGGGCAAGAATTGGCGACATGTCTTCAAAGTGGGGCGATTGTCGTCCCTTTTGTTCGCAGCTTGCTAATGCGATGACCAGAGTCTCACTGTGCTTGACTACTGCCTTCACCAAGGTTCCGAAAACGTCGTCATCTACTTCCGCGACAACGTCTACATCATCAAGACCCTCAAGGAATTCCAGTATCTTGATGAAGAAGGCAAGGACCAGGGTGCCAATGTGCGCCAAAAGGCGAAGGATATCACTAGTCTTTTACTCGATGAGGGTCGACTTCGCCAAGAAAGGAGAGCCAGGGCGAGCATGCGGGACCGGATGATACGCGGCGCTGGAGGCGACTATGATGAAGGCGACGACGACGCCGACGAGAATCGGCAACGCCGCAGCCTGAATGGTAACCCGCCGAATAGGAGGAACGGCGATGAGGATGATTTGAGAAAGGCCATTGAAGAGAGCAAACGGACGTTGGCGCAGGAGCGGATCACAGCCGAAGAGAGGGATCTTCAGGAGGCCATCAAGCTCAGCGAAGAGGAGGAGGCGAAGCGTAATAAGGCCGTCGAAGACTCCAATTCTTCTGCTCTTTTCGATGATCAGAATCAGCTGTTAGCACTTTTTTTTTCTTTCTTCCCTTTCATTGAGCTCGCTATTACCCAGATCAACGCCTATCAGCAACAATCCCTTCCCAATGAACAACATGAGCGACCCTACGCCGTATACTGTTGGTCTACAACCCCAGTTTACGCAGCTTCAGCCGCAGTTCACTCAAATCCAGCCACAATTTACTGCGTTCAATCCATATCAACAGCAGGCACAGGCCGAACAAGAGGTAGGCGACTCTTTCCTCTGTCAATCTCGGCAATATCTCTGATGATATACATCTAGATGCTTATGCAACAGCAGTACCTCTTACAGCAGCAGCAGCAAGCGCAGAATGACGAGTGGCTGAGGCAGCAGCTACTATTACAGCAGCAGCAGCAGCAACAACAGCAGCAACAGAGCATGTTCATGCAACAACCGCAATCAATTATGGCGCAGCCAACTGGTCTTGGGTAGGTTCTCTCGTATAAGTCACGGGAACGCACTGACGAAGAATGCTCCAGGTCGAACAATCCCTTCGCGCCCTCTCCTAGCCAATCTGGATCTTCGCCTTCTCCTCGTCCTACACCTCAGTTCAACCTTCAAGGCACATATGCCAACAACAATCAGAATCTCGATCTCTCCTCTTTCAACCAACATTCAAACTATTCATCTCCGTCTCCCGGACCCTCACCTGTCAACAATAAGTCCGTGGTCAAAACACGGCCAGATGAGAATGAACACTTGGCAAACCTTTTCGCTAACCGGGATGATGGCCAAGACACGTTTGGTAATGTGGGCGCATTGAGATACGGGCAGGCAAGGGTGGTGTCCAACCAGATGACGGGGCATAATCCTTTTGCGAAACAGCAGCAACAGAATGAGCAACCTTTCTTTAGTGTCTGAGCCACGAGGTTAATTCACGACGATTGATCTGTGGTGGGACGGATAATGTATATGTTTCTTTGTTTCCCGACTACTGCTGTCCTATTAGGGTACCTTTATTTTAATTTTTTAAAGCGTAGTTGGCTCTTTTGAAACGGGGGGAATCGAAATTCTATCATCGTTAAAAATCTACAGGCCCTATACATTCCGATACTCAAACGCGGGGCATCCTGGTTCCGATGTCTCTATTATGCTCTTCGTGTAGCCAGCCTCCTCTTGTTTCTCTAACGCTTCCTCAACGCCCAAAATATCAGCATCAACTAGAGAAAGGGTTTTCTTCAGATATGACAACATCTCCGCCAGGACAGCGCTCTCAGAGAACGGTAAGGTGCGATGGAATGCCGTTTCTGCACCAAACTGTTGTATGCGTTTCTAGATGACAATGATTAGAGACTGGACATGTAAAAACTCACAAGCCTTACCTTGAAACCCTGTATAAACGGCATGGCCCTCTTATCCTTTATAAGTCCTTTCTGTACCAAAAGCTCCTTCACCTTGGCATCGTTGAACTTGTCCGATTCCTCATCATAGACCTCCTTTAATATCCCCACACAGGTATCTTGCCACTCCGGGAACGACTTCGCTACATAGATCCTCACGCTCTTCGATTTCTTCGGGTCAAACGTCTGTTGCTGATTCTTCCCCCCCTTCCCGCCCTTATTCAACTTGGCCAGCATCTTCAGCAAACTTGTCTCCGCATCCCTTATCATCTTAGTCGTGCCGCGCATGTACTGCCCCGCCTCGATCAGTGCCCTGTCGACAGGCTTCGCGGGCGTAGGCCACAGCGCGAGCTGTATGGACTCCGGGTTCTTGAGGATCACAGAGTGGATATGCTCGGCAAAGTGGGGTGCGATGGGCGCGATGAGCAGGGAGGTGATCTTGATCCAATACTTGACGAGATCGCCGTGCATACCCGTATCGCCGGTGACTTCCCGATACCAATCCCGCACGCTTTGGAGCTCGTAGAAGCCGTATTTCAGCGCATCTTTGTAGTTGGTCGCTGCATAATGACTTTGGGTGATATTGATGAGGTCGTTGATTTCTTCTTCAAACACCCGGTCGTGATACAACTTCTCGCCATGCCGCAAGTTCTTCTCCGCTACCATTTCCTCGCACCATCCCACCAAAGTGTGCACCCTCAGGATGTTAGCGTTCGCCGTCTTTTCTTCAAAGTTCGCATCCTCCACACCATCACCAGCGTCCGCCAAACTCAGCCGCGTCGCATCTGCACCAAACTTCTCCGTCGCCTCCCTCAGGGTCAGCGAATTTCCCGTACTCTTGCTCATCTTCTTCCCGTTCAGCATCAGATGCCCATTTGTGCGCATGCTCAAAGGCCACTTGTCCTCCGGGAAGAGTGCAACATGGTTGTACAGCGCAAAAGTCAGGTGATTGCCAATAAGATCCTTCGCAGAGGACCGTATGTCGAAAGGATAAAAGTAATTGAATTCGTGCTTCAAGGCGTCGGCTTTCTCCTTGGGCAGGGGTGCGGGATCAGGCCAGGGACCGTCACAGAAGACATACTCCCAGATCTCGTCCGTCATCTGGCCAGGTTTAATGCCCAGAGGACCCGGCTTCGAGCCGTCGATACTGTCTTCTACGCGAAGTTCAGATTGACAATATTTCCAACCAAAGAACACGCTTACCATGCAGCAACTGTGCCACAGTATAATAACTCATGTAGATAGTCGAGTCACTCAAACTCTCAACCATGAAATGAGGATCCCATGGTAAATCGGAACCAAGGCCGTACGTCCTAGCACAAGCCCACTTGTTGAGCCACGCCAGTATCTTCTCAAACGCATTCCTCGTCTCATGTGTGTACATCTCCATCCTGGCAACCAATTTCTCCGTCTCTGCCCGCCAGGATGGCTCGCCGTAGTCGATATACCACTGGTCCATCAGCGCGACGACACAGTCGTCACCGCTTCTCGAGATAACAACTCCCTCAGGCTCAGCGTACGCAAACGCCAGACCCTCAGCAATCATATCCGCCCTCACCTTAGGCTTGGCGTCCTGCACCGTCTCGCCCTTATACTTGCCAATCAGCATGACACCACCATAAAAGCCCTCCTTGTACGCAATCTCCTTGGCCTCTGCAAGCTGCTTCGTATCCTTCTGGCTGTTAATCTTCAGCTTCTTGACAACCTCCGCAGCAACCATATCACCATAGCTCGTCCTGATTAGCGGTATGGCTTCGCGGCCTGCTAGCCAGTCAGGATCAACGCCGTAGTACTCGGGCTTTTTCTTGAGATCGGCGACGGTAGCCCAGTCATCGGGAGAATCAGAGGGGACGCTGGTGACTACACCGGTACCTTTGGTGGCTAGGACGCCATCCATCGGTAGGACGTAGACGCCCTGGGTGTACACGCTGTAAGGGGCGCTCACTTTTGTGCCAACGAGATCCCGACCTTCTACTTCTGCAAGCTGCTCGATAACGCCAAGTTCTTTAGTGATCTTTTGGAATGCCATGTTCCTAATGGCACGATGCGTGCATATAAATGCTTCCGTATCGTTGACTGCATATACGCCGTACTTGAGCGCGGTACCGACGAAGCAATTCGTCTGGCCGTACCTAACTGCGCGTTAAAAAGGAAAAGAGTGAAACGTGGTGAAACGTACATCGTCTCCGGTCGCAAGGTCGCTGCCACCATATAAACCTTTCGTCCACCGACCTTGCTTTTAATAATGTCTGCGTTCGGTGCCCACTCTATGACTTCGAGCTTGATACCTGTGTACTCCTGGGGACCCACACCTTCTCCATCCTGACGATCATGGTCCATACATGGCTGACCATCCTTTTCACAGTATATGGTATACCTACAAGCCTGTTAATAGGCGTTTGGTCAACATACAAGGGTCGCACCTCTCGCCGAATTTGATTCTATCCTGCTTATGCAGCTTGTTAACTTGCCATCTCACAAAGGCATCGTAGTACGGGTTGGCCGGTGTCGTCAAAAAGCGGCGCCTCCAGTCGATGCGCGAACCAAAAGCATTGTTATCCTGAATTGCTATGGGAGGGAAGTACTCGAGCCAGTACAACGGGTCCGCAAACTTGCTGATCTCGGATTTGGGTACTCCGATGCTCTCCATTATCTGGAACTGATATGCATGGCCAGTGGACTTTGCCTGAAGCTTGCCCTTTTTTGCCTTGGACTTGTCGGCAGCAGGATCCCTGGCCTCTTCCTCTTTCTCCTTCGCCTCCTTCTCTGCGTCCAATTTCGCCTGGACCTCGTCAAAGTTTTCAAACTCCCTACCAAAAAGACTCATCTCGCGGATAATTTTGTCGGAGCTGGCCTTGATGGGCATGCCGGTGACATGGAAGCCATGGGGGAACAAGACGCGTTTGCCCAGCATGCGCTGATAGCCAGCGGCAAACTCGATTTTGCTGATGGTGAAGGCATGGCCGAGATGTAGAGAGCCATTCATGTAGGGATAGGGAAAGTTGCCGAACCACTTTGGGAATTTTTCATGTATCTGTTCCTTGGACAAGCCGGCGAGTTCTGCAGGGGACGGTGCATTGACCTCAAAGAGCTTTTCGGATTGCCATCTTGCCTGGTATTTCTTCTCGAGGTCGATGAGAAAGTCTCGCTTCGCAGTCTGGGCGAGCTCGATGGTATTGGACATGGCAGAGTAGGTGCGTCGCGTCACCAATGAGCGTCGCAGGAGCGTAGTCGAAGGGGAATCGCCTGAATCAGGAGAGCCTGATCGTCGGCGTGCAGAGCAAAGTTACAAAATTTCGAGTCAGATCGATCCGGATTCTGATCTCCGAAAAATATATCTTGTGATATAAATACAACTAGCTGCTTCAATATGGCTGATATCGAGAATCGTTAATAAAATCACTCCTCACACTCCCAACCTCGCTGATTTAATTCATCAGCATCGACAAAAGCCTCGTCTTCATTCGACGATGATGGCTCGTCTGGATGTAGACGCACAATACTTCAAAAACCGTATCCACTAAGAAAAAATAAAGCAGCATTCGATAACCAAGAAGTTAACCTACATGACCCATTATCCTTTGGAATAATCGTTAGCTCTCTCATCGCCTCCTCTTCTTCCTCCACAAGGCCAAATTTATCGTCGAGCTGATGATAAATGCCGCCTTCGGCTCTTGATATCGCATGGAGAGTAATGGAAGGGTACTCGATCTGCTCGCCTCCCTCTGCATTCTCATCATCCTCCACAAATGCCAACACAGAATCGATAACGTAGAGTGTGCCGTGCCGCCAGTCTGCTTTGACCTCCAAGGGTGCTTCAAACCGGACTTGGACCTCGTTCTGCTGGTGATAGAGTACGGGGGGAATATCGGCAAAGTTCTGGGGAGTGGATGAGACGACAGCTGCGTGCTCTTGCGGTGTAGAGAAGCTTGGAAGAATTAATGTCAGATTGACGGCCATGATACACAAAATTTCGATCAATCTAATCTTTATCTTTAACTTTCATGCTCGGTCGTTTACAGGCCCTGTTTTCTGGTAAACCCTTTGACAATTCCCTGTATCGTGCATCTGGAGCCATGAGTGGTTTGTATTCTGCTCGACTGCCTTGAATAGCAGCCTTACTTTCGTCTAGCTGCAACTGAAATCGCCACTTTTGCCTCTGGCTGCTTCTGGGGCGTAGAGCACATCTTTCTGAAGCACTATCCTCCCACCCAGGGCAAAGGAATCATCAAGACAACTGTTGGATATACCGGCGGCAAGGAGACCTCTCAGAATCCGGGGTACAGGGCCGTATGCTCTGGTCAGACGGGCCATGCAGAGGCAGTCAAGATTGAATTCGACCCTGCTATCGTCAAGTACGACGAGCTCGTCGGTGCGTCGAAAATATATCTACCAACTAGTGCCCTGCTGATCGTAGCTCACAGAGTTCTTCTACCGCACCCACGACCCTACCACAGCGAACAGGCAGGGCGCAGACACCGGCACCCGTATGTGTCTTACACCGCCTTTACCTAGCTTTCCACTCTGATGTTGTCGTAGAGTATCGCTCAGCCATATTCACAAACTCGCCTGAACAAGAGGCAATTGCGAAGCGGGTGACAGAGGAAGTGCAGGTCAGGCACTTTACTCCCAAAGGGAAGACGATTGTCACGGAGATTCTCGAGGCGGGTCCGTGGTGGGACGCGGAGGAGTATCATCAGCTTTACTTGTTCAAGAATCCAAGCGGATACCAGTGCCCAACCCATCGTCTTCACTGGTAATGTATGTGTAAACATTTTGTAACAATAAATTACTACCTCGCTTGTCAGTCTCCAAGCATGCGTTTAGTCAGCGCCAGGATCACGCGGACCCTCCTCCGACAGGAAGGTCGACAGACATTTACCATTTCTACACTGATAAACGCAAAAGCTTGCTCGAAACCGTCTTCTTTGATTGACAGACGGTCAGCGTACCTACTTCACGTCCCATTCCCGCCGCTTGTGACCGAGTCGTTGTCAAGTCGCTTGGACTTATTGCTGTTTGCAGAATAGTTGGCGCAGCTGCCTTTTTGGGATCGCTCGCGTTTTTTGACAGTTTGGGTGTCGAAAAACTTTTCAGTTGTATCTCACTCATTTGTTCACATAATTGCATGAAATTTTATATATTCATCATCGCCTTGTTAAGCTGGAGATGCTCGTACAAATTTCAAGATGCAATAACCAATATTTCAAGTACCAAAAATGCGGCCAGAAAAATCAACATGTCAGCTACTGTGAGAGAATGCAATGATGGATGAGCATGAATTGAGCATGAAATCTATTGTATACACCTGCCCCAGGTGCTAGTAGAGTATGGGAGTGCCCTGACATGCAGAAGGGAGCAAAACGGCACCTGGCTCAACTGATCGGCACAGCTTTGTTTCCTACCACGATGCCTCAGTGTGCTGCCACTCCTAAGGCACTGGCTGAGACAGTCCTGCGCATCACAGGAAATAGGATCAAACCCAAGAAAATCAAGCAACTCACTAATGTCAGCATACAACAGCAACAGCGAATCATCAAGATCTAGGAGGAGACTGGGGAGGTTCCAAAACTGAGGCTCCGGGTTGGTAGGGCACAAGAGGTGTTGGCAGCAGAGGCATATGTATGTTGCAAAGCATTCCTAGCTCTATTTTCTCTCTCATACACTGCCAGTACCTCCTTAGTTGCATCAACAATACATGTGATTCATACCTAGATGAACTGCGTCTTTCTTTCAAGGCGAGGCACTCCCATACTCTACTAGCACCTAGGGCAGATGTATACAATAGATTCCATGCTCAATTCATGCTCATCCATCATTGCATTCTCTCACAGTAGCTGACATGTTGATTTTTCTGGCCGCATTTTTGGTACTTGAAATATTGGTTATTGCATCTTGAAATTTGTACGAGCATCTCCAGCTTAACAAGGCGATGATGAATATATAAAATTTCATGCAATTATGTGAACAAATGAGTGAGATACAACTGAAAAGTTTTTCGACACCCAAACTGTCAAAAAACGCGAGCGATCCCAAAAAGGCAGCTGCGCCAACTATTCTGCAAACAGCAATAACATTTACCCTGGCCCTGAATTCTAGTATAATGGAGCCGAGCCTTCTCTAACGATTTATGGATCTTGTAGGGTTGCGTTATCTCCAAGTTCTTCTCTTGCCGCGGATGCATTCAATAATACTACAGCTTAGAAAAGAGGTAGATGCTAGGACGCCAGATTGGACTTTTGGACCGCTGACCCTTTGTCGACAATCATAGCTGGAAGAAGAGCAAGATACGCTTAGAGTGATAAAAATGTATGACACCTGGTTTCATCTACTGGTCTAGACAGCGTATGACAAAACAGCTGAGCAGAGGTAAGCTCGCTGCGATTGTCCAGTCATAAATAACTTTCTAACAACCCCAGGGAAGACAATATAACGGTTTCTGCTGTTGAAGGACCATGAGTTAGTGGATATACAGGTGTACTGTCTCGGAGTCAAAAGCGAAGAGAGGGACAGGAAAGGCTACAAAAATTATCGGGAGGTTTGGTATTGGTATTGGTATTGGTACCGGCGCAAGGTCCCAATCAGGAACGGCCGGGTCCACAGCCCTGACATGGCGTGCCATGTGCTGTGGCCACAAAGGCTCATACCGTTGTAATCACACTGTCGAGTGCGTCTCACGGATTAGAGTATCTTTGTGGGGTTCGGACGAAACGCAAGCCTTAACAAGAAACGTGCAACCAGAACTTCCCAAATGAGTCTTAGCTTCACGACAGTAGGTAAGTGCTTGGTCGGGAGTATGTAACATTCCGTCGGCTCCGAAATGAGCTATTCGAGGATAAGGTAGTCGTCTCAACCTGGAGGCATCCTGTGACAAGTAAATTGCCAAGTACACTGTATTTCTGGAAGTAAGAAGAACTCTCTGCGTAGGTTATTTAGCCTGTCCCATGCTGTTTTCGATGAATGATAGCTAGCGACCGTTCATCAACGCGTAGAAGAGACTTCAGACCAGCCAACACGTAGTTAATAGATCACGGTTACTCGGTGTCATGAAATCACGTGATATACGACCCTGTTTCTTAGCAGTTCCCTCCCTCAGTGAAGTTACCTCTTACCATCATCACCTCTTATTATGCTCGAGGAACATGACGGTGAAAGCGATGCTAGTGGCTCCTATGACTCAGACGCGAGTAGCTCCGACGACGAGGTCGAGCAAACTGTTCTCAGTCCAGAGGAAGCATTTGCTGAACGAGAGATTGAAGGCGACTTTGAGTGCGCCCATCCTTTACTGCCTTCTCACTATCACTCACACCGTGCAGCCGTCTAGTCAAGAACATCCAACGAAGCGATGCCCCTGGCCTGACCAAAGATTGGGACTTCGACATTGAAGACCGCGATGCTGAATTTCGTGATGATCTTAGAGCAGCTTCAGGCATCGGTCGTAGGCGCAAAATGGTCTGTCTCACTTCCCATTCATATATATCTAAATCAGTAACCCCCGCAACCAGAAAGGACGCGCCGCAGGCCCCGTTTTATCCCAGCAAGTCAGATCCCTCATTGGAGACGGTAATCAGGCCTACGTCGACAACATGCTTCCCGAGGCCATACGTATCATGCAAGAAGTCATTCGTATCGAACCGCGCGCCGTCTCTGCTTGGTCTGTGTGGGCCCAGTGCTGCGCCGACATGAATCAAGAGCACAGGGCCCTTCAGCTCCGTATCATGGCTGCTCATCTAAGACACGACGCTGAAGAATGGGATCGGTTAGCCCGCCAGTCCAAGTAAATGATTTTCTGTGCACGTCTTTCTTTCGTTATTTATTCCCTGCAGAGACCTTGGCTATAACCAGCAAGCGTTGTACTGTTTCCGAAAGGTGTACAGCCTTGATCCATCAAACATCGAGGCCCTATGGGACCGCGCTACACTTGCCAAGGACACTGGAGATTTGAGAACCGTTGCGTTCTGTCTCATTCTTGACCCTGCTCCATGCCTGATTTCTAGTAGGCCCGTATTGTATACAAAGCTATTCTCAAGCGCTTTCCCCACGATCTCACAGTCCTGGCGGAACTCAGGACCATCCTCATCGAACTATCCGACCTCACGACATGTACCTCTCTTTTTCAACAAGCATTTGATCACTACCAGCAATTATATCCCTCCGGCCGTGGACCCTCGCTTTCGTCGAGCGGCGAAATTGCCGGTGGTGGATATGGCTTGATGGAAGTCCTCGTACTTGCTGATCTATACAACACACTTGGAGAATACGAAAGCGCCATCGACGTGATTCGGAAAGGATGTCGATGGCTTCAGGGGCGTGCTGATCAAAGATATTGGGATGTATGTGACGATGACAGAGAGTATGACCTACCAGACGTCGATATACCGCGACATGCAGGTGGTACCATAGATCCCGGACGGTATCCTCTTGATGTGAACGCCAGACACCGTCTTGCTATCGCCAGAATCAAGATGGGTGAGGTAGAAGAAAGCAAGGCGAGATCCCCTTGTATCTCAGTGGTGCATGCCTGACCTGTAGACCAGATACATGCAGATATCGTTCTGAGCGAAGACGTCCTTGATTACGCTGCCTTATTTGTAGAGATTGCCGACGCGTATTTCGAACGAGAGTTATATGCTGATGCTCGCCTTATCTACGAACTTTTAGGCGCCGACGCTAGCGTGAGTTAATATTTTTCATTTGATTGCTTTTCTTGAACAGCTCTCTCTAGACGAGTAGTCTATATGTCCTCCTTCAAACAGCCGCTTGTCTTCGAATGTTGGACGAGCTACGGGAAGCGGCTGAAGTGTACGAGCATAGTATGTTATCTTACTCTTCCACTCGATTCGGCATTAATGCCCTGCAGTCAAGCTTGCTGATCCCACGCATAACGAAGCCAAAATGAAGCTCGCCGAGATCTACGAAATTCTGAATGAACCAAGGAAAGCACTTGAACTGGTCTACGAAGGTGCGGGTCTTCCATTTCGTCCGTAATAGCGCTCATCATCATTTCAGTCATCGATTCGCGCAAAAAGAAACCAAAGGACAAGACCGCAACACAAACCGAGGATCCGGCGACCGCCTCTTTGTTCCCCGAAGAAAGGACACAGTCAAGAACCAAGTCCCCTGTCAAGGCCCAAAACCGATTGACTCATGCGCAATTGCGAGAATTGGAAGTCGAAAAGGAGAAAGAAATCGTCAGAGGATACCGACGACTGCAAGATGTATGGGCGAAGATGTTGGAAGCCGACGAGGTTGCGGAACGTGAGTGGATGGTTGAAGCGGAGAAAATGGTTGAGACGTTTAGGGAGACGCGGAATTTATTCATGACTAGTAGGGTGAGGATGATATTATGCATCTGATGGCTCTACTGATGAGATTAGAACAACGGTTTCCGAGGGATGTTCCCGCGACGCCCAAAGAAACAGAGAGACCATGAAGAAGACGAGGACCGTATGGTGTCGCGTCTGCATCTTGATCTAGGTAGAGTGGCTTTCCTTCTGATACCCTAGACGATCCCAAAACTTCCGTGCATAGAGAACGATAGCATGTCCAAGAAAGCGTCTAGGAGTGACAAGAAGGACGAAAAAGTAGATATATTTCGTGGCGTCTCGTTTGACGATTGGTTGTGTGTGTTCATGCAGGTGAATTGCATTGTTATTCCGGGAATACATATCCTTAATCATGTTTTCAGTATTGCTTCATACTGACGAAGCGCGGACAGTATAATCTAGCCGACGAGGTCCTTCGCCACATTGTCTTATCAAATGCATACCAGTCGAAAGAGCTGCAATCCACCATTCGGCTTGCTCTACTTGGTAATCCAATCTCTCTAATAATGGTCTATCAAGTGCTGATCTCCAATAAGCGTGCGCTATTGCATCGAAAAATTTCGTGGTCGTCGTCGAACTGTGTCGCAAGTTGATTAACATCTATCAATTCAACAACGAGCCCTTACGACTCCTTCTCGCCACCCTGTCGAGCGGTCTGCGGCCAACCGACGCTTTCATTACGTCCACGTTGCAGAAACATCTGTTCCGGGAGATGAAATTGGGAGACGCGGCCGTGAAAAATCCGGAGAGCCTGCGGTGGAACCAGGCCAACAAGCGACATGCTACTATAAACCAATCCAAGGCAGAGGATGACGACGTCGAGGATGAAGCTGGCGGGAATGCGGAGACCGATAATGGGAAAGGCCCCATACCGGAGTTGCCTACAAAACAGAACCCCGTTATAGTGGCTATTTATGGCCAGATATGCATAGCGGCTAAAAGTTATCAGAGCGCGATTTGTACGCTCTTTGTTCCCTCTCTATTGATTGCATGCTGATCGTTTTTGAGTTTACCTCCTGCATGCGTATGATTATTGCCCCGACGACCCTATGATTTGCTTGTCTCTGGCAATCGCATCATTGGGTCGAGCCATGCAGCGACAGTCGGATAATAGGCATCATCTGATTGCACAGGTATTGACCTGGTGATTCTACAATTAATCTAGCTTACCTCCCTAGGCGTTGGCCTTCCTATCACGGTATAGAATCATCAGAGGAACCAACCTCCAAGGACAGAGCGAAGTCGAATACAACTTTGGACGCAGTTTTCACCAACTTAGTATGTGCTGGATGATGTCTATATGGATATTTCTGCTCAATCAGCTTTTCTCAGGCCTGTACAGCCATGCTGCAAAACACTACGAACGAGTGCTTCAGCTTGCAGAGCAGCGGCCACCAAATTCGACCGTAAGTCATTAATATCAGGGTATACTTTTCACCTCAGACAACTTGAATCTAGGAGGAAACATTTACAAAAGAGGCTGCATATAATCTTGCTTTGATCTATGTCATGACTGGTGCAACCCCACTTGCAGCTGCATTGTATGACCGATGGCTATTGATTTGAATTGGCAATATCAGTTTGTAATAGATATTTTTATGGCAACAAGTTAAGGTTCTTCATGCAGTGGTGTGTTGGGTGGCATGTGTTATGGATATACCCTATCCGGCACGACAACCTTATCAAATCTTCCGATGCCTAAAATAAGGACTTGACATTTCTCTAAACTTCTCCAACATTCTATACCTACCTTTACTTACCAGAAAATACCAGAAAGTTGCAGAAGATTCTCTAAAGCTGTACTAGTAGAACTATTTTCATACCTATCCTTAGTCTAGCTACAAAATATCTATCTATCTTTTGACCTATCATTTTACCTTGTGTGAAACTAAGTATCTGAGACAACTACACTCAACGCTCATTGCCTCAGATCCTTACCAGTTATGCTTAGCACTGTTAGGATCGTGCCAATAGAAGAGAGGATTGGAATGCATGCCGAGGAATCCATGGAGTGCATGGGCTTGGCAAAGCTATTAGCAACGTCACTCTTGGGTCAAAGCCCTAATATAGATTACAGACGGAGTCCACAGGATGAAGATGAAGTAGGATGAAGATGAAGTCCTGACAGAGTCGGAGTCCATGGACTTGTAGTAAGAGATTGAGATTAGGCTTGAAGGCCAGAGATAGTGAGTACGAGAGTATTGGGCTAAACCAAGTTGATATTTGAACTGAGGTATGTACTGCTAGTTCTACAGTTTATATACTAGTGTGGAGTCTGAGGAATTGGGGGCTAGAATAATATAGGTCTGGAATATTATGTATCTGGAGGAGTCGAGTATTCCGTGGACTCCAATATAACACCTACTCACTACCGTGATGGATTCTGGGTGTGATAAATGAAATATGTGAAATTAGTTAAATGAAATGGAAATATGAAATATAAGATAGAAACCAGGAAACAGAATCTGATGGGTTCTGATTAGTGAGTTGGTGCCATTGAAGGTTGACAATGGTCGATGTCCACAGGTTCTGTGGCATGCTCATTACAGTATCCCCCCCTTAGCATTCTTGCCCTCAAGAGCGCTGATCCCAATGGCCAAGTGTGCTGTGTGGAATTTTGTGCATGTATATCACATGATCTTTGCCTCTTGAACCTGAACCACCATCTTCTAAGTTCCAATTTTCTTCCTCACTGTCCGTAATGCCCTCAACTTCATACCGCCGATCGCAGACACCTGAAGTGTATATTGTGCTGCCCACCCTGGACAACATTGACCCTGATGAGCTTGAAGTTTTGTACGCTGAATGGGACGTTGAAGAAACTGCATATCGGGCTGCCATGGATGCTCATGATGAATGGAAGGTGGAAGTGGCAGCGGAATTGGCCAAGGTGAAAAAGATTGCGGCGGCCACAGAGATGGCCCAGAAAAAAGCAGAGGAAAGGGCTAAAAAAGTAGTGGAGGCAAAGGCAAAAAAGGAAGTGGAGGCCATGGCAGAGTGGAAAAAACAGGAGGAAAAAAGGAAAGAAGAGGAAAAAGAGAGATTGAGATTGAGAACGATTGCTGAGGCCACGGAGTCTGAGAGGCAGTGGAAAGAGAGGGAGGCCAAGGATAAGGCCTCAGGAGAGGAATCAGAGGTTGGTAGCAATGGGGCCATCAGTAATGATGAGGATCTGAAATCAAAAGCAAGGAAGGAGTTGTCTGAAAGTCGAGCGAAACACCAGGGAAAGGGCAAGGCTGTTGCCATGGCGCCATCAAGAAAAAGGAAAGTGAGGTCCTCAGAATATGTGGTTGATAGTGGGAATGAGGGTAACGTGGGCCTGTCAGAGCATCAGGATAAGGACGTACGGGTTTCCAAGAAGTTTAAGGTCAATGATCCCATCCCTGGTGCAGGGAATGAAGAATTCTTTGGCAAAGGTGAGTTTTCAGTCAGGGCCATGGCAAATACTGAAGATTTTTTCCAGAACAATGTGGTCAGTGCCAGGCTGACAGAAGCCGTTGCTTTCCTGTGAAAAAGGGAAGGTCCTGTGAAAGGTGCCAGATTTGAAAGGGAAAATGCACTTTTTCTGATGAAGCAGAATCTGCAGGGTTGGGCAAGGTGGTCGACCTCCTTCACAGCCCGCACACATGTATTGATATGATGGAGATGAAGATGGAGAAGATGGAGGCAAAACTTGACGCTGTCAGCACCCGTGTGGATGATTTGGTGGACGACTTCAAACCTGGCGATGTGATCGAGTATCCACAGGATTTTATTCTGACAGCATCTGAGGAGGATTGGGTAGTGTCGTGAGAGGAGATACTACACATGGAGGGTGTGAATCCCGAGGCTCTCCACCGGGTGATGACCATGCGTTTGGATCAAGACATCATGCAAGTGTGGCATGCAAGGCTAGTGTCTGAGGAGACATTTAACGGTCAAGACCCATTCGAACTGGCGAACATGGAGTTATGGCATGGAAGCCATGGAGCAGATGGGCTGGAGAAAGCCATTGAGGCCAGTAAAAAGTTTAGGATGACTCGTACTGTTACGATTTATTAACTTTTTTCCTTTTTCTAGTCTTATCTCATCTTATTGGCATAATCACGCTTATGCATAATCACCACCATATCACCGTATCAACTTCGACAAATCTTTCATGATGGACAACACATGATATTGCGTGCTCATCGCCCGACTAGCACGCCTCTTGGCTTCGATAAAACTTTTGTATCTATTAATAGTACTCACACTTTAGTATTTAAGTAGCTACGATTTTACTGTACAACCTCAGCTTTGAGCTAAGGTTTAACATCACATAAATCTTACTTGTCTGCTCGCTTGCCGAGAGCTTCTCCAGTAAGCGCCTCTTTCATCACCTCGAAGTCATCCGAGGCATTGTCTAAGTGATTGTCTGAACACGAGACAGCTTAGCAATTGCCTGACTATGAGTCATGTGAGAGTCGGCCCTAACAATTAGCTCGAAGCTTCCCTCACTCTTCCACGATGCCAGATGCAGGAAGGAACCCATATGCCACTCCAAAAAACACCCGACATTGACGAAACACTCAGGAATGCGGCCATAGGAGCCTTCATAGGAGCAGCAGCATTAGTCGGATTAGCCCTCTTCGCTGCCGCAGTATATTGCAGAAACAGAAACTGGTTCGAACGACATGGACTAGGACCTAGAAGACCATTAACTTACCCACCACCCACCCTCCCACGATTCTACATCCCGCCCTACAATGGTCAAGTTCAGCCCATTTACACGACATATGAGCCCTACTAAAGGGACCAGTTCTACATGCCCCCCGTCTTGCTGAGTAGGCAGGACCGGTCAGGAGCTCCCAGCCCCGAGACCGATATCGGAATCTATCATGGAAGGAGAGGAAGAAGTCCAAGCCCCATCGCTGGACCCTCTGGAACTAGGCAGTCCTCTAGGACAGCATCTCGATCTCCCTCTGTCGAGAGAGACATCACAGAACTTATCCGAGTCTACGTTGGGCCCGGAACTATCGAATATGATGAGACAGAGTCGTGTCGAAGCAGTACAAATGTACTTCCAACCGAGGCAACTGAGCCCGCTCCCACTAGCACACCCCCTACCCGTCCGACCCTCAGAGTTACAAACCCTTCTCCGCCTTCAGCAAGCAGCTCCGTCATCGCAGCACGAGTCGAGGTGTTCTACCACCAGACAGAGCACGTATGCCGCGACCCCCTCTATGACCTCGGCTGGACTCCCCCCAGCACACCTACGATATCAATTACATGGACCTCTTCCTCCCCCTCCCCCGATGATTCCCCCTCTAGAGCACACCCCCGACCTGATCGACCTCGAGAACGAGGAAGTAGCCAGGATGTTGAGCCCCTCGACGAGGGCAGCATCTCGAACCACTCATCGGTACGGATTGACCCAGCCAACCTCAGAAGAGGAAGACTTCAGATCCACGATATTGGGAGACCTTCCTACTTCCGATGAAGAAGAGCTTGGGAGACAGAGAACGCATTCCACCTACAGCAACTGGAGGAGGATCTGGACCAGTCCCCCAGAGAGCTTAGGGACGAGCGAAGACTGGCAAGACAAGAGCTCGAGAGCAATCCGTTCTACTTGGGAGCTCCAGCCCGAGCCTGGACCTTCCTTTCCATACAGCAACGAATTACCCTTGGACCCTATCGCACCCAGGCCTGGGCCCTTAGAAGAGAGGACTACGTCAGACGAGGGGGAATTGACGAATCCCTGGAGGAGCACTGCCGATGACTACACCTCTTTCCAACAGAGGAGCTCTACCGTCACGAGCAGGACTACGGTCCCACACCTGGAGTCTATATACGAGGACTACGACCAAGGACTGAGGAGGAGTCATGAACCCTCCAGGGAAACCTGGAGGATATACTCCGAACCTGGAGAAGCGATGAACACGAACGAGAGCACCTGGCCCATGTACGAATGGCCTAGGCCAATGCCCGACGAGCCGCCCAGAGAATGGCGGAGGAACGGCAATCCATGGAAAGGGAAGAGTAGATTGCTTGCCAGGTCCGGCGAAGCAGGACCCAGTGAGCCCATGGAGACCGAGGAAGAATGACAGATACGAGAGGCAGAAGAGGCAGAAGCAAGAAGGCAACAATTCCAAGCCAACAAAGACGCCTTCCCTGACCTCGTGGCAGGATTAGTAGTCCAACTGGAAAGGGCCAGGGTATTTGCCCTCGCCCATAACTTACCCATTCCCAAGGAGCTCCAAGACGTCCCTGATCAACCCCAGCCCCGAGGGCATCCCACTGTGCCAGCCCCCAGAAGATATGGAAGCCCAACCCACCGGACCGATCGATGGTTGGTACTCTGACCCCCCCCTAGATACAACCCCCCAGACCCCCCATATTGGCCCTCCAGCAAGGCTGCCGAACCAGACCCCTGGCTCCAAGTAAAACCAACGCTAATCCGAATGCCCGGAGAGTTCCAAGGCAAAAGCAGCGACATCCACCGCTTCACCGGGGCATGTGAAGATTACTTCACCATCTTCAAGGCCTACTATCCCACCCACACAAATAAAATTCTATTCGCAGTATCACTCTTCGGAGAAAAACCCCAAGGCTGGTGGTCGCAATACCGATACCAGTTCTGGAGTAGCACTGAAGAACAATATCGATATTTCTCCTGGGACGACTTCAAGGCCGCCCTCAAGGTCGAGTATGGGGACCCCGCTCTCCAAGAAGTCATGGAGCAATGCATGAACGAGCTCAAGATGATGGGAACGGCCTCCAAATACTTTAGACGACTCGAAGAGTTGGCCTGACAAGCCAACCAGCTCACCGACCTCGGACCCTGAAGCGCCATTGTCAGAGCAGTCTGCCGTGGAGTTCCCGAATCCTACACCAACTCCATCGCAAACTTAGGCGTCATGATCCCTTCCACCTACCTGGAATGGAAATGACACATTTGTAGCATATTCGACGAAAGGGCCCACAAAACCGCATTCGACAAGATTGGGTATGTCGACCGCCCAAAGAACCAACACGCCAGAAACTTCCCTAAAGGAACTTCCAGCGCGACAAGTTCCACGGCCGATAAACCCGTTAGCAAAGGGTTGTTGGGTTCGGGATGGACCACTTACGGAGGAGCCGGGGAGCTGATGGACATTGACCGCCTCAGAAAGGAGGGCAGATGTTTTAATTGCGGAGGCAAGAGGCACATGGGGAAAGATTGCAAGAAGCCGAAGTGGCCCAGAGACCCAAAGAGCAGGCAATATACGACGGCCTAACTTCGCACGATGCTGACAGAAGCAGAAGAGCACGACAAGGAGGCACACGGACACAGTCATGAGAAGAAGGTCGAGGAGAAGACACCCTCGACATCGAAGATTGAGGAGGTAAAAGGCAAGGCCAAGAAGTGAGTGATTCCACTTCCTCGGCCCAATCCTCCTCCCTGGGTGGTCGGTCATCGGGTTCCGCTGCGCGGACTTTACCTGATTGTAATAATATCTTACGTATGTCTATCGCTATCAATACGCATTCAAATATACCCGTGTTCACACTTTCACCCGAGACCACCCGAAAAGAATCACAACCAATTCAGACTCCATCTGAAACGAAATATAAAATCCCTCAGAAGTGAAGCGAACTCCATCCCCCTCCTTCGCTAACACTCTCAGTCCCAGAACTCCTCACCCTCCAGGACCTTCAGACTTGATGGGGACCGGAGTTCATCTGAACAATGTCGGGGATCTCCCAGTCCTTAGGGGCGAAGGAGGTGCTCCCCAAACTGGCCGAGCCCGTCGTCGCTGAACAGGAACCTCAAAACGAAGGCGGAGACACAAGGCCGATGCCTGTCGACACTGTCCACAACGATTCGCTGCGCGCTCGAGGACAGTCACAGAAACACAGCCCCCTCTCTCCCTGCCTGGAAGCAGAAGTGAGAGACCGCACCCCCCGTCTGTCTCCTGAAGACATTACACCAGTCGAGATAGCGCTTCTCTTGCCCCCGACCTGAATGGAAGAAGATGTCACAAGAAAGGATAGGGATCCGGGACAGGTGCCGAAGGACCCGGGAGTAATGTGGGAGCACGGTTCATGCGACAAGAACGCAACGTTCACAACTCCCTCCATTTATCCCGATGAGCCTCCCGGCCACTCCAGGAGCAGCCTGCTCCCCAAACCCCTGAGTCCTGATGAAGTAGCCAACAGCGGGCGACCTCTGGGGAAGGAGCATGCCCCAACCAGGGGAGACCCTCTTAGGCCCCCGACCCTCAAAGGATCAAGCAGGATTCCGGCATTGGATGCGCGATGCTCAAGGGTCCGGAAGACCACCTTCGTCAAGGTCCCAGATGAAGAGGACGATATGTCATTCAAAATGACACAAGCCAAGGCGCAAAAGGAGAAGGAAGAAGAACCGTTGAGGGTGAGGCATTCCGAATCAAGTCCAGTGAGTGTTTCCCCCCCGAAGTCCACCTGGTTCAAGCCATTTGGCATGGACTGGACCCTTTGGGCCATCAAGGAAGTACGCACCAATTCGGAAGCCTTTGCTTTGCTCTATCTTTGGGCTCACAAGGACAAAATCAACGAGATCGACGATCGCCTGTTGGATATCCTGAGAACAGAAGAGGAGGAGGCCTGAGAAAGGCTATACGAGTTAAGCCAACCGATCCGGTACCAGCGACGAGTAAGCACCAAAGGCATCCGGGAACTATTCCTCAACGTTCAACTTGAAACGCTGGAGAATCACCAGACCCTCAAGGCCCAAGCATTGGTTGACAGCGGCTGCACTGGAAGTACCATAAGTGAGAACTACATCAAGAAATATGGACTTGTCACCTGACCCACACCAGCCCTGATCTCCGTGTACAATGCCGACAGGACGCGCAACAAGGCAGGGGAGATTACTGAGTTCGTAGAAGTACGGATGACCGTAGGAGGGCACAGTGAGAGGATCGACTTCACCGTCACTAACATCGGCAAGGGAGATATCTTTCTTGGTCACGACTGGCTCCTTCATCACAATCCCATCATCAACTGGACCACTGGCAAGGTTATCTTTGCGCGGTGTCAGTGTCAGAAGAACCTGTTCCCACTTCCCGACGCTGACCCAGAAGACCCGTGGGACGAGGAATTGGAGGAGGGTGAGACCATCTTGATGGTCGACCTCAGGGAGGAGCTAGAGATTCACGCAGTACATCATGCCAACGACCTAGCTGCCAGAGCCGCCGAGGGAAAGGCCAAGAAGACTTTTGAAGAAATGGTACCACCCCAATACCATGAATTCAAAGACCTCTTCTCCAAAGAGAACTTCGACAAGTTACCTGACTGCAAGCCCTGGGACCATGCAATTGAGCTGATCCCCAACGCCAAATCTACGCTTGACTGCAAGGTGTATCCGCTCAATCGACATGAACAGGAAGAGCTGGACAAATTCCTTGATGAAAACTTGGAGTCGGGATGAATCCATCCGTCCAAGTCCCCCTTCGCATCCCCTTTCTTTTTCGTTAAGAAAAAGGATGGCTCTCTTCGACCTGTCCAAGACTATCAGAAGCTCAACGAGATGACTATCAAGAACCGATATCCGCTTCCCCTCATCTCCGAGCTCATGGACAAACTCCGAGGAGCCAAGTACTTCACCAAATTAGACGTGCGGTGGGGTTACAACAATGTATGAATCAAGCAAGGAGATGAAGCCAAAGCAGCCTTCTGGACCAACCATGGTCTATTCGAACCAACCATCATGTTCTTTGGCCTGACTAACTCACTGGCCACCTTCCAGTGGATGATGAACAACATCTTCCACGACCTCATCATGGAAGGGAAAGTCACTATCTATCTCGACGATATTCTGATCTTTTCCAAGGACCTACAAGAACACCGACAAATCGTCAAGCAGGTCCTGCAATGCCTAAGAGAGCACAAGCTATTCCTAAAAGTGGAGAAATGCGAGTTCGAGGTCCTTGAAACCGAATACCTCGGCGTCATAATCAGCGAGGGATCAGTACGAATGGACCCTATGAAAGTCAAAGGGATCACGGAGTGGCCTACGCCTACCAAGAAGAAGAAACTACAGTCCTTCTTGGGATTTACAAATTTCTACCAGAAATTCATAAAGGACTACTCCAAGATAGTACGCCCAATGACCCAGCTCACCAGTAACGCTCCCTGGACCTGGGGAGCAGCTCAGAACGAAGCCTTCCAGTGATTAAAGAAGCAAATGGCCGAGGACATAGTGTTAGCCCTACCAAAAGAAGTGGGCAGATTCCGAGTGGAGGCAGACTCAAGCGAAGGGGCAATCAGTGCCGCCCTTAGCCAAGAACAGGATGGGAAGTGGAGGCCAGTCGCCTTCCTTTCCAAGGCACTGACTGCCACTGAACGCAACTATGAGATCTACAACAAGGAACTGCTGGCAATCATGCTAGCACTAGAAGAGTGGAGGCACTACCTTATGGGAGCAGCAGAAGACTTTGAGATCTGGACAGATCACCAAAATCTTCAATACTTCCGACAACCCCAGAAGCTGAACCGCCGACAGGCCCGCTGGGTCACAGAACTCACCGAATACCACTTTACATTGCATCACAAGCCCGGGGCCTCCAACCGTAAAGCAGACCTGCTAAGTCACAGAGATGATCATGACCAAGGGAAGAAGGACAATGATGACATCGTGGTCTTACAACCAAACACTTCCGGGTGATGATTATGCCCACCACCTCCGAAACTCACCAACACGTCAAGGACGTTACCAGGAACCATGACAAGTGGGATCAAGGAATTCAAAACTCCCTTGATCACAAACGTGGAATCTCCGAGAGAGAGGGGCTCCTCTACTACGACGGACGGATCTACGTTCCCCGGGACAACAAACTTAGAGGAGAAATCATCACCTCCCACCGTGACCATGTAACGGCAGGACATCCAGGAATCGAAAAGACCATTCAAAGAGAGTTCTGGTGGCCAAAACTCAAGCAAACAGTAGAAAAGTACGTCAAGGCATGCAAAGCATGTCAACGAACGAAGACAGACATGCACCCGAAGGCTGCTCCCCTACACCCCAACGAGGTACCCTCCGAACCATGGACCCACATATCCGTCGACATGATTACCGGACTACCGGAATCCAATGGATATGATGCCATCCTAGTGGTAGTAGATCGATTCTCCAAGGAAATAATCCTGATTGCCTGCAATGTAGAACTCACGTCAGACGGATGGGCTAAGCTGTTATGTGACCATGTCTACACCCGACACGGCATGCCCAGGACCGTCATCTCAGATCGAGGACCCCAGTTCGTCTCTAAGTTTATGAAGGAACTCCTAAAACTCCTCGACATCATGCCGAACGCATCCACCGCTTTCCATCCCCAAACCGATGGCCAGACTGAGCGTGCCAACCAGGAGATCAATAAATACCTCCGTATTTTTATCAATCATCGACAAACGGATTGGAGCGAATGGCTCGCACTCACAGCGTTCGCCCACAACAATCGCACCCACTCAGCCACAGGACAGACACCCTTCTTTACAAATTATGGAACGAACCCCCAAGTCCTACCGGACTCCATCCAGACGAACGTGTTCACCAACCCTTCAGCAAAATCATTCGCGGAAAATATGCAGAAAGTACACTGAGAAGTGAAGGAAGCACTAGAGGAGGCCACAGGAAGGATGAAGGCCCAATACGACAAGAAGAAGAGAGACACGGTGGACTATGCCATCAGAGACCGAGTATGGCTCGACTCCACCCACCTTCACCTCCCTCGACCCAAGAAGAAGCTCAATGACAAATGTGTCAGCCTGTTCTTAATTCTGGAAAAAACTGGCGCTTCCGCCTACAAGTTGAAGCTTCCCCCACATTGGAAAATCCACCCGCGCTTCAATGAGAAACTACTCACTCCATACGTACCACCAGCGTTCCCTAACCAGGAACAACTGCCCCCACCTCCACCAGACCTCATCGAAGATGAGGAAGAATACGAGGTTGAAGAAGTCCTAGACTCGCACACATGGTGAGTCCGAGGAAAGAAGGGACAAAAGTCGCGATTAGTCACAGACTATTTCGTCAAATGGAAAGGCTGGACCCAGGAACATAACTCATGGGTCCAAGAAGACGACATGGCCAACACCCAAGAAGCCATTCAAGACTATGAGGACAATATTTCCAAAACCAGAGCTGTCGTGACTGGATGCAAGGTCATCGACAGATCCGAAAAGGCAGTCAAGCGAATAGTGGATCATGACTATCATGAGAACAAAGCGACAGGTGGATGGAGTATGTTCTACCAGATAGAATGAACCGATGGAAAGAAATTCTGGATTGAAGAACCTGACCGGATGGTCTGGAAAAAATTCATTGACGACTATTGGGAAAGAGAGAGTGAGAAGGAAGTCACAGACTGCATACTCTGCGACCAAGAAGAGGAAGATGACAAACCCTAGGAGGAAGACATAGGGCAGTCGGGACGACTGCCTTAACAAGAGGGTAATGTTACGATTTATTAACTTTTTTCCTTTTTCTAGTCTTATCTCATCTTATCGGCGTAATCACGCTTATGCATAATCACCACTGTATCACCATATCAACTTCGACAAATCTTTCATGATGGACAATGCATGATATTGCATGCTCGTCGCCTGACTAGCACGCCTCTTGGCTTCGATAAAACTTTTGTATCTATTAATAGTACTCACACTTTAGTATTTAAGTAGCTACGATTTTACTGTACAACCTCAGCTTTGAGCTAAGGTTTAACATCACATAAATCTTACTTGTCTGCTCGCTTGCCGAGAGCTTCTCCAGTAAGCGCCTCTTTCATCACCTCGAAGTCATCCGAGGCATTGTCTAAGTGATTGTCTGAACATGAGACAGCTTAGCAATTGCCTGACTATGAGTCACGTGAGAGTCAGCCCTAACACGTACAGAGTTCTACCATCTTGGAGGCCTGTGCACTGAGTGGGGCTTGTGGAAAAAATTCTTGAAAGGGACAGAGGAATATTTGGTGGAGGATTCTGATGGGGATTTGAAAGAGGAGGAGATCAGGGAGAGTATGATCCCAGGGTCCGGGTCCATCAGAATCATGGAGCTGGATGCTATGGTACTTGAGTAAGGATCTTTAAGTGGAGGGGTGAAAAGTTGGAGAATCCGCGGATGCCTAATCTTGGATTTTTGTTGTATTTTTTGGTTTGTACAAGGACTAGTAGATCGCATTGGAATGTAAAATGTATATATATATATTTTTTTTTTGATGTCTGAAACATAATGACAAAATGGGAGTGAAGTCAAGAAATGGATCCAACAGAGTCTGGTCCCAATTAGGAAGGTAATTTGCAATAGTTTTCCAGCATTTAATTTGAAATGGGAACGATGGAATCCATAGGAATCTGATGGGAGTGAGATCAAGAAATAGTAGGCATAGTTTTGAGTAATGCTTTATGGATGGTGACCTCGGATAAGGGTCCTGGTTTGTCTGGGTATTGACGGTGGAAGTCTTCAATGTATTCATCTGTGGAGAATTCTGTAGCGGGGATCCAAGCAAATTCTTCATCAGTACCTTCGTAACCCAACCACTGTACACGGTAGAGTAGTGGACATCAGAACCGATGGTCAAGCTTAGAGTCAAGAATCTGTGCAATCTTGTACTGCTCTTCACCATCAACTTCAACTGGAGGTGGAGGTGGTTGGGTACAGTTAGGAATGGTATTGGTTTCCATGGGATCCAGCTGTGAGACGTGGAATATGGGGTGAATGGAACAGAGGTCCATGGGGAGTTTGAGTGTGAAGGAATGGGATCCAGGTTGGGCAATGATATCGAACGGTCCAAGGAATTTCTCAGAAAATTTCGCAGTAGGACGTGTAGTTCTGATGTGCTTAGAACTGAGGTAGACTTTGTCACCTACTTTGAAATCTAGAGCTGGAGACCGTCACTTATCCACTTGGAATTTGTAGCGAGACTGGGCATGAGTAATTTCGTCTCATAAGAATTGGTGAAGATCGTCGAGGTTGACTACAAAGTCACAGGCCTGAGCAGAGGCGATATCGCATTCAGGGTACACAGTGATATTAGGATGGTAACCCTTATTAGCGAAGAATGGAGAGATTCCAGTGGAGGCATTAGGAGCATTATTGTATGTGAATTCAGCAATGGGTAGAAGGGTATCCCAATTGTCTTGTTGATATGAACAATAGATATGGATGTATTGTTCAAGGGTTTGGTTAGCGCATTCAGTTTGTCTGTCAGCCTCCAGGTGATAACCAGAAGTGAAATGAAGTTCCATATCGAGAGCCTTGGTGAGGGCACACATAAATTGGGAGACAAATTTGGATCCACGGTCAGAAGTGATGTGGTTAGGGACACCATGCTTGGAAAATACATGGGTAACAAAAAGTTGTGCGAGATCCATGGAATTTATGGTATCATGAGTGGGTATAAAAATGGCTTGCTTGCTTGCACGGTCGACGACGACAAGAATGGCAGTGAATCTGTTGGAATCTGGAAGTTGTTCAATGAAATCCATGGATATGGAATCCCATGGATGTTCCAGTACTGGCAAGGGTTTGAGTAAGCCAAATGGATGGTGTCTAGGTGTTTTGTTATGACCACATGTGGTGCAAGACTTGACATAGTGGCAAACAAATTCATGCATCTGTGGCCAGGTATAATTCCATCGGACTAGTTCAAGCATCCAGTTTTGACCAAAATGACCTGCCAAGATATGGTTGTGATTGTTTTGTAGGACACGAAGATGGAGAGCCATGGAGTCCGGGACATAGATGCGATTGTCAAGGTGGAGTATTCCTGACTCATCCACGGACCACCAGGAGAAATTGGAAGGGGAAGAAGCAAGATGAAAACCTTTGGTCAATGCGGAATCTGCGGGTTGTGCTTGCTTGATATCAGAGTGGAGCTTGTCCATGTCCATGATAGCACTAGTGCAGAGTATGGGACCTTCAAGAAAAGTAGCGCGGAGAGAAGTGAAAAGTTGTTCTTGAGTAAATACAGGGCAGAAATTGTGAGGATTGACTTGAGCATATTGACTATCCCCCTCTTTAGGGTAGACGTCCCATCATCTAGTGAGTGCATCCAGTTTCCCACCAAGTTTACCCAGTCAGAACCAGATTACTAGGTTGAACTGGGAAAGGAATTCAGACCAGTGCACTTGACGTCGAGTAAGAATCTTGGTACTAGAGAAATACTCAAGGTTCTTATGGTCTGTGACGATGTCAATGGAATCCACAGAGCCTTCAAGGTAGTGACACCAGTATTTAAAGGCTTCAAAAATGGCTAGAAGCTCTTTGTCATGGGTATCATAATTGAGCTCAGCTCTGTGGAGACTGTGGGACAAGAAGGAAATAGGGTGAATTTCACCATCCTCAAGATAAATAGAAAGGATGGCAGCAATAGTGTAGTCAGAAGCATCGGTTTCTATAACAAGTTGATGGTCGGGAATCCAATGGGTAAGGATAGGTGTGTGAGTGAAAGCCTACTTTAACTCGTTAAATGCAGCCAGGCATTTGTCGTTGAATTTCCATGGAATACCCTTGTGAGTGAGACATGTTAGGGGCAACACAATCTCACTGTATTCATGGATAAAACGGCAATAGAAATTAGTGAAACCAAGGAATGATTGGATATCTTTGACCTTCCATGGGACCAGCCAATCGACAATAGCCTTGACTTTGTCTTTGGACATATGTAAGCCTTCAGGAGAGAGGATATAACCTAGATATTCCATGGAATCCCAATGAAATTCACACTTGGATCCCTTGCAGTAGAGCCCATTAGCTCTAAGCCTGCGTAGGACCTCACACATGTGTTTTTGGTGTTCCATGGGATTGTCAGAGTAGATGAGAATATTGTCGAGATAGACAACGTGTTAGGGCTGACTCCCACATGACTCATAGTCGGGCAATTGGTAAGCTGTCTCGCGTTCGGACAATCACTTGGCCAATGCCTCGGATGACTCGAGGTAATGGAAGAGGCGCTTACAGAGAGGCTCTCAGCAAGCGAGCAGACAAGTAAGATTTATGTGAAGGTAAACCTTAGCTCGAAGCTGAGGTTGTACAGTAAAATGTAGCTACTTAAATACTAAGTCGCGAATGCTATTAATACATACGAAAGATTTGTCGAAGTCAAAAGGCGTGCTGGTCGGGCGACGAGCACGCAATATCATGCGTTGTCCATCATGAAAGATTTATCGAAGCTGCTGGTGGTGATATGGTGGTGATTGTGCGTAAGCATGATTATGCCGATAAGATGAGATAAGACTAGAAAAAGGAAAAAAGTCAATAAATCGTAACATTACCCTCTCGTTAAGGCAGTCGTCCCGACTGCCCTAGGGCTCGTCTTGTTCGTCACACTGAATGCAGTCTGTGACCTCCTTTTCGCTTTCTCTGTGCCAGTAGTCATCGATGAGGGTCTTCCACACCTCACGATCAGGCTCTTCAATCCAGAACTTCTTCCCGTCGGTCCGTTCTACTTGGTAAAACATGCTCCAGCCGCCCGTTGCCTGGTTCTCTCGATAACTGCGGTCGATTATTCGCTTGACTGTCTTTTCCGATCTGTCGATAACCTTGCGTGCGGTTACAACAGCTTGTGTCTCAGAGAGACTATCTTCGTAGTCCTTGATCGCCTCTTGGGCGTTAGCCATGTCGTCTTCTCAGACCCATGAGTTGTGTTCTCGAGTCCATCCCTTCCATTTGACGAAGTAGTCGGTTACGAGTCGAGATTTTTGTCCTTTCTTTCCACGGACTCGGCGTGTGCGCGAGTCTAGGACTTCCTCGACTTCATATTCCTCCTCGTCTTCAATGAGGTCTGGTGGCGGAGCGGGGGGTTGTTCTTGGTTGGGGAAGGCCGGTGGTACATACGGTGTAAGCAACTTCTCGTTGAAGCGGGCATGAATTTTCCAGTGCGGTGGGAGTTTGAGTTTGTAGGCGGAAGCGCCGGTCTTTTCTAGAATTAGGAATGGGCCAACGCGTTTGTCGTCGAGCTTCTTCTTTGGTCGAGGAAGGTGAAGGTTGGTGGAGTCAAGCCATACTCGGTCTCCAATGGTATAGTCCCTGGCATCTCTTTTCTTCTTGTCATATTGGGCCTTCATCCTTCCTGCTGCCTCTTCTAGTGCCTCCTTGGCTTGGCGGAGTATTTCCTGCATGTTTTCCGCGAACGACTTGGCCGATGGGTTGGTAAAGGCGGTCGTTTTGATGGAGTCGGGTAGGACTCGGGGGTTCGTTCCGTAGTTGGTGAAGAACGGTGTTTGGCCCATCGCTGAATGGACTCTGTTATTGTGGGCGAACGCTGCTAGCGCGAGCCAATCGCTCCAGTCGGTCTGTCGATGATTGATGAAGAGGCGGAGATACTTATTGATCTCCTGATTGGCCTGCTCTGTCTGTCCATCTGTCTGGGGGTGAAATGCGGTAGATGCATTGGGGGTGATGTCGAGGAGTTTAAGAAGTTCCATCATGAACTTAGAGACAAATTGCAGTCCTCTATCCGAGATTACGGTTTTGGGCATTCCATGTCGGGCATAGATATGGTCGCGGAATAATTTGGCCCATCCCTCAGAGGTGAGTTCCACGTTGCAGGCTATTGGGACCATTTCCTTGGAGAATCTGTCAACAACTACTAGGATGGTGTCGTAGCCATTGGATTCGGGTAATCCGGTAATCATGTCGACGGAGATGTGGGTCCATGGTTCGGAGGGGACCTCGTTGGGGTGCAGAGGGGCGGCCTTAGGATGAGTATCTGTCTTCGTCCGTTGGCATGCTTCACATGCTTTGACGTATCTTTCTACCATCTGTTTGAGTTTCGGCCACCAGAACTCTCTTTGGACGAGTTCCTTTGTCTTTTCAATCCCCGGATGTCCTGCAGTGATGTGATCATGGTGTGCTGCAATGATCTCTCCACGCAGCTTGTCGTCGCAGGGCACATATATGCGTCCGTTGTAATATAACAGCCCTTCCTTCTCGGAGATGCCTCGTTCGTGGTTCAGGGAGTTCTGAATCCCTTGGTCCCACTTGTCATGATTACGGGTTGCGTCCTGGATTCGTTGATGAGTCTTGCTTGTGGTGGGCATGATCATCGCCCGGAAGTGTTCTGGTTGAAGGACGACAACGTCATCGTTGTCCTTTTTGCCTTGATCATGATCATCTCGTCGAGAGAGAAGGTCGGCCTTCCGGTTGGAGGCACCTGGTTTATGGTGTAGGGTGAAATGGTATTCAGCCAGTTCAGTGACCCATCAGGCTTGTCGGCGGTTAAGCTTTTGCGGTTGTTGGAAATACTGGAGGTTTTGGTGATCCGTCCATATTTCGAAATCCTCGGCCACTCCCATGAGATAGTGTCTCCATTCTTCCAGCGTGAGCATAATCACCAGGAGTTCCTTATCGTAGATCTCGTAATTTCGCTCCGTGACCGTGAGGGCTTTGGATAAAAATGCAACTGGCCTCCATTTCCCATCCTGTTCTTGACTAAGGACGGCCCCGACTGCTCCCTCGCTGGAGTCGGCCTCCACTCGGAATCTCCCATCCTCCTTGGGAAGGGCAAGTACCACATCCTCGGCCATTTGCTTCTTTAAGCGTTGGAATGCCTCGTTTTGAGCTGCACCCCATACCCATGGTGCATTACCGGTGAGCTGGGTCATCGGGCGTACGATCTTGGAATAGTCCTTTATGAATTTCCGGTAGAAATTCGTAAATCCCAAGAAGGATTGTAACTCCTTCGTCTTGGTGGGCATGGGTCATTCCGTAATGCCCTTGACTTTGATAGGGTCCATTCGGACGGAGCCTTTGCTAATGATGACACCGAGGTATTCGGTTTCGAGTACCTCGAATTCGCATTTCTCCGCCTTAAGGAATAACTTGTGCTCCCTAAGTCGTTGGAGTACCCTTTTGACAATTCGTCGGTGTTCTTGGAGATCTTTTGAAAAGATCAGAATGTCGTCCAAGTAGATGGTCACTTTTCCTTCCATGATGAGGTCATGGAAGATGTCGTTCATCATCCATTGGAAGGTAGCCGGCGAGTTGGTTAGACCGAAAAACATGACGGTTGGTTCGAACAGGCCGCGATTGGTTCGGAAGGCCGCTTTAGCCTCATCTCCTTGTTTGATTCGTACATTGTTGTATCCCCACCGGACGTCCAATTTGGTGAAGTATTTTGCCCCACGGAGCTTGTCCATCAGCTCAGAGATGAGGGGTAATGGATACCGATTCTTGATTGTCATTTCATTGAGTTTTCGGTAGTCCTGTACGGGTCGAAGAGATCCATCCTTCTTTTTGACAAAGAAGAAGGGGGACGCGAAGGGGGATTTGGATGGACGGATCCGTCCCGATTCCAAGTTTTTGTCAAGGAATTTATCCAGCTCTTCCTGTTCGTGCCGATTGAGTGGATATACCTTGCAATCGAGTGTGGATTTGGCATTGGGAATTAATTCGATTGCATGATCCCACGGTTTCCGGTCTGGTAGTTCGTCAAAGTTCTCTTTGGAGAAGAGGTCCTGGAATTCGTGATATTGCAGCAGTACCATTTCCTCGAAGGTCTTTTTCGCCTTTCCCTCGGCAGCTTTGGCAGCTAGATCATTCGCGTGATGTACTGCATGGATTTCTAGTTCCTCCCGAAGGTCGACCATGAGTATGGTTTCGCCTTCCTCCAGCTCTTTCTCCCAGGGGTCGTCGGGGTCTGCATCTGGTAGGGGGAATAGGTTCTTCTGGCATTGACACTGGGCGAAAATGATCTTGCCGGTGGCCCAATTGATGACTGGATTATGACGGAGTAGCCAGTCGTGTCTGAGAAAGATATCGCCTTTGCCGATGTTGGTGACAGCAAAGTTGATTCTCTCACTGTGGCCTCCTATCGTCATTCTGACTTCTACAAACTCAGTAATTACCCCTGCCTTGTTGCGGGTCCCGTCGGCGTTGTACATGGAGATTGGGGCCGATGCTGGTCGAGTGACTAGCCCATGCTTCTTGACGTAGTTCTCACTGATGGTACTCCCCGTGCACCCGCTATCGACTAAGGCTTGAGCCTTGAGATTTTGGCGATTCTCCAGCGTTTCGAGTTGGACGTCGAGGAATAGTTCTCGGGTGCCTTTGGTGCTTATTTGTCGCTGGTATCGGATTGGTTGGCTCAGCTCGTAGAGCTCTTCTCGCACTTGTTCTCCTCCCTTCCGAAGTGAAGCGAGAAGTTCGTCGTCGATTTCGTTGATTTTCTCTTTATGAGACCAGAGATAGAGTGAAGCAAGTGCTTCTGAATCGGTGCGTGCTTCCCTGACAGCCCGAAGGGTCCAGTCCATGCCAAACGGCTTGAACCAGGTGGACTTCGGGGTGGAAACACTCACGGGGGTAGATTTGGAACGCCTCGCCCTCAACGGTTCTTCTTCCTTCTTCGCTTGTGCCTTGACTCGTGACATCTTGAACGAGGTATCATCTTCTTCATCCGGAACCTCAATACAGGTGGTATTCCGGGCCCGTGAGCACCGCGCATCCGATGCTGGAACCCTGCTTGATCCTTTGGTGGTCGGGGGCCTAAGAGGGTTTCCCCTGGTTGGGGCATGCTCCTTCCCCAGAGGTCGCCCGCTGTCAGCTGTTTCGTCGGGACTCGGGGGTTTGGGGAGCGGGTCGCTCCTGGAGTGACCGAAGGGCTCGTTGAGACGAATGGAGGGAGCCGTGCACGTCGCGTTCTTGTCGCATGAACCGTGCTCCCACATTACCGTCGGGTCCTTCGACGCCTGTCCCGGATCCCTATCCCTTCTTGCGACGGCTTCTTCCTGTGGGGTCGTGGACGAAAGGGGCGCTGTCTCGATCGGCGTGACGTCTCCGAGAGAATGATGAGAGCTGCAACCTTTCGTTTCTTCTTCCAGACGAGAGGAGAGGGGGTCGTGTATCTGCGACGGCCCCTGAGCGTGAGGTGAATCATTGGGGGCATGGTCGACAGGCATCGACCTCATACTCCCGCCTTCGTCTTGAGGTTCCTTTTCAGCGACGACGGGCTTGGCCAGTTCGGGGAGAACCTCCTTCATCCCTAAGGACTGAGAGATCCCCGACATTGTTCGGATGAACTACGTTGCTTCCATTGTGGGTAGGTAGAGGGGATCATGACACCGAGATTTGCAATTGAGTCGGTGTATGATTCGGGTACTCCCCGACGAACCGCCCTGACGATCGCGCTTTGGGGTCCTAGGTCGGTGAGCTGATCGGCTTGTCGGGCCAGCTCTTCGAGGCGTCTGAAGTACTCAGATGCGGTTCCTGTCATTTTGAGCTCGTTCATGCGACGCTCCATGACTTCCTGGAGTGCGGGGTCCCCATATTCGACTTTTAGGGCGGCTTTGAACTCGTTCCATGAGAAATACCGGTATCGCGCCTCGGTGTCGCTCCAGAATTGGTAGCGATATTGGGACCACCAATTTTGGGGTTTTTCTCCGAACAGGGAGACGGCGAATATGATTTTGTTGGCGTGGGTAGGGTAGTAGGCCTTGAAGACAGAGAAGTAGTCTTCACAGGCCCCGGTAAAGCGATGGATATCGCTGCTCTTTCCTTGAAAATCAGAGAGGAGTCGTACCAGGGTTGGTTTGACTTGGAGCCATGGGTCCTGTTCTTCGGCGTTTCCAGAGGGCCAATAGGGAGGGTCAGGGGGATTGTATCTAGGAGGGGGTCGTGGGACCGACCATCTGTCGGTTCGATGAGTCAGGCTACCATGTCTTACAGGGATTGGCGCAGTGGGTCATCCCCGGGGTTGCGGTTGGTTGGGGACATCTTGAAGCTCTTTTGGGATGGGTAGGTTGTGGACCATAGCAAAGGCCCGGGCTCTTTGTAGTTGGGCGATTAGCCCTGCTGTGACGTCTGGGAAGGTGTCCTTCTCGGTTTGGAACTGTTGCCTCCTGGCTTCAGCTTCCTGTGTCTCCCTGATCCGTCGTTCCTCATCTGTTTCCATCGGCTCACTGGGTCCGGCCTCGCCAGAGCCAGCGAGCAGCCTACTCTTGCCTTTCCATGGGTTGCCGTTCTTCCGCCATTCCCTGGGCGGTTCGTCTGGCATTGGCCTGGGCCATTCATACGTGGGCCAGGTGTTCTCGTTCGTGTTCATCTGCTCTCCAGGTTCGGAGTATATCCTCCAATCTCCTCTGGAGGGTTCATGTCTCTTCCTCTATTCTTGCTCGTAGTCCTCGTAGATAGACTCCGGGGGTGGGGCCGTAGTCCTGCTCGTGACAGTGGAGCTCCTCTGTTGGGAATAGGTGTAGTCGTAGTCGGTGTTCCTCGAGGGATTCGTCAATTCCTCCTCTGTTAATGTAGTCCTCCCTTCTAAGGGCCCAGGCCTGGGCACGATATGGTCCGAGAGTGATTCGCTGCTGTACGTTGAGGGAGGTCCAGGCTCATTCAGGAGCTCCCAAGTAGAACGGGTTGCTCTCGAGCTCTCTCCTTGCCAGCCTTCGTTCATCTCCAAGGGGTCTTGGAGACTGGTCTGGGTCCTCCTCCAACCGCCGTAGGCGGAATGCGATGTCTGTCTCCCAAGCTCTTCTTCATCGGAAGTAGGAAGGTCTCCCGATAGAGCGGATCTGAAGTCGTCCTCTTCTGAGGTCGTCTGGGTCTGTGCATACAGGCGACTGGTGTGTGATGTCGCTGTCATGGTGGGGCTCAGTACCTGAGCTCTCTCCTCTTCCTCGGGGCTGCTCGGGACGGGGGAGTCTGGGAGAAAGGTTTGGGGTATCGGAGGGAGAGGTCATGGACCGTACAGCTGACGCCGTAGGTGTGCCGGGGGGGGTCCAGCCGAGGTCGTAGAGGGGGTCGTGGTGGATCTGTAGTCCTGCGTTATTCTGGCGGTACCAGGTCTGGATCTGCTCTGTGCGGACGGAGCTGCTTGTTGAAGTCGGAGAAGGGTTTGCAACTCGGAGGGTCGGACGGGTAGGGGGTGGGCTAGGGGGAGGGGGCTCTGTGCCCTCAGCCGGAAGTACATTTGTACTGCTTCGACACGACTCTGTCTCGTCATACTCGATAATTCCGGGCCCGATGTAGGCTCGGATAAGTTCTGTGATGTCTCCCTCGACAGAGGGAGAGCAAGATGCTGTCCTATTGGACTGCCTAGTTCTGGAAGGTCCAGCAACGGGGCTTGGACTTCTTCCTCTTCTTCCATGATAGACCCTGGCATCCGACTCTGGACTGGGGGCTCTTGATCTGTCCTGCCTATTCGGCGAGATAGGGGGCGTGTAGAACTGGTCCCTTCTGTAGGGCTCGTATGTCAGGAAAACGGGCTGAATTTGACCATTGTTTGGGTAGGGTGGGATATAGAATTGAGGAAGGGTGGGGGGAGGGTACGTTAATGGTCTTCTGGGTCCTAGTCCGTGTCGTTCGAACCAATCTCGGTTTCTGCAATATATGGCGGCGGCGAAGAGGGCTAATCCTACTAATGCTGCTGCTCCTACGAAGGCTCCTATGGCCGCGTTTCTGAGGGTTTCGTCAATGTCTGGGGTTTGTTGTAGAGTCATATGAAATCCTTCCTGCGTCTAGCGTTGTGGAAGGGTGAGGGAAGCTTCGAGCTAATTGTTAGGGCTGACTCTCACATGACTCGAAGTCGGGCGATTGCTAAGCTGTCTCGCATTCAGACAATCACTTTGGCAATGCCTTGAATGATCTCGAGGTGATGAAAGAGGCGCTTACAGAGAGGCTCTTCGGCAAGCAAGCAGACAAGTAAGATTTATGTGTAGGTAAACCTTAGCTCGAAGCTGAGGTTGTACAGTAAAATGTAGCTACTTAAATACTAAGTCGTGAATGCTATTAATATATACGAAAGATTTGTCGAAGTCAAAAGGCATGCTGGTCGGGCGACGAGCATGCAATATCATGCATTGTCCATCATGAAAGATTTATCGAAGCGGTTGGTGGTGATATGGTGGAGATTATGCATAAGCATGATTATGCTGATAAGATGAGATAAGACTAGAAAAAGAAAAAAAGTCAATAAATCGTAACACAACGATGGAGATGTCAAGCATATCTGAAAAAATGTCATTGACAAAGCATTGGAAAGCCACAGGAGCATTGGTAAGACCAAATGGCATGACGTGCCATTCAGAAGATCCATAATGGGTATGGAATGTGGTTTTCCATTCATCTCCTTCAGCTATATGGACTAGATGATAAGCATGGCAAAGGTCAAGTTTTGTATATAGGCATGTGGAACATGCGGAGTCAAGTAGGTCAGAAATGAGGGGAAGTGGATAACGGTCTTTTCTCATGATCTTGTTCAGGCCATGGAAATCAACACAGAGCCTGAGTTCACCGGTTTTCTTTTTGACGAAGAGTACCGGGGCTCCATGGGGAGAACGTGAGGGAGAGATGAAACCGTTATGGACATTATTGTTGATAAATTCATGTAGCACTTTTAGTTCGAATTCGGAGAGGGAATAGATGGGGCTGAGCAGAGGAGAAGTGCCTTCCTCAAGATTGATCTTAAGGTCATAAGGGTGATGCTTGGGTAATTTCTCTGAGAGGGAATCACTGACCACATTGGTGAAGTCATGGTACTCTGGTGGGATATCAGATAAATCCATGGGGGCCGCGGAGGCAGCTTGACCACTAACACTTGGCATAGAAGGTTGTAGGGTGTACTGTTGGGCACCTTCTTCTGCACAAGCTCATATGAAAGTGGCCATGGAAATAATTGAAATCTTCGGTGAAACCGAAGTAGAGAATGATGGGATGGAAGGATATGAGTAGATAGGCTCATATGGTGGTGGAGTCCATCGGGATCTCGGAGTGGGTTTGGATGATGGAATTGGACCTGAAGGGTCTGAGTGGGCTGGCACATGTGTGTCGGTAGCTGCAGAAGCGCTAGAAGGGATAGAAGCACCGAATAGCTTTGAATGGAAAGTGATACTGTGCTTTGCCCAGTCAATCAACAGATTGTAGTGGGAAAGCCAGTTGTATCCCAGGACAATGTTACAGGATGAATCAAGACGTGTGACATAGAAGTCAATAGGAATGACATCTCCCAATGGAAACCGTACAGAGAGAGTAATGGATTGGGAAATGTGAGATCTGGTGGAGCTGTCAAGAAGCCGAAGTTGAACAGCGGGAATGGATTTGGTAGGGAGATTATGATCCTCAACATATTTGGAGTTGATAAAACAATGACTTGAACCAGAATCAATGAGAGCGAGAAAATGAAGGATAATGGCAATAGGAGATCTGTCAGGTTTCGATCCAGAACCGACTTCAGATGATAGTGATACAGTTAATGAATGGCTTGAAAGAGCAGCAGCATTGAGGGTTACAATCTCCGATGTACAATGACAGTCAATGCAACCCTGTCCTTGCATGGAGGAAACAGGGCTGCTCTCTATTTTTCCGACTCCATGGGAGCCAGATCAGTAGAGGCAGGAGGGTACACATGTCATGGAGGTTATTGGGCTTACCGTGGTGGGTCATATCATATTTAATCTGTGAGCAAAGTCCACGGTAAAAAGCATGGCACAGGGAATTGTCACCATAGCCAACAATAGAAGCATGTTGATTGAAATGGACTATATACTTCATAATCTGGTCTCCATCATGCATCTGAAGGTTTTCCAACTCATCTTCAGCATCTCTGATGGCATCGAATGGACCGAAGTTAGTCTAGAGCTCCACAAGAAAGGTGGCATAGGAGTATGCCCAGGCAGGAGGATTACATGGTTAGGGTGAAGGATATCTGGTTCAAACCAGTCGAGGGCAACACCGGAAAGGAAAGAGACAGCGTAATTGACCTTTGAGGCATCAGCACAGAAAGCGTTGGGCCTATCGTTGAAGTTCAACTGGAGGGAAACGATGAACGCCTTGAGCTTCCGCAGGTCTGAGCCATTGAAAGTGTCAGGCTCTTTGACCTTAGTGCATACTGGGCATTGGGGAGGGTTGTTGAGTTGGTTAGCGAGACTGTGGAGGAGATTCATGAAATCCCTGACCATGGCTTCATTGTTATTAGGATGGTTAGGAGGGTTAGGAGGATTGGGAGGATTACCACCAGGTCCACCAGGGCCGCCGAGACCTCCAGGGCCACCAGGATTAGGTGGGCCACCGCCAGGTCAGCGATTATTGTTGCCCCATGGAAGGTGTAAGCTGTGGTTACTAGGGGAGTCAATCTCATCCTCAGAATCGCTGCCAGTTTCCTCTTTGTTTTGAACAGGGAAGGTATGGTGTGGGTTAGGTATCAAAGTCTGTGGGGGATCGTTTCGGTAAGTGCCATAGCCACCTGAGATGGATTCCGAGGGCCCAGGGGTGAGATTGAGGTTGAAGGGATTGGGATTGATTCCTGAGATGGGTTGTCATTGGGTAAAACCATTATGGGTGTAGGTTTCCCTATGGGAACAGCTGGTGGATGTGGAGTCTTCACCAAAAAGGTGTTGATCTCCTTTGGAGGCAGATTGTGGAAGGTCGTTCATAGAGAAAGTGGGTTTGGGGTCCGTGGAGGACTGAGTAGTCTCAGTTTGTTCGAGAAGGACAGTAGACATGCCTAAAATTTTCAACTCAAGGGTTTGAGTTCAAATATACTGTTAGGATTATGCCAATAGAAGAGAGAATTGGAATGCATGCTGAGGAATCCGTGGAGTGCATGGGCTTGGCGAAGCTATTAGCAACATCACCCTTGGGTCAAAGCCCTAATATAGATTATGGATGGAGTCCGTGGGATGAAGATGAAGTAGGATGAAGATGAAGTCCTGACAGAGTCGGAGTCCATGGACTTGTAGTAAGAGATTGAGATTAGGCTTGAAGGCCAGAGATAGTGAGTATGAGAGTATTGGGCTAAACCAAGTTGATATTTGAACTGAGGTATGTACTGCTAGTTCTACAGTTTATATACTAGTGTGGAGTCTGAGGAATTGGGGGCTAGAATAATATAGGTCTGGAATATTATGTATCTGGAGAAGTCAAGTATTCCATGGACTCCGATATAACACCTACTCGCTACCGTGATGGATTCTGGGTGTGATAAATGAAATATGTGAAATTAGTTAAATGAAATGGAAATATGAAATATAAGATAGAAACCGGGAAACAGAATCTGATGGGTTCCGATTAGTGAGTCGGTGCTGTTGAAGGTTGACAATGGTCAATGTCCACAGGTTCCATGGCATGCTTGTTACAAGCACTTACTGGATTGATTAGTCTTCTTTTGACTATGCTTAGCCCCTACCTAACTCAATTCCCTTTCAAGGTAAAGGAACTCAACTCTATTGAATATCTAGCTATGTACAAACTCTACATAAACTACAGTACTCATAACAGCATGTGATCATGCAATGGGACCTCTTGCTAGATGACTGGTGAGCATGTTTTAATGCTGAACAATGTATACACACTGGTAGCCTAAAGATCAAGGGGGCTCCAGAAAATCAACTACACACATGACCTACATTAATTTGTTTAAGGCCAGCTGGACCCCTCTTCCCTCCCTCACCTTCCTTTTACATTAATGAATTCCCATGATTTATCATCCCTGTCATTCATTTCAAGACATATATTCTCACAGGGTCGAACAAAAGAGCAACCCTGGAATGGATTTTTGATGCCATGCTCCAATAGTGAGAGATTTGAGCATGACAGTTAAGTTTAAGTTTAAGCCTTGAAAAAGCATGTAATTTGAACAAGTTTTCTGAGAACTGTGTTCTTGGAATGTTCATAATTATTTAAGTGATTGGACCACCAACAAAGCAATTTGTATATCATGTCAACACTTGAGTGAGATGGATTTATGGTAACATCAATTCATTAAGTGACATGAGAAGGCATACAACATGCTTACCGGTTCTTTTCCCATCTGCTGAGCAAATACAAGCTTTACATCATCAGGGGAATTGCTCAATTTGGTAGTTCCTCAATCATTTGGCCCAATTCTGGCTAGAAAATGGCATGGAATGTAATGATTCCACTCAATATATCACCCATTGTGGTCAAAATGTTTCATTTTCATCAATATATACTATTAAATTTTGGTATGTCACTTACATGTCTAAGGTCTACCCCCCTATCCCATGTTCCAGTTTGCTCTGATGCAATCCCCTTGCTAAAGATGGTCAAATAACCAAAAGTCAGAGTCAAATACTCTAAGGATGGAGTGTTAGATTGAACTTTGAAGATGGAAACAACTTAAAGATGGCTGACAATTTTCTACCATCATGCTTTTTGTTATGTGGGATAGACAACATGTACATATGGGTGAGTATGGGGGGTTGGGGTAAAATGTGGAGGGAAAAAGAGAAGAAGAAGGGAAAAGCTACCTATGATGCAAGGGGCTACTGGAATGTCAGACTGGAACACTAGGCTGGTAGGTAGGTTGGGCTGGCAGGTCCAAAAAAAAAAGTTGACCTCACTCAAATTATGTCATCATGAGGGTAAATCCTCACATAATCAACATATTATAACAGTCTCAAACCAATTTTGATCTGGACAGTCTTCACTTCACAATGATTGAGATTTTCACACTTTATTAAACTTGCATTAAAACCCTTTAGCCTGCTAGTTACTATTAGCTGAGCAATGAGACAACAAATTGAAAACACAGATTTCTGTCAAAAGGTGGTCAAGGAACAGGAAAAATCTGATACCATGTCATGTGGAAATAAGGGCTGTGAAACAATCTAGGTGAGGTTCTGTTTTCCTTAGTTTGAGGCCAGAAAACTCACCTAGGCCTTCCAATTCCACTTAGAGTGTCTACAAATTGACTATGTCTCAGTTGGTTGGCATTGCAATGCTTGTGCAAGGAAGAAATGGAGGCAATAGAGATGAATTCAACATAGACATTTGGTTTTTGGATGAATTGGAGGAAAATTAAAGGTAATGAGCAGGCTAAAATGTATCCTGAAGTTTGTATAATATGTTGGATGAAATATTGTAGTGGGTAATTGTTAGGGCCGACGTTCACGTGACTCGAAGTCGGGCAATTGATAAGCTGTCTCGTGTTCGGACAATCACTTAAACAATGCCGCGGATGACCCGAGGTGGTGAAAGAGGCGCGAACTATTAGATGCTCTCAGCAAGTGAGGAACAAGTAAGATTTGGGTGTAGATAAACCTTAGCTTGAAGCTGAGGTTGTACAATAAAATGTATCGACTTAAATACTAAAACGTCGGTCCTAAGAATAGCTACGAAAGATTTGTCGAAGTCAAAAGGCGTGCTGGTCGGACGGCAAGCACGCAATATCATGCGTTGTCCATCATGAAAGTTTTGTCGAAGTTACGATTGGTGATATGGTGGAGATTATGCGTAAGCATGATTACGCCGATAAGATGAGATAAGGCTAGAAAAAAGGAAAAAAGTTAATAAATCGTAACATTACCCTCTCGTTAAGGCAGTCGTCCCGACTGCCCTATGTCTTCCTCCCAGGGTTCGCTGTCGGGTTCGTCTTGTTCGTCGCATTGGATGCAAGTAACTTCCTTCTCGCTTTCTCTGTGCCAGTAATCGTCGATAAATGGCTTCCAAACCTCCCGATCGGGCTCTTCGATCCAGAATTTCTTCCCGTCGACGCGTTCTACTTGGTAGAACATGCTCCATCCTCCCGTTGCTGGATTTTCTCGATAAGACCTGTCGACTATGCGTTTGACGACCTTTTCCGATCTGTCGATGACTTTTCGTGCGGTCACGACGGCTTGTGTTTCGGATAAGCTTTCTTCGTAGTCCTTTATGGCTTCTTGGACGTTCGCCATGTCGTCTTCTCGGACCCAAGAGTTATGTTCTCGGGTCCAGCCTTTCCACTTGACGAAGTAATCGGTTACGAGTCGGGATTTCTGTCCTTTCTTTCCTCGGACTCGGCGTGTACGGGAGTCCAGGACTTCTTCCACTTCATATTCTTCTTCATCTTCGATGAGGTCTGGTGGTGGTGGCGGGGGTTGTTCTTGGTTTGGGAATGCCGGAGGGACGTACGGTGTTAAGAGCTTCTCATTGAAGCGCGGGTGAATCTTCCAGTGGGGTGGCAGCTTGAGTTTGTAGGCGGAAGCGCCGGTCTTTTCTATGATCAGGAAGGGGCCGACACGTTTGTCGTCGAGCTTCTTTTTTGGGCGAGGCAGGTGAAGGTTGGTGGAGTCCAGCCATACTCGATCTCCAATGGCATAGTCCACTGCGTCCCTCTTTCTCTTGTCGTATTGGGCCTTCATTTTGCCCGCTGCTTCCTCTAGAGCCTCCTTGGCTTGACGATGTACTTCTTGCATGTTTTCAGCAAACGACTTGGCCGATGGATTTGTAAAGGCCGTGGTTTTGATGGAGTCTGGTAGGACGCGGGGATTGGTTCCATAGTTGGTGAAGAACGGTGTCTGGCCTGTAGACGAATGGATTCGGTTGTTATGGGCGAAGGCCGCCATGGCGAGCCATTCGCTCCAGTCTGTCTGCCTGTGATTGATGAAGAGTCGGAGATATTTATTGATCTCCTGATTGGCTCGTTCGGTTTGGCCATCGGTCTGTGGGTGGAAGGCAGTGGATGCGTTTGGAGTGATGTCGAGGAGTTTTAGGAGTTCCATCATGAACTTGGAGACGAACTGCGGTCCTCGATCAGAGATTACCGTCTTGGGCATACCGTGGTGGGCGTATACGTGGTCGCGTAAGAGTTTGGCCCATCCTTCTGACGTTAACTCGACGTTGCAGGCAATTGGGATTATTTCCTTCGAGAATCTGTCGACGATCACCAGGATGGCATCATAGCCATTGGATTCGGGGAGTCCGGTGATCATGTCGACGGAGATGTGCGTCCAGGGTTCGGAGGGGATTTCGTTGGGGTGCAGAGGGGCGGCCCTTGGGTGAGTGTCCGTCTTTGTTCGTTGGCATGCTTCGCATGCCTTGACGTACTTCTCCACCGTTTGTTTGAGCTTGGGCCACCAGAACTCTCTTTGTATGAGTTCTTTAGTCTTCTCGATCCCCGGATGTCCGGCGGTAATATGATCGTGATGAGCGGCTATGATTTTCCCTCGTAGTTTGTCATCTCGAGGAACATATATCCGCCCATCATAATATAACAGTCCCTCCTTCTCAGAGATGCCTCGCTCATGGTCGAGGGAGTTTTGGATTCCTTGGTCCCACTTGTCATGGTTGCGAGTGGCATCCTTCACGCGCTGGTGAGTTTCGCTGGTGGTGGGCATGATCATCGCCCGGAAGTGCTCGGGTTGAAGGACGACAACGTCGTTGTTGTCCTTCTTCCCTTGGTCGTGGTCATCCCTCCGGCTCAGCAAGTCGGCCTTGCGATTGGAGGCGCCGGGTTTGTGATGTAAAGTAAAATGGTACTCGGCCAGTTCGGTGACCCACCGGGCTTGACGGCGGTTCAGCTTCTGGGGTTGACGGAAGTACTGTAGGTTCTGGTGATCGGTCCAGATCTCCACGTCCTCGAACGCTCCCATCAGGTAATGTCTCCATTCCTCTAGCGCGAGCATTATTGCGAGAAGTTCCTTGTCGTATATCTCGTAATTTCGCTCTGTCACGGTTAGTGCTTTTGAAAGGAAGGCGACGGGTCTCCATTTCCCCTCCTGTTCCTGACTAAGAACAGCGCCTATCGCTCCTTCACTTGAGTCGGCTTCTACCCTGAATTTTCCCTTGTCTGTGGGGAATGCCAACACCACATCCTCGGCCATTTGCTTCTTGAGTCGTTGGAATGCTTCGTTTTGAGCCGCTCCCCAGGTCCAAGGGGCGTTGCCAGTGAGTTGTGTCATTGGGCGAACGATTTTGGAGTAGTCTTTTATGAATTTCCGATAGAAATTCGTAAAGCCTAGGAAGGACTGTAGCTCCTTCTTCTTGGTGGGTGTGGGCCACTCCGTGATTCCTTTGACCTTGATCGGGTCCATTCGTACAGAACCCTCACTGATGATGACGCCGAGGTATTCTGTTTCTAGTACCTCGAACTCGCACTTTTCGGCCTTGAGGAACAGTTTGTGCTCTCGGAGTCGTTGAAGTACTCTTTTGACGATGCGCCGGTGCTCTTGGAGATCCTTGGAAAAGATAAGGATATTGTCTAGGTAAATCGTCACCTTGCCTTCCATAATGAGGTCGTGGAAGATATCGTTCATCATCCACTGGAAGGTAGCTGGCGAATTCGTAAGTCCAAAGAACATGACCGTCGGTTCGAACAGTCCACGATTGGTACGGAAGGCGGCTTTAGCCTCGTCCCCTTGTTTGATCCTGACGTTGTTATATCCCCATCGAACATCTAGCTTTGTAAAGTACTTGGCGCCGCGGAGCTTGTCCATAAGCTCCGAGATGAGTGGGAGGGGATACCGGTTTTTGATTGTCATTTCATTCAGCTTCCGGTAGTCCTGAACGGGCCGAAGAGAGCCATCCTTCTTCTTGACGAAGAAGAAGGGGGATGCAAAGGGGGATTTAGATGGGCGTATCCGTCCTGATTCTAGGTTCTCATCGAGGAACTTGTCCAATTCTTCCTGCTCATGTCGGTTGAGGGGATACACCTTGCAGTCAAGCGTGGATTTGGCGTTAGGGATCAGTTCTATTGCGTGGTCCCAGGGCTTGCGGTCGGGTAATTCATCGAAGTTTTCTTTGGAAAAGAGATCCTTAAATTCTCGGTACTGGGGCGGTACCATTTCTTCGAAGGTCTTCTTGGCCTTTTCTTCGGCGGCTTTGGCAGCTAGATCATTCGCATGATGTACGGCGCGAATTTCTAGTTCCTCTCGTAGGTCAACCATGAGAATGGTCTCTCCTTCCTCTAGCTCTTCGTCCCAGGGGTCATCGGGGTCTGCGTCTGGTAAGGGGAAAGGATTCTTTTGGCACTGACACCGAGCAAAGATGACCTTGCCGGTGGTCCAGTTGATGACTGGGTTATGTCGTAGCAGCCAGTCATGTCCCAGGAAGATATCGCCTTTGCCTATGTTGGTGACAGCAAAGTCGATCCTCTCACTATGGCCTCCTATCGTCAGTCGGACTTCTACGAATTCGGTGATGACTCCCGCCTTGTTACGGGTCCCATCGGCGTTGTATACGGAGATAGGCGCTGGGGCTGGTCGGGTGACTAGGCCATGCTTCTTGACGTAGGCTTCGTTGATAGTACTGCCGGTACATCCGCTGTCCACCAGCGCTTGAGCTTTAAGCGTTTGGCGGTTTTCTAGCGTCTCGAGTTGGACGTCGAGGAATAGCTCTCTGACGCCCCTGGTGCTTACTCGTCGCTGATACCGAATGGGTTGGCCTAACTCATACAGCCTTTCTCGTGCCGATTCTCCCCCTATTCGCAGGGAACTCAGTAGTAGGTCGTCGATCTCGTTGACTTTGTCCTTGTGAGCCCAGAGGTGGAGCGAAGCGAAGGCTTCTGAATCTGTGCGTGCTTCCTTTACGGCCCGAAGGGTCCAGTCCATGCCAAATGGCCTGAACCAGAGTGACTCCTGGCGGGAAACACTCACGGAACTGGATTCAGAGCGCCTCGCCCTCAACATTTCTTCTTCCCGCTTCTCTTGCTCCGGGGACGAGGGGAGAAGCCCCTTGACCGCTTCCTTTTCCCGCTTGACTTGCTCTTGATCCCTTGCCATCTTGAAGGCAGTGTCGTCCTCCTCGTCGGGGATTTCAACGAGGGTGGTCTTCTGGGCCCATGAGCGTCGCGCATCCGACGCCGGAACCCCGCTTGATCCTTCGACGGTCGGGGGCCTAAGAGGGTCTCCCCTGGTTGGGGCATGCTCCTTCCCCAGAGGTCGCCCGCTGTCGGCTGTTTCACCAGGATTCGGGGGTTTGGGGAGCGGGTCGCTCCGGGAGTAGCCGAAGGACTCATCAGAGGGACGAATCGAGGAAGCCGTGCACGTCGCGTTCTTGTCGCATGAACCGTGCTTCCCCACTAGCGTTGGGTCCGTCGGTGCCCGTCCCGGATCCCTATCCTTTCTTGGGGCGTCTTCTTCCATCTGGGTCGTGGACGAAGGGGGCGCTGTCTCGATCGGTGTGGTGTCTCCGAGAGAACGACGAGGGCTGCAACCCTTCGTTTCTTCTGCCAGGCGAGAGGAGAGGTGGTCGTGTATCTGTGACGATCCCTGAGCGCGAGGCGAATCATTGGGGATATGGTCATCAGGCATCGGCCCCATACTCCCGCCTCCGTCTTGAGGTTCGGCTCCAGCGACGATGGGCTCGGCCGGTTCAGGGAGCACCTCCTTCGTCCCTAAGGACTGGGAGATCCCTGACATGGTTCGGATGAACTCCGGTCCCCATCGAGTCTGGAGGTCCTGGAGGGTAAGGAATTCTGGGACGGAAAGTGTAAGCGAAGGAGGGGGATGAGTCTCGCTTCGTTTCTGGGGAATTATATATGCTTTTTCAGACGGAGTCTGAACGTTGTGTGATTCTTTTAGGGTGGTTTCGGTCTTCTGTGAACTCGAAGCGGGTATATTCGAATGCGTATTGACAGTGATAGACGTACGTAAAAATTTATTACAACCGGACGATGTCCGCGCAGCGGAGCCCGATGACCGACCATCCAGAGAGGAGGATTGGGCCGAGAGAGTGGAATCACTCACTTCTCGGCCTTGCCTTTTACCTCCTCAATCTTCGTTGTCGAGGGCGTCTTCTCCTCGACCTTCTCAGCGTGACTATGTCCGTGCATCTCCTTCTCGTGTTCCTTTTCTAAATCTTCGGCTTCGGTCAACATGGAGCGAAGCTGCGCCGACGAGTAGCGCCCGGTTTTCGGGTCTCGCGGCCGCTTCGGCTTTTTACAGTCCTTTCCCATGTGACCTTTTCCTCCGCAGTTGAAGCATCGGCCTTCCTTTCGGAGGCGATCTATATCCATTGGCTCGCCGGCCCCTCCATAAGTTGTCCACGATCCTCCCGACGACCCTTTGCTATCCATTTTGCCGGCCCCGGAACTTGTCGCGCCGGAGGTTCCTTTGTTGGAGCCTCCGGCGGATTGGTTCTTGGGGCAGTCAGAATATCCGATCTTGTCGAAAGCGGTCTTGCGGGCCTTTTCGTCGAAGATGCTACAGATCCGTCGTTTCCATTCTGGATAGTCGGTCGGGATCATGATGCCTAAGTTGGCGATGGATTCGGTATAGGATTCCGGGACCCCTCGACGGACTGCTCGGACGATAGCGCTTCGTGGTCCGAGGTCGGTGAGTTGGTCGGCCTGGCGGGCCAGTTCTTCAAGTCGTCGGAAGTATTCTGATGCGGTTCCTGTCATCCTTAGTTTGTTCATCCGCTTCTCCATTACTTCCTGGAGGGCGGGGTCGCCGTATTCGACTTTCAGAGCGGCTTTGAAGTTTTCCCAGGAGAAGTACCGATATCGTTGCTCGGTGTCGCTCCAGAACTGGTAGCGGTACTGAGACCACCATCCTTGGGGCTTTTTGCCAAATAGTGATACTGCGAATAGTATCTTGTTTGCATGGGTGGGGTAGTAGGCCTTGAAGACGGTGAAGTAGTCTTCACAGGCTCCGGTAAAGCGGTTGATGTCGCTGCTCTTGCCCTGGAAGTCGCTGGGCATTCGGATCAATGTTGGCTTAACTTGGAGCCATGGATCCTGTTCTTGGGCTGCGCCAGAGGGCCAGTATGGAGGATCTGGGGGGTCATACCTGGGGGGTGGTCGGGGAACCGACCATCTGTCCGTTCGATGGGTAGGGCTCCCATATCTTCGGGGAGGCGGTGTGGCGGGACGTCCTCGGGGTGGTTGAGGCTGATCGGGTACGTCCTGCAATTCTTTGGGAATGGGTAAGTTGTGGGCCAGAGCAAAGGCTCTGGCTCTCTCCAACTGGGCTACTAGTCCTGCGGTGAGGTCGGGAAAGGCGTCTTTATCAGCCTGGAATTGTTGTCTTCTTGCTTCTGCCTCCTGGGCCTCCCGTACTCGTCGCTCATCGTCCGTTTCCATGGGTTCGCTGGGCCCTGCTGGGTCGGACCCGGCGAACAGCTTACTCTTGCCCTTCCATGGGTTGCCGTTCCTCCGCCATTCTCTGGGCGGTTCGTCTGGCATTGGCCTGGGCCATTCGTACGAAGGCCAGGTGTTCCCGCTCGTGCTCATCTGCTCTCCAGGTTCGGAGTATATCCTCCAACCTTCCCTGGAGGGTTCGTTCCTCCTCCTCTGTTCTTGGTCGTAGACCTCGTATGTAGACTCCTGGGGTGGGGCTGTAATCCTGCTCGTGGCGGTGGAGCTCCTCTGTTGGAAAGAGGTGTAGTCGACGCCGATGTTCGTCAAGGGACTCGTCAATTCCTCCTCGGTTGACGTAGTCTTCTCTTCTGAGGGCCCATGCCTGGGCACGATAGGGTCCCAGGGTGATTCGCTGCTGTACGGTAAGGGAGGTCCAAGCTCGGGCTGCAGCTCCCAGGTAGAACGGGTTGCTCTCGAGCTCTCTTCTTGCCAGTCTCCTCTCGTCTCCGAGGTCTCTTGGCGGTTGTTCTGGGTCCTCCTCCACTCGTCGAAGTCGAAAGGCGAGATCTGTCTCCCAGGCCCTTCTTCGTCTGAAGTAGGAAGGTCTCCCGATCTCGCGGATCTGAAGTCTTCCTCTCCTGAGGTCGTCAGCGTTGGTGCGTACCGGCGACTCGCTGTTGTCCCGGGGCTCATTATCTGAGCTGCTTCGTCGCTCCCGTGGCTGCTCGGGGCGGGGGAGTCTGGTAAAAGAGTTTGGGGAATGGGAGGGAGAGGACGGGGTCCGTACAATTGACGTCGTAGGTGTGCCGGGGGGGGTCCACCCGAGGTCGCGGATGGGGTCGCGGTGTAGCTGTGGGGCGTCCCTCTGGTGGTAGAAGGTCTCGATGCGTGCCGCGATGACGGAGCTGCTTGTTGAAGGCGGAGCAGGGTTTGTAACTCGGAGGGTCGGACGGGGAGGGGGTGTGCTAGGGGGAGGGGACTCAATGTCCTCGGCTGGAAGTACGTTTGTACTGCTTCTAATCGACTCTGTCGTGTCATACTCGATAGTTCCGGGCCCGACGTAGGCTCGGATAAGTTCTGTGATGTCTCCCTCGACAGAGGGAGAGCGAGATGCTGTCCTAGAGGACTGCCTAGTTCTGGAAGGTCCAGCGATGGGGCTTGGACTTCTTCCTCTTCTTCCATGATAGACCCCGGCATCCGACTCTGGACTGGGGGCTCCGGATCTGTCCTGCCTATTCGGCGAGACTGGGGGCATGTAGTACTGGTCCCTTCGGTAGGGCTCGTATGTCGGGAAAACGGGCTGAATTTGACCATCGTGTTGATAGGGAGGGAGATAGAATCGGGGGAGTGTCGGGGGTGGGTATGTTAGTGGTCTTCTCGGTCCTAGTCCGTGTCGTTCGAACCAGGCTCTGTTTCTGAAATATATGACAGCAAGGAAGATGATTAATCCTACAAATACTGCTGATCCTACGAAGGCTCCTATGGCCGAGTTTCTGGTTGTTTCGTCAATGTCGGGGGTTTGTTGTAATGGCATGGATTCCTTCCTGCGTCTAGCGTCGTGGAAGGGTGAAGGGAAGCTTCGAGCTAATTGTTAGGGCCGACGTTCACGTGACTCGAAGTCGGGCAATTGATAAGCTGTCTCGTGTTCGGACAATCACTTAAACAATGCCGCGGATGACCCGAGGTGGTGAAAGAGGCGCGAACTATTAGATGCTCTCAGCAAGTGAGGAACAAGTAAGATTTGGGTGTAGATAAACCTTAGCTCGAAGCTGAGGTTGTACAATAAAATGTATCGACTTAAATACTAAAACGTCGGTCCTAAGAATAGCTACGAAAGATTTGTCGAAGTCAAAAGGCGTGCTGGTCGGACGGCAAGCACGCAATATCATGCGTTGTCCATCATGAAAGTTTTGTCGAAGTTATGATTGGTGATACGGTGGAGATTATGCGTAAGCATGATTACGCCGATAAGATGAGATAAGGCTAGAAAAAAGGAAAAAAGTTAATAAATCGTAACAGTAATGATATGGTAGTATTGTCTGAGGGCTTGTTGAATCATCATAAGCATTGATGAACACTTGGACCAAGGTCATATCAGAGTCACATGTCATCTCTGGCAACAGCCAGCTGTGTAATGAGCATGCCATGAATCCCATGGATGTCAACCTTGGTCTATCTCCAATGGAACCAAGTCACTCATCAGAATCCATCAGATTCCGTTTCCTGGTTTCTATCTCATATTTTATATTTTCATTTCATTTACTAATTTCACATATTTCATTTATCACACCTAAAATCTGTTACAGTAGCAAGTAGGTGTTATATCAGAGTCCACAGAATACTTGACTCCTCCAGATACAGAATATTCCAGACTTATATTATTCTAGCCAGCTCCATGTTATTCCAGCCTCTGATTCCTCAGACTCCACACCAGTATATAAACTGTAGAACTAGCAGTACATATCTCAGTTCAAATATCAGCCTGGTTTAGCCCAATAACTCTCACATTCACACTCTCTCTGGCCTTCAAGCCTAATCTCTCTCTTACTATAAGTCCATGGATTCTGACTCCATCAGGACTTCATCTTGATCCTACTTTGTCTTCATCCTATAGACTCCATCCACAATCTATCTTAGGGCTTCAACCCAAGGGTGACATTGTTAATAGCTTTGCCAAGCCCACATGCACTCCACAGATTTCATTGGCATGCATTCTTATCTTCTCTTCTATTGGCATGATCTTAACAGTATATTCAAACTCAAACCCTTGAGTCAAAAATTTTAGGCATGTTTAATACTATTCTTGAACCCATTAACACTGCTGAGTCTTCCATGGACCCCAAACCCACATTCTCTATAAATGACATTCCTGCTTCTGCTTCTAAGAAGGACCTATGCCTTTTCGGTGAGGACTCCACTCTCTCACAATGTTCCTGTAGGAAAACCTACAGTCACAGTGGTTTTGCCATTTAACAATCCAATGTCAACCTCACCCTCAATTCCTTCAAACATGCTTCTATGGCTTCTGCATCTAACAGCTATGGTAACCTCCAAAACAACCCTCTGCAGACTCTGGTTCTAATTCTTTCTTACAACTTCTCTGTCCAAGATGAAGAGAAAAACAGTGATGAGGATTCCAGCAACAGTGAAATTGACTCCCTTAGCACCCATCAATCATGGATTCCACAGGACAACAATCGCTGACCTGGTGGTGGTCCACCTTATCCTGGTGGCCCTGGAGGTCCTGGTAGGCCTGGTGGTCCTAGTGGTCCTGGTGATAATCCTCCCAATCTCTCTAATCCTCCCAATAATCCTCTTAATGATAAGGCCTACTTCATGATGGAATTTATGAATTTCCTCTATGGCCTCACTAATCAGATCAATAACCCTCCTCAGTGCCCAGTCTGTACTAAGGTTAAAGAACCTGACACTTTCAATGACTTGGACCTGCAGAAACTGAAGACATTCATTATTTCCCCCAAGTTGAACTTTAATGACAGGCCCAACACATTCTGTGCTGATGCTGTGAAGGTCAACTATGCCATTTCCTTCCTCTCTGGTGTTGCTCTTGACTGGTTTGAACCAGATATCCTTTACCCTAACCACTAGTGATGTGCTGGCCTGGCTTAGGCTCAAAGCCATGGCTTGGGCCTGGCTTACACTGGCTTGGGCTCATCAAATCTTCAAGCCCAGTCCAAGCCACCAAATCAGGCTCAGGCTTAAGCCCTGGCTTTTTGGTGAGGGTAGGTATAAATGTATTCAGCAATGTTGGGGATATATAAATCTATTCATATATTGACTATTTGAAGCCTTACTGGCCTTATAATCAGTGAGGTTAAGCCTCTGAAGGCAATGTTTTGAACAGCTAGTATGGCGTCATACATCATATCTCATATCTCATTCTTTTCTTCACTCAAGTATACTAAATACATGTTGCAGTTGATGGATATACCAGTATATTTATTACATGAACATATTCTGAAGGTATATTATCATGTCAACTATACCATAACTATAGAACTGAGTCACTCAAATGTGCAACCAAAAAGCCTGAGGTTTTGGGCCAGCCCAAGGCTTTTAAGGCCCTGTTTGGGTGACACAGCTTAACATGGCCAGGCCAAGCCCCAGAAGGCTTAAGAGAATCAGTCACAAACATCACAGGGTCAGAACAACTCAGATAGATGTGAATGACATCTGAATGATGTCAAGCAATCGTCAATGCTGTCACCAACATCATTGAAGAGTGTCTCAGTACTGCCCTGCCTATGCCACTCACTGACTAACATGATGGCAACAGCATTCTTCAAAATTTGTGTTGATTTACCTAGATATTCAATTGTATTTACCTGAGTGAGATATTTCCTAATCTTATTGGATTTGTTGTAGTCACTGTGTATAGTGAGCAGGAGGGCAGGCAGAATGAGTGCAGCATTGGTATTGAGATAGAGATGACAATGGAGTGACATGCTAAATAATCCAAGTTAAGCAGACTTAAGTGGTCAGTTTAAATTTTGGTGCTGGGGCCATATTAAGCCATGTCACCCAAACAGGGCCAAAAGCATCAAGCTGAGCCTTGAGCCCCCCCAAGCCATAATTTGGGCTTGGGCCAGCTTGGGCTTTTAGATGGCTGGCTTAAGGCTGGCCTGGGCTTGAGCCTGAGCTGGCACATCACTACTAACTACACTAATCCTTCTGCTTAGGCATATTTCTATGCCACATTCCTTTCAGAACTCCAGACTAACTTCAGTCCATTCAATGCCATCGGAGACACTTGTAATGAGCATGCCATAGACTCCATGGATATCAACATTAGCCAACTCCAATGGCACCGAATCACTCTATGGAATCCATCGGAATCTGATTCCCAGTTTCTATTCCATATTTCATATCCCTATTTCACCTACTAATTTCACATATTCATTTATCACATCTAGAATCCATCACAGTAGCGAGTAGGTGTTATATCGGAGTCCATGGAATCCTTGACTCCTCCAGATACAGAATATTCCAGACTTATATTATTCTAGCCAGCTCCATGTTATTCCAGCCTCTGATTCCTCAGACTCCACACCAGTATATAAACTCTAGAATTAGCAGTACATACCTCAGTTTGAATATCAGTCTGGTTTAGCCCAATAACTCTCACATTCACACACTCTCTAGCCTTCAAGCCTAATCTCTCTCTTACTATAAGTCCATGGATTCTGACTCCATCAGGACTTCATCTTGATCCTACTTTGTCTTCATCCCATGGACTCTGTCTGTAATCTATCTTAGGGCTTCGACCCAAGGGTGATATTGCTAATAGCTTTGCCAAGCCCACGCACTCCGTGGCTTCCTCAGCATGCATTCTAATCTTCTCTTCTATTGGCACAATCCTAACAACGCTGAAGATGAGCTCAAAAATCTTTGGATGTGCGATGGTGACCAGATTATGAAGTATATAGTCCATTTCAATCAACATGCCACCATTGTTGACTATGGTGACAATTTCCTTTGCCATGCCTTTTACTGTGGACTTTGCTCACAGATTAAGGATGATATGGCACACCATGATAAGCCCAATAATCTCCATGACATGCATATCCTCACACAGGAACTCAACACATGTTATTGGACTTGAAAGGCCAAAATTTCATGTGAAAATTGTGACAAGCCTTCCTCTTCCTCATTCTCATTCTCCAAACCTAAAAGTTCAGGTTCAAACTTGAGCTCTTCCTACAACACCATGGCACTGAAGTCCTATGGCTCAGGCTCCATGGGATCTGCCTCCATCTCCCAGTCCTCTTCCAGCTTCTCTACTTTCACCAAGAAGCCCTATACTGACAAGCTAGACAAAGATGGCAAGCTCACTCCTGAGGAGAAGAAACACCATTGCAAAAACAACCTCTGCATGTTCTGTGGTAATAAGCACAAGACTGAGGACTGCAACAAGTGCAAGGCTGTGGCTTCTGCTCATGGCTATGCTGCTGAAGTCTCAGAGCCTCCCACTTCCATTGATCTGGCTCCTATGGGGTTGAAAAAATAGAGAGCAGCCCTGTTTCCTCCATGCAAGGACAGGGTTGCATTAACTGTCACTGCACCTTGGAGATTGTAACCCTCAATGCTGCTGCTCTTTCAAGCCATTCATTAACTGTATCACTATCATCTGAAGTTGGTTCTGGATTGGAACCTGATAGATCCCCTATTACTATCATTCTTTGTTTTCTTGTTCTCATTGATTCTAGTTCAAGTCATTGTTTTGTCAACTCCAAATATATTGAGGATCATAATCTCCCTACAAAATCCATTCTCCCTGTTCAACTTCGACTTCTTGACAGCTCTGCCAGATCTCACATTTCCCAATCTATTACTCTCTCTATACAGTTTCCATCAGGAGATATCATTCCTATTGACTTTTATATCACACATCTTGATTCATGTTGTAATATTGTCCTGGGAGACAACTGGCTTTCCTGCTACAATCTATTGATTGATTGGGCAAAGCACAGTATCACTTTCCATTCAAAGCTATTCAGTACTTCTGTCCCTCCTAGTGCTTCTGCAGCTGTCAACACACATGTGCCAGTCTGCCTGGACCCTTCAGGTCGAATTTCATCATCCAAACCCCCTTTGAGATCCTGACAGACTCTGCCACCGTATAAGCCCATCTACTCATATCCTTCCATCCCATCATTTTCCACTTTGGTCTCACCCAAGATTCTATTATTTCCACAGCCACTTTCATATGAGCTTGCACAGAGGAAGGTGCTCAACAGTATACTCTATAATCTTTTATGCCAAGTGTTAGTGGTCAAGCTGCCTCTGCAGCTGCTGTGGATTTATTGGATGTTCCACCAGAGTATCATAACTTTGCCAATGTGTTCAGTGCAAGGGAGTTTGAGTTTTTTTAAATATATCCACTTAATTTTTTTTAAGCTCTTGTACAACCAACTGTCATGGGAATAACATGCCTAGTATGGGCATAATATATGATATTGGTAAGCACACTACCACCCAGTAAGGAAAGTAACTGGTTGTAGCTGTCTCTCCTGCCTGAATGGGAGAAAAGTCTGCCACTTTTGGTCTTTTCATATCTTTCCCATGCTCTTTTTGAAGTTAAGAGGCTTATATAAATGATAATGTATAGGTTAAGTCTATAATATAAATATGAAGTGAAAATTTATGCCAGGGATAAAAAGTGAAAATACATTATATTTATGTGTATAATGCCTAAAATATCCTTTAGAAGTGCAAAAAAAAAATCCACTAAGTTTCTTTTTAAAGCGGCCTCGAGGGTGACCAACCGACCAATCTGGTGTTCTAGAACAATAGTCTGAGACCCTCTTGGTTCAGTGACTCCCTATCAGAGAAACTCCCTAAACATTGTCCTTACTGTTGGAATTCAGAAAGATGGGCATAGAGGAAGTTTAAGGAGTGGTCATCATTGTGGTCAAAGGTTAAGTTGTTAAGGTACAAAATGTCAAGTAATCTAGTAATAAGCAATCTAAATATAGTAATCAATCTAGCCAGGTATATACTGAGTTCGAAAATGTGAAGCCAGCAAAACAAGCAAAACAAATTAACATTCTCAAATGACAAAAGAGTGTGCAACTGCAAAACCAGCCATAGGAACATCACATCTCTTTTTCCACTATTCTGGATATTGTCCCTCAATATCACCACCCTTGTGCCAGCATCTCATCTTTGAATGTCTCTCACCACTGCAATTGTCACAGATGTTGATAACACCACTTCCATTCTCAGTCTGAGCAACATGGCAGTCATAGACATAGTATTTGGTCAAATCCACATGGTTATAACCAGGGATCACTTTGGCAAATTCATGGTTATTAGCCAAGCTGCTTCAAAGGATTCCAAAATGCACTCTTGGGAAAAAATTTTAGAATTTTTTGCCAGTTTAGGCTCTATTTTAGCCTATTTCAGCACTGCAATCAACATGAATTGTTTACAGAAATCTTTCTATGCTTTATTCTATGAAAATACTTCCAGCAGCCTATTTGGGCACATTCATATATAGGCACACTGCCACAGCTCAAATAGGCAGGCCTTAAATTGAAGACAGTATGTTTTTCGGTCTTCTGTTAGATTGTTTGGGCTGGAAAAAAAAAGAATGTGCTCAGAAAAAATGTTATGTTGGTTCTACAGCCTTTCTTCACATGTGTCATCATTATTTTGGCTGGATGTGTCAGGGTGAACCAGGATGTAGTGGCTACAAGATTTTAGCATTCTCAATTAGATAGCTAGAAAAAATTTCAGAATCTTGCTTGAAACTGCATATATTTTCAGTATAATAGGCTCTTAAATCATCATTACATATCAGGTAGTCTTATGCTGCAAGTGTGACAGAGAATGGTCTGAGGCCACATATATACTATATCACCTGATTTTATCACTTAGTAAACCTTTCATGCCCCCATAAAATGGAATGTACCAGAATCAAAGCCTGTTTTCAATCCTGAGTTTTTTTTGTATGCTTTTGCTTAAAAGGTTCCAGTGAAAATATTGCTCCCATCTCAGTACAGGTTTAATAAAGTGCTCTTGAGTCCTTGCGATTCTGCTTTGTAAGCTCTAGCCTCAGACATAATTTTTGAGTAGATCTCACCAAACAACACCAATTCTAGCTCAGTGAAGGTATTCTCCCTGTGTAGGTTTCTCATGAGTTTATGAGAGCAGATGGAAGGATGCTCTGAAGATGGTACACTCCTTCTGCAGTGATCACAGAGAACAATCCTTGGCCATGTATACATTTTGTCACCTAATAATGCTAGCCATTCAGTTGAATTTGGATTAATTTCAGATGAGCCATACCTTCAGGGTCAACTTCCTCCCATTCTTCTTCCATAACTATTATTCCAATATCAACTTTCGATTCTGCAGTACCAAATTTGTCTTGGTGATAGTCTGGTTGCAAGGTGCATGTGTACTTTCTTGTGACCTTTGGGATTGCTGGCAAACACCACCCCCAAGGGCAAGCAAGTATTGGCAGGATATTTTCATAGTATGTAAGAGCCCTTACACATATGGCATAAAAGGGCAGTTTAAATTAGGTTTGATTTAGCTCAAAAGAATGGAACTCAAACTTCCTGTACTTGGCATGGTGGAAAGAGGTATTCAACAGCATTAAATTCTCTGAATAAAGGGACTCTGTAAAGACCTTGCCTCCAAGAGCACATCAATTCAACAATAGAGCATGATCGGCATACATTACCCAAAATATCAAGAAGCTTAAAGAGACAACATCAAGATAAAACCAATAGGCCAGCATTGAAAAGCTATAAACAGTCTACATCCAACACTAAAAAATGCCTATGTAAATAGAACAATAAATGATGTGCCAATGGAAATTTACCAAAGAAAACTTAGCTCTGTTATGCCCTCCACTTGGAAACTGCAAAAACATGTGCCCCAAGGTACAAGTCAGTATGCTCTTAGTAAATTTGATGACTTGCAAGTGTACACCACAAGGCTATCAAGATGTTCAGCCTTTATGGTGTTAAAAATGGCAAGGATTACTCATAAGTTTATGTTAGTAGGGAAACAGATGTGCCATGATAGTCTCTCTCATACACTAATTTTTTTATACATAAGTTACATATGATAGATCTTGAACATATATGCTTAATTTATCTGCAACAAGGCAAGTCAGTCAAAGTTGGAAACTGAGACAAAACAAAACTCACCTCAATATGGTCCACAGGCTTGAAGAAAAATCTGGGCTCTAGGTTACTCTGATGGTGACTAGGTACCCTTGAAAGCCACCTCCACCAATGGCGCTGCCCATATGGATACACTGCTCCCAAGTTCCCCCCTTCCATCTCGATTGTTATAACCATCCAGCTGATGTGATTATACCTGTGCAGGGTGTAGTGATTATTGGGGTATATGGCAGATTGATGCCAGCCTGTGCTACCAAGCTCAATAAATTACAAAGGAAAGAAAGGATGACTCACAATAGTGACAAGTGTTCCACTCCATACTGTGCCAGCTCATTTGCATATCTCTGGCTCACCTCCTGGAGCATGCTTCCTGGGAACTCCCTGGCTGATGATGTCAAACAATGGACTCATCTTCTCAGATCCCCAAACAACTGGTCTCTCTCTGGAAATCCAACTCACAAATAGTAGTATTGAATTGGCATCTTGTGAAATGATAGAAGTATTAAAAAAATATCAGAATATGATGAATAAATAAGCAGTACAGCACTTACTGGGAAGTAAATGACCAAGAACAGATAAAAGGCAATGAGCAAGCTCAAAGCCAGTTAAATAACCGACCTGGCAGTAAGTCACATGACTTGCCACAATAGGCACTGGTGGGCATCTGCAGCAGTACTAGGATAGAAGTGCAAGGGCAAGGCAAGTGTGTGTTCATACCACCAATACAAAGGATTCGAGCAATTGTAGATCAATCTAAATTAAAAATAGATTTGATGATCAAACTCAGAGTGCTACTATATAAAGGATGACATGTCACAAAGCCATGTCATCTTCAGGGCAGTGACACAAGGCCATGCACAGCGATGCCAGTGCATGAAATATATGTACACTCACTTGCATGCATTTTTTGCAATTGAATAATAGGCCAATTAACCCCAAGGCATTGAAGGTTTAGCCAAACAAGTAATGCATCGACTATGTGTTTGGCAATGCCCTTGGCCTCCTTCCAAAAGCAGAAAACAGGCTTGAATATTGTACACAAATCACGGTACTGTGCAGGAGACCATATGAGGGTATGGATAAATCTTTCAAATGTAATAGAAAGATACTGAAGTGGTACTGACGCATGTCTGTGGGTGTTGAAGAGCATACTGGCTCATTTACAAATGTTCACATCTGAAACAAGCCAGATATGCTTTATGAATCTGATGTGAGTTTTGATGTGTCAAATTTTAGGTTGCACAAGTAATTTGTCAGTGCCATTTGAGGCCACTGGTAAATCCTCACTCAGATTTTTCCACCATTGTATTCAGTGTTCAATGAGAGCAAACATGGTATATTACAAGGGCATAACTAATGTGGGACATCAAGCGCTGTACTTGTTTACAACAATCTTATTGGCATTCAAAGTGATGGTGGTAATTTTAGCCTGCATCAAGTAACACATGGTACCCATGACCTCTGCCCCTAATAAAGGTGATGTGAAGGTTTTCACCTCTACTGTGGATAGGTTCCCTTTTCAGAAAAGTTCCCACTGGCACATCAACATGCATTGGGTATCTTCAATAATATTTCTAATTACTATTTCTTGATCTGACTTGGTATTCGAGAAGTTTTCCTGAAACACCCAGTGTGATTCCAGTGAATACTTAAAATTTTTGCTACACATATCTGGATCTTCAGCCTTCTTTCTCTCTTACTACATTGATCCTCCATTCTGCAGTACACAATGCTCTTTCTTTGACTTTATCTCCATACTCTGCCTGCTGTTCCAATAGTGATGGGAAACATTTCTCTTGAGGCATACAAAGCCATACGAGCTGCATACAAAAAGAAGCTAGTGCTTTGGCAATGCAACTGCTATTGCTACTACACCACAAAGGAATTGGTCCATAAAGTGGAACAAATTCATGAGTACATGGTGAGTTTTCCATTCTGGTATCCTTATGGTACCTTATACTGATTCTGCTCTCTAGATGTTGTTTAATTATGCCACTGACCAACCACTTCCCATAGAATTCCAATGATTTTTGGCAACCATTTCTCGGAACATGCTGGAGCTCACCTTGTCAGGTGCGCACCTTCACTGGCAATATTGAGGCATGTTGGAAACAAAATCAAACAGGATCATCAATAAGGTATACTTCTTCTCACTTTATGTCTCACCCATAAACTGAACATTTTATAGCATGGCAAACTCAGTATGCTTCCCACCCAGGAGCACTCCTGTCCATCCATCAGAACCTTTAAGAATAAGAAGTCCATAAACTTGTTTCACCATGAAAAAGTAACCATGGTATGTTACTAACATGACTAGGAGGTATCTACAGTGGTCATAGGCTTTATACAAACTCCTGTACAAATGTGAACACCTTATCCCCACCCAGCGTCTTTATCACTTTGAACAACAATTTCCCATTCACTAGCTGGTTTCCTATGACATGCAAGTGGAAGTTGTATGCATCTTCATTGACCTCATTATACTAGGGCATGTCTTCTGGATGCCTGAATCCATTCTTCACTTCATGATCAAATTGGCAGACAAATCTAATCTTTTCTTTCACAGGCTTCAAGTCTTCCTCCAACAGAGCAACTATTTTGCCGAATGGCCTGCTGTGTTTAGGTGCATGAGACCCAAAGCTAGCTACTAAAATAGGTTAAGAAGAACAGTGACACCAAACTAGATGAGGAATCAGATGGGTGTGGCAAAGAACATGGGCACTTACAATGCAATAGACTCTTTTAATATGATTTCTTGCAGTCACTACTTTTTCGTGCTGTCCTTTGAAAATTTTGAATAGCTTTTCCAGCCATTGTTCTCTCTCCTTTCCAGTGTACTGGAGTCCAATCTAGGTGATTTGCATCTTGTAATATTTTTCAAATAGGTCCTAGTGATACTTTTTCTTCTCTGACAACAGCCAAGACCTGTAGTCCTGAGCAAAACACATCATGAGTATTATTTGAATGACAAAGTTTATGAATGATCAACTGGCCTTGAGGTCATGTAGTTTAAAAAGGAGCTGCACATGATAAGGATAAGAAAGGTTATAAAGTGGTACTGGTTAAGTACTTGCCTTGTCCAGTTCCCTGATTCTGGCCTCCAGATTTGTTCTCCTTATTATGGCAGTGGCCTTTTTGCATGTTTCTGCAAAATCAATGAGATGATTGGAGTGACTTTTGAAAGTGTGTTCCTAGTGTTGTAATTGAGGGATTAAGCCAAAAGATTTCCTACATGAATCATAAAGCACATATGATCTCTTGCACTGTTGTTTATGGGAACAGTAGCATAATCTTTGAAATGTGAGTGTATCCTTGTCAAATAGTGTAGGTCACTTTCCCTGGAGGTGAATTAGTTTAGCAGAGGGAATGATTATGCTACAAAAATGGTCCAAGGAACATTGTGCAAACAGTCTTGCGTATAAGTCCTCTATGAAATCTGAATTCTCTAGCAATGACCTGCATACATGTTAGTAAGCCTATTCATCAAATTGACTGGATAAATCCTACTGTAGCCTTATTGTCTGCATAATTATTTGATGATTAAGGGCAGAATAAATGATAAAACCAGATTAACCTTTAGATTTGCTGGCCTCTTCTTCCTTGTCTGGTCTGGATTCAATGTCTTCTGCATCTTCTTCTTTGTCATCACTGCCTCTGGATTTATTGGGTTCTTTCCTTTCCTCAACTTCCTTGCTCTTGTCATCCTCCTCCTTCTGCAGGCAGTCCCTTCTGTTGTTCAAGTTTCCTTTGTTGTCAATTAGCCTGTCTACCATCTCAATGTCTGATATCTCTTCTTGGTTGTGGTATGGTGCAATATCATCAAAATAATCTACTATATCTGACATTGATGTTGCAATAGACTTGTCAATTTTTGCATACAATGCAAGCAATTCTTTGTCTGCATCTTCAGGGGGTTTAGGAAAGTCCTGGAGTCATTTAAATGTGGACTCAATGCTTGCTTGGAAGCTCTTTGAGTAGAACAAAGGCCTCATTATGAAAATCTGGAAGGGTGAAGCATAGCGAACTTGTGGAGTGGAAAAAAGCTGTTACTTCACATAGTGCACCAGATGCCAACTTATTCTTCCATTTACATGTAAAAACTGAATGGCTTCTGCCAAATTTCAGTGTTGTCAAGACCCTCCTTGAAGCATACCCGTTCTTAGCCAGAGTAACCACTCCCATTTTAATAGACAAGTCCAATCTCTTATTGTGGTGCACTGCCCATTTACAGTTCTGACATAAGGTAGTAAGCTCAAACCCTTGATAAAGAGGCTCGAGAAATGGCCAGCCCTTGTGGAAGAAGCCATCTGATCATCAGCTTCAGAGCCACAATCTTATGCCCATCATCTTCAGATCCCCACTGATTCACATACAACTCTTACTCCAGGCACAGACCCTACTATCTGCCAATAGACTGATGAAGCTGCAGATGAGGAAAGGGTGTTGTGTGACAGTTTCCTTGAGATGTGCCATATCGAGCACTTACAGTTATTGACAGGTCATTGCAACACCATCAGTCACTGAAACAGTTGATTCAGCCTCTTTCTCTACAGTTCTGCTGCCTAACTCTGTTGTATAATTGGAGGCATAGGTGCTATGGATTTTTGATGATTTTTGGGTGATTTTAGCGCTACTGCTGCCCTCATGAAAAATCGAACAGTGAAGCAAATTTGGCAGGAGTTTGCCACATGGTCATTTATGAGTCAATGAAACACCGTAAATCACAAATATCTCAATAATGGATGCTCTAATCTACTTATTACTTTGTGTGGACATCACTGAGCAATATCAAAAATTGTGTGGCTACTTTATTTAAGGAAAAAGACGATGTGTGGTGAATGGGACAAAAAGTAATTTTTGGCGTTCCAATGACCGGTAAATAACTGTAATAGAACTCATGCAGAGGTTTTGATCTCTCGCAATAGAAATATGGATGATGATGAACATAAGCTGCTTCTGTTCAAACCTAACCTTCCATTTTTACCTCCACCTGAGTAGTGCAGGTACTCAGAGTATATAGCCACAGTGGACAGGTAGGCCAACTTCTAACTTTAGCACTTGTATCACACTGAACATCATTAGGCTCTATCGACAGCACCCAAAACATAATCTTCTACTCTACAAATTGCAAAACCTAAGTGCAACACAGGGTCTTCTGCATGCAGCCACCTACATCTCTCTGCTTGCTCTATTTTATCAACCAGACTTGCACTCAACACACCTCCATATGGCCCAGGTGAGTCTCTTTTTGAAGAAGGGCTCATTTTTATCTTCCTGATTCCAATACAGTATAGATACAAGCAGGCATTGATGTATGTCAGACCTGCCATATTGAGACATATGAAAGAGTGTGTTTGGCAGCACATGCTCCTCTTGGCTGCAGGTTTGATATTGACATGAAATCTGCTTCCCATTCTGTGTGAAATCTTCCAGGGGCTTGGGGGACTTCAAGGATGTGCACTAGAAGAATCCACTTTCTTTCCACTATCCACTGTCTTTTCTCTAGCCTGTAATGATCCTAATGTCAGCAACCAGCCTGCAAACTGCCATGCTGCCAGAGCAACCACAGATGTCACCCCTCTCAACCAGATCCAAGTCGATAATTCAGGCACTGCACCTGCATGCTAAAATCCAGATAATGCTCTTGCTGGTCCAAGCAGACAAATAACATCTGGTTCAAGTAGCAACAGATCATTAGGTGATGTCTCACCAGGCAGGCTGACCAATTGTATGACATAGGCCTCAGGAACACTCTAGTCAGAGCTGTCTAGAGAGGAGTCCTGCCCTCCTGCACCAAATTCATCACCAACCTCAGCATGGTAATCCCACAAACCTACCTAGAATGGAAGCAACAGGTTTGCTCCATATACAAGAAAAGGATGTAAAAGGCAGCATTTGACCACACCCTCTCCTCCGAGCACCGGTGTCCCCCCAACAATGCCAGCAGCAGGCAAAAAGCTGCTGGCACAACAAGTTCAGAGACTGACAAACTGACTGGCAAACAACTGGGTAGTTGGACTTTATACCCAGAGGTAGGACAGCCAATGGACGTTGACCACCTTAAACATGAGAGAAAGTGTTTCAACTGTAGAAAGAAGAGACATCTGTCATGGGATTATAAAGTGCTGAGAAAGCCTAGGGACCTGAATACTGGAAAATACACCCCTATACAACTTTGGGCTATGCTTACTATTGCAGAAGAGGAAGAGAAGAAGGAGAAACAGGCTGAGGAGAAGACACCCTTGACCACAAAGATTGAAGAGGTAAAAATACCTGCTTTTACCTGTTCCCCTGTGCTCACCCCAAAAGAATTGCAAAGCAATTAAACTTCACCTGAACCTAGAGGACCAAACAATAAAAACCCCTCTCTCACCCTTGACTCTCCTCATCCATCTACTTTGCTAACCCAATCTCCCTCAGACCTCACTCCTCAAGACCTTAGGCAACTGTGAGGGCTGGAGTTCAACTGAATATTGCCTGAGATCTCTAAGTAATTGACAAAGGAGGTGCTCTCAGGACCAGTCAAGCCTGCTGCCCTAGGAAAAGGAAACTTCTCAAGAGGGCCACCTCTTTTCCAAGTTGCAAGAACAGGCAGGGACATGGGACAGGTGTTGAAGACCCCAGAAGGAATAGAGGAATATGGTCAATGTGACAAGAACATAACAGACATAGTCTCTCATGTCTTTGGCCCTTCTGGACAAGTCAGGAATGACCTGCATCCCAAACCCTCTCACTCTGATGAAACAACTGTGGGAGGTCAGCCTCTGGGAAAGGAGCATGCCTCAACCAGAGAAACTGTTGCCCAGTCCCCAACATCCTCTGAAACGAGAAGAACTGTCATGAAAGAAGTACCCAATAAAGAAGATGACACATCATATTGAATGTTCCAAAAGAAGACACAAGAGAAGAAGGAAGAAGAAATGCCAGAGGCAAGGTTTTCTAAGTCACAGACTAGACCCTTCAGGCTATCAGAGAAGCATGAACTGACTTGGAAGCCTTCACCTCCATCCATCTCTGGGTACACAAAGAGAGGACCAACAAAGTCAACAACCACCTTCTCACCAAGCTCTGCAAAGGAGGAGAACCTGCCATCAAAAGGCTGTATGAACTCTACAAGCCAATCCAGTATCAATGGTGCATGAGGACTAAGGGTGCTTGAGAACTTCTTGTAAACATCCAGATCAAGGCCCTTACAAACCAACAGATTCTAAAGGCTCAGGCCCTCATCGATAGTGGTTGTACTAGCAGTACCATCAGTAAAACCTATGTTGAAAAATACAGACTTGTCACCATACCAGCCTCCAGCCTAATCCCCATTTATAATGCTGACAGGACTCAGAACAAAGCTGGGAAAATCACCAAGTTCATTGAAATGAGACTAAGCATCAGCAGTCACAGTGAAAGAATCAACCTCACCATTACCAACATCAGCAAAGGAGATATTTTCTTAGGCCATGACTGGCTATTATATCACAACCCAGTCATCAACTGGACAACTGAAAAAATCCTTTTTGCATGATGTCAATGTTAGCAGAATCTGTTCCCTCTTTCCAACATGGACCTAGAGGACCAATAGGACAAAGAGCTTGAAGAAGGGGAAACCATTTTGATAGTTGACATGAGGGAGGAATTGGAGATTTGCACTGTACACTATGTGAATAACCTAGCTGCCAAGGCCAAGAGAACCTTTGAAGAAATGGTTCTCTCTAATATTGAGAGTTCAGAGACCTATTCTCAAAAGAGAACTTTGATGAGCTGCCCGAGTGTAAACCCTGGGATCATATGATTGAGCTAGTATCTAATGCCCAATCCACCCTAGACTGTAAGGTCTATCCTCTCAATTGTCATGAACAAGAAGAGCTCAACAAATTCCTTGATGAGAACCTCCAATCAGGAAGAATTTGACCTTCTAAATCCCCCTCTACATCTCTCTTCTTCTTCATAAAAAAGAAGGATGGCTTGTTACACCCAGTCCAGGACTATCAAAAGCTTAATGAAATGATAATTAAGAACCAATATCTCCTCCCTTTGATTTCTGAGTTAATGGATAAACTCTGAGGCACAAAATATTTCATCCAGCTAGACATCTGATGGGGTTACAACAATGTCTGAATCAAGGATGGAGACAAGCCAAAGGCAGCATTCTGAACTAACTGTGGACTTTTTGAGCCTACTATTATGTTCTTCAGACTTACCAATTTGCTTGCCACCTTTCAGTGGATGATAAACAACATCTTCCATGATCTCATTACTGAAGGGATGGTAACCATTTACCTGGATGATATCCTCATCTTTTTGAAGGACTTACAGGAACACCGCCAAATCATCAAACAAGTACTTCAACACCTCCGAGAACACAAGCTGTTTCTCAAAGCAGAAAAATACAAGTTTGAGGTGTTGGAGACTGAATATCTGGGAGTAATCATCAGTGAAGGATCAATGCATATGGATCTAGTCAAAGTCAAGGGCATCACCAAATGGCCTACACCCACCAAGAAGAAAGAGCTACAATTGTTTCTTGGCTTTACAAACTTCTACTAAAAATTCATAAAAAACTACTCAAAGATCATCCACCTCATGATTTAACTCACTGGGAATGCTTCCTGGAACTGGGGAGCTGCCCAAAATGAGGCATTCCAACAGTTGAAGAAGCAGATGGCAGAGGACATAATACTTGCCTTGCCAAAGGAGGATGGGAAGTTTTGAGTAGAGGCCAATTCCAGCAAGGGAGCCATAGGCACCATCTTCAATCAAGAACAGGAGGGCAAATGGAGACCAGTGGCTTTCCTCTTAAAAGCCCTGACCACCACAGAATACAACTATGAGATATATGACAAGGAACTCCTAGCGATCATGCTCACTCTTGCTGAATGGAGACGCTATCTCATGGGTGCAGCAGTGATGAACCTAAACTTCTATGGCAACAGCAACACCAAACTCAAAGAGTATTGGGTTAAAGACGAAGCAACACAGTTGTAGAGGCAATGTGTGTGTGAGTATGTTTGGGGCACCTCTGTGCACTTCAAGAAATTCCTCTAGATGCAAGAATACACTGTGATGAGGTAGTCTAGCAGGTAGTACCCTTTAGCAGTTGAGTACTAGTTATGTAGGCTATATGCCAGAATTGATCTTGAATATACAAGATGTAACTGAAGCTGGTATGACATGAATACCAAGAATGAGCAGAGAAGAAGGAAAATGCAGCTAGATGCTGGTGCTAGATGATGATCCTCCAAAAGAATGATCCAAATGAAGAGTGTCAAAAGTACATTGGCAAAACTGAAAGCGGCTCTGTAGTTGTGAATGCAAGAGTGAAGACAATGTCCTATATTGATGACAGGGTTACTGGTCCTATGCAAAACAATGTTACTGAATGTTGAAGCTGAAAACTGAGTCTACATGAAGACTGTCCTATCCTATGTCAATGTCAAACCTATGAGTCCACTAGTATAAAACTGTCCAGAAATTGTATTGTCAAAATGGCAGCAATATGTGGTCAAGAGTATGAAAGAATAAAGGGTGAATAAAGCTGTCAGATGGTATGAACCAGTCTTAGGCTTATAGTGATGTATATAATGTGCAAAACAATTGATTGGTTGAGCATATATGGTTACAATGAAAGAGCTTACAAGATATAGCCATTGGTGTACCAGCTAGTGGTTGTTAGATCATGTAGTCACTAGAGTACTTGTTCTCTATATTTCTACAATATTTTGTTTTGCTTTTATACTACAAGTCCTGTTTTATTATTAGTTTCTACTTAGTAAAGCTGTAAGGCTGCAGCTTGGTAAGTATACAAGTGTCCACATGTAAAACCAAAGCTTTCAGTAATAGCTATTCATCTGCATTGCTGAAGGGAGATGAAATTCATCAATCATGGGTGGCTGAGATACAGACACTGAGGTGCTGTTTAATTGTGGACTAGGAGGGTATGGTCACTGTACTGAGGTATATGAATGGGTCAAAGGTTTCTTGAGGTCTTGGCATGGTTACAGCCTTAGTAAATGAGGGCTTGAATGACTGTGGTCTACAATATGGAGAAATAATTTCCACTCACCATAACCATATAACCATGGGACATCCAGACATAGAAAAGACCAAGGAACTTGTCCAATGAGAGTTCTGGTGGCTAAAACTTAAACAGATGGTAAAGAAGTATGTTAAAGGATGTGAGGTCTGTCAGTGCACCAAGACAAATACTCAACCAAAGGCCATGCCCCTCCACCCAAACAAAGTCCCTCTCAAGCCATGGACCTACATTTTGGTTGACATGATCACCAGATTGCCCAACTCAAATTGTTGGAATATGGTGTTCACCAGTAGATGCCACTATATTATTTAGTATTATTTACATAACTGTTGTTACACTTACTAATCAAGTAGAAGTACCTTACACTTGTACCACCACCATCTGTATGCTCTCCACCCAGAATATACCCTCTCAAGCCATATCTGCATCATGTCCCCAACCCACCATCTCATTCCTTCAAAAGGTTATAGGCCTCAAGCCTTTCTAACTTACATTCCTTCATTCTGTACATAACCTAACCCCCTATCATCATTCCTGTGCTTTACCATGCTTCCTGTGCTTCATTGTGCCTTCTATGCTTCACTAAGCATCACTGTGCTTCATTTCTGACTTTATTCTCTCTGATACCCATGCCTCCATCCCAGAAACATCACCATCATGGCCCCTAATTCCACCCAAACCTCATTCAATGCCCTTACTGACAATAACTACCATGACTGGTCCTATGCTCAGAAAATGGACTTCATCAAGAAGCGACTGTGGAGTGTGGTTAACAGTGACAAGCCATGCCCACTCAGCTTGGCCAACTACAACATGGTCAAGTCATGAGTTAGAAGAGATGAAGAGGTCTTGGGTGTTATGGTTGGCAATATCACGCCATCCCAATACCATCTTACATATGATGTGTCATCAGCTAGAGAGGCTTGGGACAATATCAAGTGTTTCCATACCATGTCCGGTTTGGAAAGCATTGTTGCAATGCTCATGGGTCTGTTCAGGTTGAAGAAGGTTGGGGATAACATGAGTATGCATGACCACATTTCTAGGATCCAGAATTCCATTGACAAGCTTCAGAACCTTAGGGAAAAATGCTCTGACTGACTCATTATTCCCATCATCCTCTCCTCCCTTCCATGCTCATATGAGCAACTCATCATTGTGCTTGATTCACACTCTGGTCATAACAATCTCGACTATGTTATTTCTTATATCCTTAATGAGGAAAACTGCCAAAGCAATGAACATGAGATGAAACTTAACTCAAATTCAAGCATGGCACTCATCACTAATCGGTCTCATGCACCTATTGACTGATCAACCATTGTTTGCCATACTTGCAGCCAGAAGAGTCACTTCAAGAATGAATGTGGCACTTTCCCTTTCAACATTATCACTCTCTCATCTGATTTAGAGCATCATGCTCATTTTGTTTCATCTATCAGTGTCACTGGCACTACTGAATATGTATTGTAGGAAATCATGGGATCTTATCAGCAGTGGGAGCCCACCATGGACTTTGATGCATTCTCATATATCTTATACCTTTTTACCTTATATTTCTTCTATTCCACTCTTTATTGTTATGTTTCCTATGGACTGGTGAACTAGTGAAAGTGTTGGAATCTGGTGTTCACCAGTAGACACCACTATATTATTTAGTATTATTTACATAACTATCGTTACACTTACCAATCAAGTAAAAGTACCTTACGCTCATACCACCACCATCTGTATGCTCCCTGCCCAAAATATACCCTCTCGAGCCATATCCGCATCACATCCCCAAACCACCATCTCATTTCTTCAAAACAAATGGCTATGATGCAATCCTAGTCATCGTCAACTGGTTCTCCAAGAAAATCATCCCAATAGCCTGCAATGTTGAACTTACCTCTAAAGGATGGGCCAAACTATTACACAACCACATCTATGCCCATCATGAAATGCCAAAAACAGTTACCTCTGACAGAGGGCCCCAGTTTATCTCTAAATTCATGATAGAACTTCTTCACCTGTTGGACATCACCCCAAATGCTTCCACTGCATTTCACCCCCAAATCAATGGCCAGACTGAACACACTAATCAAGAACTTGAAAAGTACCTGCATATCTTCATCAACTATAGACAAACAGACTGGAGTGAATGACTGGCACTTGCAGCCTTTGCCTATAACAATTGAGTCCACTCCGCTACTGGCCAGAGCCCCTTCTTCACCAACTATGGCATCAACCCCCAGGTCATCTCAGACTCTATCAAAACCATGTCCTTTACCAATCCATCAGTAAAATCCTTTGCTGAAACCATGTAAGAAATACACTGCAAGGTGAAGGAATCATTGAAAGAGGCTGCAGGAAGGATGAAGGCTCAATATGACAAGAAGAAATAAGATGCAGTGAACTATGTCATTGGAGAATGAGTATGGCTGGACACCACCAACCTTCACCTACTCTGCCCAAAGAAAAAACTCAACAATAAATGTGTTGGACCATTCTTGATCCTCGAAAAGACTGGCACCTCTACTTATAAACTTCAAACTGCCCCTGCATTGGAAGATTCACCCGCACTTGAATGAAAAGCTCTTAACACCATCCACACTCTCTGCCTTCCTAAACCAAGAACAACCACCACCACTGCCACCTGAACTCATCAAAGATGAGAAAGAATATGAGGTCAAAAAAGTTCTTGACTCCCAAACCTGTTGGGTCTGTGGAAAGAAAGGACAGAAGTCATGCCTTGTAACAGATTACCTAGTCAAGTGGAAGGGCTGGATGAGAGAACACAACTCTTGGGTATGAGAAGACAATATGGAACACATGCAAGAGTCTATCACAGATTATAAGCAAAGTGTTTCTGAGACAAGACTAGTCATGACAGCCTACAGAGTTGTCAACAGATCTCAAAAAATGCTCAAGGAAATAATTGACCATCACTACCATAGAAGGACAATATTCTATTATATCTTATAACAAGATAGAAAGAAGTTCTGGGTTAAAGATCCAAATGAAGACATATGGAAGGAGTATATCAATGAATACTAGAGAAAAGAAGTAAACAAAACAATGGAGAAACCCCCTAACAAACTCTAAAGGCAGTCAGGATGACTGCCTTAACAAGAGGATAATGTTATGATTTTTTTTCTTTTTTTCTTTTTCTTGCCTTATCTTCATCTTATTACACTTCTATCACTGCATGGACAGTTCACATCAATCAACTTGCTAGACAATGCATGATAATCACCAAAGGGTGCATGTTCATTACATTGCTGTGCATGCTCACCACATGGTTCTTTGTTTGATACTATTATTAGACCCAACTCTTTTTGTATATAAGTAGCACTGTTTTTACTGTAATACCTCAGCTTTGAGCTAAAGTTTAATCACACTGAACTTACTCATCTGCTTGCTCACTGAGAGTCTAAAACATTAGTCCATCTCTCACTCATCTCAAACACATTGGGGACTCATTGGGTGACTGTCCAAACATGAGACAGCCCTTTGCTTACCTCAGTTTGAGTCATGTGGGATTCAGGTCTAACAGCTCAGTAGTATAGGCACTTTTTGTTTCAATCCAGACTGTGTATTGTTGAAATGAACATCAGTGGATTTGACTATCTTAAAAAGTGGCTTATGCTTGTATCCAGACATGTTCCATTCTATAACAGCCTGATCTTTAACATGTAAAGAATCAGACTTTGACCATCAAATATTCTAGTCTACTGTTTCAGAAACAAAGTTCCTCCTAAACACAGATTGAAAATAGTCAATTAAAGTATATTGACAGTCACCAGAAATACTATCTGGTAACTGACTGTTATATTGCAGACATGTTATATAATCTAATACTTCTAATTCTCTGAATTCTTGTCTTAAGTGACCTGAACACATACCTTGAATTTTTCTAGTATCAAAAGCCTTCAAATTATGGCCAGTATAATCTGAAAAAATCAAAGTTCCTTCTGCCAACACACTTCTTGATAAAGCAGTATAATATGATTGATATGATCTACAGTTATTTAAATCTACTGGATTCCATGGCCTTGTCTTGCTTTGTGAACAATAATCTGTCATTGCAAAATTGGGAATCACCTCCACTTGCAATCAAGTAATATTTATTTTCGAGTCATCTTTTAGTGTGCAAATGATAGAAACAGATGTTCTTATAAGAGGAACCACATTTTCAGGAAGTCCAGGTAAACAAATATGATCAGGAGGAGCCAATATTTTTACAAACAGTGTATATAATACTTTTTGTCTTCTTGTGCCTGTTCCTTCTATCCATAAATATACAACAGCTTCCTGTCCTTTATAATGTCAAGTTCTGTAGCAGTATTCAATTGAATCATGATAGGAAGCCCTTTACATATAGACAACTTTGCTGGTATATGTTTATTATTTCCACTTGGTGGTGAGTTTCACAATTCAATCTGTATTTGAGGTGAAAGTATGGTTATTTTACTGGATTTTCCCTTTTTAACTTGTTTTAATGTAACATTTTCTGAGATAGAATCAACTGAAAAAAAATGTATCAACTCTTAGTTTGTTTCTTGAGCAAATCTAATACATCCTAATCTATTGATTTTATCTTTTTGTACATTAAGACCAGTGATGATAGATGCATCTCTAAATTCTTTACTATTAATATCAGGTGAATTCTTTGACAAATTACATATATAACTTGCTAGAAATCTAATATTGTCATCTGTATATGATTTATATCTGATATTTGATAAAGCAGTTCTTAGCTTTCTATCATCTTCAGACTGTGTTACGATTTATTCACTTTTTTCATTTTCTAGTCTTATCGTATCTTATCGGCATCATCACGCTTACGCATACCGCCACCTCATCACCGATATCAACTTCGACAAAACTTTCATGATGGACAACGCATGATATTGCGTGCTCGTCGCCCGACCAGCACGCCTCTTGACTTCGACAAATCTTTTGTAGCTATTATTAGGACCGACGTTTTAGTATTTAAGTCGATACATTTTATTGTACAACCTCAGCTTCGAGCTAAGGTTTACCTTCACCCAAATCTTACTTGTAACTCACTCGCTGAGAGCAACTAATAGTTCGCGCCTCGTTTACCACCTCGGGTCATCCGCGGCATTGAATAAGTGATTGTCCGAACACGAGACAGCTTATCAATTGCCCGACTACGAGTCACGTGAGCGTCGGCCCTAACAATTAGCTCGAAGCTTCCCTTCACCCTTCCACGACGCTAGACGCAGGAAGGAACCCATGCCATTACAACAAACCCCAGACATCGACGAAACCACCAGAAACTCAGCCATAGGAGCCTTCGTAGGGTCGGCAGCATTTGTAGGACTTATCATCTTTGCTGCCGTCATATATTGCAAGAATAGAGACTGGTTTGAACGACACGGACTAGGACCAAGAAGACAACTTGTCTACCCTCCACCTCCCCTCCCCCGATTTTACATTCCACCTTACCAACAAGATGGTCAAGTTCAGCCCGTTTTCCCGATCAACTATGAGCCCTACAGAAGGGACCAGTTCTACACGCCCTCTGTCTCGCCGCACAGGCAGGACAGATCAGGAGCCCTGAGCCCCGAGTCGGATGCCGGGGTCTATCATGGAAGAAGAGGAAGAAGTCCAAGCCCCGTCGCTGGACCTTCCGGAATTAGGCAGTCCTCTAGGACAGCATCTCGCTCTCCCTCTATCGAGGGAGACATCACAGAACTTATCCGAGCCTACGTCGGGCCCGGAACTATCGAGTATGACACGGCAGAGTCGACTAGAAGCAGTACAAACGTACTTCCAGCCGAGAGCGCTGAGCCCCCTCCCCCTAGCCCATCCCCTCCCCGTCCGACCCTCAGAGTTACAAACCCTGCTCCGCCTTCAACAAGCAGCTCCGTCATCGCAGCACGTATCGAGACCTTCTACCACCAGAGGGACGACCCACAGCTACACCGCGACCCCATCCGCGACCTCGGGTGGACCCCCCCCGGTACACCAACGACGTCAATTGTTCGGACCCCGTCCTCTCCCTCCCATTCCCCAGACCCTGTTACAAGACTCCCCCGCCCTGAGCAGCCAAGGGAGCGAAGAAGCAGCTCAGATAATGAGCCCCGCGACGACGTCTCGAACAGGTCGTCGGTACGCGTCAACGCAGACAACCTCAGGAGAGGAAGACTTCAGATCCACGAGATCGGGAGACCTTCCTACTTCCGACGAAGAAGAGCCTGGGAAACCGATCTCGCCTTTCGCATTCGACGAATGGAGGAGGACCCAGAACAGCAGCCCAGAGACCTCGGAGATGAGAGGAGGATGGCAAGGAGAGAGCTCGAGAGCAACCCGTTCTACCTGGGAGCTGCAGCCCGAGCTTGGACCTCCCTTACCGTACAGCAGCGGATCACCCTGGGACCCTATCGTGCCCAGGCCTGGGCCCTCAGGAGAGAGGACTACGTCAACAGAGGAGGGATTGACGAGTCCCTTGATGAACATAGGTGGCGACTACACCTCTTTCCAACAGAGGAGCTCCACCGCCACGAGCAGGACTACGGCCCCACCCCTGGGGTCTATATACGAGGTCTACGACCGAGAACCAACGAGGAGGAACGAACCCTCCAGGGAAGGTTGGAGGATATACTCCGAGCCTGGAGAGCAGACGAGCACGAACGAGAACACCTGGCCTTCGTACGAATGGCCCAGGCCAATGCCCGACGAACCGCCCAGAGAATGGAGGAGGAACGGCAACCCCTGGAAAGGCAAGAGTAAGTTGTTCGCCGGGTCCGACCCAGCAGGGCCCAGCGAACCCATGGAAACCGAGGACGAGCGACGAGTACGGGAAGCCCAGGAAGCTGAAGCCAGGAGGCAACAATTCCAGGCCGACAAAGACGCCTTCCCCGACCTTGCCGCAGGGCTGGTAGCCCAATTAGAAAGGGCCAGAGCCTTCGCTCTCACCCACAATCTACCCATTCCAAAAGAGCTTCAGGACGTACCCGATCAACCACAACCACCCCGGGGACGCCCCGCCGCACCACCCCCTAGAAGATACGGAAGCCCTACCCATCGAACCGACAGATGGTCAGTCCCGCGGCCGCCTCCCAGATACGACCCCCCAGAACCCCCGTACTGGCCCTCTGGTGCAGCACAAGAACAAGATCCATGGCTCCAAGTTAAGCCAACCCTAATCCGCATGCCCAGCGACTTCCAGGGAAAGAGCAGCGACATCAACCGGTTCACCGGTGCTTGCGAAGATTACTTCGCCATCTTCAAAGCTTATTACCCCACCCACGCCAATAAGATACTATTCGCGGTCTCCCTCTTCGGTGAGAAGCCACAAGGATGGTGGTCTCAATACCGATATCAATTCTGGAGTGACACCGAGCAGCGTTACCGCTACTTTTCATGGGACAACTTCAAGGCCGCTCTGAAAGTCGAGTACGGCGACCCCGCCCTCCAGGAAGTAATGGAGAAGCGGATGAACGAGCTCAAGATGACGGGAACCGCGTCCGAATACTTCCGACGCCTCGAGGAACTGGCCCGACAAGCCGACCAGCTCACCGACCTCGGGCCTCGAAGTGCAATCGTCAGGGCCGTTCGCCGAGGGGTACCAGAATCATACACCGAATCAATCGCGAACCTGGGCGTCATGATCCCCACCGACTACCCCAAGTGGAAACGACGTATCTGCAACATATACGACGAAAGGGCTCGCAAGGCGGCCTTCGACAAAATCGGATATACCGACCGACCCAAGAACCAATCCGCCGGAAGTTCCAACAAAGGAGCTTCCGGCGCGACAAGTTCCGGGGCCGGCAAATCAGATGGCAAAGGGGCGTCGGGCAGACAATGGACCACTTACGGAGGAGCCGGAGAACTGATGGATATAGACCGCCTTCGAAAGGAAGGCCGATGCTTCAATTGCGGAGGAAAAGGACACATGGGAAAAGATTGTAAAAAGCCGAAGCGGCCACGAGACCCGAAAACCGGGCGCTACTCGTCGGCGCAGCTTCGCTCCATGTTAACCGAAGCCGAGGACTTGGAGAAGGAACACGAGAAGGAGATGCATGGGCACAGTCACGCTGAGAAGGTCGAGGAGAAGACGCCCTCGACAACGAAGATTGAGGAGGTAAAAGGAAAGGCCGAGAAGTGAGTGATTCCACTCTCTCGGCCCAGTCCTCCTCAAAGGGTGGTCGGTCATCGGATCCCGCTGCGCGGACATTATCCGATTGTAATACTTTTTTACGTATGTCTATCACTGTCAAAACGCATTCAAATATACCCGCTTCGAGTTCACAGAAGACCGAAACCACCCTAAATGAATCACACAACATTCAGACTCCGCCTAAAAAGGCGTATATAATCCCCCAAAAGCGAAGCGAGACTTATCCCCCTCCTTCGCTTACACTTTCTGTCCCAGAGTTCCTTACCCTCCAAGATCTTCAGACTCGATGGGGGCCGGAGTTCATCCGAACAATGTCAGGGATCTCCCAGTCCTTAGGGATGAAGGAGGTGCTCCCTGAACCGGTCGAGCCCGTCGTTGCTGAAAGGACACCTCAAGGCGGAGGCGGGAGTACGGGGTCGATGCCTGCGGACCATGCCCCCAATGATTCGCCTCGCGCTCAGGAGCCGTCCCAGATACACGACCCCCTCTCCTCTCGCCTGGAAGAAGAAACGAAAGGTTGCAGCCCTCGTTGTTCTCTCGGAGACATCACGCCGATCGAGACCGCGCCCCTTTCGCCCCCGACCCAGATGGAAGAAGATGCCGCAAGAAAGGATAGGGATCCGGGACGGGCACCAACGGACCCGACGCTAGTGAGGGAGCACGGTTCATGCGACAAGAACGCGACGTGCACGGCTCCCCCGATTTGTCCCCTCGACGAGTCCTTCGGCTACTCCCGGAGCGACCCGCTCCCCAAACCCCCGAATCCTGGCGAAACAGTGGACAGCGGGCGACCTCTGGGGAAGGAGCATGCCCCAACCAGGGGGGACCCTCTTAAGCCCCCGACCGTCGAAGGATCAAGCAGGGTTCCAGCGTCGGATGCGCGACGCTCATGGGCCCGGAAGACCACCCTTGTTGAAATCCCCGACGAGGAGGACGACACAGCCTTCAGAATGGCAAGGGATCAAGAGCGAGCCAAGCGGGAAAAGGAAGCAAGCAAGGGGCTTCTCCCCTCGCCCCCGGAGCAAGAGAAGATGGAAGAAGAAGCGCTGAGGGCAAGGCGTTCTGAGTCGAATCCCGTGAGTGTTTCCCGCCAGAAGTCCCTCTGGTTCAAGCCGTTTGGCCTGGACTGGACTCTTCGGGCCGTCCAGGAAGCACGCACAAACTCAGAAGCCTTCACCTCACTCCACCTTTGGGCGCATAAGGACAAGGTCAATGAGATCGACGACCAATTACTGAGATCCCTGAAGACGGAAGGAGAGTGGGCCCGAGAACAGTTATACGAACTAAGCCAACCGATTCGATATCAGCGGCGAGTGAGCACCAAGGGCGTACGGGAATTATTCCTTGACGTCCACCTCGAAACGCTAGAGAACCGCCAAAACCTCAAGGCTCAGGCGTTGGTCGACAGCGGATGCACGGGGAGCACGATAAATGAGGCCTACGTCAAGAAGCATGGCCTCATCACCAGACCCGCGCCAGCTCCTATCTCGGTGTATAATGCTGACGGTACCCGCAATAAGGCCGGGGAAATTACGGAGTTCGTAGAAGTAAGAATGACGGTAGGGGGTCATAGCGAGAGAATCGATTTTGCCGTGACCAACATCGGCAAAGGCGACATCTTCCTTGGACACGACTGGCTTCTCCGCCACAACCCCGTCATTAACTGGACTACCGGCAAGGTCATCTTCGCCAGATGCCAGTGCCAAAAGAACCCCTTCCCATTACCAGATGCCGATCCGGAAGACCCATGGGACGAGGAGTTGGAAGAAGGCGAAACGATCTTAATGGTCGACCTTAGGGAGGAACTGGAAATCCGCGCAGTATATCATGCCAATGACCTGGCAGCCCGAGCCAATGAAGGAAAGACCAAGAAAACCTTTGAAGAAATGGTGCCACCTCAATATCGCGAATTCGAAGACCTATTCTCTAAAGAAAACTTCGACGAACTACCCGAGCGAAAACCCTGGGACCATGCCATCGAATTAATCCCCAACGCTAAATCAACCCTCGACTGCAAGGTCTATCCACTCAATCGTCACGAACAGGAGGAACTGGACAAATTCCTCGATGAAAACCTCGAGTCCGGGCGCATTCGACCATCTAAGTCACCATTCGCCTCTCCTTTCTTTTTCGTCAAAAAGAAGGATGGATCCCTTCGACCTGTACAGGATTACCGAAAGCTCAATGAGATGACGATCAAGAACCGATACCCGTTACCCCTCATCTCTGAGCTCATGGACAAACTCCGCAGGGCAAAATATTTCACCAAATTAGACGTCCGGTGGGGATACAATAATGTCAGGATCAAACAAGGAGATGAGGCCAAAGCCGCCTTCCGTACCAATCGCGGGCTGTTCGAACCGACAGTCATGTTCTTCGGACTCACGAATTCGCCAGCTACCTTCCAGTGGATGATGAACGATATCTTCCATGACCTTATTATGGAAGGCAAAGTGACAATCTATCTAGATGATATCCTTATCTTTTCAAAGGATCTTCAAGAACATCGACGAATCGTCAGAAGGGTACTACAACGACTCAGGGAGCACAAGTTATTCCTCAAGGCCGAAAAGTGCGAGTTTGAGGTACTAGAGACAGAGTACCTCGGCGTTATCATCAGTGAAGGCTCCGTACGAATGGACCCGATCAAGGTCAAGGGAATAACGGAGTGGCCCACGCCCACAAAGAAGAAGGAATTACAGTCCTTCCTGGGCTTTACAAACTTCTACCGGAAGTTCATAAAGGACTACTCCAAAATTGTTCGCCCCATGACACAACTCACTGGCAACGCTCCCTGGACCTGGGGAGCAGCTCAGAACGAGGCCTTCCAGCGCCTCAAGAAGCAAATGGCCGAAGACGTGGTATTGGCTTTCCCCACAGACAAGGGAAAGTTCAGGGTGGAAGCCGACTCAAGCGAAGGAGCAATAGGCGCCGTTCTTAGTCAAGAACAGGATGGAAAGTGGAGACCCGTCGCCTTCCTCTCAAAAGCGCTAACCGTGACAGAGCGAAATTACGAGATATACGACAAAGAACTTCTCGCAATAATGCTCGTGCTAGAGGAGTGGAGACATTATCTGATGGGAGCATTTGAGGATGTAGAAATCTGGACCGACCACCAGAACCTGCAGTACTTCCGTCAACCCCAGAAGTTGAACCGCCGTCAAGCTCGATGGGTCACCGAACTGGCCGAGTACCACTTTACGTTGCATCACAAACCCGGCGCTTCCAATCGCAAGGCCGACTTGCTAAGCCGGAGGGATGACCACGACCAAGGGAAGAAGGACAACGACGACGTTGTCGTCCTTCAACCTGAGCACTTCCGGGCAATGATCATGCCCACCACCAGCGAAACTCACCAGCGCGTGAAAGATGCCACTCGCAACCATGACAAGTGGGACCAGGGAATTCAAAACTCCCTCGACCATGAGCGCGGCGTCTCTGAGAAGGAGGGACTGTTATATTATGACGGGCGGATATACGTTCCTCGCGATGATAAACTACAAGGGGAAATCATAGCCGCTCATCACGATCATATTACCGCCGGACATCCGGGAATTGAGAAGACCAAAGAACTCGTACAAAGAGAGTTCTGGTGGCCCAAGCTCAAACAAACGGTGGAGAAGTACGTCAAGGCATGTGAAGCATGCCAGCGAACAAAGACGGACACTCACCCAAGGGCCGCCCCCCTACACCCCAACGAAATCCCCTCCGAACCCTGGACGCACATCTCCGTCGACATGATCACTGGACTCCCCAAATCCAATGGCTATGACGCCATCCTAGTAATTGTCGACAGGTTTTCGAAGGAAATAATCCCAATTGCTTGCAACGTCGAATTAACGTCAGAAGGATGGGCCAAGCTCCTGCGCGACCACGTATACGCCCACCACGGTATGCCCAAGACGGTAATCTCCGATCGAGGACCGCAGTTCGTCTCCAAGTTCATGATGGAACTCCTAAGACTCCTCGACATCACTCCAAACGCGTCCACTGCCTTCCACCCCCAGACCGACGGCCAAACCGAGCGAGCCAATCAGGAGATCAACAAATATCTCCGCCTCTTCATCAACCACCGACAGACGGACTGGAGCGAATGGCTCGCTATGGCAGCATTCGCCCATAATAACCGGATTCACTCGTCCACAGGCCAGACACCATTCTTCACCAACTATGGAACAAACCCCCGCGTACTACCGGACTCGATCAAGACAACAGCCTTTACCAATCCATCGGCAAAGTCGTTCACGGAAAACATGCAAGAAGTACACCGTCAAGCCAAAGAGGCACTAGAGGAAGCGGCCGGAAAGATGAAGGCCCAGTACGACAAAAAGAAACGGGATGCCGTCGAATATGCCATCGGAGACCGTGTATGGCTCAACGCCACCAACCTTCATCTACCTCGCCCCAAGAAAAAACTCGATGACAAACGCGTCGGCCCCTTCCTGATCCTCGAAAAGACGGGCGCATCCGCCTATAAACTCAAACTTCCATCCCACTGGAAGATCCACCCACGCTTTAACGAAAAGCTCCTAACACCATATGTACCACCAGCGTTCCCTAATCAGGAACAACCCCCACCCCCACCACCAGACCTCATCGAAGATGAAGAAGAGTACGAGGTAGAAGAAGTTCTCGACTCACGCACAAGGCGAGTCCGCGGCAAGAAAGGACAAAAATCACACCTCGTAACAGACTACTTCGTCAAGTGGAAGGGATGGACCCGAGAACACAATTCTTGGGTCAGGCAAGACGACATGGCTAATGCCCAGGAAGCAATAAAGGACTACGAAGACAGCATCTCGGAGACACAAGCAGTCGTGACCGCCCGCAAGGTCATAGACAGATCCGAAAAGGCCGTCAGACGAATAGTCGACCGCAAATACCGGGAGAACCAAGCCACAGGCGGATGGAGTATGTTCTATCAAGTAGAACGCATAGACGGAAAGAAATTCTGGATCGAGGAGCCTGATCGTGAAGTTTGGAAAACCTTCATCGACGATTACTGGCACAGAGAAAGCGAGAAGGAAGTCACAGATTGCATCCAATGTGACGAACAAGATGAACCCGACAGCGAACCATGGGACGAAGACATAGGGCAGTCAGGACGACTGCCTTAACGAGAGGGTAATGTTACGATTTATTCACTTTTTTCATTTTCTAGTCTTATCGTATCTTATCGGCGTCATCACGCTTACGCATACCGCCACCTCATCACCGATATCAACTTCGACAAAACTTTCATGATGGACAACGCATGATATTGCATGCTCGTCGCCCGACCAGCACGCCTCTTGACTTCGACAAATCTTTCGTAGCTATTATTAGGACCGACGTTTTAGTATTTAAGTCGATACATTTTATTGTACAACCTCAGCTTCGAGCTAAGGTTTACCTTCACCCAAATCTTACTTGTAACTCACTCGCTGAGAGCAACTAATAGTTCGCGCCTCGTTTACCACCTCGGGTCATCCGCGGCATTGAATAAGTGATTGTCCGAACACGAGACAGCTTATCAATTGCCCGACTACGAGTCACGTGAGCGTCGGCCCTAACAGACTGAGATGTTTGATGCATATTCTCATAAAGAATAATGACTCTAGTCACCTAATGCCATATCACTTTTCCAAGAGCAGAATCCTGACTTTTCTTACTGGATGCAAACAGGCCACTTACAGGAGAGTATAGGGCTGAATACATTAATTCCAAAAGTAAAGTGATAAGTTGAACCTTTTATAATAGAGGCTGCCATTCCAGTTAAAGCAACACATATTAATCTACCACTTTCTTGACATCTTGGAGAAAAAACAGTAAGTGCTTTCAACATCTGAGATTTCCCTGTTCCACCCATACCTCCAATATACATCATAAGATGTTCTGATGTGGAACATAATAAATGTTGGGCAACAATAAGAAATGCTCTATCCCTGGTGATTCTTCTTAAGAAGCCACCAAGGAAATCCATTGCTAAAACTGGCCAGTTTAGAACTCAAAGCTATCTTGGCCATGGTGTTCACCTCAGCTGCCTTTTGCTCAAGAAGATCATTGAGTTTGGCAGTAATGAAATGAAGCTGCTGGACAATGACATGTTAGAGCTTAAAGAAAAGATACAATTGCCTGGTATTGGCCTCAAGATAGTTGTGATGGGCATCCTTAGCCTTCACTAACATGAACATAGACTCAATGCTGGTAAAAAAGAACTGCTAGGTGTTGACACTGACATAGGCCTTGGCATTGTTGATAATACTCTCAGTGTGATGGTCCTGAGAAACTTCAGCAGGAGTTTCTAGAAAAAATAACTGGATTTAGCTTATATTTCAAAGTGATCAAACAAGAAGTTCTCACTGATGCTGAATGGATCAAAGTCAATCATACCCTTGACAAGGTTAAGAATGTGTTTGTCCTCTTTTGGATGCAGATTGTTGAAAGATATGAGGAGGATTTGGTGATTTGGCATGCCACTGGCACAGAAACAAAGAAGCTCTTTGTGACAAGCAATACATTCAGTAGACAGCCCAGCATAGATGCACTCGGTGCCTTCTTTCATGCATGCAGCACAAGGCCAGATTGCCTATTAAAACTGGAGCAACTGAAGTCAATATAGGACTGGTTTAAAAAGAAAACAGCATACCTTAGCAGAGAGAGCAGGACACTTATGAGCAGGATGGCTCAGAGTACCAGACCAGATAGCACAAAAGGTCTCACCATAGTGAAGAGCAGACTTGTTGAAAGTACAACAATACATGTTGGTAATCTTGTCACTGATCTCAACCATGTCTTGAAGAGTACCCTTCTTCTCAGTAAAGAGCTCAATGAATGGAGCAGATTCAGCCAAAGAAGACATCTAAAAATCATTGGATCAGTCTAAAATATTCAACAGTACAGCCAATATTGAAACACTTATGATCCAATTAGCAGAGAAAACTGGAGAAGCAGACCTAGGACTAGGAGCACCAGATCTATCTGAAATAACAGGATTGTTTTTGAGAGTAACAGCAATAGAACCACCACCAGTTGACTTGAGCGAAGCTGGAATAGACATTGCAGGAACCAAAACTAGAGTGAAAGGAGCCAATGACATCAAAATGTCATCATTAATCCTATACCTGATAAGAAGAAGAACCTCTAACCTGTTGAGAATCTGGTCATCAGTTAACTGGTACTGATCACTGATGACAGACTGGAGGTGAGTGGTTTCAATATGAATGACAGAGACCTATTGATCAGTAAACTCCTACTGGACAATAAGCCCAGCAAGTAACTTCTCAAAGTCCTGATAAAAATTGACATAGACAGATAATGGATAGTATGCCAAAAGAGAGAAATATACATGAGTGTCAGCATTAACAGACTAGCATTACAACAATCTCCATACTTTCACAGTCACTGCCTCATTGAAGAAAGCAGTGAGAGTAAAGAACTCAGCATCCACAATGAGGGGAGCCTTCATAAGAGCATCTGTCTTAGTGATAAGAGAGTTGAGAGTGGGGATAGAGCTGTTAATGCTGGAAGACATAACAAGTTAGAATGTTGAGGATTCTGAGGATATGCAGTGAAATCCAGTCCTTTTATATGAAAACCAGAGACCTCCTCATGTCAGAACATTTACAAGATATGTTCTATTTTAGCTAAAGTATTCACCTTGCTGAACAGAACCCAACACATGTTTTATTCTTTCAAAACTCAGCAGCCTCAACTTTGAAATTGTTGTATCCATACCTGGCTAAATCTTTTAAATCTTCAACACCAAAGATTTAAAAAGTTTAGAGAGGAGAGACATGGATGCCATGTTGTTTTCAGACAGAATTCAAGATTGATATTCAATTTTCAAAGGAGATATCACAAAACCCACATTGCAGTAACAATATCTTATGACTAGAAGCATGGAGATAAATAAATCCAACCACCAATGGCATCAATGCCATGGTCAACCATACTCATTACATTTCCAAATATTTCAAGACTCAGCCTATGGGAAATACTGAGAGATCACATGATCCCAGTTGCTGAAATTTCTCTAAGTTCAAATTTCTCAAAATTCATCAAAAATTCCACAATAAAATCACATATTTCTTGCAACAAAACAAATTATTAAATTTTGCCTGTCTTTGGGGCTGCTACTATATGTGATATGATATTTTGGCTCAAAGGTGCATGAGAATTCAATATATGTAAAAGGTTCAAAAATGTCTGACTGCCAATTATCTCTACTTGTTTGACTGCTTGCACTTCTTTGATGGCTCAGGTTCTCCTTCTGCAACATTGTCAACATCATAGTTCTCACTGTTGTCTTCATCAGCCTGTTCTTCTGCTTGCTCATCTTGGTTTAAGCATTCTCAAGGGGAGCAGATAGTGTAATGGTCATATCTGCTTGCTCAGCTGTAACTCATTCTATACAGGAAATTTTATTTTCACAATTGCAAGTTCGAGTCCCCCACCCTCCAGAAAGTAACAATCTAGACACTTTCTGGGTTCTACCACATCTGATGCCCAAATCATGTGAAACACAGCCTCTCTTTCTAAAAATGATCATATCATCACATTACCTCTTCTAAAATCACATGACAAATCTAATTTCTCCTTACTATTCTGGGCATCGATTCGAGGCCCTCCCAGCAATCTTTTAAATAAGACTGAGAAATAGAGTCATGTGCCGCAAGGCTACTGCCTGGCTGGGAACCCAGGTCGCAAAAAATGAAGTGGTGATCCAAGCACACCATGGCCCAGCACATGGCCCCAGCATCAATTGATCGCACTGTGTTAGTGACCTTGGCTGAGTAAGGCAAGTCTGAGACAGAGAGACCAGAGAAGGACTGGGATTGATAGAGTCTGGTGGGAAGTGGGACTTGGTCATGAGAAGAGACTGGTGAAGAAACAACAGTTACAGACAGACTATGGCCAATTTTCGGCAGAGGCTAGGATTTCCCAAATGGGAGAAAGTGGCAGTGTCCGAGTCGCACCAAATTATCAAAGGTGAGGGATAATTCTATGCCATAGTCGCATGCTAGTTAAGCAGGTTCAAATTGATGATATCATAATACTCAAAGTAGTAATCAGACCAAAAATATGGTAGTTATATTGGAATATACGTACATGTAACCAATACACTTTCGAATTTAATAAAATAAAATAATAAAAAAAGCATTCTCAAATGCAACTGGATTGAGTGCCAAGACTATTAAAGAGTCCAAGAGCATCAATACCAGCCATATATTGACAAATAAGATCCTTGAGAGCATTAACATGCTGATCAAGAGTATTAAGGGCTCTCTTCAAAAGCATTAAAGGTCTCTGAAAAATCAAGATCAAAAGATATTAAAAAGAAGTTAAAACTTATTATAAGCCTTAGAGTGGTAATGACAGATTGAATTGAGAGCAGCAGTACCTTTAACCTTGCAAGGTAGCTTAGTGTAATGACAATGAATACAAAGTACAGAGTGTGAAAGAAACTTGCAGCACTGTGTATTCTTATGCCAACAATGATCATATGGGTCCATATACTACAGACAAGTTGAATCTACCACAAAGTAGTAAAGAAATGACAACTCACCCATTTGCCCATGAAAGGAGCCACTTCCTTGTTCCAATAAGCTCTATTCACCTCTACAAAATGCTCAAAGTCCTTATTCACTATGAGAACACCAATACTTTTAACCCTGTTCTTAATTGGATGTGCATCTTCTGATACAGCTTTACCAAAGCCACCACTCTTGATACCAATGGAAGCCAATGGAAGCTTCAACCTAGACCATAGGGCTGATTGACCTTAGTAGCAACAATAACTAAAAAGTGAGAGGGATTAAAAAATCAGTATAAGGACAGTAAAAAGAAAACATACCTTTGCTACCAGTCTCTGGAAGACAAGGCTTCTTGAAGGACCATGTTACAACCACTGTATCTTGCTTGGCCAAAGGCTCTGGAAAACACAGAGAGTTAGAAAACTTCTTCTGGGCACTCTTTTCAGTCTTCTTGGTAGTGGGAGCACCCAGAATCTTGAAGAATGCAACATTTGGGTCAGCCTGATAGATATCACAATGAGGTCTCATCTCAGCAACTTGCATAGGCCTATAAAAATAGTCTGTCAAGTTAACAAGTTAAGGAGCAAATAGATAGACACTTGAGACCAGAAGGGTGAGGAGACTAAAGATGATAAGCCATGTTAGTGAGAGGTGTTACGATTTATTGACTTTTTTCATTTTTCTAGTCTTATCGCATCTTATCGGTGTCATCACACTTACGCGCTATCGCCACCTCATCACCGATACCAACTTCGACAAATCTTTCATGATGGACAACGCATGATATTGCGTGCTCGTCGTCCGACCAGCATGCTTTTCGACTTCTATAAATCTTTCGTAGCTATTATTAGGACCCACCCTTTAGTATTTAAGTAGCGAGATTATACTGTACAACCTCAGCTTCGAGCTAAGGTTTACTACTACCCAAATCTTACTTGTTACTCACTCGCTGAGAGCATCTAATTAGTTCGCGCCTCTTTCATCACCTCGGGTCATCCGCGGCATTGATTAAGTGATTGTCCGAACACGAGACAGCTTATCAATTGCCCGACTTCGAGTCACGTGAAACGTCGGCCCTAACAATTAGCTCGAAGCTTCCCTCACCCTTCTACGACGCTAGACGCAGGAAGGATTCCGTATGCCCTTACAACAAACCCCTGACCTCGACGAAACCACTAGGAACGCGGCCATAGGAGCCTTTGTAGGAGCGGCAGCATTCGTAGGACTTGTCATCTCCGCTGCTGTCATATATTTCAGAAACCGAGACTGGTTCGAACAACACGGACTAGGACCCAGAAGACAACTCACTTACCCCCCACCTACCCTTCCCCGATTTTACATCCCACCCTATCAACAAAATGGTCAAGTTCAGCCCATTTTCACAACATACGAGCCCTACAGAAGGGACCAGTACTACACGCCCCCAGTCTCGCCGAATAGGCAGGACAGATCAGGAGCCCTGAGCCCCGAGTCGGATGCCGGGGTCTATCATGGAAGAAGAGGAAGAAGTCCAAGCCCCATCGCTGGACCTTCCAGAACTAGGCAGTCCTCTAGGACAGCATCTCGCTCTCCCTCTGTCGAGGGAGACATCACAGAACTTATCCGAGCCTACGTCAGGCCCGGCACTATCGAGTATGACGAGACAGAGTCGCGTCGAAGCAGTACAAACGTACTTCCAGCCGAGGGCACTGAGCCTCCTCCCCCTAGCCCATCCCCTCCCCGTCCGCCCCTCCGAGTTACAAACCCTTCTCCGCCTTCAGCAAGCAGCTCCGTCATCGCGGCACGCATCGAGGCCTTCTACCATCAGAGGGACGTCCCTCAGTTACACCGCGACCCCATCCATGACCTCGGGTGGACCCCCCCCGGCACACCTACGGCATCAGCTGTACGGTCCACATCCTCTCCCGCCGATTCCTCAGACTCTAATACCAGACTCCCCCGCCCCGAGCAGCCAAGGGAGCAACGAAGCAGCTCAGATAATGAGCCCTGAGATGACAGCAAGTCGCCAGTACGCGCCAACGCTGATGACCTCAGGAGAGGAAGACTTCAGATCCGCGAGATCGGGAGACCTTCCTACTTCAGAAGAAGAAGAGCTTGGGAGACAGACCTCGCCTTTCGACTTCGACGAATGGAGGAGGACCCAGAGCAGCAACCAAGACCCCTCGGAGATGAGCGGAGGCTGGCGAGAAGAGAGCTCGAGAGCAATCCGTTCTACCTGGGAGCTCCAGCCCGAGCTTGGACCTCCCTTACCGTACAGCAGCGAATCGCCCTGGGACCCTACCGTGCCCAAGCCTGGGCCCTTAGAAGAGAAGACTACGTTAACAGAGGAGGGATCGACGAGTCCTTTGACGACCATCGGCGGCGACTACACCTCTTCCCGACAGAGGAGCTCCACCACCACGAACAGGACTACGGCCCCACCCCAGGAGTCTATATACGAGGTCTACGACCAAGGACAGATGAGGAGGAGCGAACCCTTCAAGGAAGATTGGAGGATATACTCCGCACTTGGAGAGCAGATGAGCACGAACGAGAACACTTGGCCTTCGTACGAATGGCCCAAGCCAATGCCCGATGAACCGCCCAGAGAATGGCGGAGGAACGGCAATCCATGGAAAGGCAAGAGTAAACTATTCGCCGGGTCTGACCCAGCCGGACCCAGCGAACCCATGGAAACGGAAGACGAACGATGAGTATGAGAAGCCCAGGAAGCAGAAGCCAGGAGACAACAGTTCCAGGCCGACAAAGACGCTTTCCCCGACCTCATGGCAGGACTGGTAGCCCAGTTAGAAAGGGCCAGAGCGTTTGCTCTCGCCCACAACCTACCAATCCCAAAGGAACTCCAGGACATACCTGACCAACCTCAGCCCCAGCCCCGAGGCCGTCCTGCTGCACCAGCACCTAGACGGTATGGAAGCCCCATGCATCGAACCGACAGATGGTCGGTCCCTCGTCCACCCCCTAGATATGATCCCCCCGACCTGCCATACTGGCCCTCCGGCCACGCCGAAGAACAGGACCCCTGGCTCCAGGTAAAACCAACATTAATACGATTACCTGCCGACTTCCAGGGGAAAAGCAGCGACATCAACCGATTCACTGGGGCCTGCAAAGACTACTTCGCCGTCTTCTGAGCATACTACCCTACCCACGCAAACAAAATTCTATTCGCAGTATCGCTCTTTGGCGAGAAACCACAAGGTTGGTGGTCACAATACCGATACCAATTCTGGAGTAACGACGAGGAACGATATCGTTACTTTTCATGGAGCGAATTCAAGGCCGCCCTCAAGGTAGAATACGGAGACCCTGCACTCCAAGAAGTCATGGAGCGTCGCATGAATGAGCTCAAGATGACGGGAACCGCCTCTGAATACTTCAGGCGCCTCGAAGAGCTGGCCCGACAAGCTGACCAGCTCACCGACCTCGGACCCCGCAGTGCCATCGTCCGAGCAGTCCGTCGGGGAGTACCTGAATCGTACACCGAGTCCATTGCGAACCTCAGCGTCATGATCCCTTCTACATACCCGCAATGGAAACAACGAATTTGTAGCATCTTCGATGAAAGGGCACGCAAGACGGCATTCGACAAAATCGGATACGTTGACCGCCCAAAGAACCAATCCGCCGGAAGCTCCAACAAAGGAACTTCCGGCGCGACAAGTTCCGGGGCCGACAAACCCGCCAACAAAGGGTCGTCGGGCGGATCATGGACCACTTATGGAGGAGCCGGGGAGCCCATGGATATAGATCGCCTCCGAAAGGAGGGCAGGTGTTTCAATTGTGGAGGGAAAGGACACATGGGAAAAGACTGCAAAAAGCCAAAGCGGCCACAAGACCCGAAAACCGGGCGCTACTCGTCGGCGCAGCTTCGCTCCATGTTGACCGAAGCCGAAGATCTGGAGAAGGAGCACAAGAAGGAGATGCACAGACATAGCCATAGCGAGAAGGTCGAGGAGAAGACGCCCTCGACGACGAAAATCGAGGAGGTAAAAGGCAAGGCTGAGAAGTGAGTGATTCCACTTCCTCGGCCCAGTCCTCCTCAATGGGTGGTCGGTCATCGGGTCCTGCGGCACGGACTTTATCCGATTGTAATAATTTACATACGTCTACAACTGTTCTAGCGCATTCGAATATACCAAGCTTGATTACTTCCCCCGAGACCACCCGAAAAGAATCACACACAGTTCAAGCTCCGCTCGAAACAAGATATAAAATACCCCAGAAGCGAAAGGAAACTCATTCCCCTCCTTCGCTTACACTCTCTGTCCCAGAATTCCTCACCCTCCAGGACCTACAGACACGATGGGGATCGGAGTTCATCCGAACTATGTCAGGGATCTCCCAGTCCTTAGGGACGAAGAAGGTGCTCCCTGAACCGGCCGAGCCTGTCGTCGCTGTAAAGGAACCTCAAGACGGAGGCGGGAGTACGAGGTCGATGCCTGTCGACCATATCCCCAATGATTCGCCCCGTGCTCAGGGATCGTCACAGATACACGACCCCCTCTCCTCCCATCTGGCAGAAGAAACGGAAGGTTGCGGCCCTCGTCATTCTCTCGGAGATGCCACACCGATCGAGACGGCGCCCCTTCTGTCCACGACCCAGATGGAAGAAGATGTCTCAAGAAAGGATAGGGATCCGGGACAGGCACCTACGGACCCGACGCTAGGAAGGGGATACGGCTCATGCGACGAGAACGCGACGTACATGACCCCCTCGATCTGTCTCAACGGGTCCTTCAGTCACTCCAGGGGCGACCCGCTCCCCAAACCCCCGAGTCCTGATGAAGAAGCCGGCAGTGGGCAATCCCTGGGGAAGGAGCATGCCCCAGCCAGGGAGACCCCTCAAAGGCCCATGACCGACGAAGGATCAAAGGGGGTTCCGGCATCGGATGCGCGATGTTCTAGGGCCCGGAAGACCACCCTCATAGAAATCCCCGATGAGGAGGACAATACCACCTTCAAGATGGTGCAGGATCGGGAGCGAGCCAAGTGGGAAAAGGAAACGACAAAGGGGCTTCTCCCCTCATTCCAGGAGCAAGAGAAGAAGGAAGAAGAATCGTTAAGGGCGAGGCGATCCGAATCTAGTCCTGTGAGTGTTTCCTCCCCGAAGTCCACCTGGTTCAAGCCGTTTGGCACGGACTGGACCCTTCGGGCCATCAGGGAAGCACGCATGGATTCGGAGGCCTTTGCCTCACTCCACCTTTGGGCGCATAAGGAAAAAGTAAACGAGATCGACAATGAGCTCCTCGCCTCGCTTCGAGAAGGGGGAGAGCCAGCCCGAGAAGAGTTGTATGAACTAGGCCAACCCATTCGGTATCAGCGACAAGTAAGCACCAAGGGCGTCCGAGAGCTATTCCTCGATGTCCAGCTCGAAACGCTAGAGAATCGCCAAACCCTCAAGGCACAAGCGTTAGTGGACAGCGGATGCACTGGCAGTACGATAAGCGAAAACTACGTCAAGAAGTATGGGATTATCACCCGGCCGGCGCCAGCCCCAATCTCTGTATATAATGCAGACGGCACCAAGAATAAGGCAGGGGTAATCACCGAGTTCGCAGAAGTACGAATGACCATAGGAGGGCACAGCGAGAGGATCGACTTCACCGTCACCAACATCGGCAAGGGCGATATCTTCCTAGGGCACGATTGGCTTCTCCGCCATAATCCGGTCATCAATTGGACCACTGGCAAGGTCATCTTCGCCCGGTGCCAATGTCAAAAAAATCCATTCCCATTACCCGATGCAGACCCCGAAGATCCCTGGGACGAAGAGCTGGAGGAAGGTGAGACCATCCTAATGGTCGACCTCCGAGAGGAGTTAGAAATTCGCGCCGTACACCACACAAATGATCTAGCTGCCAAAGCCGCTGAAGGAAAAGCAAAGAGGACCTTTGAGGAGATGGTACCACCCCAATACCCGGAGTTCGAAGATCTCTTCTCAAAGGAGAATTTCGACGAACTTCCTGATCGCAAGCCTTGGGACCACGCCATCGAATTAATTCCTAATGCCAAATCCACCCTTGACTGCAAGGTATACCCACTCAACCGACATGAGCAAGAAGAGCTAGACAAGTTCTTAGACGAGAACTTAGAGTCGGGACGAATCTGCCCATCTAAGTCCCCCTTCGCATCTCCATTCTTCTTCGTCAAAAAGAAAGATGGTTCTCTCCGACCCGTTCAGGACTATCGCAAACTGAACGAAATGACGATCAAGAATCGATACCCCCTCCCGCTTATCTCTGAGCTCATGGATAAGCTTCACGGTGCCAAGTACTTCACGAAATTGGACGTCCGCTGGGGATACAATAACGTCAGGATCAAGCAAGGAGATGAGGCCAAGGCCGCCTTCCGTATGAACCGCGGACTGTTCGAGCCGACGGTTATGTTCTTCGGACTCACTAATTCCCCGGCCACCTTCCAATGGATGATGAACGACATCTTCCACGATCTTATCATGGAAGGGAAGGTCACCATCTATCTCGACGATATCCTGATATTCTCCAGGGACCTGCAGGAACATTGACGGATCGTCAAACGGGTTCTGCAATGGTTGAGGGAACACAAGCTCTTCCTGAAGGCCGAGAAGTGCGAATTTGAGGTTCTAGAGACCGAATACCTCGGCGTGATTATCAGCGAAGGATCGATACGAATGGATCCCATCAAGGTCAAAGGCATTACGGAATGGCCCACCCCTACCAAGAAGAAGGAGTTACAGTCCTTCCTGGGATTTACGAACTTCTATCGGAAGTTCATAAAGGACTACTCCAAAATTGTTCGCCCGATGACACAGCTCACTGGCAATGCTCCCTGGACCTGGGGGGCGGCTCAAAATGAAGCCTTCCAATGCCTCAAGAACCAAATGGCTGAAGACGTGGTACTGGCGTTCCCCACAGACAAAGGAAGATTCAGGGTAGAGGTGGACTCAAGCGAGGGAGCAATAGGCGCAGTCCTTAGCCAGGAGCAAGACGGGAAGTGGAGGCCAGTTGCGTTCCTCTCCAAAGCACTGACGGTAACGGAGCGAAATTATGAGATATACAACAAAGAACTCCTCGCAATTATGCTCGCACTTGAAGAATGGAGGCACTATCTCATGGGGGCATTCGAGGACGTCGAGATCTGGACGGACCACCAAAACCTACAGTACTTCCGACAGCCCCAGAAGCTAAACCGTCGCCAAGCTCGGTGGGTCACCGAGCTGGCTGAATACCATTTCACATTGCATCACAAACCCGGTGCTTCTAATCGCAAGGCCGACTTGTTAAGCCGAAGAGACGACCACGACCAGGGGAAGAAGGACAACGATGACGTTATCGTCCTCCAACCAGAACAGTTCCAGGCGATGATTATGCCCACCATCAGCGAAACTCATCAACGGGTAAAGGACATCACTCGCAATCACGACAAGTGGGATCAAGGGATTCAAAACTCCCTCGACCACAAACGCGGCATATCCGAGAAGGAAGGACTCCTCTACTATGACGGGCGCATCTATGTTCCCCGAGACGACAAGCTCAGAGGAGAAATCATCGCTTCTCATCACGATCACATCACAGCCAGACATCCGGGAATTGAGAAAACCAAAGAACTCGTTCAAAGAGAGTTCTGGTGGCCAAAACTCAAACAGACGGTAGAAAAGTACGTCAAAGCATGTGAAGCGTGTCAACGAACAAAGACGGACACTCATCCAAGACCCGCCCCACTCCACCCGAACGAAATCCCCTCAGAACCATGGACTCACATTTCCGTCAACATGATCACCGGACTACCAGAATCTAACGGTTACGATGCCATTCTGGTCGTTGTAGACCGATTCTCCAAAGAAATCATCCCAATCACCTGCAATGTCGAGCTCACTTCGGAAGGATGGGCCAAGCTCCTACGCGATCACGTATATGCCCACCATGGCATGCCAAAAACAGTCATCTCCGACCGAGGACCCCAGTTTGTCTCGAAGTTCATGCTAGAACTTCTTCGCCTTCTCGATATCACCCCAAACGCATCAACCGCATTCCACCCCCAGACTGACGGCCAAACCGAGCGAGCCAACCAGGAGATTAATAAATATCTTCATATCTTCATTAACCATCGACAGACGGACTGGAGCGAGTGGCTCGCACTAGCAGCATTCGCTCACAACAACCGCGTACACTCGGCAACAGGCCAAACGCCCTTCTTCACCAACTATGGACTTCATCCACGTGTTTTACCAGACTCCATTAAGACGACCGCCTTCACCAATCCGTCGGCCAAGTCATTCGCGGAAAACATGCAAGAAGTACATCGCCAAGCCAAAGAGGCACTAGAGGAAGCCGCAGACAAGATGAAGGCCCAATACGACAAGAAAAGAAGAGAGGCCGTTAACTACTCCATCGGAGACCGCATATGGCTCGACACCACTAACCTTCATCTACCACGACCAAAGAAAAAGTTGGACGACAAATGTGTCGGCCCCTTCCTGATCATAGAAAAAACTGGCGCCTCCGCCTATAAACTCAAACTTCCACCCCACTGGAAGATTCACCCGCGCTTCAACGAGAAGCTCCTAACGCCCTACGTCCCACCAGCGTTCCCTAATCAGGAACAACCCCCGCCCCCACCACCGGACCTCATCGAAGATGAAGAGGAGTACGAGGTTGAAGAAGTCCTGGACTCTTGCACGCGTCGAGTCCGAGGCAAGAAAGGACAGAAATCACGACTCGTAACGGATTACTTCGTCAAGTGGAAAGGATGGACCCGAGAACACAACTCATGGGTCAGAGAAGATGACATGGCTAATGCCCAAGAAGCAATCAAAGACTATGAAGACAGCATCTCAGAAACACAAGCTGTCGTGACCGCACGCAAGGTCATTGACAGGTCAGAGAAGGCCGTCAGATGAATAGTTGACCGCAAATATAGGGAAAACCCAACTACGGGTGGATGGAGTATGTTCTATCAAGTAGAACGTATCGATGGGAAGAAATTCTGGATTGAGGAACCCGATCGTGAGGTTTGGAAAACCTTCATCGATGACTACTGGCATAGAGAGAGCGAAAAGGAGATCAAGCCGGGAGAGTGCATACTATGCGACCAAGAGGAAGAAGACGACGAACCCTAGGGCAGTCGGGATGACTGCCTTAACGAGAGGGTAATGTTACGATTTATTGACTTTTTTCATTTTTCTAGTCTTATCGCATCTTATTGGTGTCATCACGCTTACGCGCTATCGCCACCTCATCACCGATACCAACTTCGACAAATCTTTCATGATGGACAACGCATGATATTGCGTGCTCGTCGTCCGACCAGCATGCTTTTCGACTTCTATAAATCTTTCGTAGCTATTATTAGGACTGACCCTTTAGTATTTAAGTAGCAAGATTATACTGTACAACCTCAGCTTCGAGCTAAGGTTTACTACTACCCAAATCTTACTTGTTACTCACTCGCTGAGAGCATCTAATTAGTTCGCGCCTCTTTCATCACCTCAGGTCATCCGTGGCATTGATTAAGTGATTGTCCAAACACGAGACAGCTTATCAATTGCCCGACTTCGAGTCACGTGAAACGTCGGCCCTAACAAGAGGAGGACTGTTATCCTCATCAACATCAATGTCTATGACATTTGATTGAAACATTGGACCTTGTAAATCTTCATCTTCATCATTGGTACCAAGAATGACCTCTTTCTTCTTTTTTTTGTTGATAATACCTGGAGTTGCAGGTTCATCCTCATTATCTGTTTCTGAAAAGAATAAAGGTATGCAGGTGCAAGATAAAACAATAACACTACCTTCCTTGTAGTTACTTAGAAGAAGACAGAATTGGACCCTCTAATGAGGCAGTATGTCAATGTGGTTGAACTGTATGCTGCCTGGTAGTGGAGTTCATTGAAGCAGAAGGAGCTGCAGGAGAACATGTGTCCACCACTGTCTGAGTTGCTGGAGTACTGGAAGTATAGGAAGTCAGGCATGCAGTGGGTTGAATGGGGTCCTTCAGCATTGAAGATCTTACAGCTATCTGTGATAGCAGCACTGGGACTACATCCATACTAAATTGATGCTAAAACTCAAAATAAATGATCAGAAAAAGTGAAAAACAAAAAGAGTACCCACTGCATGCTTAACCAGTTTATTATATTCAACACAGAAGTTGTTACGATTTATTAACTTTTTTCCTTTTTCTAGTCTTATCTCATCTTATCGGCGTAATCACGCTTATGCATAATCACCACCGTATCACCGTATCAACTTCGACAAATCTTTCATGATGGACAATGCATGATATTGTGTGCTCGTTGCCTGACTAGCATGCCCCTTGGCTTCGATAAAACTTTCATATCTATTAATAGTACTCACACTTCAGTATTTAAGTAGTTATGATTTCACTGTACAACCTCAGCTTCGAGCTAAGGTTTACCTACACATAAATCTTACTTGTCTGCTCGCTTGCCGAGAGCCTCTCTGTAAGCACCTCTTTCATCACCTCAGAGTCATCCAAGGTGTTGCCAAAGTGATTGTCCGAATGCGAGACAGCTTAGCAATCACCTGACTTCGAGTCACGTGAGAGTCAGCCCTAACAATTAGCTCGAAGCTTCCCTCACCCTTCCACGATGCTAGACGCAGGAAGGATTCCATATGCCCTTACAACAAACCCCCGACATCTCAGAAGGAACAACAAGTACCCTTGCCGTGATCCTTTTCACGATAGCAGGAGTAATAGGAACAACGATCGCAGTCGCGACTATCTACTATAGAAACAGAGAGTGGTTCGAACACCACGGAATTACAATTCAAAGAGGACGATTAATCTACCCACCTCTGACACTCCCCCGCTTCTATAACCCGCCTTATAATGTTCCGACGTACCCCACAAGCTACGCCATCTATGGACAGGAGTCCTATGGGACACCCCCAGAGTCACTGACCAGGGACCTTCAGGGCCCCTTCTCCAACTTCTACGAACGAAGAGGAAGAACGCCAAGCCCAGTGGCTGGCCCTTCTGGAACCTGGCACTCCCCTGAGGATGCCAACAGCACTTCCTCCAACGAGGGAAGTATCAACGAGCTCATTAGAGCCTATCATGGAAATGGAACAGAACCCCTGGAGGATGCCAGGAGAGAGCTGGAGTGAAGCCTCCGACAGATACCTACGACCGAGGTCATCCAGCCCCGACCAGATAGTGAGACCCTCCCCCAGGTGACCCTACAGGTCGTCAATCCTGACGAACCCTCCGAGGCCACCAACGCCGCCTCACTTGATTTGTCAGAGAGATGAAGAACGACTCCAGAGTCTGATTCGGAGGAGAGCCGAAGGAGAGCTCACCTACCAGGGCCCTTGAGACTTCACCACCCCCACCGAATCCAGACCATGCTCGACACACCTACGTCGACAATTGTACTCTCCTCCTCCGATCCCGATTCCCCCGCCTCCGAGTCCCCCGAACCTCCTATCCTTCGAGGGAGAGGAACAGAGACTCCGTTCGCCAGCCCCACCCCCTCCAGCTCAACATCCACCCCGCCCTCGCTCGACCGCCATGACCCAGGGTTCTATGCTGAGCTTCGGCGATGATGCCTATGAATCCGCTACATCGGGCGGCCTTCATACCAGCGAAGAAGAAGTGCTGGAGAATCCCCGCTTGCATACAGCATTCGACAACGCGAGGAGGACCCAGATGCCCCCCCTAGAGATCCCAGGAGTGAGCAACGCCTCGCTCTTCAAGAGATCGAGAGCAGTCCCTTCCACCTGGGGACTCCAGATAGAGCCTGGCCATCCCTCTCCTTATCCCAGCGAATGGCCCATGGGACCTACTGATCCCAGGCTTGGGCCCTTCAAAGGGCAGACTACCTACGAAGAGGAGGAGTTGACGAGACACAGGAGGAGCATCGACACCGTTTCAGTCTCATCCCAAATGAGGAGCTATGGTGGTACGAGCTCAACTACGGCCCCATACCAGGGGTACATGTCCCCGATCTACGAGCAAGAATGGAGCAGGAGGAGCGAGTCCTCAACCGTCAACTGGCAGCTATACTCGCTGCCTGGAGAAGAGACGAGGCTGACTGCGCCGAGCTATCCCGGGTACGACTGGCCCAGGCCAATGCCCGACTCGCTGCCGACCGACTGGAGACGCCAGAACCAGGTCTGGAAGGGGACGAGTAGGTTATTCGCCGGGTCAGGACAAGCAGGACCCAGTGATATCCCCGTCGACCTCCCCAACATTGACCCCGAAACAGCACAACGACAACAAGAAGAGGCGGAGGCAGAAGCTAGAAGGCAGGAGCACCGGGACAAGCAAGCAGCTTTCCCAGGACTCGTCGATGATCTAACCAGAAAACTGTTGGAAGCCAGAAGTTTCACACTTGCCAATGGATTACCCCTCCCTCCAGAATTAGAAGACCCCAGTCGACGAAGAGGATGACCCGCAGCCCCAGCCCCCAAACGATGGGGCAGCCCCACTCATCGAACCAATAGGTGGTCAGTCCCAAGACCGCCACCCAAGAACAACCCCCCTGACCCACCAGACTGGCCATCAGGGGATGCAGACGAACAGGCTCCCTGGCTACAGGTGAAGCCCACTCTAGTCCGACTCCCTGCCGACTTCGAAGGGAAAGGGGACGACATCCATCAATTCATGGGAGCCTGCAAGGAATATTTCTCAATATTCCGAGCATACTACCCCACGCATGCCAACAAGATATTATTCGCAACATCTTTGTTCGGCAAAAGACCCCAAGGCTGGTGGTCCCAATACCACCTTCAGTTTCGGAGTGACGCTGAAGGACGATACTGGTACTGCTCGTGGGACGACTTCAAAGCCGCCCTACAAGTCGAATACAGGGACCCTGCCCTCCAAGAAGTAATGGAGAAGCAGATGAATGACCTAAGGATGACTGGCACTGCGGCCGAGTACTTCCACAAATTGGAAGAACTGGCCCGCCAAGCTGACCAGCTCCACGACCTAGGACCCCGAGGTGCCCTAGTTCGAGCTGTCTGACGAGGCGTACCTGCCTCCTACACCGACTCCATCGCCAACTTAGGAGTCATGATCCCCTCGACATATGCTGAATGGAAACAACGCATATGCAACATCTACGACGAGAAGGCCTGAAAACAGGCCTTCGACCGAATCGGCCATTACAACAAGTCGCCCAAGGACAAACCTGCCGGTACTACTTCTAAAGGTAATACCAGTGTGACAAGTTTCTCGGCCGACAAACCGGCCAGCAAAGGATTGTCGGGTTCGGGATGGACCACCTATGGAGGAGCCAGGGAGCCGATGGACATAGACCACCTCAAGAAGGAGGGCAGGTGCTTCAATTGCAGAGGAAAGGGGCACTTAGGAAAGGATTGCAAGAAGCCGAAGCAGCCTAGAGACCCGAAAAGCAGGCGATATATGACGGCCCAACTTCGCACGATGCTGATGGAAGCCAAAGAACATGATAAGGAGGAGCACGGACACAGTCATGAGGAGAAGGTTGAGGAGAAGATGCCCTCGACATCGAAGATTGAGGAGGTAAAAGGCAAGGCCGAGAAGTGAGTGATTCCACTTCCTCGGCCCAATCCTCCTTCCTGGGTGGTCAGTCATCGGGTCCTGCTGAGTGGACTTTACCTGATTGTAATATAAAATTACGTACGTCTACAACTGTTTTTGCGCATTCGAATATACCCGCTTTGATCACTTCCCCCGAGACCACCCCAAAAGAATCACAACGAATTCAGACTCCATCTGAAAAGATCTATAAAATCCCCCAGAAGCAAAGCGAGACTCATCCCCCTCCTTCGCTCACACTTTCTGTCCCAGAACTCCTCACCCTCCAGGACCTTCAGACTCGATGGGGACCAGAGTTCATCCAAACAATGTCGGGGATCTCCCAGTCCTTAGGGACGAAAGAGGTTCTCCCCGAACCGACCAAGCCCATCGTCGCTGAACGAAACTCTCAAGATGGAGGCGGGGGTATGAGGTCGATGCCTGTCGACCTTGCCCGCAATGATTCGCCTCATGCTCGAGGGCCATCACAGATACACGACCCCCTCTCCCCCCGCCTGGAAGAAGAAATGAAAGGTTGCAGCTCTCGGAGGCGTCACACCAATTGAGGCAGCGCCCCTTTCGTCCATGACCCCAAAGGAAGAAGATAGTTGTTCAAGAAAGGATAGGGACATGGGACAGGTGCCAAAGGACCCGGAAGTAATGTGGAAGCATGGTTTATGCGACAAGAACGCGACATCCACAACTTCCTCTGTCTGTCTTGACGGGCCTTCCGGCCACTCCAGGAGCAACCCGCTCCCCAAACTCCCGATTCCTGATGAAGTAGCCAGCAGCGGGCGATCCTTGGGGAAGGAGCATGCCCCAACCAAGGAGGACCCTCGAAGGCCCCCGACTGCCGATGGATCAAGTGGGATTCCAGCATCGGATGTGCGATGCTCATGGGTCCGGAATACCACCATGGTCGAGGTCCCGGATGAAGAAGATGATATGTCATTCAAGATGACGCAAGCCAAGGCACAAGAGAAGAAGGAAGAAGAATCGTTGAGGGCAAGGCGTTCTGAGTCAAACCCAGTGAGTGTTTCCACCCCGAAGTCCACCTGGTTCAAGCCGTTTGGCACGGACTGGACCCTTCAGGCCGTCAGGGAAGCACGCACAGACTCGGAAGCATTCACCTCGCTACATCTCTGGGCCCATAAGGAAAAGGTCAATGAGATCGACGATGAACTTCTCGCCTCACTAAGGAAGGAGGAAGCTAGAGCACGGGAGCAGCTCTACGAATTAGGGCAACCAATTCGCTATCAACATCAAGTATCCACCAAAGGTGTCTGAGAACTTTTCCTCGACATACAACTCGAAACGTTAGAACATCGCCAGACCCTCAAAGCTCAGGCTCTAGTGGACAGTGGGTGCACCTGGAGTACCATCAGTGAGAACTACGTCAAGAAGCATAGCCTCGTCACTTGACCCGCCCCTGCCCCAATCTCTGTATATAATGCCGACGGGACGTGCAACAAGGCGAGGGAGATTACCGAGTTCATAGAAGTATGGATGACCATAGGAGGCCACTCTGAAAGGATCAACTTCACCGCTACCAATATCGGCAAAGGCGATATCTTCCTCGGGCACGACTGGCTTCTTTAACACAACCTGGTCATCAATTGGGCCACCGGCAAGATCATCTTTGCCCGATGCCAATGTCAAAAGAACCCCTTCCCTCTGCCAGATGCCAATCCAGACGATCCCTGGGATGAAGAATTAGAGGAAGGCGAAACCATTCTCATGGTAGACTTGCGAGAAGAATTGGAAATCCAAGAAAACTTTCGAAGAGATGGTTCCCCCTCAATATCGTGAGTTTAAGGACCTATTCTCTAAAGAAAATTTTGACGAGTTACCCGAACGTAAACCCTGGGACCACGCCATCGAGTTGATTCCCAATGCCAAATCAACCCTCGACTGCAAGGTCTATCCTCTCAATCGGCATGAACAAGAGGAGCTTGACAAATTCCTTGACGAAAACTTGGAGTCGGGACGGATTCACCCATCCAAGTCCCCCTTCGCGTCCCCCTTCTTCTTTGTTAAGAAAAAGGACGGCTCCCTCCGACCTGTCCAGGACTATCGGAAGCTCAATGAGATGACGATCAAAAATCGGTATCCACTACCTCTCATCTCAGAACTCATGGACAAACTCCACAGTGCAAAGTACTTCACCAAACTGGACGTCCGTTGGGGCTACAACAATGTACGAATCAAACAGGGAGACAAGGCCAAGGCGGCCTTCCGAACAAACCATGGCCTCTTCGAACCGACCGTCATGTTCTTCGGTCTGACCAATTCGCCAGCGACCTTCCAGTGGATGATGAACAACATTTTCCACAATCTCATCATGGAAGGAAAAGTCACCATCTATCTCGACGACATCCTGATCTTCTCCAAGGACCTTCAGGAACACTGATGAATCGTAAAACGGGTACTTCAACGGCTCAGGGAACACAAACTATTCCTCAAGGCTGAGAAGTGTGAGTTCGAGGTGCTGGAAACAGAGTACCTCAGCGTCATCATTAGCAAGGGATCAGTATAGATGGATCCTGTGAAGGTCAAGGGGATCACAGAGTGGCCTACACCCACCAAGAAGAAGGAATTACAGTCCTTCTTGGGATTTACAAATTTCTACCGGAAATTCATAAAGAACTACTCCAAGATCGTACGCCCAATGACCCAGCTCACCGGTAACGCTCCCTGGACTTGGGGGGCCGCCCAGAACGAGGCATTCCAGCGACTCAAGAAACAGATGGCGGAGGACGTGGTGTTAGCACTACCGAAGGAGAAAGGGCAGTTCCGTGTAGAGGCAGACTCCAGCGAGGGAGCAGTGGGCGCTGTCCTAAGTCAAGAACAGGATGGGAAATGGAGGCCAGTCGCCTTCCTCTCCAAGGCGCTAACCGTCACCGAGTGAAACTACAAGATCTATGACAAGGAGCTCCTCGCCATCATGCTCACACTCGAAGAATGGAGGCACTATCTTATGGGTGCGGCCATAGACTTTGAGATCTGGACAGATCATCAAAATTTACAATACTTCCGTCAGCCCCAGAAGCTAAATCATCGACAAGCGTGGTGGGTCACTGAACTTGCCGAGTATCATTTCACTCTCCACCATAAACCAGGTGCTTCCAACCGAAAAGCCAATCTCCTCTCCCGACAAGATGACCACGACCAAGGTAAGAAGGACAACAATGACATCATAGTCCTTCAACCCGAGCACTTCAGGGCCATGATCATGCCCACCACTTTGGAAACTCACCAACGTGTCAAGGACATAACCCGAGATCATGACAAATGGGACCAAGGAATCCAAAACTCCCTCGACCACGAGCGCAGAATCTCTGAGAAGGAAGGACTCCTCTATTACGATGGACGGATCTATGTCCCCCGAGACAATAAACTCAGAGGAGAAATCATTGCCTCCCACCATGACCATATCATGGCAGGACACCCAGGGATTGAAAAAACCAAGGAACTCGTCCAAAGAGAGTTCTGGTGGCCTAAGCTCAAGCAGACAGTAGAAAAGTACGTTAAAGCATGTGAAGCATGCCAACGAATGAAGATGGACACTCACCCGAAGGCCGCCCCCCTCCATCCCAACGAAGTCCCCTCTGAACCATGGACTCATATCTCTGTCGACATGATCACCGGACTCCCAGAATCCAATGGCTATGATGCCATCCTGGTGGTCATCGACAGATTCTCAAAAGAGATGATCCCCATCGCCTGTAACGTTGAACTCACCTCTGAAGGATGGGCCAAACTCCTACGCGATCATGTATATGCCCGCCATGGGATGCCCAAGACAGTCATTTCTGACCGAGGGCCCCAATTCGTCTCAAAGTTTATGACTGAACTTCTTCGCCTACTCGATATTACCCCGAACGCGTCCACCGCTTTCCACCCGCAAACGGATGGACAGACCGAGCGCGCAAACCAAGAAATCAACAAATACTTGCGCATTTTCATTAACCACCGACAAACGGACTGGAGGGAATGGCTTGCATTGGCGGTGTTCGCCCACAATAACCGAACCCACTCGGCCACAGGCCAAACCCCCTTCTTCACCAATTATGGAACCAATCCCCATGTCCTACTGGACTCCATCAAAACAACGGCCTTCACTAACCCATCGGCCAAGTCGTTCGCTGAGAATATGCAGGAGATACACCGACAAGCCAAAGAAGCACTAGAGGAAGCGGCCGGGAGGATGAAGGCCCAATATGACAAAAAAAGAAGAGATGCAGTGGATTATGCCATCGGAGATCGAGTATGGCTAGACTCCACCAACCTTCACCTACCTCGCCCCAAGAAAAAACTCGACGACAAGCGTGTCGGCCCCTTCCTGATCATAGAAAAGACCGGCGCCTCCACCTATAAACTTAAACTTCCACCCCATTGGAAAATCCACCCACGCTTCAATGAGAAGCTCCTAACTCCATACATACCACCGGCATTCCCCAACCAAGAACAGCTGCCGCCACCACCACCAGACCTCATCGAAGATGAGGAGGAGTATGAAGTCAAAGAAGTCCTAGACTCCCACACTCGCCGAGTTCGAGGGAAAAAGGGACAGAAATCACGACTTGTCACTGACTACTTCATCAAGTGGAAAGGCTGGACGAGGGAACATAACTCATGGGTCTGAGAAGACAACATGGCTAATGCACAAGAAGCCATAAAGGACTACGAGGACAGCATCGCCAAGACCCAAGCCATCGTAACTGCTCGAAAGGTCATCGATCGCTCAGAAAAAACAGTCAAGCGAATAGTTGATCGTGACTATCGTGAAAACAAAGTGACAGGCGGATGGAGTATGTTCTACCAAATAGAACGAACCGACGGAAAGAAATTCTGGATTGAAGAACCCAACCGGATGGTCTGGAAAAAATTCATTGATGACTATTGGGAAAGAGAGAGCGAGAAGGAAGTCACAGACTGCATACTCTGTGACCAAGAAGAGGAAGATGACAAACCCTGGGAGGAAGACATAGGGCAGTCGGGACGACTGCCTTAACAAGAGGGTAATGTTACGATTTATTAACTTTTTTCCTTTTTCTAGTCTTATCTCATCTTATCGGCATAATCACGCTTATGCATAATCACGCTTATGCATAATCACCACCGTATCACCATATCAACTTCAACAAATCTTTCATGATGGACAACGCATGATATTGCATGCTCATCGCCCGACTAGCATGCCCCTTGGCTTCGATAAAACTTTCATATCTATTAATAGTACTCACACTTCAGTATTTAAGTAGCTACGATTTCACTGTACAACCTCAGCTTCGAGCTAAGGTTTATCTACACATAAATCTTACTTGTCTGCTCGCTTGCCAAGAGCCTCTCTGTAAGCGCCTCTTTCATCACCTCAGAGTCATCCGAGGCGTTGCCAAAGTGATTGTCTGAACACGAGACAGCTTAGCAATCACCCGACTTCGAGTCACGTGAGAGTCAGCCCTAACAGAAGTAGGAAACCAGCTCATCTGGGACTTCCACAAACAATTCCAATAACTTGTATTCTAGGCAGCACCATTCTAAACTCAAGACCTTAGCAAGCTGCCAGTTATTTGTACACATCTCCCAGTGCAGTTTGGTGTCAGTTACCCAAAGGTCAACTTTTGAAAAATTGACATCTTTCAGAAGTGGAGTAGTGATGATCTTCTTGAGTTCAGTGGCAGAAAGTTCATATTGTTCTTGCATATTGGCAATGGCCAGCTTATTGGGATTGGTTGGTTCTGCCATTGTACACAAGTGTTCAAGAATATATTGAGGTTTAATCTTCACCAGCATTGGAATACCAATGAATAAAAGAGGACCTGTATAAAAGAAATAAGAAAAAGAAAAGAATAGAAAGGAGATGACTCACCTAGAAAGCACAACACTTAGCAGCACTTGGTGATTATAAAGACAGAACTTAGTGAAAATTTTACTAAGTCCCATTGGCCACATGATAAGAAGTGTGATATAGCATGAAGTCATATCCAACATTCCAGCCTATAATTACTAGTGACTAAAGATAGTTTACCAACATGTCTTCAGCAATACAACTGCCTGAAATAGAAATTGAGCACAGCCACCTCCATCACTACATGGCAACCATGCCCAAAACCCTAGCTTCTCATGGGAACTCAGTTATACAGACTCCAGAATTATGTTCTAGAGTAACATAATAAAAGTTTAGGGGGAATGATAAGCCTCCAGACTCTGTATGCTTAGAATTCATGAATTTTGCCATTTCTAATTGGTACTATGTCAGCACCATATATAAACCTAAATCCAAAGTGTACACGCAATCATAGACCTTGTTTAACATTTCAACAACTGGATATAATGACCAGCATCCATCTCATCTTGTTTTGCAGCTCAAATAGTATGCCATCATGGCTAGGGACCAATATTGATCAATCAGGCAACAACTGAAGATAAACAGTACTATGCATCACTAGCGCATCAATATGCATCACAGAGAAACAGACCAGTGTTGATCCTTTCATTATATGATATCATATGCACTGACAATTGCTCTACTTCAATAATTGTGGACTCTTGGTCACGGGTGATCTGGTATTAGCAATATTACTGTGCTAAGACCTCTAGAAACTCTTAATCCATTTGTACACCTCAGTCTTTTGACTGTACCCTCACAGTCTGCAGTTAAACAGCACCTCAATGATCACACTGTAACAGCTCATGACATAGGAATTTTACCTCCCTTCAGAAACACAGAAGATTAGCTGTTATAAGCAACTATGGAGAAATATATGGACACTTAAATCATTATCAAGCCACAGCCTGACAGCTTTACTAAGTCTCTCCATTAATAAATTAGCACTTGTAGTATAAAAAGTCAATAGAAAATCATAGTCAGAAGTTAATCACTCAATAGAAAACCCCTCTATTACTCTATACACTCATCACTGTACTCTTATTACACACACTTGCATTGGTTTAAATACCATAGTGCAGTATACAGACAATATCAATTGTTTGCACCTCATACACTCACTATAAGTAAAGGACCAGTTTTATACCATCTTGGCTTTGTACCACCCATTGATCTCTTTGAGACATTGCTCTACACTGTTGTTCACTGATGTTAGACTTATCTTTGGTGTCACTCATTGCATCTTTGATTACCCCTTGCCATTATTGGTTGATACACACATATAATGTGTAACCTCATATGCTCATGTCATACATTGCCTCTTTTGTTTTTATAAGATCAGATCACCTTCACCTTCATACTATAGGAGTTTTATTTGTTTTCACTTTCATCATCATTATTGTAGCCTACTTGGGCAGTCTCCAGCAGACTTATAGGATCAGTTTTGTCACTATAGGATTGTTTGGACCTGTCATTGCTTTAGGATGGTTATAGGATAGGATAGAATTGATAGAATTAAATAGTCCCTCAAGTGGACTCATAGGTTTGTTATTGATATAGAATAGGATCGTCTCTGAGTAGACTCAGCTTTTGACATTGACTTCAGTATATTTCACTCTCACATAGGACCAGTAATCCCATTATATCTGTGTTTCACTGGATATACCTTTAGTTTTGTACTTTTGCTGCCATAAACTGGCTTTATTAGGATCTCCTGCTTCATACATTGTCACCCCACTATATATAGGCTATTTGCCATGTGCATAGTCTTAGTTTCATCACTTTTTCTCACAGGACCTATGTCTAGAGACCTTGTCTAGTCATTTCTCTTACTCTTATTGCAGACTAGAGGTATTCATGTCATACCTGCTTCCATCTCATCTTGTTATTGAGATAAACACCAACTTACAGCCATATCCATTAGTACTCAACTGCTTGAGTGCTACTTGCTAGACTGTAAAGTTGCAGTATAAACTTGTGTCTAGAGGAATTGATTGGAACACATGGAGGTGCCCCAAACAACTCACACAACACATTACCTTTATATCTGGTCTGCACTGTTATTAGCCATTACTCCTTAAGTTTTGAGTTTGTCATTGCCACAGAAGTATAGGTTCATCATTGACTTCAATTGAGCTAATGTCCTCTGCATTTCTTCATTCTGTTTTCTCTGTTCTTCAATCTGTTTCTCCAGCATCGTACTCATAATCTGATTGCCATCTGCTATGCTTGCCAGGTAAGAAGTTAACTCTTCTGACAGAGCCAGGGACTTGTGTACTGCAGGTTCTTGCTTGATGTTGACAAGACCAGATTTACTACTGAGAACAGGCTCCTTTTTAATGGGATTGACCTGCACCACTGCCAGGTTGAAGAAATCATTGTACAATGCACCAGGTCCTTTAAGAACATGCTTCCTGGCTTCAAAAACTTGTTCCAAAGTCCAGGGATCCTTAGAACTCCTAGCTGCTGCACCTACTAGTGCTGAGGTAGAACTCAAATTCTCTCTCATTCTCTTCCAAAGAATGTCCTCCTCAAAAGGTGGGATAAAAAGACACACTAAGTCTATATTAGATATTAACTTGTCTTTTTCAACCTGGTTACTTTTGGCTTGAAATTCCCAGCAATAATTAAAATAATCACTGGTATCTAAAATTTCAGCTCTCACATATTTCTTGGTTACTTTAACAAAAATGCTCTCTACTGATCTTCAATGTCAGTACTCATATAATGAACAGTCCAATCTCTCTTCTCATCATCATCATCGGTTCCCATATGCACTTTAAACATTCCCTTCATGATCCAGAAGTGTTTTCTAATTGCCTAGAGGTCTGACAAGTCAAGCTTAGGCACATCTTGCAATGACTCCATCAGCATTCATGACATTCTGATACTATTCTGATTGCTAGGGGGATTCTGAGGTGGTTGCAAGTTCAATTTCTCAATGAAGTTACTACTGGGCTGAGTGCTACTCATAGAAGTTGAAATACTGGGACCAGGCTCCAGACTAGTGATACACCTGGTACCTTTATGCAGATGTAAATCCTATAAAATCACATTTTCTACCTACATAAAACTGTAAGCAACAACTATAGTAAGAATCTAGTAAGAATACACTATTGCTAAGTAGCTAGCTAGGACAGGTAATAATCCTACCAAGCTGTCTGGCAAGAAGCCAAAGGAACTTAGTCAAATAAATCAGAAGCACAATGGTGTCTGGCAAACTTAGAAACGATCACCAGCACAACACTATCAGGCATAGTACTGTTACGATTTATTCACTTTTTTCCTTTTTCTAGTCTTATCATATCTTATCGGTGTCATCACGCTTACACACCACTGCCACCTCATCACCGATATCAACTTCGACAAAACTTTCATGATAGACAACGCATGATATTGCGTGCTCGTCATCTGACCAGCATGCCTCTTGACTTTGACAAAACTTTCGTATCTATTAATAGTACTCATGACTTAGTATTTAAGTAGCTACGATTTACTGTACAACCTCAGCTTTGAGCTAAGGTTTAACATCACATAAATCTTACTTGTCTGCTTGCTTGCCGAGAGCTTCTCTAGTAAGTGCCTCTTTCATCACCTCAAAGTCATCCAAAGCGTTGCATAAGTGATTGTCCGAATGTGAGACAGCTTATCAATCGCCCGACTATGAGTCATGTGAGAGTCGGCCCTAACAATTAGCTCGAAGCTTCCCTCACCCTTCCATGACGCTAGACGCAGGAAGGAATCCATATGCCCCTACAACAAACACCCGACATCTCCAAAGGAACAACAAATACCCTTGCCGTGATCCTTTTCATGATAGTAGGAGTAATTGGAACAACAACCGCAGCTGCAACTATCTACTACAGAAACAGAGAGTGGTTCAAACACCACGGAATTACCTTTCAAAGAGGACGACTAATCTACCCACCCCCAACACTTCCCCGCTTCTACAACCCCCCCTATAATGTTCCAGCATACCCCACGAGCTATGCCATCTATGGACAGGAGTCCTACGAGACGCCCCCAGAGTCACCGACCCGGGACCTTCAGGGCCCCTTCCCCAACTACGTCGAACGAAGAGGAAGAATGCCAAGCCCAGTGGCTGGCCCTTCCGGAACCCAGCACTCCTCTGAGGATGCCAGAAGTACTTCCTCTTATGAGGGAAGTATCGAGGAGCTCATTAGAGCCTACCATGGAATTGGAACGGAACCCCTGGAGGATGCCAGGAGAGAACTGGAGCGAAGCCTCCGACAGATACCTACAGCCGAGATCACCCAGCCCCGACCGAATAGCGAGACCCTCACCTAGGCAACCCTACGGGTCATCAATCCTGACGAACCCTCCGAGGCCACCGACACCGCCTCACTTGATTCGTCAGAGAGATGAAGAGCGGCTCCAGAATATGATTCAGAGGAGAGCTGAAGGAGGGCTCACCTACCAGGGCCCTCTAGACTTCACTGCACCTACAGAAACCAGACCATGTTCGACACACCTGCATCGACAATTGTACTCTCCTCCTCCGATCCCGATTCCCCTGCCCCCGAGTCCCCCAAACCTGATAGTCTTTGAAGAAGAGGAGACACACCCTTTGCCAGCCCCACCCCCTCCAGCTCAGCCTCTACCCCAGCCTCGCTCGACCGCAATGACCCAGGGTTCTATACTGAGCTCCGGTGACGATGCCTACGAATCTGCTACATCAGGTGGCCTTCATACCAGCGAAGAAGAAGAGCTGGAGAATCCCCGCTCGCATATGGCATTCAACAACATGAGGAGGACCCAGATGCCCCCCCTAGAGATCCCAGGAGCGAGCGACACCTCACTCTACAAGAAATTGAGAGTAGTCCCTTCCACTTGGAAACTCCAGACAGAGCCTGGCAGTCCCTCTCCCTATCCCAGCGAATGGCCCATGGAAACTACCGGTCCCAGGCCTGGGCCCTATGAAGGGCAGACTATCTACGAAGAGGAGGAGTGGATGAGACACAGGAGGAGCACCGACACTGCTTCGGCCTCGTCCCAAATGAAGAGCTATGGTGGTACGAGCTCAATTATGGCCCCATACCAGGGGTACACATCCCCGATTTATGAGCAAGGACAGAGCAGGAGGACCGAGTCCTCAACCGACAACTGGCAGCTATACTCGCTACCTGGAGAAGAGATGAGGCCGACCGTACCGAGCTATCCCGAGTACGGGTGGCCCAGGCCAATGCCTGACTCGCTGCCAACCGATTGGAGGCACCAGAACCGGGCCTGGAAGGGGATGAGTAGACTCTTTACAGGATCGGGAGAGGCAGAGCCAACCGACATCCCTGTCGACATCGACCCTGAAGTAGAGCGACGACGACAGGAAGAAGAAGAAGCAGAGGCTAGGAGACAAGAGCACCGGGATAAGCAAGCCGCTTTCCCGGGGCTCGCCAATGAGTTAGCAAAAGCACTGTTGGAGGCAAGAAGTTTTGCACTCGCCAACAACCTGCCCCTCCCCACCAAGTTAGAAGACCCCAATCAACGAAGGGGACAACCTGCTGCCCCAGCTCCCAAACGATGGGGGAGCCCGACTCATTGAACCGACAGGTGGTCGGTCCCAAGGCCACCACCCAAGAACAACCCCCCCGACCCACCAGACTGGCCATCAGGGGATGCAGACGAACAGGCCTCCTGGCTACAGGTGAAGCCGACCTTAATCCGACTCCCCGCTGGCTTCGAAGGGAAAGGGGACGATATCCACCGATTTACAGGAGCTTGCGAGGAATATTTCTCAATATTCCAAGCATACTACCCCACCCACGCTAACAAGATCCTCTTCGCCACTTCCCTCTTCAGCAAGAGACCCCAAGGATGGTGGTCCCAGTACCGCCTTCAGTTCCGAAGTGACGCTGAAGGACGATACCGGTACTGCTCATGGGACGACTTCAAAGCCGCCCTACAAATCGAGTATGGAGACCCTGCCCTCCAAGAAGTAATGGAGAAGTGGATGAATGATCTCAGAATGACCAGCACAGCAGCTGAATACTTCCGCAAGTTGAAAGAATTAGCCCGCCAGGCCGACCAGCTCCGCAACTTAGGACCTCGAGGCGCCCTAGTCCGAGCCATCCAACGAGGAGTACCTGCCTCCTACACCGACTCCATTGCCAACCTCGGAGTCATGATCCCCTCCACCTATGGGGAATGGAAACAACGCATATGCAGCATCTACAATGAGAAGGCCCAAAAGCAGGCCTTTGACCACATCGGCCACTACGACAAGTTGGCCAAGGACAAACCCGCTGGTAATACCCCTAAAGGTAATACTGGCATGACAAGTTCCTCGGCTGACAAATTGGCCAGCAAAGGATCGTCGGGAGGAGGATGGACCACTTATGGAGGAGCCGGCGAGCCAATGGATATAGATCGCCTCAAGAAAGAGGGCAGATGCTTCAACTGCAGAGGAAAGGGGCACCTAGGGAAGGATTGCAAGAAGCCGAAGCGGCCTAGAGACCCAAAAAGTGGGCGATATATGACGGCCCAACTTCGCACCATGCTAACGGAAGCCGAGGAGCACGATAAGGAGGAGCACAGACACAGTCACGAGGAGAAGGTTGAGGAGAAGACACCCTCGACATCGAAGATTGAGGAGGTAAAAGGCAAGGCTGAGAAGTGAGTGATTCCACTTCCTCGGCCCAATCCTTCTCTCTGGGTGGTTGGTCATTGGGTCCCGCTGTGTGGACTTTACCTGATTGTACATCATTTTTATGTATGTCTACTTGTGTATCAGAGCATTTGAATATACCTGCGTTCACGCTTTCACCCAAGACCACCCCAAAAGAATCACAAAACATTCGAACTCCACCTAAAAAAGCATATATAATCCCCCAGAAGCGAGGCGAGACTCATCCCCCTCCCTCGCTAACACTTTCTGTTCCAGAACTCCTCACCCTCCAGGACCTTCAGACTCAATGGGGGCCAGAGTTCATCCGAACAATGTCGGGGATCTCCCAGTCCTTAGGGACAAAGGAGGTGCTCCCCGAACTGGTCGAGCCCATTGTCGCTGAATGGGAACTTCAAGACGAAGGCGGGGGTATGAGGTCGATGCCTGTCGACCTTGCCCACAACGATTCGCCTCGTGCTCAAGGGCCATCACAGATACACGACCCCCTCTCCCCCTGCCTGGAAGAAGAAACGAAAGGTTGCAGCCCTCGTCGTTCTCTCGGAGACATCACGCTGATCGAGACAGCGCCCCTTTCGTCCACGACCCCAAAGGAAGAAGTTGTCGCAAGAAAGGATAGGGACACAGGACAGGCACCAAAGGACCTGGAAGTAACGTGGGAGTACGGTTTATGCGACAAGAACACGACGTCCACGACTTCCTACATCCATCTTGATGGGCCTTCTGGCCACTCCAGGAGTGACCCGCTCCCCAAGCCCCCGATTCCTGATGAAATAGCTGGCAGCGGGCGATCCTCGGGGAAGGAGCATGCCCCAGCCAAGGAGACCCCTCGAAGGCCCCCGACCATCGAAGGATCAAGAGGGACTCCAACATCGGATGCGCGATGTTCATGGGTCTGGAATACCACCATGGTCTCGGTTCCTGACGAAGAAGATGACACGTCCTTCAAGAGGGCCCAAGCCAAGGCGCAGGAGAAGAAGGAAGAAGAACCGTTGAGGGCGAGACGTTCCGAATCAAGTCCAGTGAGTGTTTCCCCCCCGAAGTCCACCTGGTTCAAGCCGTTTGGTGCGGACTGGACCCTTCGGGCCATTAAGGAAGCACACACGGATTCGGAAGCCTTCGCTTCGCTTCACCTCTGGGCCCATAAGGATAAAGCCAATGAGATCGACCATGAACTCCTCGACTCGCTAAGAAAGGGAGGAGAACAAGCACGGGAGCAGCTGTACGAACTAGGACAACCAATTCGCTATCAACGTCGAGTGTCCACCAAAGGCATCCGAGAACTTTTCCTCGATGTCCGACTTGAAATGTTAGAAAACCGCCAAGTCCTCAAGGCTCAAGCCCTGGTCGATAGCGGGTGCACCGGGAGCACCATAAGCGAGAACTATGTCAAGAAGCATGGACTCATCACCTGACCTGCATCCACTCTGATTTCCATATACAACGCAGACAGGACTCACAACAAGGCAGGAGTAATTACCGAATTCGTAAAAGTATGGATGACGGTGGGAGGCCACTCCGAAAGGATTGACTTTGCCGTCACCAATATCGGCAAGGGCGATATCTTCCTTGGCCACGATTGGCTTCTTCGCCACAACCCCGTCATCAATTGGGCCACCGGTAAGATCATCTTTGCCTGGTGTCAGTGCCAGAAGAACCCCTTCCCATTACCGGATGCCGACCCAGAAGATCCATGGGATGAAGAGTTAGAGGAAGGCGAAACCATTCTAATGGTTGACCTCCGGGAGGAGCTGGAAATTCACGCAGTACATCATGCCAATGATCTAGCTGCCAAGGCCGCTGAAGGGAGAACCAAGAAGACTTTCGAGGAAATGGTACCGCCCCAATATTGCGAATTCGAAGACCTCTTCTCCAAAGAGAACTTCGACGAGCTACCCAAACGCAAGCCTTGGGATCATGCAATCGAGCTGATCCCCAACGCCAAGTCTACGCTTGACTGCAAGGTATATCCACTCAATTGGCATGAACAGGAAGAGCTAGACAAGTTCCTTGACGAGAACTTGGAGTCGGGATGAATTCGTCCGTCCAAGTCCCCCTTCACATCCCCCTTCTTCTTTGTCAAAAAGAAGGACAGCTCCCTTCGACCAGTACAGGAATATCGCAAGCTCAACGAGATGACGATCAAGAACTGATACCCGCTACCCCTCATCTCTGAGCCTCGAGAGTCTGGCGGTTCTCCAGCATCTCAAGTTGCACATTGAGGAAGAGCTCTCAGGCTCCTTTGGTGGACAGGTGGCGTTGATATCGGATTGGCTGGCTTAACTCATAAAGTTCTTCCCTTGCTCGATCTCCTCCTTTCCAGAGCGAAGCGAGGAGTTCGTCATCAATCTCATTGACCTTTTCCTTATGGGCCCAGAGATGGAGTGAGGCAAGCGCTTCCGAATCTGTGCATGCTTCCCTGATGGCCCGAAGGGTCCAGTCCATGCCAAATGGCTTGAACCAGGTGGGCTTCAGGGAGGAAACACTCACTGGGACTGATTCAGAACACCTCGCCCTCAACGATTCTTCTTTCCTCTTCTCTTGCTTCTCGGGGAACAAGGGGAGAAGCCCCTTGGTCCCTTCCTTTTCCCGCTTGACTCATTCTCGGTCTTGCACCATCTTGAAGGCGGTGTCATCCTCCTCATCGGGGATTTCAATGAGGGTGGTATTCCGGACCCATGAGCCTCGCGCATCTGAGGCTGGAATCCCACTTGATCCTTTGATGGTCAGGGGCCTTCAAGGGGTCTCCCTAGTTGGGGCATGCTCCTTCCCTAGGGATCACCCGCTGCCGGCTGCTTCATCAGGAATCGGGGGTTTGGGGAGCGGGTCGCTCCTGGAGTGGCTGGAAGGTCCATCTGAGATGGAAGGGGTCGTGGACGTCGCGTTCTTGTTGCATGAACCATACTCCACATTCCTTCCAGGTCCTTTGGCGCCTGTCCCATGTCCCTATCCTTTCTTGGGTGACTGTCTTCTTCCAGGGTCAGGGGTGAGAGAGGCGTTGTCTCGACTGGTGTGACGTCTTCAGGAGACAGACGAGGGGCGTGATCTTTCGCTTCTTCTTCCAGGCGGGGAGAGAGGGGGTCGTGTTTCTGTGACAGTCCTCGAGCACGCGGCGAATCGTTGCGGACAGTGTCAACAGGCATTGGCCTCGTGTCTCTGCCTTCATCTTGATGTTCTCGTTCAGCGATGACAGGCTCGGTCAGTTCGGGGAGCACCTCCTTCGTCCCTAAGGACTGGGAGATCCCCAACATTGTTCAGATGAACTCTGGCCCCCATTGAGTCTGAAGGTCCTGGAGGGTGAGGAGTTCTGGGACAGAAAGTGTAAGTGAAGGAGGGGGATGAGTCTCGCTTTGTTTCTGTGGGATTTTATAGATGTTTTCAGACGGAGTCTGAATGTGTGATTCTTTTCAGGTGATCTCAGGTGAAGATGTGAACGCGGGTATATTCGAATGCATATTGACAGCGATAGACGTACGTAAAATATTAATACAATCAGGTAATATCTGCACAGCGGGACCCGATGACTGACCACCCAGAGAGGAGGATTGGACCGAGGAAGTGGAATCACTCACTTCTCAGCCTTGCCTTTTACCTCCTCAATCTTCGACATCGAGGGCGTCTTCTCCTCGACCTTTTCTTTGTGACTGTGTCCGTGCTCCTCCTTGTCATGCTCCTCTGCTTCCGTGAGCATGGTGCAAAGCTGGGCCATCGAGTATCTCCCGGTCTTCAGGTCTCGAGGCCGCTTCGGCTTCTTGCAGTCCTTTCCTAGGTGCCCCTTCCCTCTGCAATTGAAGCATCTGCCCTCCTTCTTGAGGCGGTCTATATCCATCGGCTCCCTGGCTCCTCTGTAGGTGGTCCATCCCGATCCTGATGACCCTTTGCTGGCCGATTTGTCGGCTGAGGAACTTGTCACACCGGTATTACCTTTCAAGGTACTACTGGTGGGTTTGTCCTTGGCCGATTTGTCGTAGTGGCTGATGCGGTTGAAGGCCTGCTTTTGGGCCTTCTCGTCGTAGATGCTGCATATGCGTTGTTTCCATTCCACATAGGTGGAGGGGATCATGACTCCGAGGTCAGCAATGGAGTTGGTGTAAGAGGCAGGTACTCCTCGTTGTACGGCTCGGACCAGGGCACCTCGGGGTCCCAGGTCACGAAGCTGGTCGGCTTGGTGGGCCAACTCTTCCAACTTGCGAAAGTACTCAGCCACCATACCAGTCATTCAGAGGTCATTCATCTGCTTCTCCATTACTTCTTGGAGGGCAGGGTCTCCGTATTCAACCTGCAGGGCAGCTTTAAAGTTGTCCCACGAGCAGTACCGGTATCGGTCCTCGGTATCACTTCAGAACTGAAGGTGGTACTGAGACCACCATCCTTGGGGTCTCTTGCTGAACAAGGATGTTGCGAACAATATCTTGTTGGTGTGCGTTGGGTAATAGGCCCGGAATATCGAGAAGTACTCCTCACAGGCCCTGGTGAATCGGTGAATGTCATCACCTTTTCCCTTGAAGTCGGCAGGGAGTCAGATTAGGGTGGGCTTCACCTGTAGCCAGGGAGCCTGTTCATCTGTGTCCCCTGATGGCCAGTCTGGTGGGTCGGGGGGATTGTTCTTGGGTGGTGGTCTTGGGACCGACCATCTATCAGTTCGATGGGTCGGGCTTCCCCACCATTTGGGGGCTGGGGCAGCGGGTCGTCCTCGACGTCTGTTCGGGTCTTCTAGTTCAGGGGGAAGGGGTAGGCCGTTGGCGAGTGCGAAGCTTCTTGCTTCCAACAGCATTTTTGTCAATTCATTGACGAGTCCTGGGAAAGCTGCCTGCTTGTCCCAGTGCTCTTGCCTCCTGGCCTCTGCTTCTGCTTCTTCTGCTTGTCGACGTCGACGGGGATGTCGCTTGTCCCTGCCTCTCCTGACCCTGCAAAGAGTCTACTCGTCCCCTTCCAAGCCCAGTTCTGGCATCTCCAATCGGTTGGCGGCAAGTCTGGCATTGGCCTGGGCCAATCGTACTCGGGATAGTTCGGCGCGGTCGGCCTCATCCCTTCTCCAGGTAGCGAGTATAGCTGCCAATTGCCGATTGGGGACTTGCTCCTCCTGCTCGGTCCTTGCTCGTAGGGTGGGGACGTGTACCCCTGGTATGGGACCATAGTTGAGCTCATACCACCATAGCTCTTCATTGGGGACAAGGTCGAAGCGATGTCGGTGCTCCTCCTGGGTCTCATCCACTCTTCCTCTTCATAGATAGTCTGCCCTTCGGAGGGCCCAGGCCTGGGATCGGTAGGTCCCATGGGCCATTCGCTGGGATAGGGAGAGGGACGGCCAGGCTCTGTCTGGAGTTCCCAGGTGGAAGGGACTACTCTCAATCTCTCGTAGAGCGAGGTGTCGCTTGCTCCTGGGATCTCGAGGGGGGGCATCTGGGTCCTCCTCGCATTGTCGAATGCTGTATGCGAGCGGGGATTCTCCAGTTCTTCTTCTTCGCTGGTACGAAGGCCGCCCAATGTAGCGGATTCGTAGGTGTCGTCGCCGGAGCTCAGTATAGAACCCTGGGTCATTGCGGTCGAGCGAGGCCAGGGTGGATGGTGAGCTGGAGGAGGTGGGGCTGGCGAATGGAGTCTCTGTTCCTCTTCTTCGAAGAGTATTAGGTTCGGGGGACTCAGGGGCGGGGGAATCGGGATCGGAGGAGGAGAGTACAATTGTCGATGTAATTGTGTCGAACGTGGTCTGGTTCCGGTAGGGGCGGTGAAGTCTTGAGGGCCCTGGTAGGTGAGCCCTCCTTCAGCTCTCCTCCGAATCATATTCTGGAGTTGCTCTTTGTCTCTCTGACGAATCAAGGGAGGTGGTGTCGGTGGCCTCAGAGGGTTCGTCAGGATTGACAACCCGTAGGGTCATCTGGGGGAGGGTCTCACTATCTGGTCGGGACTGGCCGACCTCGGTCGTAGGTATCTGTCGGAGGCTTTGCTCCAGTTCTCTCCTGGCATCCTCCAGGGGTTCCGTTCCAATTCCATGATAGGCTCTAATGAGCTCCTCGATACTTCCCTCAAAAGAGGAAGTACTTCTGGCATCCTCAGAGGAGTGCTGGGTTCCGGAAGGGCCAGCCACTGGGCTTGCCATTCTTCCTCTTCATTCGACGAAATAGTTGGGGATGGGGCCCTGAAGGTCCTGGGTCGGCGACTCTGGAGGCATCCCGTAGGACTCCTGTCCATAGATAGCATAGCTCGTGGGGTACGCCAGAACATTATAGGGGGGTTGTAGAAGCGGGGAAGTGTTGGGGGTGGGTAGATTAGTTGTCCTCTTTGAAAGGTGATTCCATGGTGTTCAAACCACTCTCTGTTTCTGTAGTAGATGGTCACGACTGCGGTCGTTGTTCCTATTACTCCTGCTATCGTGAAAAGGATCATGGCAAGGGTACTTGTTGTTCCTTTGGAGATGTCAGGGGTTTGTTGTAATGGCATATGGAATCCTTCCTGTGTCTAGTGTCATGGAAGGGTGAAGGAAGCTTCGAGCTAATTGTTAGGGCCGACTCTCACATGACTCGAAGTTGGGCAATTGCTAAGCTGTCTCATGTTCGGACAATCACTTTGGCAACACCTCGGATGACTCTGAGGTGATGAAAGAGGCGCTTACTAGAGATGCTCTCGGCAAGCAAGCAGACAAGTAAGATTTATGTGTAGGTAAACCTTAGCTCGAAGCTGAGGTTGTACAATGAAATGTAGCTACTTAAATACTAAAGCGTAGGTGCTAATAATAGGTACTGAAGTTTTGTCGAAGTAGAGAGGCATGCTGGTTGGTCGACAAGCACGCAATATCATGCGTTGTCCATCATGAAAGTTTTGTCGAAGTTGATATCGGTGATGAGGTGGTGATAGTGCATAAGCATGATGACACCAATAAGATATGATAAGACTAGAAAAAGGAAAAAAGTGAATAAATTGTAACACCCTGGAGGTCCTGGTGGCCCCGGCGGACCTGGCGGACCTGGTGGTAATCCTCCCAATCCTCCCAACCCTCCTAATAATGATGAAGCCATGGTCAGGGATCTCTTCAACCTTCTCCGCGGCCTCGCCAACCAAGTCAATAATCCTCCACAACACCCAATACGCACCAAGGTCAAGGAGCCTGATACTTTTGACGGCTCAGACCCATGGAAACTGAAAGCATTTATCGTTTCCCTCCAGTTGAACTTTAACGACAGGCCCGACGCTTTCCACACTGACGCCTCAAAAGTCAACTACGCCATCTCCTTCCTTTCTGGTGTCACCCTCAATTGGTTTGAACCAGATATCCTTCACCCTAACCACACTAATCCTCCTGCCTGGGCATACTCCTATGCTGCCTTTCTTGTGGAACTCCGGACTAACTTCGGTCTGTTTGATGCCATCGGAGATGCTGAAGATGAGTTGGAAAACCTTCAGATGCACGACGGAGACCGGATTATGAAGTATATAGTCCGTTTCAATCAACATGCTTCTATTGTCGGCTATGGTGACAATTCCCTGTGTCATGCTTTTTACCGTGGACTTTGCTTGTGGATTAAAGATGATATGACCCACCACGGTAAGCCCGATAACCTCCATGACATGTGTACCCTTGCACAGGAACTCGATGCTCACTATTGGACTCGGAAGGCCGAAATTTCACGTGAAAATCGTGATAAACCTTCCTCCTCATTTTCTTCCTCCAAACCTAAGGGTTCAGGTTCAAACTCAAGCTCTTTGTATTCCATGGTGCCCAAGTCTTATGGATCCAATACCACGGGCTCCACCTCCACCTACCAGTCCTCTTCCTCTTCCTCATCCACCAAAAAGCCCTATGCTGACAAGCTAGGCAAAGATGGCAAGCTCACTCCTGAGAAAAAGGAACACCACTGGAAGAACAACCTCTGTATGTTCTGTGGTAGCAAACACAAGACTGAGGACTGCAATAAGCGCAAGGCCGCGGCATCCGCTCACGCTCGTGCTGCAGAGGTTTCAGAGCCTCCTGCCTCTACTGATCCAGCTCCCACAGAGTCGGAAAAATAGAGAGCAGCCCTGTTTCCTCCGTGCAAGGACAGGGTTGCATTGACTGTCATTGCACCTCGGAGATTGTAACCCTCAATGCTGCCGCTCTTTTAACCCATTCACTAACTGTATCACTATCATCCGAAATCGGTTCTGGATCAGAACCCGATGGATCTCCTATTATCATTATCCTTCGTTTTCTTGCTCTCATTGATTCTGGTTCAAGTCATTGCTTTATCGACTCCAAATACGTTGAGGATCATAATCTCTCTACCAAATCCATTCCCGCTGTTCAACTTCAGCTTCTTGACGGCTCCGCCAGATCTCACATTTCCCAATCCATTACTCTCTCCTTACGGTTTCCGTCGGGAGATGTCATTCCTATTGATTTCTATGTCACATGTCTTGATTCATCCTGTAACATTGTTCTGGGATACAACTGGCTTTCCCACTACAATCCATTGATTGATTGGGCAAAGCACAGTATCACTTTCTGTTCAAAGCTATTCGGTGCTTCTATCTCTATTAGCACTTCCGCGGCTACTGACACACATGTGCCAGCCCACTCGGACCCTTCAGGTCCAATTCCATCATCCAAACCCACTCTGAGATCCCGACGGACTCCGCCACCATATGAGCCCATCTACTCATATCCTTCCATCCCATCATTCTCTACTTCGGTTTCACCGAAGATTTCAATTATTTCTGCAGCCGCTTTCATACAAGCTTGTGCAGAAGAAGGTGCCCAACAGTACACCCTACAACCTTCTACGCCAAGTGTTAGTGGTCAAGCTGTCTCCGCGGCCCCCACGGATTTATCTGATATCCCACCAGAGTACCATGACTTTGCCGATGTGTTCAGTGATTCCCTCTCAAAGAAATTACCTGAGCATCGCCCTTATGACCTTAAGATCAATCTTGAGGAAGGCACTTCTCCTCTGCTCGGCCTCATCTATTCCCTCTCTGAATTCAAACTAAAAGCCTTACATGAATTTATCGACAATAATGTCCGTAATGGTTTCATCTCTCCCTCACGGAGCCCCATGGAGCCCTGGTACTCTTCGTCAAAAAGAAAACCAGTGAACTAAGGCTCTGTGTTGATTTCCATGGCCTGAACAAGATCATGAGAAAAGACTGTTATCCACTTCCCCTCATTTCTGACCTACTTGACTCCATGCATTCTGCACACCTATATACAAAACTTGACCTTCACCATGCTTATCATCTAGTCCGTATAGCTGAAGGAGATGAATGGAAAACCGCATTCCATACTCGTTATGGATCTTTTGAATGGCACATCATGCCATTTGGACTTACCAATGCCCCTGCGGCTTTCCAACACTTTGTCAATGACATTTTTTCAGATATGCTTGATGTCTCCATCGTCGTCTACCTCGACGATATTCTCATCTACTCTGATGATCCCGCAGAACACCAAAAACATGTGCATGAGGTCCTACGCAGGCTTAGAGCTAACGGGCTCTACTGTCATGGATCCAAGTGTGAATTTCATCGGGATTCCATGGAATATCTAGGTTATATCCTCTCTCCTGAAGGCTTACATATGTCCGAAGACAAAGTCAAGGCTATTGTCGATTGGCCAGTCCTGCGGAAGGTCAAAGATATCCAATCATTCCTTGGTTTCACTAATTTCTATCGCCGTTTTATCCATGAATACAGCGAGATTGTGTTGCCCCTAACACGTCTCACTCGCAAGGGTATTCCGTGGAAATTCAACAACAAATGCCTGGCTGCATTTAATGAGTTGAAGCAAGCATTCACTCATGCACCTATCCTTACCCATTGGATACCTGACCATCAGCTTGTCATGGAAACCGACGCCTCCGACTATGCTATTGCTGCCATCCTTTCTATTTACCTTGAGGATGGTGAAATTCACCCTATTTCCTTCTTGTCCCGCAGTCTCCACAGAGCCAAGCTCAATTATGATACCCATGATAAAGAGCTTCTAGCCATTTTTGAAGCTTTTAAATACTGGCATCACTACCTCAAAGGCTCTGCAGATTCCATCGACGTCGTCACAGACCATAAGAACCTTGAGTATTTTTCCACTACCAAGATTCTTACTCGACGTCAAGTGCGCTGGTCCGAATTCCTTTCCCAGTTCAACCTAGTAATCTGGTTCCGACCGGGCAAACTTGGTGGGAAACCAGATGCACTCACTAGACGATGAGATGTCTACCCTAAAGAGGGGGATAGTCAATATGCTCAAGCCAATCCTCACAATTTCTGCCCTGTATTTACCCAAGAACAACTTTCCACTTCTCTCCGCGCTACTTTTCTTGAAGGTCCTGTACTCCGCACTAGTGCTATCATGGACGTGGACAAGCTCCACTCTGACATCAAGCAAGCACAGCCCACGGATTCCGCGTTGACCGAAGGTTTTCGTCTTGCTTCTTTCCCTTCGAACTCCTCCCAGTGGTCCATGGACGAGTCAGGGATACTCTGCCTTGACAATCGCATCTACGTCCCAGACTCCATGGATCTCCATCTTCGTGTCTTACAGAACAATCACGATCATATCTTGGCAGGTCATTTCAGTCAAAACCGGACGCTTGAACTAGTCGGACGGAATTATACCTGGCCACAGATGCATGAATTTGTTCGCCACTATGTCAAGTCTTGCACTACTTGTGGTCGTAACAAAACACCTAGACACCGTCCATTTGGCTTACTCAAACCCTTGCCTGTACCAGAACACCCATGGGATTCAATCTCCATGGATTTCATAGAACAACTTCCGGATTCCAATGGATTCACTGCCATTCTTGTCACCGTCGACCATGCAAGCAAGCAAGCCATTTTTATACCCACTCATGATACCATTAATTCTGCAGATCTCGCACAACTTTTTGTTACCCATGTCTTCTCCAAGCATAGTGTTCTGAATCACATCACTTCTGACCACGGATCCAAATCTGTCTCCCAATTCATGTGTGCCCTCGTCAAGGCTCTCAATATGGAACTTCATTTCACTTCTGGTTATCACCCAGAGGCCAATGGACAAACTGAATGTGCTAACCAAACCCTTCAACAATACATCCGTATCTATTGTTCATACCAACAAGACAACTGGGACACCTTACTACCCATTGCTGAATTCACATACAATAATGCTCCTAATGCCTCCACCGGAATCTCGCCATTCTTCGCTAATAAGGGATACCATCCTAGTATCACAGTGTATCCTGAACGTGATATCGCCTCCGCTTGGGCCCGTGACTTTGTAGTCAACCTCGACGATCTTCACCAATTCTTACGAGACGAAATTACTCATGCTCAGTCTCGCTACAAATTCCAAGTGGATAAGCAACGGTCTCCAGCTCCAGATTTCAAAGTAGGTGACAAAGTCTACCTCAGTTCTAAGCACATTAGAACTACATGTCCTACTGTGAAATTTTCCGAGAAATTCCTTGGACCATTCGATATCATTGCCTAGCCTGGATCCCATTCTTTCACACTCAAACTCCCCACGGACCTCTGCTCCATTCACCCCGTATTCCACATCTCACAGCTGGAACCCGTGGAAACCAATACCTTTCCTAACCGTACCCAACCACCTCCACCTCCAGTTGAAGTCGACGGTGAAGAGCAGTATGAGATCGCACAGATTCTCGACTCTAAGCTTGACCATTGGTTCCGATGTCCACTACTCTACCATGTACAGTGGTTAGGTTATGAAGGTACTGATGAAGAATTTGCTTGGATCCCCGCTACAGAATTTTCCATGGACGAATATATTGAAGATTTCCACCATCGATACCCAGACAAACCAGGACCCCTATCCAAGGTCACCATCCGCAAAGCAGTACTCAAAACTATGCCTCCTGCTTCTTAACTTCCATCTCCATCGGATTCCTATGGATTCCGTCATCCCAATTTCAAATTAAATTCTGGAAAACTATTGCAAATTGCCTTCCTAATTGGGAACGGAATCCGTCAGATCCATATTTTTGACTTCACTCCCATTTCGTCATCATATTTCAGACATCAAGAAAAAATATACATTTTCACCCAGCGCAATACACTACTGTCTTGATACAAACATCAAAATTAGGCGTCCGCAGATTTTCTGACTTCTTCCACCCCTCCATCCAAATGCCCTTCCTCTTCAAGCATCATCGCATCCAACTCTGTGATTCCGATGGATCTGGACCCAGGGAGCATACTCTCCCTGATCTCCTCCTCATCCAATTCCCTGTCGGAATCTTCCACCAAATATTCTTCAGTTCCTTTCAAGAATTTCTTCCACAAGCCCCATTCTGTGCGCTGGCCTCCGAGGCGGTAGAACTCCATACGGGTCGTCCTAAACTTTTTGCTGGCCTTGATAGCTTTCTTCAGCCCATCGGCTCCATGGCTTCCACGCCATAATTCCATATTTGCTAGTTCGAACGGGTCTTGACTGTTAAATGTCTCCTCGGACATTACTCTTGCATGCCACACTTGCACAACATCCTGATCCAAGCACATCGTCATAGCCCAGCGGAGAGCCTTGGAATTCGCACCCTCCATGCGTAGTATCTCCTGACGCAATACCACCCATTCCTCCTCGGACACCTTCAGGATAAAATCTCGCAGGTATTCGACTGCATCATCAGGATGAAAATCGTCCACCAAATCTTCCACATGGGATCTGACAGCCTTGAGCTTAGACTCCATCCTTTCAATTTTCATCTCCACCAGATCCATATGTGCGTGAAGGCTGTAGAGCAAGTCCAACACTTCGCCCATACCTGTGGAATCTGCTTTGTCTGTAAAAACACATCTTGCCTTGCGTATTCAGCATCGTTCGCAAGACCTTCCCTTTTTGCCTAAAAAACAACGGGAACCATCGGCACAACAATGACCACATCGATCTAACCATAAGTCAGCTTGACCCAGTAGACCGTCGGACACTTATCTTTGCTATAAAATTCTTCATCCCTCGCCCAGGCACAGGCACAGTTTTCAACCTCTTGTAACCTTTTCCTTCAGTGCCTCTCTCCGACGGGCTCACAGTAACATCATCACTTTCTTCAACATACTCAGCTGACCATACCTTCCATTTCTTCAATGGTGTCGCAACCAACTCTTTACCCTTTCCCTTTCGTTTCCTCCAGCTCTCAGCCAGTTCCTTTCTGGCCTTTGTTTTCGGGTCTTCATTGTCACCGTCGGCGCCATCGGCAGAATCCTCATCCTCCATTGGCTTCAACAGCATATCCAACTCCTTTTGCCTCCCCGCGGCCTCTGCGATTTCCCTCAATCTCTCCTGTTTCGCCTCCTCAAGTCGTTTTTCCTCGGCCTCTTTTGCAAGACGCTCTTCTTCCAACCTCCGTGCCTCCTCCGTGGCCTTTTTCACCTTCAAATCAGCCACCTTTCGGGCTCTCTCCTCGGCCTTACTTTTTGCCAACTCCGCAGCCTCCACGGCCTTTTCAGCCTTGCGTTTTTCCACCTTCCAATTTTCATGAGCCTCAAGGGCTAACTGATATGCCTCGTCCTCAGCATCACGATCATCATAAAATACTTCGAGCTCGTCGGGGTCGACGTTATCCGGTGTAGGCAGGGTAACGTACGGCTTGGGGGTTTGCGACTGGTGGTATGAAGTCGTCATTATATCAGATAGCGAAGGAAAATTTTTGAACTTAGAGATGGTGGAGGTTAAAGGACAAGAGGTGAAAATCACATGATGTACCTGCACAAAATTCCATGTGGCACATTTGGTCATCGGGATCAGCGCTCTTGAGGGCAAGAATGCTAAGGGGGGGATACTGTAATGAGCATGCTGCGGACTCCGAGGACTTCAACCTTCAACTCATCCAACCAGCTCCAACGCACTCATCGGAATCTGACGGATTCCGTTTCCCAGTTTCTATTCCATATTTCATATCTCTATTTCACATACTAATTTCACATATTCATTTATCACACCTAGAATCCGTTACGGTAGCGAGTAGGTGTTATATCAGAGTCCACAGAATACTCGACTCCTCCAGATACAGAATATTCCAGACTTATATTATTCTAGCCTCCAATTCCTCAGACTCCGCCCTAGTATATAAACTGTAGAACTAGCAGTACATACCTTAGTTCAAATATCAACTTGGTTTAGCCCAATACTCTCGTACTCACTATCTCTGGCCTTCAAGCCTAATCTCTCTCTTACTATAAGTCCGCAGACTCTGACTCCATCAGGACTTCATCTTGATCCTACCTCATCTTGATTCCACGGACTCCGTCTGTGATCTATCTTAGGGCTATGACCCAAGGGTGACGTTGCTAATAGCTTCGCCAAGCCCATGCACTCCGTGGACTCCTCGGCATGCATTCTAATCCTTTCATCTATTGGCACAATCCTAACACTCGCTTGCCGAGAGCCTTTCTGTAAGCGCCTCTCTTGCCACCTTGAGATCACCACAGATATTGCCAGAGTGATTGTCCAAACATGAGACACCTCAGCGATTATCTTATCTTGAGTCAGGCCCTAACAATTAGCTCGAAGCTTTCCTTTTTCTCCCTCGCACTAGACGTAGGAGAAAACCCATGCCCATCGACATCACCCCCAACATCGACAGAACAACAAGAGATGTAGCAGCCAGCACCTTTGTCGCTGTCACCCTTATTGTAGGAACAGCAATTTTCATTGCCATCATCTTCCACAGACACCGAGACTGGTTCGAATGAAATGGACTAGCCTCCAGAAGGCCATTAACCTATCCCCACCCCCCTTACCATGCTTCTACATTCCTTCCTACAATGGTCAAATTCAGCTCCTTCCAACATACTACCTGCAATACCACACAGATCGATTCTACACACCCCCCATCTCACCAAGTAGGGAGATCCAGTCAAATGCTCCCAGCCCAGAATCTGACATCAGAAACAGAAGAGGAGGAAGAAGCCCAAGCCCCATCGCTAGGCCCTCTGGTACTAGGCACTCCTCTAGGACAACATCTCCCACTTCCTCTTTCGAGGGAGGCATCACTGAACTTATCCGAACCTATCATGGGATTGGAACGAATGACAACAAGCAACAACTACTGGGCCAGGATGGCGGCTGAACAGATTCGACCCTGACCTCTGAGCCCCACCCAGATAGCAACACCCTCCCCTGCCAGACATTATGGGTTGCAAACCCTACTGACCAAAGAAGCTGGCCCACCAGCCCAGAATCCTCCAAGTCAACCAGCCTCAACACAAGGATCTGTTGCTCCATGGACCCCTACCCCCACCTATACCACACCCCCAACCCAGAATACAGACCCCTTACACCTTTGCCGCCAGCTACAAGGACCTTCTCTCCCTCTCCCCCTGAACCTGGAGCCTGAGGGGTTCCTGGACCTGATAGACTTAAAATTGAATAAGAACTCCAGCGACAATGGGACACAGAGGATGAAGAGGAAGTCAGGAGGGCCCTGGCACTATCACCATCCACTCAATCAGCGAGTCAGATGACCCCATATCAGAACCACCCATGCTCAGAATCCTGTCACATGTTCTTGCAGCCAACCTCCAATGAAGACAACTTCAGATCTGTGAGCACAGGCAACCTAGCTATTTACAACGATGACAACCAGGAGAGTTGATGGATCACTACAACCAGAGAAGAGCAGAGGAGGATCCGGACCAACCCCCACAACCCCTTCGGATCAAGATACACCTCGCCGAATGAGAACAAGAGGAATCCCCCTTCTATGTGGGAGGAGATGACAGGATGTGGCCTGAATTATCATAGGATCAGCGAATTGTGATGGGGCCATACCGCACTGCGGCATCAACGATGGGACTACCTGGAATGAGGATGAGACAGTGGCAAAACACAGGAGGAGACACCCTGGCTATGAGAGGGCTGCTGATCAGCAGCGTGCCCAATACTATGGCCCCCACCCAGGAGTATATGTCTCTGGCCTATGACCCAGAACCAAGAAAGAGCACCAGGAGCTCTCCAGAGTTCTGGAAGATATACTCTGAGACTGGAGACAGGATGAGCAAGACCAATGGCAACCCAGCCTTCCAAGAAGTCATGGAGCGATGGATGTCCGAGTTAAGAATGACTGGACCAGCACCTGAATACTTCTGCGACCTGGAAGAGCTCGCCCGCCAAGCAGATCAGCTCCATAATGTCGGGCCCCAAGGCACCTTAATCCAAGCCATACGATGTGGGGTACCCCCCTCGTACACTGACTCCATTGCCAACCTGGGTGCCATGATCCCCCAGATGTACACCGACTGGAAACAATGCATCTGTAACATCTATGAAGAAAAGACCAGGAAGGGGGCCCTCGGCCAACAAACCAGCTGCCAAGTCGACTTCGGGGTGGACCATGTACAGAGGGGCAGAAGAACCAATGGACATTGACTGCCTCAAACGTGAGGGGAAATGCTTCAACTGCAGGGTCAAGGGTCACCTGTCAAAGGATTGCAAGAAGCCAAAGTGTCCTAGAGACCCAAAAACCAGGAAATACACATCGGCCCAGTTACGGGCCATGCTTACCATTGCTGAAGAAGAAGAGAAGACAGAGAAGGTCGAGGAGGTAAAAGGCAAGGCTGAGAAGTGAGTGATTCCACTTTCTCAGCCCAATCCTCCTCTGGTGGTCAGGTTTTGGCTCCCGCTGTGCAGACCTTATCTGAATGTATTAATTTTTTATGTATGTTTACATCTGTATCCATGCATTCGAATATACCCTGTTCATGCTTTCACCTGAGACCTCCCGAAAAGAATCACAAATTATTCAGGCTCTGCCTGAAAAGGACCATAAAAGCAACAAAAACTCCAGCAATACCCATCCCTCTCCTTTCTTGCTAACACTCTCAGTCCTAGAACTTGTTACCCTTCAAGACCTTAAACACCAATGGGGGCTAGAGTTTATCTGAATAATGTTGGGGATCTCCAAGTCATTGATGAAAGAGGTTCTCCCCAAACTGGTCGAGCCTGTCATTGTGGAAGAAGACTGGCCCTCAACAGTGGCAAGAACAGACGAGGAACCAGGAGGAGCACCGATGGATCCCAGGGTAATGGGGGTAGACAGATGGAGTCAAATGACTGAGGAAGTTATGAACCCCCCCACCCCCGCCTATACCACACCCTCAACCCAATCCATGGACCCCCTCCACCTTTGCCGCCAACTGCAAGGTCCTCTCCCTCCTCCCCTAAACCCGGAACCCAAAGAGTTCCTGAACCTAATAGACCTAGAAGTGGGCAAGGATGAGCAGGAGCTCCAATGACAATGGGAGAAGAGGAAGTCTGGAGGGCCCTCGCACCATCACCATCGGCTCAGCCAGTGAGTTGGATGACCCAATTCTTGAACCACCCTCGCCCAGAGTCCTAGTTCAACTGGCAGAACGAGAATGAGAAGATTCCTCATTCTACATTGAAGGAAACGACAGGGCATGGCCCAAGTTATCCCAGGATTAGTGCATCACAATGGGACCATACCACACTGCAGCATGGAACCATCGATGATGGGACTACCTGGAACAAGGAGAAATTAATGAGACAGTGGCAGAACACCGAAGGAGACACCCTGGCTATTAGAGGGCCACCAACCAGCAATGCGCCTTATACTACGGTCCCTGCCTGTTAGGGCCGACTCTCACGTGACTCGTAGTCGGGCAATTGGTAAGCTGTCTTGCATTTGGACAATCACTTTGGCCAATGCCTTGGATGACTCGAGGTAATGAAAGAGGCGCTTACAGAGAGGCTCTTGGCAAGCGAGCAGACAAGTAAGATTTATGTGTAGGTAAACCTTAGCTCGAAGCTGAGGTTATACAGTGAAATCATAGCTACTTAAATACTAAAGTGTGAGTCCTATTATTAGCTACGAAAGTTTTATCGAAGTTGAAAGGCGTGCAAGTCGGGCGACGAGCATGCAATATCATGCGTTGTCCATCATGAAAGATTTGTTGAAGTTGATATGGTGATACAGTGGTGATAGTGCGTAAGCATGATGACACCGATAAGATGCGATAAGACTAGAAAAAAGGAAAAATGTAAATAAATCGTAACATTACCCTCTCGTTAAGGCAGTCGTCCCGACTGCCCTAGGGTTCGTCCTGTTCGTCACATTGTATGCAGTTTGTGATTTCCTTCTCGCTTTCCCTATGCCAATAATTGTCAATAAAGGTTTTCCAAACCTCACGGTCTGGTTCCTCGATCCAAAATTTCTTCCCATCAGTTTGTTCTACTTGGTAGAACATGCTCCATCCACCCGTTGCTTGGTTTTCTCGGTAGCTGCAGTCGACTATTCGTTTGACTGTCTTTTCCGATCTGTCGATGATCTTTCATGCAGTCACGACGGCTTGTGTCTCGGAGAGACTATCCTCGTAGTCCTTGATGGCCTCTTGGGCGTTGGTCATGTCGTCTTCCCGGATCCAGGAGTTATGTTCTCGGGTCCATCCCTTCCACTTAACAAAGTAATCGGTTACAAGTCGCGATTTCTGTCCCTTTTTACCTCAGACTCATCGTGTACGGGAGTCTAGGACTTCTTTGACTTCGTATTCTTCTTCATCTTCGATGAGGTCTGGTGGTGGGGGTGGAGGTTGTTCCTGATTAGGGAACGCCGGTGGGACGTAGGGTGTGAGTAGCTTCTCATTGAAGCGTGGGTGGATTTTCCAATGCGGAAGAAGTTTTAGTTTATAAGCGGAAGTGCCGGTCTTCTCCAGGATAAGGAATGGTCCGACGCGTTTGTCGTCGAGCTTCTTTTTGGGTCGAGGAAGGTGGAGGTTTGTTGCGTCTAGCCATACACGGTCTCCAATGGTGTAGTCGACCGCGTCCCTCTTCTTTTTGTCATACTGGGCCTTCATTTTGCCCGCTGCTTCCTCTAAAGCCTCCTTGGCTTGGCGATGTACTTCTTGCATATCTTCTGCAAACGACTTGGCCAATGGATTGGTAAAGGCAGTCGTCTTGATGGAGTCTGGTAGGACTCGGGGGTTTAATCCATAATTGGTGAAAAAGGGAGTTTGTCCTGTGGAAGAATGGATGCGATTGTTATGGGCAAATGCTGCCATGGCGAGCCATTCGCTCCAGTCCGTCTGTCGGTGGTTGATGAAGAGTCGGAGGTATTTGTTGATCTCCTGATTGGCCCGCTCAGTTTGGCCATCGGTCTGGGGGTGGAAGGCGGTGGAGGCGTTCGGGGTGATGTCGAGGAGTTTCAGGAGTTCCATCATAAATTTGGAAACGAATTGGGGTCCGCGGTCGAAAATTACCGTCTTGGGCATTCCATGGTGAGCGTATACGTGATCGCGTAGGAGCTTGGCCCATCCTTCGGAGGTGAGTTCAACGTTGCAGGCTATGGGGATCACTTCCTTCGAGAATCTGTCGACGATCACTAAGATTGCGTCATAACCGTTAGATTCCGGGAGTCCGGTGATCATGTTGACAGAGATATGGGTCCAGGGTTTGGAGGGGATTTCATTGGGATGTAGGGGGGCAGCCTTGGGATGGGTATCCGTTTTGGTTCGTTGGCACGCTTCACATGCTTTAACATATTTCTCTACCGTTTGTTTGAGTTTTGGCCATCAGAACTCTCTTTGGACGAGTTTTTTGGTCTTTTCTATTCCTGGGTGTCCGGCTGTGATGTGATCATGATGAGTGGCTATAATTTCCCCTCGCAGCTTGTCGTTGCGGGGAACATATATCCTCCCATCATAGTATAACAGTCCTTCTTTTTCGGAGATGCCACGCTCATGGTCAAGGGAGTTCTGGATTCCTTGGTCCCACTTGTCATGATTGCGGGTTATGTCCTTGACTCGTTGGTGAGTTTCACTTGTGGTGGGCATGATCATCGCCTGGAAGTGCTCTGGTTGAAGGACAACAACATCGTCGTTGTCCTTCTTTCCTTGGTTGTGGTCATCCCTTCGACTCAGTAAGTCGGCCTTGCAATTGGAGGTGCCGGGTTTGTGATGTAGGGTAAAGTGATATTCAGCAAGTTCGGTAACCCACCGGGCTTGATGGCGGTTCAACTTCTGGGGTTGGCGGAAATATTGTAGGTTTTGGTGATCAGTCCAGATCTTGAAGTCTTCTGCCGCTCCCATGAGGTAATGCCTCCACTCCTCGAGAGCGAGCATTATTGCCAGGAGTTCCTTGTCGTATATTTCGTAATTTCGCTCAGTGATGGTGAGCGCCTTGGAGAGAAATGCGACTGGTCTCCATCGTTCGTCCTGTTCTTGGCTAAGGACAGCACCGATTGCTCCTTCGCTGGAGTCCGCCTCTACTCGGAACTTCCCGTTTTCTTTGGGAAGGGCTAGCACTACGTCCTCAGCCATCTGTTTCTTTAGACGTTGGAAGGCCTCATTTTGGGCGGCACCCCAGGTCCAGGGGGCATTGCCAGTGAGCTGAGTCATGGGTCATACGATCTTGGAATAGTCCTTGATAAACTTCCAATAGAAGTTTGTAAAGCCCAAAAAGGATTGTAATTCCTTCTTCTTGGTGGGCGTGGGCCATTCGGTTATCCCCTTGACTTTTATGGGGTCCATTCGTACCAAGCCTTTGCTGATGATGATGCTGAGATACTCTGTTTCTAGTACCTCGAATTCACACTTCTTGGCCTTCAGGAAGAGTTTGTGCTCCCTTAGGCACTGAAGTACCCGCTTGACAATGCACCAGTGCTCTTGAAGATCTTTGGAGAAGATCAGGATATTGTCCAGGTAGATGGTGACCTTCCCTTCCATGATGAGGTCATGGAAGATGTCGTTCATCATCCACTGGAAGGTAGCTGGGGAGTTGGTTAGGCCAAAAAACATGACGGTGGGTTCGAAAAGCCCGCGATTGGTTCTGAACGCGGCTTTAGCCTCGTCTCCCTGCTTGATCCGGACGTTATTGTATCCCCAGCATACATCGAGTTTAGTGAAATACTTGGTGCCCCGTAGTTTATCCATGAGTTCTGAAATGAGCGGTAGTGGGTATCGATTCTTGATCATCATTTCATTGAGCTTGCGGTAGTCCTGTACCGGTCGAAGGGAGCCATCCTTCTTTTTTACAAAGAAGAAGGGGGACGTGAATGGGGATTTGGATGGTCGGATTCGTCCTGACTCCAAATTTTCATCGAGGAACTTGTCGAGCTCTTCCTGTTCATGTCAATTGAGTGGATAGACTTTACAGTCAAGTGTCGACTTGGTGTTGGGAATTAGTTCGATGGCGTGATCCCAAGGTTTGTGTTCAGGTAATTCATCGAAGTTCTCCTTTGAGAATAGGTCTTTGAACTCGCGATACTGGGGGGGAACCATTTCTTCAAAGGTTCTCTTGGCTTTCCCTTGGCTGGCCTTGGCTGCCAGGTCATTTGCGTGATGCACCACGTGGATTTCCAATTCCTCTCGAAGGTCGACCATGAGGATGGTCTCGCCTTCTTCCAATTCTTCATCCCAGGGGTCGTCTGCATCTGCATCTGGGAGTGGGAACGGATTTTTCTGGCATTGACACCGGGCGAAGATGACCTTGCCGGTGGTCTAATTGATGACTGGGTTGTGGCAGAGGAGCCAGTCATGTCCGAGGAAAATATCGCCTTTGCCTATGTTGGTGACGGCAAGGTCGATCCTTTCACTGTGGCCCCCCACCGTCATCCTTACCTCTACGAATTCCGTGATCTCCCCTGCTTTATTGCGGGTGCCGTCGGCATTATATACTGAAATGGGGGCCGGTGCAGGTCTGGTGACGAGGCCGTGCTTCTTGACGTAGGCCTCATTTATCGTGCTTCCGGTGCATCCGCTGTCGATGAGTGCCTGGGCCTTAAGGGTCTGACGATTCTCCAATGTCTCAAGTTGGACATCGAGGAATAATTCCTGGACGCCCTTAGTGCTTACTCAGCATTGGTACCGAATTGGTTGTTCCAGCTCATAAAGCTTTTCTCGTGCCCGTTCTCCGCCCTTCCGTAGCGAACTTAAGAGTTGGTCATCGATTTCATTGACCTTCTCCTTGTGTGCCCAGAGATGAAGCGAGGCAAGTGCTTCCGAGTCTGTGCGTGCTTCCATGATGGCCCGAAGGGTCCAGTCCATGCCAAAAGGCTTGAACCAGGTGGACTTCAGGGTGGAAACACTCACTGGGATGGATTCAGAACGCCTTGCCCTCAGCGATTCTTCTTCCTTCTTCACTTGCGCCCTTGCTTGAGACATCTTGAATGAGGTGTCATCTTCTTCATCAGGCACCTCGATGACCGTGGTATTCCGGGCCCGTGGGCATCGCGCATCCGATGCTGGAACCCCGCTTGATCCTTCGACGGTCGGGGGCCTAAGAGGGTCTCCCCTGGTTGGGGCATGCTCCTTCCCCAGAGGTCGCCCGCTGTCGGCTGCTTCATCAGGATTCAGGGGTTTGGGGAGCAGGTTGCTCCGGGAGTGACCGCAAGGCTCGTCGGAACGAACGGAAGGAGCCGTGAGCGTCGCGTTCTTGTCGCATAAACCGTGCTCCCACGTTACTTCCGGGTCCCTCAGCACCAGCACCGGATCCCTATCCTTTCTTGGGACATTTTCTTCCTTCAGGGTCGTGGACGAAAGGGGCGCTGTCTCGATTGGTGTGACGTCTCTGAGAGAACGACGAGAGCTGCAACCTTTCGTTTCTTCTTCCAGGCGAGAGGAGAGGGGGTCGTGTATCTGTGATGGTCCCTGAGCGCGAGGCGAATCATTGGGGACATGGTCGACAGGCATCGACCTCGTACTTCCACCTTCGTCTTGATGTTCCTGTTCAGCGACAACAGGCTCGGCCGGTTCGGGGAGAACCTCCTTCATCCCTAAGGACTGAGAGATCCCCGACATGGTTCAGATGAACTCCGGTCCCCATCGAGTCTGAAGGTCCTGGAGGGTGAGGAGTTCTGGGACAGAAAGTGTGAGCGAAGGAGGGGGATGAGTCTCGCTTCGCTTCTGGGGGATTATGTATGCCTTTTTAGGCAGAGTCTGAATGTTTTGTGATTCTTTTAGGGTGGATTCGGTCTTCTGTGAAATCGAAGCGGGTATATTCGAATGCGTGGATACAGATGTAGACGTACGTAAAAATTTATTATAATCGAGTAAGGTCCACTCAGCAGGACTCAATGACCGACCACCCAGAGAGGAGGATTGGGCCGAGGAAGTGGAATCACTCACTTCTTGGCCTTGCCTTTTACCTCCTCGATTTTCGTGGTTGAGGGCGTCTTCTCCTCAACCTTCTCCTCGTGACTGTGTCCGTGGACCTCCTTCTCATGTGCTTCGTGCAGCTCAGCATCTGTTAACATGGTGCAAAGTTGGGCCATCGTATATTGCCCGCTTTTCGGGTCTCTGGGCCACTTTGGTTTCTTGCAATCCTTTCCCATATGTCCCTTTCCCCCGCAGTTGAAGCATCGTCCTTCCTTTCAGAGGCGATCTATGTCCATTGGTTCTCCGGCTCCTCTGTAAGTAGTCCACCCTGAACCCGACGTCCCTTTGCCGACAGGTTTATCGGCCGTGGAACTTGTCGCACCGGAAGTTCCTTTAGAGGAGCTTCTGGCGGATTGGTTCTTGGGGCGGTCGACATGTCCGATTTTGTCGAAGGCGTTCTTGTGAGCTCTCTCGTCGTATATGTTACAGATGCGTCGCTTCCATTCTTGGTAGGTGGAGGGAATCATGACGCCTAAGTTCGCGATGGATTTGGTGTAAGACTCGGGGACTCCCCTGTGAACTGCCCTGACGATGGCGCTTTGTGGGCCGAAGTCGGTGAGTTGGTCAGCTTGTCGGGCCAACTCCTCGAGGCGTCTGAAGTATTCTGATGTGGTTCCCATCATTTTGAGCTTGTTCATGCATCGTTCCATGACTTCCTGGAGCGCGGGGTCGCCATACTCGACCTTGAGGGTGGCCTTAAATTTGGCCCAGGAAAAGTACCGGTATCTTTCCTCAACTTCGCTCCAGAATTAGTAGCGATATTGGGACCACCAGTTTTGGGGTTTCTCCCCAAAAAGGGAGATGGCGAACATGATTTTGTTGGCGTGGGTGGGGTAGTATGCCTTGAAGATGGAGAAATAGTCTTCACAGGCTCCTGTGAAGCGATGGATGTCGCTACTCTTCCCCTGGAAGTCGGTAGGGAGTCGAACAAGGGTTGGCTTGACTTGGAGCCATGGGTCTTGTTCTTCCGCATTTCCGGAGGGCCAGTAAGGAGGGTCGGGAGGGTCGTATCGGGGAGGGGGTCGTGGGACTGACCATTGGTCAGTTCGGTGCGTTGGACTGCTGTACTGTCTGGGGGCTGGTGCAGTGGGTCATCCTCGGGGTTGTTGTGGCTGGTCGGGGACATCTTGGAGTTCTTTCGGGATGGGTAGGTTGTGGGCCATAGCAAAGGCCCGGGTTCTTTGTAGTTGGGCTACTAGCCCTGCTGTGATGTCCGGGAAGGCGTCTCTCTCGGCTTGGAACTGTTGCCTCCTGGCCTCAGCTTCCTGTGCTTCTCGGACTCGTCGCTCGTCCTCCGTCTCCATTGGCTCACTGGGTCCGGCTTCGCCGGAACCAGCGAGCAGCCTACTCTTGCCTTTCCATGGGTTGCCGTTCCTCCACCATTCTCCGGGCAGTTCATCGGGCATTGGCCTGGGCCATTCGTACGAGGGCCAGGTGTTCTCGTTCATGCTCATCTGCTCTCCAGGTTCAGAGTATATCCTCCAGTCTCCCCTGGAGGGTTCGTGCCTCTTCCTCTGTTCTTGGTCATAGTCCTCGTAGATAGACTCCAGGGGTGGGACCGTAGTCCTGCTCGTGACGGTAGAGCTCCTCTGTTGGGAATAGGTGTAGTCGTCGTCGATGTTCTTCGAGGGACTTGTCAATTCCTCCTCGATTGATGTAGTCCTCCCTTCTAAGGGCCCAGGCCTGGGCACGATACGGTCCGAGAGTGATTCGCTGCTGTGCGGAGAGGGAGGTCCAGGCTCGTTCAGGAGCTCCCAGGTAGAACGGGTTGCTCTCGAGCTCTCGCCTTGCCAGCCTTCGCTCATCTCCGAGGGATCTTGGGGGCTGGTCTGGGTCCTCCTCCAACCGCTGTAGGCAGAATGCGTTCTCAGTCTCCCAAGCTCTTCTTCGTCAGAAGTAGGAAGGTCTCCCGATAGTGCGGATCTGAAGTCGTCCTCTTCTGAGGTTGTCTGGGTCTGCCCGTACTGGTGACTGATTCGAGACGTCGCTGTCATGGTGGGGCTCAGTATCCGGGCTATCTCTTCTTCCTCGGGGCTGTTCGGTTCGGGGGAGTCTTGCAAAAGGGTCTGGGGTATCGGAGGGAGAGGACGTGGACCGTACAATTGACGCCGTAGGTGTACCGGGGGGGGTCCACCCGAGGTCGTAGAGGGGGTCGCGGTGTATGTTCGCTGTCTGGTTGTAGAATGCGGTGCTTCGCGCCGCAATGACGGAGCTGCTTGCTGAAGGCGGAGAAGGGTTTGCAACTCGGAGGGTCGGACGGGGAGGGGGTGTGCTAGAGGGAGTGGGCTCAGTGCCCTCGGCTGGAAGTACGTTTGTACTGCTTCGACGCGACTCTGTCTCGTCATACTTGATAGTTCCGGGCCCGACGTAGGCTCGGATAAGTTCTGTGATGTCTCCCTCGACAGAGGGAGAGCGAGATGCTGTCCTATTGGACTGCCTAGTTCCAGAAGGTCCAGCGACGGGGCTTGGACTTCTTCCTCTTCTTCCATGATAGACCTCGGCATCGCTCTCTGGGCTGGGGGCACCTGATCGGTCCTGCCTATTCGGCGAGACTGGGGGCATGTAGAACTGGTCCCTTCTGTAGGGCTCGTATGTCGGGAAAACGGGCTGAATTTGACCATGGTACGGTGGGATGTAGAATCGGGGAAGAGTGGGGGGAGGATAGGTCAATGGTCTTCTAGGTCCTAGTCTGTGTCGTTTGAACCAGGCTCGGTTTCTGCAATATACAGCAGCGGCAAAGAGGGCTAGTCTGACTAATGCTGCTGCTCCTACAAAGGCTCCTATGGCCTGATTTCTGACTGTTTTGGAGATATTGGGAGTTTGGTTAAGGGTCATATGGGATCCTTCCTGCGTCTGGCATCGTGGAAGGGTGAGGGAAGCTTCGAGCTAATTGTTAGGGCCGACTCTCACATGACTCATAGTCGGGCAATTGGTAAGCTGTCTCGCATTCGGACAATCACTTTGGCCAATGCCTCGGATGACTCGAGGTAATGAAAGAGGCGCTTACAGAGAGGCTCTCGACAAGCGAGCAGACAAGTAAGATTTATGTGTAGGTAAACCTTAGCTCAAAGCTGAGGTTATACAGTGAAATTGTAGCTACTTAAATACTAAAGTGTGAGTCCTATTATTAGCTACGAAAGTTTTATCGAAGTTGAAAGGCGTGCAAGTCGGGCGACAAGCACGCAATATCATGCGTTGTCCATCATGAAAGATTTGTCGAAGTTGATATGGTGATACGGTGGCGATAGTGCATAAGCATGATGACACCGATAAGATGCGATAAGACTAGAAAAAAGGAAAAATGTAAATAAATCGTAACACTGCCCAGGGGTATACATCTACGACTCAGAACCGAGGATGAGCACAACAAGCTCTCCCGAGTTTTGGAAGATATACTCTGAGACTGGAGACAAGACGAGCGAGACTGATTCAAACTCGAACAGATATGATTAGCCCAGGCCACTACCAGACTCCCCTCTGTGGGAATGGTGCAGACCCGGCAACCCATGGAAAGGGAAGAGTAGGCTCCTCGCAGGAGCAGGAGAAGCAGAGTCCAGCACCCAAGCCCAACAAGAAGCCAAACAAAGGTGGATTGATGCAGAGGCGGCAGAACAACAATGACAAGTGACGCAGGCAGAATGGGAACAGGCCCAAGACAAAATTAAGGAAGAGACTTCAGGAAGCAAGGGCCTTCACCTGAGACCATAATCTTCCACTCCCCAAAGAGTTCCAGGAGCCCAACCCACCAAGGGGATGACCGATCCAACTGCCACCCAGAAGATATGGGAGCCTGACCCACAGAATGGACCGATGGTCGGTTCCCCACCCACCCCTAAGGAACAACCCCCCAGATCCCCCATACTGGCCCACCGGGGATGCAGAAGAAGGAGCCCCCTGGCTACAGGTCAAGCCCACCCTCATACGCCTTCCTTCCGACTTCACCGGAAAGCATGATGACATTTACCACTTCACAGGAGCATGCAAAAAATACTTTTCCATTTTCAAAGCCTACTACCCTATGCATGCCAATAAGATTCTCTTCGCCACCTCCCTCTTCGAGAAAAAGCCCCAAGGATGGTGATCCCACTATAAACTCCAATTCTGGAGTGAGGTCAACAAATATTACTGCTACTCCTCCTGGGACAACTTCAAAGCAGCCCTCCAAGTCGAGTTCAGAGACCTAGCCCTACAAGAAGTCATGGAGCACCGAATAGTGAATCTAACAATGACCGGCCCTGCCTCTGAGTACTTCCACTGACTCGAAGAACTCACCTGCCAAGCCAACCAACTCCACAATGTTGGGCCATGGAGCGCCCTAGTCAGGGCCATACGACAAGGAGTTCCTCCTTCTTACACTGACTCCATTGCCAACTTAGGTGTCATGATCCCCCAGACCTACACAGATTGGAAACGATGAATCTGCAACATCTACAAGGAGAAGACTGAAAGGAGGCCTTCGACAAGATTGGTTGTTATGAGAAACCCAAACACAATGCCAGCAGTGGTTTTTTGTCCACTGCTGGCATGACAAGTTCCTTGACTGATAAACCAACCAGCAAGTCAACCTCAGGATGGACCATCTATGGTGGCACCAGGGAACCCATGGACATTGACCGCCTCAAACACAAGGGGAAATGCTTCAACTGTGGGGTCAAGGGTCACCTGTCTAAGGACTGTCCCTGTGCATTCAAATATACCAGCCATGTTCACAACCCTTCCTGAGACCACTCAAAAAGAATCACAACCTATTCAGGCTCCACCTGAAAAACCATATAAGCACCCCAAAAACCCCAATGACACCCATCCCTCTCCCTCACTAACACTCTCAGTCCCAGAACTTATCATGCTCCAGGATCTCAAGCACCGATGGGGGCCAGAGTTCATCTGAACAATGTCAGGGATCTCCAAGTCATTGACAAAGGAGGTTCTTCCTGAAATGGTCGAGCCTGTCATCGCAAAAGAAGAAAACCTTTCAAAAGAGGCTCCCCCTTCCCGAGTCACAAGAATGGACAGGGACATGGAACAGGCACCAAAGGCCCCAGAAGTAAGGTGGGAGCATGATTCATGTGACAAGAACACAATGTCTATGACTCCTTCCATCCTTGGGCCTTCTGGACAAGCCAGAGATGACCTGCACCCCAAACCCTCTTGTCCTGATGAAACAGCTGGCAGCGGACAACCTCTGGGGAAGGAGCATGCCTCAACCAGAGGGACTCCTCAAAGGCCCCTGACCATCAAAGGATCAAGCAGAACTCCCCAGAAGGAAGAAGTGTCAGATGCATGGCATCCTGGGGGAAGAAAGACCACCATGGAAAAGGTGGCCGATGAGGAAGATGATATGTCATTCCAAATGTCCCAACTAAAGGCGCAAGCAAAGAAGGAAGAAGAACCAATCAAGGCAAGGTCATCCAAGTCAAAACCAGTGAGTGTTTCCCCCCTGAAGGTTACCTGGCTCCAGCTGTTTGGTGTGGACTGGACCCTTCAGGCTATCAAGGAAGCACACATGGACTCAGAAGCCTTTGCCACCATCCATCTCTGGGCCCATAAGGAGAAAATCAACAAGATTGATGGGCCTCTCCTTGCCGCTCTGAGACGAGGCAGAGAACTGGCAACCAAAAGACTCCATGAACTGAGTAGACCCATATGGTATCAATGTCGCATGTCAACCAAAGGCATCTGAGAACTGTTCCTTAATGTACAAATCAAGATGCTGGAGAATTGCCAGACCCTCAAGGCCCAGGCCCTAGTTGACAGTGGGTGTATGGGAAGTACCATCAATGAGGCCTACATCAAGAAACACAGCCTTATCACCTGACCTGCACCGGCTCTGATCTCTGTGTACAATGCGGACAGTACCCAAAACAATGCAGGGGAGATCACCAAGTTCATTGAAGTAAGAATGACCATAGGAGGCCATAGCGAGAGGATCGACTTTGCCATCACAAACATCAGCAAAGGCGACATACTCCTCAGGCATGACTGGCTTCTCCAACACAACCCTATTATCAACTGGGCGACTGGCAAGATTATATTCACCTGGTGTCAGTGCCAGAAGAATCCCTTCCTGTTGCCTGATGCAGATCCTGAGGACCGATGGGGCAAAGAGCTGGAAGAAACCATTTTGATGGTCGACTTGAGGGAGGAGTTAGAAATCCATGCCATACATCACATGAATGATCTAGCTGCCAAGGCCAATGAAGGGAAGGCAAAGAAAACCTTCAAAGAAATGGTCCCGCCCCAGTACCGTGAATTCTATGACTTGTTCTCCAAGGAGAACTTTGATGAACTTCCTGAATGCAAACCATGGGAGCATGCCATCGAGTTAATCCCCAATGCCCAGTCCACCCTGGACTGCAAGGTCTACCCCCTCAATAGACACGAACAGGAAGAACTTGACAAATTTCTCGATGGAAACTTTAAGTCTGGCTGAATCCACCTGTCCAAGTCTCTCTTTGCATCACCCTTCTTTTTCGTCAAGAAGAAGGACAGATCACTACGTCCTGTTCAAGACTACCGAAAGCTCAACGAGATGGCCATCAAAAATTGTTGCCCACTCCCCTTGGTCTTGGAGCTCATGGACAAGCTCTGCAGCACCAAGTACTGCACCAAACTGGACATCTGCTGGGGTTACAACAATGTAAGGATCAAGGAGGGAGATGAGCTGAAGGCTGCCTTCCAGACTAATTGTGGCTTATTTGAACCCAAGGTGATGTTCTTTGGATTGACCAATTCACCTGTGATGTTCCAATGGATGATGAACAACATTTTCCATGACCTCATCCACAAGGGAAAAGTGACCATCTACCTCAATGACATCCTGATCTTCTCCAGGGACCTTCAGGAACATCAACAAATCATGAGACAAGTTTTCACTCTGCATCATAAATGTTAGGGCCTGACTCTCACGTGACTCAAGATAAAGAGGGTGCTAAGCTGTCTCATGTTCAGACAATCACTTTGTTGTCTCTATGGGGAATCTCGAGGTGGTAAGAGGAGCGCTTACAGAAGAAGCTCTTGGCAAGCAAGCAGACAAGTAAGATTTAGGTGATATTAAACCTTAGCTCGAAGCTGAGGTTGTACAGTGAGACGTAGCTACTTAAATACTAAAGCGTTGGTGTTAATAATAGCTACAAAAGTTTTACAGAAGTAGAGAGGCATGCTGGTTGGGTGACAAGCATGCAATATCATGTGTTGTCCATCATGAAAGTTTTGTCGAAGTTGATATTGGTGATGGTGAGGTGATAGTGCATAAGTGTGATGACACTGATAAGATGCAATGAGACTGAGATAAGGAAAAAAGTTAATAAATCGTAACATTACCCTCTCGTTAAGGCAGTCATCCTGACTGCCCTAGGGTTCGCTTGGTGGTTCCTCTTCGGTCTTTGCGTACTCCTTTCTCCAATAGTCATTGATATAGTCCCTCCAGTGCTTGTCATTTGGGGAGGGGTTTTCGACCCAGAAGGTCCTTCCGTCTTTCCTCAATACTTGGTAGGAGATAACGTCATTGACATAACAATGATCAAGTATTTCTTTTAGTGTTTTTTCCGATCTGTCGATGACTTTGCAGGCAGTCATGACAGTTCTGGTTTCAGAAATACTGTTTTCGTAGTCTTGTATGGCTTCCTTTGCATTGGCCATATCGTCCTCTCGTACCCAAGAGTTGTGTTCTCGAGTCCAGCCCTTCCATTTGACAAAGTAGTCTGTGACGAGTTGCGATTTCTGTCCTTTCTTGCCATGGACTCGGCATGTTCTTGAGTCTAGGACTTCTTCAATTTCGTATTCCTCTTCGTCTTCGATGAGGTCTGGTGGTGGTGGGCGGGGTTGTTCCTGATTTGGGAACACAGGTGGTACATAGGGTGTTAGGAGCTTCTCATTGAAGTGCGGGTGTATTTTCCAATGTGGAGGGAGTTTGAGTTTGTAGGCAGAGGTGCTGGCCTTTTCCAAAATAAGAAAGGGGCCAACATGTTTGTCATTGAGTTTCTTCTTTGGGTGAGGAAGATGAAGGTTGGTGGAGTCTAGCCATACTCAGTCTCTGATGGTATAGTCCACAGCGTCTCTCTTCTTTTTGTCATATTGAGTTTTCATCCTTCCCGCTGCCTCCTCGAGTGCCTCCTTGGTACCTCCTGCATGTTCTCTGCAAACGACTTGGCCGATGGGTTGGTAAAGGCGGTCATCTTAATGGAATCTGGTAGAATACAGGGGTTGGTTCCATAGTTAGTGAAGAAAGGTGTTTGGCCCGTGGCCGAATGGGTTCAATTATTGTGGGCGAACGCTGCCAGGGTGAGCCATTCACTCCAGTCGGTCTGTCGATGATTAATGAAGATGTGGAGGTACTTGTTGATTTCCTGATTGGCTCATTCTGTTTGGCCATCCATCTGGGGGTGGAAGGCAGTGGAAGCATTTGGTGTGATGTCGAGAAGTTTGAGAAGTTCCATCATAAATTTGGAGACAAACTGCGGTCCTTGGTCTGAGATTACAGTTTTGGGCATACTGTGGCGGGCATATACATGATCGCGCAGGAGCTTGGCCCATCCTTCTGAGGTGAGTTTGACGTTGCAGGCAATAGGGATGATTTCTTTAGAGAATCTGTCAATGATTACCAAACTGGCATCATAGCCATTCAATTCAGGGAGTCCGGTAATCATGTCAATGGATATGTGACTCCATGGTTCTGATGGGACTTCGTTCGGATGGAGGGGTGCAGCCTTTGGGTGGGTGTCGGTCTTCGTCCTCTGGCATGCTTCACAGGCCTTTACATACCTTTCCACCGATTGTTTGAGCTTGGGCCACCAGAACTCTCTTTGAACGAGTTCTTTGGTTTTTTCAATCCCAGGGTGTCCTGCCGTGATGTGGTCATGGTGGGAGGCAATGATCTCCCCTCTGAGCTTGTCATCTCGGGGAACATAGACCTGTCCGTCATAGTAAAGGAGTCCCTCCTTCTCGGAGATGCTGCGCTCGTGATTGAGGGAGTTCTGAATTCCTTGGTCCCATTTATCGTGATTGCGGGTGACATTCTTTACACACTGGTGAGTTTCGTTGACGGTGGGCAAGATCATAGCCCTGAAGTGTTTGGGTTGAAGGACTATGATGTCATCATTATCCCTCTTTCCTTGGTCATGATCGTCTCGTCGACTGAGTAGGTCCGCTTTTCGGTTGGAAGTCCCAGGTTATGGTGTAGGGTGAAGTGGTATTCCGCGAGTTCTGTGACCCATCGGGCTTGTCGGCGGTTTAGCTTCTGAGGTTGACGGAAGTACTGTAGATTTTGATGATCTTTCCAGATCTCAAAGTCTTTGGCGGCCCCCATGAGATAATGCCTCCATTCTTCGAGAGCAAGCATGATCGCAAGGAGCTCCTTGTCATAGATCTCATAATTGCATTCTGTGATGGTCAGCACCTTGGAAAGGAAGGTGACTGGCCTCCATTTTCCCTCCTGCTCTTGGCTAAGGACGGTGCCGATCGCTCCCTCGCTGGAGTCGGCCTCTACTCTGAACCTCCCTGTCTCTTCAGAGGGGAGCACTAATACCACGTCTTGGGCCATCTGTTTCTTCAATCGTTGGAAGGCCTCATTCTAGGCTGTTCCCCAGGTCCACAGGGCGTTGCCAGTCAGTTGGGTCATGGGTCGTACAATCTTTGAATAGTCCTTAATGAACTTTCAGTAGAAGTTTGTAAAGCCCAGGAAGGACTGTAACTCCTTCTTCTTGGTGGGCATGGGCCATTCTGTAATGCCTTTGACCTTGACGGGGTCCATCCAGATGGAGCCCTCGCTAATGATGACACCGAGGTACTCGGTTTCCAGTACCTCAAATTCGCACTTTTCAGCTTTGAGGAAGAGCTTGTGTTCCTGAAGGTGCTGGAGTACACGCTTGACAATCTGTCGATGTTCATGTAAGTCCTTGGAAAAGATCAGGATGTCATCCAGGTAGATGGTTACTTTCCCCTCGTGGATGAGGTCGTGAAAGATGTTGTTCATCATCCACTGGAAGGTTGCAGGCGAATTAGTCAGCCCAAAGAACATGACCATTGGCTCGAAGAGTCCTCAGTTAGTTCGGAATGCAGCCTTGGCTTTGTCTCCTTGTTTGATTTGGACATTGTTATAACCCCAGCAGACATCTAGTTTGGTGAAATACTTGGCACCACAGAGTTTATCCATGAGCTCTGAGATTAGCAGAAGGGGATATTGATTCTTGATGGTCATCTTGTTGAGCTTCTGATAGTCTTGAACAGGTCAGAGCGAACCGTCCTTCTTTTTTACAAAGAAGAAGGGGGATGCGAAGGGGGACTTGGAGGGCCTTATACGACTGGATTCAAGGTTCTCATTGAGGAATTTGTCGAGCTCCTCCTGTTCATAGCGATTTAGAGGGTAGACCTTGCAGTCTAAGGTCCCACGGTTTGCGTTCTGGTAACTCATCGAAATTCTCCTTAGCGAAGAGGTCTTGGAAGTCCTGGTACTGGGGTGGGACCATTTCCTCAAAGGTTTTCTTGGCTTTCCCCTCGTTGGCTTTGGCCGCTAGGTCATTCATGTGGTGTACAGTGTGAATTTCTAGCTCCTCTCGGAGATCAACCATGAGGATGGTCTCGCCCTCCTCCAGTTCCTTGTCCCAGGGGTCTTCTGGGTCAGCATCCGGTAGGGGGAAGGGGTTCTTCTGGCATTGGCATCGAGCGAAAATGATTTTGCTGGTGGCCCAATTGATGACGGGGTTGTGGCGAAGAAGCCAGTCATGTCCTAGGAAGATATCGCCTTTGCCAAGGTTGGTGACTGCAAAGTCGATACGCTTGCTGTGTCCTCCCACAGTCATTTTCATCTCAACAAATTCGGTGATCTCCCCAGCCTTGTTTTGGGTGCCGTCGATCTTGTTGACCTTTTCCTTATGTGCCCAAAGGTGTAGCGAGGCGAAGGCTTCCAAGTCGGTGCGTGCTTCCCTGACGGCCCGAAGGGTCCAGTCCGTGCCAAATGGCTTGAACCAGGTGGACTTCGGGGAGGAAACACTCACTGGACTGGACTTGGAACTCCTCGCCTCATTCAGTTCTTCTTCCTTCTTTGCTTGCACCTTAGCTTGAGACATTTTGAACAACGTATCGTCTTCCTCGTCGGCCACCTCTTCCATAGTGGTCTTTCCTCTCCCAGGATGCCACACATCCGACACTTCTTCCTTCTGGGAGGTCCTGCTTGATCCTTCGACGATCGGGGGCCTTCGAGGGGTCTCTCCAGCTGGGGCATGCTCCTTCCCTGGGGATCGCCTGCTTCCAGCTTTTTCGTCAGGAATCGGGGGTTTGGGGAGCAGGTCGCTCCGGGAGTGACCGGAAGGCCTGTCAAGGACGGAAGAAGCCATGGACATCGCGTTCTTGTCGCATGAACCATACTCCCACATTACTTCCGGGTCCTTCGATGCCTGTCCCATGTCCCTATCCTTTCTTGAATGACTGCCTTCTTCCTGGGTCGGGGACAAGAGAGGTGCCATCGCAACTGGTATGGGGTCCTCAGGTGACAGGTGATGGGCATTATCTCTTACTTCTTCTTCCAGGCAGGGAGAGAGGGGGTCGTGTTTCTGTGACTGTCCTCGAGCGCAAGGCGAATTGTTGCAGACGGAGTTGGCAGGCATCGATCTCGTGTCTCCGCCTTCATCTTGATGCTTCCATTCAGCGACGATGGGCTTGGCCAGTTCGGGGAGTACCTCCTTCATCCTCAAGGACTGGGAGATCCCCGACATTGTTCGGATGAACTCTGGTCCCCATCGAGTCTGAAGGTCCTGGAGGGTGACGAGTTCTGGGACAGAGAGTGTTAGCGATGGAGGGGGATGGGGATCTCCTCGCTTCTGAGGGATTTTATATGTTTTTTTGGGTGGAGACTGAATTGGTTGCGATTCTTTTGGGGTGGTGGTTTCAGACGTACTAGTGAAAGCGACAGAGGGTATATTTGAATGCTCTGAAACAACTAACGTATGTAAAAATGTAATACAATCAGGCAAAGTCTGCACAGCAGGACCCAATGACTGACCACCCAAAGAGGAGGATTGGGCCAAGGAAGTGGAATCGCTCACTTCTCGGCCTCGCCTTTTACCTCCTCAACCTTCGACATCGAGGGTGTCTTCTCCTCGACCTTCTCGTGCGAATGTCCATCTTCTTTATCGTGCTCTTCAGCCTCTGTGAGCATTGCGCAGAGTTGGGCCATTGTATATCGCCCACTTTTCGGGTCTCTAGGCCGCTTTGGCTTTTTACAGTCCTTTCCTAAGTGCCCTTTGCCTCCGCAGTTAAAGCACCTTCCCTCCTTCTTGAGGTGGTCTATATCCATCGGCTCCCTGGCTCCTCCATAGGTAGTCCATCCTGAACCCGACAACCCTTTGCTGGTCGATTTACCGGCCCCGGAACTTGTTGTGCCAGTAGTTCCTTTAGTGGGACTACCGGCGGATTGGTTCTTGGGTCGATCAATGTGTCCGATTTTGTTGAAGGCCTGCTTTTGGGCCTTCTCATCGTAGATATTGCAGATTGGTCATTTCCATTCTGCGTATGTAGAGGGGATCATGAAGGTGGGGACTCCCCTTCAGACGGCTCGGACGATTGCGCTTCGGGGTCCTAAGTCAGTGAGTTGGTCCGCTTGTCAGGCCAGCTCCTCGAGGTGTCGGAAGTACTCAACCACTGTCCCGGTCATCCTGAGCTCGTTCATGTGTTGCTCCATTACTTCTTGGAGGGCAGGGTCGCCATATTCTACCTTGAGAGTGGCTTTGAAATCGTCCCAGGAGAAGTAGCGGTATCGTTCTTCCATCTCGCTCCAGAATTGGTAGCGGTATTGGGACCACCAGTCTTGTGGCTTCTTGCCGAAGAGGGACACTGTGAATAGGATCTTATTTGCATGAGTAGGATAGCAAGCTTTGAAAACTGCAAAATAGTCTTCACAAGCTCCTGTAAAGCAATGGATGTCGCTGCTCTTCCCTTCAAACTCGCCAGGGAGTCGGATTAGTGTAGGCTTCACCTGGAGCCAGGGGTCCTGTTCGGTGGCATCGCCAGAGGGCCAGTAAGGGGGGTTGGGGGGATTGTATCTGGGCGGGGGTCGAGGTACCAACCAGCGGTCTGTTTGGTGAGTGGGACTTCCATACCGTCTCAGAGGCGGTTGAACTGGTCGTCCTCAGGGTTGGGGCTGGTCAGGCATGTCTTGGAGCTCCTTGGGGATGGGTAGATTATTTGCGAGAGCGAACACCCTTGCCCTTTCTAACTGGGCTACTAGGGTGGCAGCGGTGTCAGAGAAGGCATCTCTTTCTGCCTGATGCTGCTGTCTCCTGGCCTCTGCTTCTTCTGCCAGTCATCATCGCTCTTCTGCCTCAGTTTTCATCTGATCGCTGGGTCCTGCCTCTCTGGAGCCAGCGAACAGCCTACTCATCCCCCTCCAAGGGTGGTTCTGGCGCCTCCAATCGATCGGCGGTGAGTCAGGCATTGGCCCGGGCCACTCGCGCCCTTGTCGCCTCGAGTCTTTGGTGTTCGTCCCTTCTCCAATTGGCGAGTAAAGTCGCCAGTTGCTGATTGAGGATTCGTTCCTCTTCTCCTGTTCTTGGCCGTAGCTCTGGGTCGTATACTCCAGGTACTGGTCCATAGTTGAGCTCGTGCCACTATAACTCCTTGTTAATGAAGAGGTTGTGGCGGTTGCGATGCTCTTCCATGGTCTTGTCATCTCCTCCCCTTGCCAGGTAGTCTGCTTGTCGTAGCTCCCAAGCCTGGGCTCGGTAGGCTCCGAGGCCCATCCTCTGGGAGAGGGATAGCATGGGCCAGGCTCAGTCTGGAGTTCCCAAGTAGAATGGGTTACTCTCGAGCTCCCTTCGGGCCAGTCGTCACTCAGTTGTGGCATCTTAAGGGGGCTTGTTACGATTTATTGACTTTTTTCCTTTTTCTAGTCTTATCTCATCTTATCGGCATAATCACACTTATGTGCAATCACCACCGTATCACCGTATCAACTTCGACAAATCTTTCATGATGGACAACGCATGATATTGCGTGCTTGTCGCCCGACTTGCATGCCTTTCGACTTCGACAAAACTTTCATATCTAAGAATAGTACTCACACTTTAGTATTTAAGTAGCTATGATTTCACTGTACAACCTCAGCTTCGAGCTAAGGTTTAACATCACATAAATCTTACTTGTCTGCTCGCTTACCGAGAGCCTCTCTGTAAGTGCCTCTTTCATCACCTCGAAGTCATCTGAGGTGTTGCATAAGTGATTGTCTGAATGCGAGACAGCTTAGCAATCACCTGACTATGAGTCACATGAGAGTCGGCCCTAACAATTAGCTCGAAGCTTCCCTCACCCTTCCACGATGCTAGACGCAGGAAGGATTCCGTATGCCCATACAACAAACCCCCAACATTTCAAAAGAAACAACGAGTACCCTTGCCATGATCTTTTTCATGATAGCAGGAGTAATTGGGACGACAACAGCGGTTGCCACCATTTACTACCGAAACAGAGACTGGTTTGAAAGCCACAGAATTACGTTCAGAAGAGGACGACTGATCTACCCACCCCCGACACTCCCCCGACACTCCCCCGCTTCTACAACCCCCCATACAATGTTCCGGCGTACCCCACGAGCTACGCCATCTATGGACAGGAGTCCTATGGGACGCCCCCAGAGACGCCGACCCAGGACCTTCAGGGCCCCTTCACCGACCTCTACGAACTCAGAGGAAGAACGCCAAGCCCAGTGGCTGGCCCTTCCGGAAACCAGCACTCCTCTGAGGATGCTGGAAGTACTTCCTATGACGAGGGAAGTGTCGAGGAGCTCATTAGAGCCTATCATGGAGTTGGAACGGAACCCCTGGAGGATGCAAGGAGAGAACTGGAGCGAAGCCTCCGACAGATACCTACAGCCGAGGTCACCCAGCCCTGACCGGATAGTGAGACCCTCCCCCAGACGACCCTATGGGTCATCAATCCTGACGAACCCTCCACCAACACCCCCTCACGTGCTTCATCAGAGGGACAAAGATCGACTCCGGAGTATGATTCAGAGGAGAGCCAGAGAAGGGCTCACCTACCAGGACCCTCAAGACTTCACCGCCCCTACCGAAACCAGACCACGTTCAACACACCTACGTCGACAATTATACTCTCCTCCTCTGATCCTGATTCCCCCACCCCCGAGTCCCCCGAACCTGATATCCTTTGACGAAGAGGAGGAGAGACTCCCTTCGCCAGTCCCACCCCCACCAGCTCGCCCTCCACCCTGGCCTCGCTCGACCGCAATGACCCAGGGTTCTATAATGAGCTCCGGCGATGACGCTTATGAATCCACTACCTCGGGCAGCCTTCGTACCAGCGAAGAAGAAGAATTGGAGAATCCCCGCTCGCCTACAGCATTCAACAGCACAAGGAGGACCCAGATGCCCCCCCTAGAGACCCTAGAAGCGAGCGACGCCTTGCTTTACGAGAGATTGAGAGTAATCCCTTCTACTTGGGAACTCCAGACAGAGCCTGGCCATCCCTCTCCCTATCCCAGCGAATGGCCCACGGCACCTACCGGTCCCAGGCCTGGGCCCTTCGAAGGGCAGACTACCTATGACGAGGAGGAGTCAACGAGACTCAGGAGGAGCAATGATTATACGAGCTCAACTACGGCCCCATACCAGGGGTACACATTCCCGATCTATGAGCAAGAACAGAGCAGGAGGAGCGAGTCATCAACTGGCAACTGGCAACTATACTCGCCACCTGGAGAAGAGACGAGGCCGACCGCGCCGAGTTATCCCAGGTACGACTGGCCCAGGCCAATGCCCGACTCACCACCGATCGACTGGAGATGCCAGAACCAGGTCTGGAAAGGGACGAGTAGACTATTTGCCAGTTCAGGACAAGCAGGGCCGAGCGATATCCCCGTTGACCCCCCTGACGTTGACCCCGAAACGGTGCGACGACAACAAGAAGAAGCAGAGGCAGAGGCCAGGAGACAGGAGCACTGGAACAAGCAAGCAGCTTTCCCAGGGCTCACTACTGAATTAGCAAAAGCCATATTGGAAGCAAGAAGTTTCGCACTCACCAATGGGCTACCTCTCCCACCAGAACTAGAGGACCCTAACCGGCATCGAGGACGCCCTGCTGCTCCTGCTCCGAAAAGGTGGGGCAGCCCCACTCATCGAACTGACAGGTGGTCAGTCCCAAGACCACCACCCAAGAACAATCCCCCCGATCCACCAGACTGGCCATCAGGGGACGCAGATGAACAGGCCCCCTGGCTACAGGTGAAGCCTACCCTAATCCGACTCCCCACAGACTTTGAGAGAAAAGGTGATGACATTCACTGATTCACTGGAGCCTGCGAGGAATACTTCTCGATCTTCCGCCCCTACTACCTGACACATGCCAACAAAATCCTATTCGCAATGTCTTTGTTTGGTAAAAGACCCCAAGGCTGGTGGTCCCAGTATCGCCTCCAATTCCGAAGTGATGCGGAAGGACAATACCGATACTGTTCCTGGGACGACTTCAAGGCCGCCCTTCAGGTCGAGTATGGGGACCCCGCCCTCCAAGAAGTAATGGAGAAGTGGATGAATGATCTCTGCATGACTAGCATGGCAGCCGAATACTTCCGCAAGTTGGAAGAACTGGCTCGCCAGGCCGACCAACTTTGCGATCTGGGACCCCGAGGTGCCCTAGTCCGAGCCGTCCGATGCGGTGTACCCGCCTCCTATACCAACTCCATCGCTGACTTAGGAGTCATGATCCCCTCGACATATGCGGAATGGAAACAATGCATATGCAGCATCTATGACGAGAAGGCCCGAAAGCAGGCCTTCGACTGCATAGGCCACTACGACAAGTCGGCCAGCAACAAACCCGCCGGTAATACCTCAAAAGGTAATACCGGCGCGACAAGTTCCTCGGCCGATAAACCTGCCAACAAAGGGTCGTCGGGAGGAGGATGGACCACTTACGGAGGAGCCAGGGAACCAATGGACATAGACTGCCTCAAGAAGGAGAGCAGGTGCTTCAACTGCAGAGGCAAGGGGCACATAGGGAAGGAGTGCAAGAAACCGAAGTGGCCCAGAGACCCGAAAAGCGGGCAATACACAATGGCCCAACTTCGGACGATGCTCACGGAAGCAGAAGAACATGACAAGGAGGAGCATGGACACAGTCATGAGGAGAAGGCCGAGGAGAAGACGCCCTTCATGTCGAAGATTGAGGAGGTAAAAGGCAAGGCCGAGAAGTGAGTGATTCCACTTCCTCAGCCCAATCCTCCTCTCTGGGTGGTCGGTCATCGGGTCCTGCTGTGCGGACATTACCCGATTGTAATACTTCTTTACGTACGTCTCTGTTATCAACGCATTCGAATATACCTGCTCTTGTCACACAGTCACCCAAGACCACCCCAAAAGAATCACAAAACATTCAGACTCCGCCTGAAAAAGCATATATAATCCCACAGAAGCGAAGCGAAACTCATCCCCCTCCTTCGCTTACACTTTCTGTACCAGAACTCCTCACCCTCCAGGATCTTCAGACACGATGGGGACCGGAGTTCATCCGAACAATGTCGGGGATCTCTCAGTCCTTAGGGACGAAAGGGGTTCTCCCTGAACCGGCCGAGCCCGTCGTCGCTGAACGGGAAATTCAAGATGGAGGCGGGGGCATGAAGTCGATGCCTGCTGACCTTACCCACAACGATTTGCCTTGTGCTCGAGGGTCGTCACAGATACATGACTCCCTCTCCCCCCGCCTGGAAGAAGAAACGAAGGGTTGCAGCCCTTGTCGTTCTCTTGGAGACATCATGCCGATCAAGACAGCGCCCCCTTTGTCCCTGACCCCAAAGGAAGAAGACCGTCATTCAAGAAAGGATAGGGACACGGGACAGGCGCCAAAGGGCCTGGGAGTAACGTGGGAGCACGGTTCATGTGACAAGAACGCAGCATGCACGACTCCCTCCGTTCGTCCTGACGAGCCTTCCGGTCACCCCAGGAGCGACCCGCTCCCCAAACCCCCAATGCCTGACGAAGCAGCCAGTAGCAGGCGATCCTTGGGGAAGGAGCGCACCCCAACCGAGGAGGACCCTCGAAGGCCCCCAACCGCCGATGGATCAAGCGGGATTCCAGCATCGGATGTGCGATGCTCATGGGTCCGGAATACCACCATGGTCGAGGTCCCCGACAAAGAAGATGACACGTCCTTCAAAAGGGCTCAAGCCAAGGCACAAGAGAAGAAGGAGGAAGAACCGTTAAGGGCGAGGCATTCCGAATCAGTCCCAGTGAGTGTTTCCACCCCGAAGTCCACCTGGTTCAAGCCGTTTGGCACGGACTGGACCCTTTGGGCCATCAGGGAAGCATGCACGGATTCGGAAGCATTCGCCTTGCTCCACCTCTGGTCACATAAGGAGAAAGTCAACGAGATCAATCATGAGCTCCTCGCCTCGTTAAGAGAAGGAGGGGAGCACACACGGGAAACACTCTATGAATGAGGCCAGCCAATTCGCTACCAACGCTGAATGTCCACGAAAGGCACCAGGGAACTCTTCCTTGATGTACAGCTCGAGACGTTGGAGAACTGCCAGACCCTTAAGGCGCAGGCCCTAGTTGACAGTGGGTGTACTGGGAGTACCATAAGTGAAACCTACGTCAAGAAGTACGGACTCATTACTCGACCGGCACCTGCCCCAATCTCCGTCTACAACGCCGATGGAACACGCAATAAAGCGGGAGAGATCACCGAATTCGTAGAAGTACAGATGACTGTGGGAGGCCACTCTGAAAGGATCAACTTTGCCGTCACCAATATTGGCAAAGGCGACATCTTTCTAGGACACGACTGGCTTCTCTGCCACAACCCTGTCATTAACTGGACCACAGGCAAGGTCATCTTCGCTCGATGCCAATGCCAAAAGAACCCATTCCCACTGCCCGACGCCGACCCAGAAGACCCATGGGACGAAGAGTTGGAGGAGGGTGAAACCATCCTGATGGTTGATCTCAGGGAGGAACTAGAGATTCGTGCGGTACACCACGCCAATGATCTAGCAGCTAAGGCCGCCGAAGGAAGAGCAAAGAAAACCTTCGAAGAGATGGTCCTGCCCCAATATCGCGAGTTCAAGGACCTCTTCTCTAAAGAGAACTTCAACGAGTTACCAGAACGCAAACCATGGGACCATGCCATTGAGTTGATCCCCAACGCCAAGTCAACCCTCGACTGCAAGGTCTATCCTCTGAATCGACACAAGCAAGAAGAACTCGACAAGTTCCTCGACGAAAATTTGGAATCGGGCCGAATCTGACCTTCAAAATCCCCCTTCGCCTCTCCCTTCTTCTTCGTTAAGAAAAAGGATGGCTCCCTCTGACCCGTTCAGGACTATCAGAAGCTGAACGAAATGACGATCAAGAATCGATACCCCCTCCCGCTTATCTCTGAACTCATGGATAAGCTCCATGGTGCCAAATATTTCACGAAATTAGATGTCCGCTGGGGATATAATAACGTCAGAATTAAACAAGAAGACGAGGCCAAGGCCGCCTTCCGCACCAACAGAGGACTGTTCGAACCAACGGTCATGTTCTTCGGACTCATGAACTCGCCAGCTACCTTCCAATGGATGATGAATGACATCTTCCATGACCTCATTATGGAAGGGAAGGTCACCATCTACCTGGACGATATCTTAATTTTCTCCAAGGACCTTCAGGAACACAGACATATTGTAAAACGAGTACTTCAACGCCTAAGAGAACACAAACTCTTCTTGAAGGCCGAGAAGTGCGAATTCAAGGTGCTGGAAACAGAATACCTCGGCATCATCATCAGCGAGGGGTCGGTACGGATGGACCCAGTGAAAGTCAAAGGGATCACGGAGTGGCCCACACCCACCAAAAAGAAGGAATTACAATCCTTCCTGGGCTTTACGAATTTCTATCGAAAATTCATAAAGGACTACTCCAAGATCGTACGACCAATGACTCAACTCACCGGTAATGCCCCATGGACCTGGGGAGCAGCCCAGAACGAGGCCTTCCAATGACTAAAGAAACAGATGGCAGAAGACGTGGTACTGGCCTTACCGAAGGAACAGGGGAGGTTCCGAGTGGAAGCAGACTCCAGTGAAGGAGCGATTGGCACTGTCCTTAGCCAAGAACAGGATGGAAAATGGAGACCAGTTGCGTTCCTTTCCAAAGCGCTAATGGTCACAGAGAGGAATTACGAGATATACGACAAGGAACTCTTGGCGATCATGCTCGTGCTTGAAGAGTGGAGGCATTATCTCATGGGAGCAGCAGAGGACTTTGAGATCTGGACGGAACATCAGAACCTTCAGTACTTCCGCCAACCACAAAAGCTGAATCGTCGCCAGGCCCGATGGGTTATGGAACTCGTGGAATATCACTTCATGCTGCACCATAAGCCTGGAGCTTCCAATCGAAAGGCAGATCTACTCAGCCATTGGGATGACCACGATCAAGGGAAGAAGGATAATGATGACATTATAGTCCTTCAACCCGAACACTTCCGGGCCATGATCATGCCCACGACTAGTGAAACCCATCAACGGGTCAAAGACATCATGCGTAATCACAATAAATGGGACCAAGGAATCCAAAGCTCCCTAGACAACGAGCGCGGCATCTCCAAGAAAGAAGGACTCCTCTACTACGATGGACGCATATATGTTCCACGAGACGACAAGCTCAGAGGAGAGATCATTGCCTCCCACCATGACCACATCACGGCAGGACATCCAGGGATCGAAAAGACCAAAGAACTCATTCAGAGAGAGTTCTGGTGGCCAAAACTCAAACAGATGGTGGAAAGATACGTTAAAGCATGTGAAGCATGCCAATGAACGAAAACAGATACCCACCCAAAGGCCACCCCTCTCCACCCCAATGAAATCCCCTCCGAACCATGGACCCATATCTCCGTCGATATGATCACCGGATTACCCGAGTCCGACGGCTACAACGCCATTCTAGTAGTCGTCGACAGGTTCTCCAAGGAAATCATTCCAATCGCCTGCAATGTCGAACTCACATCGGAAGGATGGGCAAAGCTCTTACGCGACCACGTCTATGCACACCACGGGATGCCCAAGACGGTTATCTCAGACAGAGGACCCCAGTTCGTCTCTAAGTTCATGATGGAACTACTCAAGCTCCTCGATATCACTCCAAACGCCTCCACAGCCTTTCACCCCCAGACAGATGGCCAAACCGAACGGGCCAACCAAGAAATCAACAAATACCTCCACCTATTCATCAACCATCGACAGACAGACTGGAGCGAATGGCTCGCAATGGCAGCATTCGCCCATAACAACCGCATCCATTCATCCACCGGACAAACTCCCTTCTTCACCAACTATGGACTGAACCCCCGAGTTCTACCCGATTCCATCAAAACGACTGCCTTCACCAACCCATCGGCCAAGTCGGAGAACATGCAGAAGATACATCGTCAAGCCAAGGAGGCACTAGAAGAGGCAGCAGGAAGGATGAAGGCCCAGTACGACAAGAAGAAAAGAGACGCCGTCGACTATACCATCAGAGATCGAGTATGGCTCGATTCCACTAATCTTCACCTACCCCGACCTAAGAAAAAACTCGATGACAAGCACGTGGGCCCATTCCTGATCCTGGAAAAGGCCGGCGCTTTGGCCTATAAACTCAAACTCCCACCTCATTGGAAGATTCACCCCTGGTTTAACGAGAAGCTTCTAACACCTTATGTACCCTCGGCCTTCCCGAACCAAGAACAACCCCCCGCCCCACCACCAGACCTCATCGAAGACGAAGAGGAATATGAAATCGAGGAAGTCCTAGACTCGTGCACACGCCGAGTCCGTGGAAAGAAAGGACAAAAATCCCAACTCGTGACCGACTACTTCGTCAAGTGGAAAGGGTGGACCCGAGAACACAACTCCTGGGTACGAGAGGACGACATGGCTAACGCCCAAGAAGCCATTCAGGACTATGAAGACAGCATCTCCGAAACAAGAACTATCGTAACCGCATGCAGGGTTATCGACAGATCGGAAAAAACTGTCAAACGGATAGTCGACTGCTCCTATCGAGAAAACCAAGCCACAGGAGGATGGAGCATGTTCTATCAAGTAGAACGGATCAATGGAAAGAAATTCTGGATTGAGGAGCCCGACCGTGAACTTTGGAAAAGTTTCATTGACGACTACTGGCAGAGGGAAAGCGAAAAGGAGGTCACCAACTGCATACTATGCGACCAAGAGGAGGAAGACGATACACCATGGGAAGAGGACATAGGGCAGTCGGGACGACTGCCTTAACGAGAGGGTAATGTTACGATTTATTGACTTTTTTCCTTTTTCTAGTCTTATCTCATCTTATCAGCATAATCACGCTTACACGCAATCACCACCGTATCACCATATCAACTTTGACAAATCTTTCATGATGGACAACGCATGATATTGCGTGCTTGTCACCCGACTTGCATGCCTTTCGACTTCGACAAAACTTTCGTATCTAAGAATAGTACTCACACTTTAGTATTTAAGTAGCTATGATTTCACTGTACAACCTCAGCTTCAAGCTAAGGTTTAACATCACATAAATCTTACTTGTCTGCTCACTTGCCGAGAGCCTCTCTGTAAGCGCCTCTTTCATCACCTCGAAGTCATCTGAGGCATTGCATAAGTGATTGTCTGAATGCGAGACAGCTTAGCAATCACCCGACTACAAGTCATGTGAGAGTCGGCCCTAACAGGGCTCATCTGGATCCTCGTCTCTCTGGCATGTCTGGAATGCGAGCGGGGATTTTCCTGCTCTTCTCCTCTGCTGATAGCTAGGTCGCTTGATGAAGCGGATAAAAAGTCGTCGTTGTCATCGCTCTCCATAGAACCCTGGGTCTGTGGGGTTGAGTGAGGCCAGGGTGGAGGGTGAGGAGTCGGTATTGATGATGATGTCTGGGAGGGTTCGAGAAGGTCCTCCACTTCCACTTCTTCCTGGAAGTTGATCAGATCTGGAGGAGTCGGCGGCGGTGGGGGAGGAGTATACAACTGATGGTGCAGGAGTATCAAAGGTGGTCTGGGAGGTTCAGAACAGGTGATGGATGCTAGGGTCTCCCGGTAGGTGAGCCCTTCTTCTACTTGCCTCTGAATTGTCAGAGGCTCTTCCTCTCTCCTCCAAAGAGGCGTCGAGGTCAGGTAATTCAATGGGTTCAGTGGGGTTGGTGACCCATAGGGTCGCCTGGGGAAGGGTCTCACTACTGGGCTGGGGCTGAGGGGTCTCGGTTGTAGGTATCTGGCGGAGGCTTCGCTCCAACTCTCTCCTGGCATCCTCCAGGGGTTCTGTTCCAATTCCATGGTAGGCTCTAGTGAGGTCCATGATGTCTCCCTCAATAGAGGGAGTACTCCTTGCATCGTCGGAGGAGTGCCTGGTTCCAGAGGGGCCAGCGATGGGGCTTGGGCTTCTTCATCTTCTTCCGATGTCGGACTTGGAGGATGAAATGTCCCCGTTGTTCGCCGACTCTGGGGGCATCTGATAGATCTCCCCTCCATTCCCTCCTTCGTAGACAGGGTAGCCAGGGAGGAAGGGTTGCGGTGGAACATTATAAGGTGGTATGTAGAAAGGGGGAAGTGTCAGAGGTGGGTAGACTAGTTGTCCTCTTCATAGGGTTATCCCATGGTGTTCAAACCACTCTCTGTTTCGGTAATAGACTACAGCGGCTCTGGTCGCTGTTCCAACAACTGCTGCTGCCATAAATAAGGCAACTGCAACTGTGCTTGTTACTTCTGGGGTCGTGTTGGGGGTTTGTTGTAAGGGCATATGAAATCCTTCCTTCATCTGGCATTGTGAAAGGGTAAGGGAAGCTTTGAGCTAATTGTTAGGGCCCAACTCTCATGTGACTCAAGATAAAGAGGGCGCTAAGCTGTCTCACATTCGGACAATCACTTTGGCGTCTCTATGGGGAATCTTGAGTGGTAAGAGGAGTGCTTACAGAAGAAGCTCTCAGCAAGCAAGCAGACAAGTAAGATTTAGGTGATGTTAAACCTTAGCTCGAAGCTGAGGTTGTACAGTGAAACATAGCTACTTAAATACTAAAGTGTTGGTGTTAATAATAGCTACGAAAGTTTTACAGAAGTAGAGAGGCGTGCTGGTCGGGCGACAAGCACGCAATATCATGCGTTGTCCATCATGAAAGTTTTGTCGAAGTTGATATCGGTGATGGTGAGGTGATAGTGCATAAGTGTGATGACACTGATAAGATGCGATGAGACTGAGATAAGGAAAAAAGTTAATAAATCGTAACAATAAACCAGGAACCGCCAACTGCAAGGCCGACCTACTCAGCCGGTGAGATGACCATGACCAGGGCAAAAAGGACAATGATGTCATAGTCCTGCAACCCAAACATTTCTGGGCCATGATCATGCTCACCATCAGTGAAACCCATCAGCAAATCAAGGACGTTACCTGAGATCACAATAAGTGGGACCAGGGGATCGCCAATTCTCTCAACCATGAACAGAGCATTTCCGAGAAAGAAGGAGTACTGTACTATGATGGATGCATCTATGTTCCTCATGACAACAGACTCCGCACAGAAATTATTGCGGCTCATCATGACCACATCACCGCAGGACATCTGGAAATTGAGAAGACAAAAGAACTCATCCAAAGAGAGTTCTGGTGGCCAAAACTCAAACAGACAGTAGAGAAGTATGTCAAGGCATGCAAAGCATGCCAACAAATGAAGACCAACACTCAACCTAAGGCCACACCCCTTCACCCCAATGAGATCCTGTCCAAACCATGGACTCATATCTCAGTCGACATGATCACTGGACTCTCAGAATCCAACGGCTATGATGCCATTCTTGTGGTCGTCAACAGGTTCTCCAAGGAGATGATCCCCATCGCCTGCAATGTCGAACTCACCTCTGAAGCATGGGCCAAACTCCTACACGACCATATATATGCTCATCACAGTATGCCCAAAATGGTGATCTCTGACTGAGGACCTCAATTCATCTCTAAATTCATGACTGAACTCCTCAAACTCCTCGATATCACCCCAAATGCTTTCACTGTGTTTCACCCACAAACTGATGGACAGACAGAACGAGCCAATCAGGAAATCAACAAGTACCTCTGCATCTTTGTCAACTACCAACAGATGGATTGGAGCAAATGGCTTGCTCTTGCCACTTTTGCACACAACAACCAAGTTCACTCCACCATGGGACAGACCCCATTCTTCACCAATTAAGGAATGAACCCCTGTGTACTCCCCAATTCCATCCAAACCACACTGTTCACAAATCCATCTGCCAAATCATTTGCTGAAAACATGCAAGAAGTACACCATCAAGCCAAGGAATCACTGGAGGAGGCAGCAGGCAAGATGAAGGCTCAATATGACAAGAGGAAGAGAACTGCAGTGGACTACGCTGTCAGAGATAGAGTATGGTTAGACTCTACCAACCTCCACTTACCCTGCCCTAAGAAGAAGCTCAACGACAAGCATGTCAGACCATTCCTGATCCTGGAAAAGGCTGGCGCTTCCACCTACAAGCTTAAACTTCCCCCTCATTGGAGGATTCACCCACACTTCAATGAGAAGCTGTTGACCCCATACACACCCCCTGCATTCCCTAACCAGGAACAACCCCCACCACCACTGCCAGACCTCATCAAAGACAAAGAAGAATACAAAGTCAAAGAAGTCCTGGATTCCCACATGCACCGAGTCTGCAGCAAGAAAGGACAAAAATTGTGCATCGTAACTGACTACCTTGTCAAGTGGAAAGGGTGGACCTGAGAACATAACTCTTGAGTACAAGAGGACAATATGACAAATGCTCAAGAAGCGATCACTGACTATGAGGAGAGCATCTCCCAGACAAGGACCATCGTGACAGCTCACAAAGTCATTGACAGATCCAAAAAGACATTAAAGGAGATCATCAACCACCGCTATGCCAAAGGAACCATCTCATACCGAGTACTCAGAAAAGACAGAAGAACATTTTGGGTTGAAAACCCTTGCCCAAACAACAAGGATTGGAGACTACATCAATGAATACTGGAGAAAGGAGTATGAAAAGTCACAAGAAGAGGATAATGTTACAATTTATTCACTTTTTTTCTTTTTCTAGCTTTATCTTCATCTTATCTTCATCTTATCGCACCTGTATCGCTGATTGGCCAGTTCATATCAATCAACTTGATGGACAATGCATTGATATTCACCAAAAACTACCGCCTTTTAGTATATAAGTAGCTACCTTTTCACTGTAACACTTTAGCTTCGAGCTAAGGTTTAATATCACTAAAACTTACTCGTCTGCTCGCTCACCGAGAGTCTACTTGCCAAATGCCTCTCTCTCTCTTATCTCGAACACCAATGAGGGTGTGCAGAGTGATTGTCTGAATGTGAGACAGCTCCATGCTTACCTCAGTTTGAGTCATGTGAGAGTCGACCTAACACTATGAGTCCTCATAATGTTCAAGATGAGAGAGAGAGTGGCTAATGGTTAGACTCTCAGCAGGTGAGCAAGTGAGTAAGTTCTGTGTGATTAAACTTTAGCTCAAAGCTGAGGTATTACAGTGAAAATAATGCTACTTAATACTGAAGGGTCAGGGCTAATAATAGAATGAAACAAAAGAAACACGAGGTGAGTATATACAGCATCACAGCAGACATGCACTCTTTGGTGATAATCATATGTCGTCTAGCAAGCTGATTGATATGAACTGTCCATGCAGTGATAGAGGTGTGATAAGATGAAGATACAGCTAGGAAAAAGGAAAAAAAAAATGAATAAACCATAATAACATTACTCTTTCATTAAGGCAGTCATCCTGACTGCCATTAGGGTTCATCAGGGGGTTCCTCCATTGACTTATTGAGTTCCTTCTCCTAATATTTGTCAATAAACTTCTTCCATCCTGAGTTTTTGTTTGGGTTCTCCAGCCAAAACATCTTCCTATCTTGTCAGACGACGAAGTAGAAGACTATTTTGCCATGGTAGTGATGGTCGGTTATTTCCTTGATCATTTTTTGGGACCTGTCTATGACTCTGCATGCTGTCACAACAGTTTTGGTTTTGGAAATATTCTTCTTGTAGTCAGCGATTGCTTCTTTGGCATGTTCCATGTCATCCTCTTGTACTCACAAGTTGTGTTCCCTCGTCCATCCTTTCCACTTGACCAGGTAATCAGTTATGAGGTGTGATTTCTGTCCTTTCTTTTCTCACACCCAACAGGTTTGTGAATCCAGGACTTCTTTGACCTTGTATTCTTCCTCTTCTTCAATAAGTTCTGGTGGTGGTGGTGGGGGTTGTTTCTGGTTAGGGAAGGCAGGGGTGTGTATAGTGTCAAGAGCTTCTCATTGAAGTACAGATGGATCTTCCAATATGAGGAAAGTTTGAGTTTGTTGGCTGATGTGCCAGTTTTTTCAAGGATCAGAAATGGCCTGACATGTTTATCATTGAGCTTTTTCTTTAGGCAGGGTAGGTGAAGGTTAGCAGTGTCTAGCCACACATGGTTTCTGATAGTGTAGTCCACTGTGTCTCATGTCTTTTTGTCATATTGTGCCTTTATTTTTCCTGTGGCCTCCTCTAGTGATTCTTTTGCCTTGCAGTGCACTTCCTACATGGTTTCAGTGAAGGTTTTTGCAGAAGGATTAGTGAAGGGTGTCATTCTGATGGAGTCCAGTAATATTCAAGGGTTTGTTTCATGGTTGGTGAAGAATGAGGTTTGCCTGATGGTGGAGTGAATCTGGTTGTTGTAGGCGAAGACTGCAAGGGCTAGCCATTCACTCCAGTCTATCTGTCTGTAGTTTATGAAGATGCAGAGATACTTGTTGATTTCTTAGTTGGCTCTCTCTATTTGTCCATCCATTTGGGGATGGAAGGCCATGGAGGCATTGGGGGTAATGTCTAGAAGGCAAAGTAGCTCGGTCATGAATTTTGAGATGAACTGTGGCCCCCTGTCTGAGATCATGGTTTTGGGCATCCTGTGGCAGGCATAAACATAGTCACATAACAGCTTGGCCCATCCTTCTGAAGCCAATTCAATGTTACATGCTATTGGGATAATTTCTTTGGCAAACCTGTCAACAATTATGAGGATGGCATTGTAGCCATTGGAATCCAGTAGTCCAGTGATCATGTTGACAGATATGTGAGTCCATGGTGTCAAGAGGACCTCATTCAGATAAAGAGGGGTAGCCTTGGGTTGGGTGTCAGTCTTAGTCCGCTGGCATGCTTCACATGCCTTGATATATTTTTTGACAGTCTGTTTGAGTTTTAGCCATCAGAACTCTCTTTAAATGAGTTCTTTGGTCTTCTCGATCCCTGGGTGCCCAGTGGTGATATGGTCATGGTGGGCAGCAATGATTTTGCCATGAAGCTTGTCATTGCAAGAGATGTAAATTTGCCCATCATAATATAGGAGTCCTTCCTTCTCAGAGATGCCTTGCTCATGGTTGAGGGAGTTGGCAATTCCCTGGTTCCACTTGCTATGATTTCAGGTGGCATTCTTGACTTGTTGGTGGGTCTCACTGGTGGTAGGCAGGATCATTGCATGGAAGTGCTTGGGTTGGAGGACTATGATTTTCTTGTTGTCCTCTTTGCCTTGGTAGTGGTCATCCCTTTGGGAGAGGAGGTTTGCCTTGCCATTGGCAGTGCCTGGCTTGTGGTGCAGGGTGAAATGATACTCAGCAAGTTCAGTGACCCATCAGGCTTGTTGACAATTGAGTTTCTGATGCTGACAGAAGTACTGGAGGTTCTGATGATTGGTCCAGATTTCAAAATCTTTGGTGGTGCCCATGAGATAGTGTCTCCATTCCTCTAGAGTGAGTATGATGGTGAGAAGCTCCTTATCGTAGATCTCATAGTTGCATTCAGTGGTTGTCAGGGCCTTGGATAGGAAGGCAACTGGCCTCCACTTTCTGTCCTGTTCTTGACTAAGGACAGCGCCTACCACTCCTTTACTAGAGTCGGCCTCTACTCAGAACTTTCTGGTCTCCTTTGGTAGTGCGAGGACTACATCTTCTGCCATCTGTCTTTTCAGCTGTTGGAACACTTTATTCTGGGTGGTTTCCCAGCTCCAGGGGGCATTCCCAGTGAGCTGGGTCATGGGGTGGACAATCTGGGAATAGTCCTTTATAAATTTCCAGTAAAAATTTGTAAAGCCAAAAAAGGACTGTAACTCCTTTTTCTTAGTTGGAGTTGGTCACTCAGTGATGCCTTTCACCTTGCCAGGATCCATGCATATGGATCCTTTGCTGATGATGACACTGAGATACTCAGTTTCCAGTACTTCAAACTCACACTTCTCAGCCTTGAGGAATAGCTTGTGTTCCTGAAAGTGTCAGAGCACTTGTTTAATTATCTACCTATGCTCTTGAAGATCCTTGGAGATGTTATGATTTATTCACTTTTTTTCTTTTTCTAGTCTTATCATATCTTATCGGTGTCATCACACTTACGCACTATCACCACCTCATCACCGATATCAACTTCGACAAAACTTTCATGATGGACAACACATGATATTGCATGCTCATCGCCCGACCAGCACGCCTCTCAACTTCTACAAAACTTTCGTAGCTATTATTAGGACCAACTCTTTAGTATTTAAGTAGCTACGCTCTACTGTACAACCTCAGCTTCAAGCTAAGGTTTACCAACACATAAATCTTACTTGTCTGCTTGCTTGCCGAGAGCTTCTCTAGTAAGCGCCTCTTTCATCATCTCGAGTCATCCGAGGCATTGGCCAAGTGATTGTCCAAACGCAAGACAGCTTACCAATTGCCTGACTATGAGTCACGTGAGAGTCAGCCCTAACAATTAGCTCGAAGCTTCCCTCACCCTTCCACGATGTCAGACGAAGGAAGGATTCTACATGCCACTCCAACAAACACCCGACATCTCAGAAACACTCAGAAACCAGGCCATAGGAGCCTTCATAGGAGCAGCAGCACTAGTGGGACTAGCCCTCTTTGCCGCTGCCATATATTGCAGAAACCGAGACTGGTTCGAACAACACGGACTAGGACCAAGAAGACCATTGACCTACCCTCCACCCACCCTCCCACGATTCTATATCCCGCCTTACAATGGTCAAGTTCAGCCCGTTTTCCTGACATATGAGCCCTACCAAAGGGACCGATTCTACATGCCCCCTGTCTCGCCAGATAGGCAGAACAGGTCAGATGCCCCCAGCCCCAAGACTGACATCGGGATTTATCATGGAAGAAGAGGAAGAAGTCCAAGCCCCATCGCTGGACCCTCTGGTATTAGGCAGTCCTCTAGGACAGCATCTCGATCTCCCTCTGATGAGGGAGACATCACAGAACTTATCTGAGTCTACGTTGGGCCCGGAACTATCGAGTATGACGAGACAGAGTCGCGTTGAAGCAGTACAAACATACTTTCAACTGAGGGCACTGAGCCCAATCCTATTAGCACACCCCCTACCCATCTGACCCTCAGAGTTACAAACCCTTCTCTGCCTTCAGCAAGCAGCTCCGTCATCGTGACAAGAATCGAGACATTCTATCGCCAGACAGAGCACGTACACTGCGACCCCCTTTATGACCTTGGCTGGACCCCCCCCAGCACACCTATGACATCAATTATACGGACCACTTCCTCCCCCTCCCCTTACGAATCCCCCTCCAGAGAACAGCCCCGACCAGACCAGCCTCGAGAACAAGGAAGTAGCCCGGATATTGAGCCCCTCGACGAGGGCAGCATCTCGAATCGCTCATCAGTACGGGTCAACCCGGTCGACCTCCGAAGAGGAAGACTTCAGATCCACGATATCGGGAGACCTTCCTACTTCCGACGAAGAAGAGCCTGGGAGACTGAGAATGCATTCTGCCTATGGCGGATGGAGGAGGACCCAGACCAGTCCCCCAGAGAGCTTAGGGACGAGCGACGACTTGCAAGACGAGAACTTGAGAGCAATCCATTCTACCTGGGAACTCCAGCCCGAGCCTGGACCTCCCTCTCAGTACAGCAGCAAATTACGCTTGGACCCTATCGCGCCCAGGCCTGGGCCCTTAGAAGAGAGGACTACGTCAGGAGAGGAGGGATTGACGAGTCGTTGGAAGAACATCGACGATGACTACATCTATTCTCAACTGAGGAGCTCTACCGTCACAAGCAGGACTATGGTCCCACCCCTGGAATCTATATACGAGGGCTACGACCAAGAACAGGGGAGGAGACACGAACCCTCCAGAGAAACCTGGAAGATATACTCCGAACCTGGAGATCCGACGAACATGAACGAGAACACCTGGCCCATGTATGAATGGCCCAGGCCAATGCCCGACGAACCGCCCAGAGAATGGCGGAGGAATGGGAACCCCTGGAAAGGAAAGAGTAGATTGCTTGCCGGGTCTGGTGAAGGAGGGCCCAGCGAGCCCATGGAAACCGAAGAAGAACGACGAATACGAGAGGCAGGGGAAGCGGAAGCAAGAAGGCAACAATTTCAGGCCAACAAAGATGCTTTCCCCGACCTCGCAGCAGGGCTAGTAGCCCAACTAGAAAGGACCAGAGCATTCGCCCTCGCCCATAATCTACCTATTCCAAAGGAACTCCAAAACGTTCCTGATCTCCACCAACCCCGAGGACGACCCGTGGCACCAGCCCCTCGAAGGTATGGAAGCCTGACCCATCGAACCGACCGATGGTCGGTACCCCGACCCCCTCCAAGATATAACCCCCCAGACCCTCCATACTGGCCCTCCGGTGATGCTGCCGAACAAGACCCATGGCTCCAGGTAAAGCCAACGTTAATCCGAATGCCCGGAGACTTCCAGGGAAAAGGTAGCGACATCCATCGCTTCACTGGGGCATGTGAAGACTATTTCGCCGTCTTCAAAGCCTACTACCCCACTCATGTGAACAAAATTCTATTCGCGGTATCACTCTTCGGCGAGAAACCCCAGGGCTGGTGGTTGCAATACCGATACCAGTTCTGGAGCGAAACCAAGGGACGATATCGATACTTCTCCTGGGATGACTTCAAAGCTGCCCTTAAGGTCGAATATGGGGACCCCGCACTCCAGGAAGTCATGGAGCGGCGCATGAATGAACTCAAGATGACAGGAACCGCATCCGAGTACTTCAGGCACCTCGAAGAATTGGCCCGACAAGCTGACCAACTCACCGACCTCGGACCACGAAGCGCCATTGTCAGGGCAGTCCATTGGGGAGTCCCCGAGTCCTACACCGACTCCATCATGAACCTAGGCATCATGATCCCTTCCACTTACCCCAAATGGAAGCAGCGCATCTGCAGCATATACGACGAGAAGGCCTGCAAGACAGCCTTTGACAAAATCGGGTATGTCGACCACCCAAAGAACCAACACGCTGGAAGCTCCTCTAAAGGAACTTCCGGCATGACAAGTTCCATGGCCGACAAACCCGCCAGCAAAGGGTTGTCAGGATCGGGATGGACTACCTATGGAGGAGCCGGAGAGCCGATGGATATCGACTGCCTCAGAAAGGAAGGCAGGTGTTTCAATTGCGGAGGAAAGGGACACCTGGGAAAGGATTGCAAGAAGCCAAAGCGGCCCAGAGACCCAAAAAACGGGCGATACACAATGGCCCAACTTCGCAGCATGCTCACAGAAGTGGAAGAACATGACAAGGAAGTGCACAGGCACAGTCATGAGGTTCAGGTTGAGGAGAAGATGCCCTCGACATCAAAGATTGAGGAAGTAAAAGGCAAGGCCAAGAAGTGAGTGATTCCACTTCCTCGGCCCAATCCTCCTCTCTGGGTGGTCGGTCATTGGGTCCCACTGTGCAGACTTTACCTGATTGTATACATATCTTATGTACGTCATCTGTCTTAAAGCATTCGAATATACCACCTGCCGTGTTTACAAGTTTACCCGAGACCACCTGAAAAGAATCACAAAAAATCCAAACTCTGCCTGAAAAGGCATATATAATCCCCCAGAAGCGAAGCGAGACTCATCCCTCTCCTTCGCTTACACTTTCTGTCCCAGAATTTCTCACCCTCCAGGACCTTCAGACTCGATGGGGGCCAGAGTTCATCTGAACAATGTCAGGGATCTCCCAGTCCTTAGGGACGAAGGAGGTGCTCCCTGAACTGGCCGAGCCTGTTGTCACTGAGTGGAAACCTCAAGACGAAGACAGGGGTAAGAGGTCGATGCCTGTCGACCTTGCCCACAACGATTCGCCTCACGCTCGAGGGCCGTCGCAGATACACGACCCCCTCTCCCCCTGTCTGGAAGAACAAGCGAAAGGTTGTGGCTCTCATCGTTCTCTCGGAGACGTCACACCGATTGAGAGAGCGCCCCTTCCGCCCACGACCCGAATGGAAGAAGACGTCACAAGAAAGGATAGGGATCCGGGACAGGTGTCAAAGGACCCGGGAGTAACGTGGGAGCACAGTTTATGCGACAAGAATGCGACGCTCACGACTCCCTCCATTCGTCTTGACGAGCCTTCCGGCAACTCCAGGAGCAACCCACTCCCCAAACCCCCGAATCCTGATGAAACAGCCAATGGCGGGCGACCTCTGGGGAAGGAGCATGCCCCAACCAGGGGAGACCCTCTTAGGCCCCCAACCCTCGAAGGATCAAGCGGGATTCCAGCATCGGATGTGCGATACTCACGGGTCTGGAAGACCACCTTCATCAAAATCCCCGACGAGGAGGATGACACCTCGTTCAAGATGTCACGAGCCAAGGCGCAAAAGAAGAAGGAAGAAGAAACGATAGAGGCGAGGCGTTTTGAGTCAACCCCAGTGAGTGTTTCCCCCCCGAAGTCCACCTGGTTCAAGCCGTTTGGCGCGGACTGGACCCTTCGGGCCATCAGGGAAGCATGCACGGACTCGGAAGCCTTTGCCTCGCTCCATCTCTGGGCACATAAGGAGAAAGTCAATGAGATCGATTCCGATCTCCTTCGCTCGTTAAGGGAAGATGAGGATTCAGCCCGAGAGCAGCTGTATGAGTTAGGGGAACCCATTCAATATCAATGCCGAGTATCCACTAAGGGAGTACGGGAGTTGTTCCTCGACGTCCACCTTGAGACACTGGAGAATCGCCAAACCCTTAAAGCCCAGGCCCTTGTCGACAGCGGATGTACCGGAAGCACGGTAAATGAGGCTTTTGTCAAGAAGCATGGCCTCATCACCAGACCCGCCCTGGCCCCCATTTCAGTATACAACGCTGATGGCACCCGCAATAAAGCTGGCGAGATTACCAAATTCGTGGAGGTACGGATGACCGTGGGAGGTCACCATGAAAGAATTGACTTTGCCGTTACCAACCTCAGCAAGGACGACATCTTCCTGGGTCATGACTGGCTCCTCTGACATAACCCAGTTATCAACTGGGCTACCAGCAAGATCATATTTGCCCGCTGTCAGTGTCAGAAGAACCCATTCCCACTCCCAGACGCCGACCCGGAAGACCCGTGGGATGAAGAGTTGGAGGAAGGAGAAACCATACTAATGGTTGACCTCAGGGAGGAGTTGGAAATCCATGCCATACACCATGCAAACAATCTCGCCGCCAAGGCCACTGAAGGGAAGACCAAAAAGACCTTCGAAGAAATGGTCCCACCCTAATATCGTGAATTCGAGGACCTTTTCTCTAAAGAGAACTTTGATGAGCTACCCGAGCGTAAACCATGGGACCATGCCATCGAACTAATCCCCAACGCCAAGTCGACCCTCGATTGTAAGGTCTATCCCCTCAATCGGCATGAACAGGAAGAACTCAACAAGTTCCTCGATGAGAACTTGGAATCAGGCTGAATCCGCCCCTCCAAGTCCCCCTTCGCCTCCCCCTTCTTCTTTGTTAAAAAGAAGGATGGATCCCTCCAACCGGTTTAGGATTACCGAAAATTGAACGTGATGATGATCAAGAATCGATACCCCCTCCTGCTTATCTCTGAACTTATGGATAAGCTTTGTGGTGCCAGATATTTCACAAAGCTGGACGTCCGCTGGGGATATAATAACATCAGAATCAAACAGGGAGATGAAGCCAAAGCCGCCTTTCGTACCAATCAGGGACTGTTTGAGCTGACGGTTATGTTCTTCAGACTTACGAACTCACCGGCAACCTTCCAGTGGATGATGAACGACATCTTCCACAATCTCATCATAGAGGGGAAGGTTACCATCTATCTCGATGACATCTTAATCTTTTCCAAGGACCTGCAGGAGCACCGACGAAAGAAGTGCGAGTTCAAGGTACTCGAGACTGAATACCTCGGCATCATTATCAGCGAGGGATCTGTATGGATGGATCCGATCAAAGTCAAAGGGATCACTGAGTGGCCCACACCCACCAAGAAAAAGGAGTTACAATCCTTTTTGGGTTTCATGAACTTCTATCAGAAGTTTATCAAGGACTACTCCAAGATCGTATGCCCTATGACCCAACTGACCGGCAACGCGCCTTGGACCTGGGGAGCCGCCCAGAATGAGGCATTCCAACGACTCAAAAAACAGATGGCCGAAGATGTAGTACTCGCATTGCCCAAGGAGGAGGGAAGGTTCCGAGTGGAGGCTGATTCCAGTGAAGGAGCGATAGATGCTGTTCTCAGCCAGGAACAGGACAGAAAATGGAGGCCAGTTGCATTTCTATCAAAAGCGCTCACTGTCACCGAACGCAATTACGAGATATACGACAAAGAACTCCTTGCAATCATGTTAGCCCTCGAAGAGTGGAGGCATTACCTAATGGGAGCCGCTGAAGACTTCGAAATCTGGACCGACCATCAAAACCTCCAGTATTTCCGACAACCTCAGAAGTTGAACCGTCGACAGGCCCGCTGGGTCACAGAACTTGCAGAATATCATTTCACGCTCCACCACAAACCCAGAGCCTCCAACCGAAAGGCCGACCTCCTCAGCCGCCGAGACGATCATGACCAGGGAAAAAGGGACAACGATGACATTATAGTCCTGCAACCTGAACATTTCCGCACCATGATCATGCCAACAACCAACGAGACCCACCAGAGGATCAAAGATACAACTTGGAATCATGATCGATGGGACCAAGGGATTGCCAACTCCCTCGATCACGAGCGGGGCATCTCAGAAAAGGAAGGACTGCTGTACTATGATGGGCGGATATACGTTCCCCATGACAACAAGCTACGAGGGGAAATCCTAGCTGCCCACCATGATCACATTACAGCTGGACACCCAGGAATAGAAAAGACAAAGGAACTCGTTCAAAGGGAATACTGGTGGCCTAGGCTCAAACAGACGGTGGAGAAGTATGTCAAGGCATGCGAAGCATGCCAACGAACAAAGACAGACACTCACCCAAAAGCCGCCCCCCTTCACCCTAATGAAGTCCCGTCTGAACCCTGGACACACATATCCATCGACATGATCACTGGACTACCAGAATCCAATGGGTATGATGCCATCCTAGTCATCGTAGACCGATTCTCCAAAGAAATCATCCCGATTGCCTGCAATGTCGAATTAACCTCCGAAGGATGGGCCAAGTTACTCTGCGACCACGTCTACGCCCGACATGGAATGCCCAGAACGGTCATCTCCGATCGAGGACCTCAGTTCATCTCAAAGTTCATGATGGAACTCCTTAGACTCCTCGACATCACCCCCAATGCATCCACTGCTTTCCACCCCCAAACTGACGGCCAAACCGAACGGGCCAACCAGGAGATTAATAAATATCTCCATATCTTCATCAATCACCGACAAACAGACTGGAGTGAATGGCGCGCACTGACCACGTTCGCCCACAATAATCGCATCCACTCAGCAATGGGTCAAACACCCTTCTTCACCAATTATGGAACGAACCCCCACATACTACCAGACTCCATTAAAATGACTGCCTTCACCAACCTGTCAGCCAAATTGTTCGCAGAAAACATGCAGGAGGTACATCACCAAGCCAAGGAGGCGCTGGAGGAAGCGGCCGGAAGGATGAAAGCCCAGTACAACAAGAAGAAAAGAGACGCCATGGACTATGCCATCGGAGACCAAGTATGGCTCGACTCCACTAATCTTCACCTTCCCCGTCCCAAAAAGAAGCTTGACGACAAACGCATTGGCCCATTCCTTGTTTTGGAAAAGACCGGCGCTTCCGTGTACAAACTGAAACTCCCCCCGCATTGGAAGATCCACCCACGCTTCAATGAGAAGCTTCTAACACCATACATACCACTGGCATTCCCCAACCAAGAACAGCCCCCGGCACCACCACCAGACCTCATCGAAGACGAAGAAGAATACAAAGTCGAAGAAGTCCTGGACTCTCGTACGCGACGAGTCCGAGGCAAGAAAGGGCAAAAATCATGACTCGTAACAGACTACTTCATCAAATGGAAAGGCTGGACCCAGGAACATAACTCATGGGTCCAGGAAGACGACATGACTAACGCTCAAGAAGCCATTGACGACTACGAGGACAGCATTTCCGAGACAAGAACTATCGTGACCACATGCAAGGTCATCGACAGATCGGAAAAGACCGTCAAACAAATAGTCGATTGTAGCTATCGAGAAAACCAAGCAACGGGCGGATGGAGCATGTTCTACCAAGTAGAACGAGTTGACGGCAAGAAATTTTGGGTCGAAGAATCAGATCGCAAGGTCTGGAAGGCCCTCATTGACGATTACTGGGCAAGAGAGAGCGAGAAAGAAGTTACCAACTGCATACTCTGTGACCAAGAAGAGGAGAACGACAAACCCTGGGAGGAAGACATAGGACAGTCGGGACGACTGCCTTAACGAGAGGGTAATGTTACGATTTATTCACTTTTTTCCTTTTTCTAGTCTTATCATATCTTATCAGTGTCATCACGCTTATGCACTATCACCACCTCATCACCGATATCAACTTCGACAAAACTTTCATGATGGACAACGCATGATATTGCATGCTCATCGCCCAACCAGCACGCCTCTCAACTTCTACAAAACTTTCGTAGCTATTATTAGGACCAACTCTTTCGTATTTAAGTAGCTACGCTCTACTGTACAACCTCAGCTTCGAGCTAAGGTTTACCAACACATAAATCTTACTTGTCTGCTTGCTTGCCGAGAGCTTCTCTAGTAAGCACCTCTTTCACCACCTCGAGTCATCCAAGGCATTGGCCAAGTGATTGTCCGAATGCGAGACAGCTTACCAATTGCCTGACTATGAGTCACGTGAGAGTCAGCCCTAACAGGAGAAGATCAGGATGTCATCTAGGTAGATAGTTACCTTCCCTTCATGGATCAGGTCATGGAAAATATCATTCATCATCCACTGGAAGGTGGTGGGTGAGTTGGTGAGTCCAAAAAACATGACTGTAGGCTCGAAGAGGTTGCGGTTGATTCTGAATGCTGCCTTTGGCTCGTCCTCCTCCTTTATTCTGACATTATTATAACTCCAACAGATGTCCAGCTTGGTGAAGTATTTGGTGCCATGGAGTTTGTCTATGAGCTCAGAGATTAGGGGAAGGGGATATCGGTTCTTGATGGTCATCTTGTTGAGCTTTCAGTAGTCTTGTACAGGGTGAAGCAAACCATCCTTCTTTTTTATGAAGAAGAAAGGGGATGTGAAAGGAGACTTGGAAGGTTGGATCCTTTCTGAGTCAAGGTTTTTGTCAAGGAATTTATTGAGTTCTTCTTGTTTGTTGTAGTTGAGGAGATAGACTTTACAGTCTAAGGTAGATTGAGCATTCAGTATCAGCTCAATAGCATGGTTCCAGGGTGTGCATTGAAGTTTTATTTTGAAAACAGGTCATGGAATTCCCAGTATTGTGGTGGGACCATCTGTAACGAGCATGCCATGGACTCTGCAGACTTAACCAATTCATCCAACCGGCTCCAACTTACTGATCAGAATCTGACGGCTTCTGTTTCCTGGTTTCTATCTTATATTTTATATTTTCCATTTCATTTACTAATTTCACATATTCATTTATCACACCTAGAATCCGTCACGGTAGCGAGTAGGTGTTATATCAGAGTCCACGGAATATTTGACTCCTCCAGATACAGAATATTCCAGACTTATATTATTCTAGCCAGCTCCATGTTATTCCAGCCTCCGATTCCTCAGACTCCACACCAGTATATAAACTCTAGAATTAGCAGTACATACCTCATTCGAATATCAGCCTGGTTTAGCCCAATAACTCTCACATTCACACACTCTCTAGCCTTCAAGCCTAATCTCTCTCTTACTATAAGTCCATGGATTCTGACTCCATCAGGACTTCATCTTGATCCTACTTTGTCTTCATCCCATGGACTCTGTCTGTAATCTATCTTAGGGCTTCGACCCAAGGGTGACGTTGCTAATAGCTTCGCCAAGCCCACGCACTCCGTGGCTTCCTCAGCATGCATTCTAATCTTCTCTTCTATTGGCACAATCCTAACAACGCTGAAGATGAGCTCAAAAATCTTTGGATGTGCGATGGCGACCAGATTATGAAGTATATAGTCCATTTCAATCAACATGCCACCATTGTTGACTATGGTGACAATTTCCTTTGCCATGCCTTTTACTGTAGACTTTGCTCACAGATTAAGGATGATATGGCACACCATGGTAAGCCCAATAATCTCCATGACATGCATATCCTCACACAGGAACTCAACACATGTTATTGGACTTGGAAGGCCAAAATTTCATGTGAAAATTGTGACAAGCCTTCCTCTTCCTCATTCTCATTCTCCAAACCTAAGAGTTCAGGTTCAAACTTGAGCTCTTCCTACAACACCATGGCACTGAAGTCCTATGGCTCAGGCTCCATGGGATCTGCCTCCATCTCCCAGTCCTCTTCCAGCTTCTCTACTTTCACCAAGAAGCCCCATACTGACAAGCTAGGCAAAGATGGCAAGCTCACTCCTGAGGAGAAGGAACACCATTGCAAAAACAACCTCTGCATGTTCTGTGGTAATAAGCACAAGACTGAGGACTGCAACAAGTGCAAGGCTGTGGCTTCTGCTCATGGCTATGCTGCTGAGGTCTCAGAGCCTCCCACTTCCATTGATCTGGCTCCTATGGGGTTGAAAAAATAGAGAGCAGCCCTGTTTCCTCCATGCAAGGACAGGGTTGCATTAACTGTCACTGCACCTTGGAGATTGTAACCCTCAATGCTGCTGCTCTTTCAAGCCATTCATTAACTGTATCACTATCATCTGAAGTTGGTTCTGGATTGGAACCTGATAGATCCCCTATTACTATCATTCTTTGTTTTCTTGTTCTCATTGATTCTAGTTCAAGTCATTGTTTTGTCAACTCCAAATATATTGAGGATCATAATCTCCCTACAAAATCCATTCTCCCTGTTCAACTTCGACTTCTTGACAGCTCTGCCAGATCTCACATTTCCCAATCTATTACTCTCTCTATACAGTTTCCATCAGGAGATATCATTCCTATTGACTTTTATATCACACATCTTGATTCATGTTGTAATATTGTCCTGGGAGACAACTGGCTTTCCTGCTACAATCTATTGATTGATTGGGCAAAGCACAGTATCACTTTCCATTCAAAGCTATTCAGTGCTTCTATCCCTACTAGCACTTCTGTGGCTACCAATGTGGCAGCCCACTCAGACCCTTCAGGTCCAATTCCATCATCCAAACCCACTCCGAGATCCTGATGGACTCTGCCACCATATGAGCCTATCTACTCATATCCTTCCATCCCATCATTCTCTATTTTGGTTTCACTGAAGATTTCAATTATTTCCATGGCTGCTTTCATATAGGCTTGCGCAGAAGAAGGTGCTCAACAGTACACCCTACAACCTTCTATGCCAAGTGTTAGTGGTCAAGCTGCCTCTGCAGCCCCTGTAGATTTATCTGATATCCCACTGGAGTACCATGACTTCGCCAATGTGTTCAGTTATTCCCTCTCAGAGAAATTTCCTGAGCATCACTCTTATGACCTTAAAATCAATCTTGAGAAAGGCACGTCTCCTCTGCTTGGCTATTACGATTTATTAACTTTTTTCATTTTTCTAGTCTTATCTCATCTTATCGGCATAATCATGCTTATGCATTATCACCACCGTATGTTAGGGCTGACTCTCACATGACTCGAAGTTGGGTGATTGCTAAGCTGTCTCGCGTTCAGACAATCACTTTGGCAACGCCTCGGATGACTCTGAGGTGATGAAAGAGGCGCTTACAGAGAGGCTCTCGGCAAGCGAGCAGACAAGTAAGATTTATGTGTAGGTAAACCTTAGCTCGAAGCTGAGGTTGTACAGTGAAATCGTAGCTACTTAAATACTGAAGTGTGAGTACTATTAATAGATACGAAAGTTTTATCGAAGCCAAGGGGCGTGCTAGTCGGGCGACGAGCATGCAATATCATGTGTTGTCCATCATGAAAGATTTATCGAAGTTGATACAGTGATACAGTGGTGATTATGCATAAGCGTGATTATGCCGATAAGATGAGATAAGACTAGAAAAAGGAAAAAAGTTAATAAATCGTAATATTACCCTCTTGTTAAGGCAGTCGTCCCGACTGCCCTATGTCTTCCTCCCAGGGTTTGTCGTCTTCCTCTTCTTGGTCACAGAGTATGCAGTCTGTGACTTCCTTCTCGCTCTCTCTTTCCCAATAGTTGTCAATGAATTTTTTCCAGACCATCCGGTCGGGTTCTTCAATCCAGAATTTCTTTCTGTCGGTTCATTCTATTTGGTAGAACATACTCCATCTGCCTGTCACTTTGTTTTCACGATAGTCATGATCGACTATTCGCTTGACTGTTTTTTCTGAGCGATTGATGACCTTTCGAGCAGTTACAATGGCTTGGGTCTTGGTGATGCTGTCCTCGTAGTCCTTTATGGCTTCTTGTGCATTAGCCATGTCGTCTTCTCGGACCCATGAGTTATGTTCCCTCATCCAGCCTTTCCACTTGACAAAGTAGTCAGTGACAAGTCGTGATTTCTGTCCCTTTTTCCCTCGAACTTGGCGAGTGCAGGAGTCTAGGACTTCTTCGACTTCATACTCCTCCTCATCTTCGATGAGGTCTGGTGGTGGTGGCAGTGGCTGTTCTTGGTTGGGGAATGCTGGTGGTATGTATGGAGTTAGGAGCTTCTCATTGAAGCGTGGGTGGATTTTCCAATGGGGTGGAAGTTTAAGTTTATAGGCGGAGGCGCTGGTCTTTTCTATGATCAGGAAGGGGCCGACACGCTTGTCGTCAAGTTTTTTCTTGGGGCGAGGTAGGTGAAGGTTGGTCGATTCTAGCCATCCTCGATCTCCAATGGCATAATCCACTGTGTCTCTCCTTTTTTTGTCATATTGGGCCTTCATCCTCCCGGCCGCTTCCTCTAGTGCTTCTTTGGCTTGTCAGTGTATCTCCTGCATATTCTCAGTGAACGACTTGGCCGATGGGTTAGTGAAGGCCATTGTTTTGATGGAGTCCAGTAGGACACGGGGATTGGTTCCATAATTGGTGAAGAAGGGGGTTTGGCCTGTGGCCGAGTGGGTTCGGTTATTGTGGGCGAACGCCACCAATGCAAGCCATTCCCTCCAGTCCGTTTGTCGGTGGTTAATGAAAATGCACAAGTATTTGTTGATTTCTTGGTTTGTGCGCTCGGTCTGTCTGTCCATTTGTGGGTGGAAAGCGGTGGACGTATTCGGGGTAATATCGAGTAGGCGAAGAAGTTCGGTCATAAACTTCGAGATGAATTGGGGCCCTCGGTCAGAAATGACTGTCTTGGGCATCCCATGGCAGGCATATACATGATTGTGTAGGAGTTTGGCCCATCCTTCAGAGGTGAGTTCAACGTTACAGGCGATGGGGATCATCTCTTTTGAGAATCTGTCGATGACCACCAGGATGGCATCATAGCCATTGGATTCTGGGAGTCCAGTGATCATGTTAACAGAGATATGAGTCCATGGTTCAGAGGGGACTTCGTTGGGATGGAGGGGGGCAGCCTTCGGGTGAGTGTCCGTCTTTGTTCGTTGGCATGCTTCACATGCTTTAACATACTTTTCTACCGTCTGCTTGAGCTTAGGCCACCAGAACTCTCTTTGGACAAGTTCCTTGGTTTTTTCAATCCCTGGGTGTCCCGCCGTGATATGGTCATGGTGGGAGGCAATGATTTCTCCCCTGAGTTTGTTGTCTCGGGGGACATAGATCTGTCCATTGTAATAGAGGAGTCCTTCCTTCTCAGAGATTCTGCGCTCGTGGTCGAGGGAGTTTTGGATTCCTTGGTCCCATTTGTCATGATCTCGGGTTACGTCCTTGACACGTTGGTGAGTTTCCGAAGTGGTGGGCATGATCATGGCCCTGAAGTGCTCGGGTTGAAGGACTATGATGTCGTTGTTGTCCTTCTTACCTTGGTCATGGTCATCTCGTCGGGAGAGGAGATCGGCTTTTCGGTTGGAAGCACCTGGTTTATGGTGAAGAGTGAAATGATACTCGGCGAGTTCAGTGACCCACTGTGCTTGTCGATGATTTAGCTTCTGGGGCTGACGGAAGTATTGTAAATTTTGATGATCTGTCCAGATCTCAAAGTCTATGGCTGCACCCATAAGATAGTGCCTCCATTCTTCAAGTGCGAGCATGATGGTGAGGAGCTTCTTGTCGTAGATCTCATAGTTTCGCTCGGTGACGGTTAGCACCTTGGAGAGGAAGGCGACTGGCCTCCATTTCCCATCCTGTTCTTGACTTAGGACAGCGCCCACTGCTCCCTCGCTGGAGTCTGCCTCTACACGGAACTGCCCTTTCTCCTTCGGTAGTGCTAACACCATGTCCTCCGCCATCTGTTTCTTGAGTCGCTGGAATGCCTCGTTCTGGGTGGCCCCCCAAGTCCAGGGAGCATTACCGGTGAGCTGGGTCATTGGGCATACAATCTTGGAGTAGTTCTTTATGAATTTCCGGTAGAAATTCATAAATCCCAAGAAGGACTGTAATTCCTTCTTCTTGGTGGGCATAGGCCACTCTGTGATCCCCTTGACCTTCACAGGATCCATCCGTACTGATCCCTCGCTAATGATGATGCTGAGGTACTCTGTTTCCAGCACCTCGAACTCACACTTCTCAGCCTTGAGGAATAGTTTGTGTTCCCTGAGCCGTTGAAGTACCCGTTTTACGATTTGTCGGTGTTCCTGAAGGTCCTTGGAGAAGATCAGGATGTCGTTGAGATAGATGGTGACTTTTCCTTCCGTGATGAGATCGTGGAAAATGTCGTTCATCATCCACTGGAAGGTCGCTGGCGAATTGGTCAGACCGAAGAACATGACGGTCGGTTCGAAGAGGCCATGGTTTGTTCGGAAGGCCGCCTTGGCCTTGTCTCCCTGTTTGATTCGTACATTGTTGTAGCCCCAATGGACGTCCAGTTTGGTGAAATACTTTGCACCGTGGAGTTTGTCCATGAGTTCCGAGATGAGAGGTAGTGGATACCGATTTTTGATTGTCATCTCGTTGAGCTTCCGATAGTCCTGGACAGGTCAGAGGGAGCCATCCTTTTTCTTAACAAAGAAGAAGGGGGACGCGAAGGGGGACTTGGATGGGTGAATCCGTCCCGACTCCAAGTTTTTGTCAAGGAATTTGTCAAGCTCCTCTTGTTCATGCCGATTGAGAGGATAGACCTTGCAGTCGAGGGTTGATTTGGCATTGGGAATCAACTCAATGGCGTGGTCCCAGGGTTTACGTTCGGGTAACTCGTCAAAATTTTCTTTAGAGAATAGGTCCTTAAACTCATGATATTGAGGGGGAACCATCTCTTCGAAAGTTTTCTTGGTCTTTCCTTCGTTGGCTTTAGCCGCTAGGTCATTTGTGTGATGTACTGCGTGGATTTCCAATTCTTCTCGCAAGTCTACCATGAGAATGGTTTCGCCTTCCTCTAATTCTTCATCTCAGGGATCATCTGGATTGGCGTCTGGCAGAGGGAAGGGGTTCTTTTGACATTGGCATCAGGCAAAGATGATCTTGCCGGTGGCCCAATTGATGACCGGGTTGTGTTGAAGAAGCCAGTCATGCCCGAGGAAGATATCGCCTTTGCCGATATTGGTAATGGCGAAGTCGATCCTTTCAGAGTGGCCTCCTATGGTCATCCGTACTTCTATGAACTCGGTAATCTCCCCCGCCTTGTTGCGCGTCCTGTCAGTGTTATATATGGAGATTGGGGCAGGGGCAGGTCAAGTGACAAGGCTATGCTTCTTGACGTAGTTCTCACTGATGGTACTCCTGGTGCACCCACTGTCCACTAGAGCCTGAGCTTTAAGGGTCTGGCGATGTTCTAACGTTTCGAGTTGTACGTTGAGGAAAAGTTCTCGGACACCTTTGGTGGATACTCGATGTTGATAGCGAATTGGTTGCCCTAATTCGTAGAGCTGCTCCCGTGCTCTAGCTTCCTCCTTCCTTAGTGAGGCGAGAAGTTCATCGTCGATCTCGTTGATCTTTTCCTTATGGGCCCAGGGATGTAGCGAGGTGAATGCTTCCGAGTCCATGCATGCTTCCCTGACAGCCTGAAGGGTCCAGTCTGCGCCAAACGGCTTGAACCAGGTGGACTTCGGGGTGGAAACACTCACTGGGTTTGACTCGGAACGCCTTGCCCTCAATGATTCTTCTTCCTTCTTCTCTTGTGCCTTGGCTTGCGTCATCTTGAATGACGTATCATCTTCTTCATCTGGGACCTCGACCATGGTGGTATTCTGGACCTGTGAGCATCGCGCATCCGATGCTGGAATCCCACTTGATCCATTGGTGGTCGGGGGCCTTCGAGGGTCCTCCTCGGTTGGGGTGCGCTCCTTCCCCAAGGATCGCCCGCTGCTGGCTACTTCGTCAGGAATCAGGAGTTTGGGGAGTGGGTCGCTCCTGGAGTGGCTGGAAGGCCCATCAAGACGGACGGAGGAAGTCATGGACGTCGTGTTCTTGTCGCATAAACTGTGCTTCCACGTTACTTCCGGGTCCTTCAGCGCCTGTCCCATGTCCCTATCCTTTTTTGAACGACTATCTTCTTCCTTTGGGGTCACGGACGAAAGGGGCACTGCCTCGATCGGTGTGACGCCTCCGAGAGGATGACGAGAGCTGCAACCTTTCGTTTCTTCTTCCAGGTGGGGGGAGAGGGGGTCATGTATCTGTGATGGCCCTCGAGCGTGAGGCGAATCGTTGCGGGCAAGGTCGACAGGCATCGACCTCATACCCCCACCTCCATCTTGAGAGTTTCGTTCAGCGATGATGGGCTCGGCCAGTTCGGGGAGAACCTCTTTCATCCCTAAGGACTGGGAGATCCCCGACATTGTTTGGATGAACTCCGGTCCCCATCGAGTCTGAAGGTCCTGGAGGGTGAGGAGTTCTGGGACAGAAAGTGTGAGCGAAGGAGGGGGATGAGTCTCACTTCGCTTCTGGGGGATTTTATAGATCTTTTCAGACGGAGTCTGAATTCGTTGTGATTCTTTTGGGGTGGTCTCGGGGGAAGTGATCAAAGCGGGTATATTCGAATGCACAAAAACAGTTGTAGACATACGTAATTTTATATTACAATCGGGTAAAGTCCACTCAGCAGGACCCAATGACTGACCACCCAGGAAGGAGGATTGGGCCGAGGAAGTGGAATCACTCACTTCTCGGCCTAGCCTTTTACCTCCTCAATCTTCGTTGTCGAGGGCATCTTCTCCTCAACCTTCTCCTCATGACTGTGTCCATGCTCCTCCTTATCATGTTCTTCGGCTTCCGTCAGCATCGTGTGAAGTTGGGCCATCATATATCGCCCGCTTTTCAGGTCTCTAGGCCGCTTCAGCTTCTTGCAATCCTTTCCTAAGTGCCCCTTTCCTCCACAATTGAAGCACCTGCCCTCCTTCTTGAGGTGGTCTATGTCCATTGGCTCCCCGGCTCCTCCATAGGTGGTCCATCCCAAACCCGACAATCCTTTGCTGGCCAGTTTGTCGGCCGAGGAACTTGTCGCGCCGGTATTACCTTTAGAGGTAGTACCGGTGGGTTTGTCCTTGGCTGACTTGTCGTAATGGCCGATTCGGTCGAAGGCCTGTTTTCGGGCCTTCTCATCGTAGATGTTGCATATGTGTTGTTTCCATTCAGCATATGTCGAGGGGATCATGACTCCTAAGTCGGCGATGGAGTCGGTGTAGGAGGCAGGTATGCCTCGTCGGACGGCTCGAACTAGGGTGCCTCGGGGTCCTAGGTCACGGAGCTGGTCGGCTTGGCGGGCCAGTTCTTCCAATTTGCAGAAGTACTCAGCCGCAGTGCCAGTCATCCTTAGGTCGTTCATCCGCTTCTCCATTACTTCTTGGAGGGCGGGGTCCCCATATTCAACTTGTAGGGCGGCTTTGAAGTCGTCCCACAAGCAGTACCGGTATCGTCCTTCAGCGTCACTCCGGAACTGAAGGCGGTATTGGGACCACCAGCCTTGGGGTCTTTTGCCGAACAAAGATGTTGCGAATAATATCTTGTTGGCGTGCATGGGGTAATATGCTCAGAATATTGAGAAATATTCCTCGCAGGCTCCCATGAATCGATGGATGTCGTCCCCTTTCCCTTCGAAGTTGGCGGGGAGTCGGACTAGAGTGGGCTTCACCTGTAGCCAGGGAGCCTGTTCATCTGCATCCCCTGATGGCCAGTCTGGTGGGTCAGGGGGGTTGTTCTTGGGTGGCGGTCTTGGGACTGACCACCTATTGGTTCGATGAGTGGGGCTGCCCCATTGTTTGGGGGCTGGGGCTGCGGGTCGTCCTCTTCGTTGACTGGGGCCTTCTAATTCTGGAGGGAGGGGTAATCCATTGGTGAGTGCAAAACTTCTGGCTTCCAACAGTTTTCTGGTTAGGTCATCGACGAGTCCTGGGAAAGCTGCTTGCTTGTCCCGGTGCTCCTGTCTTCTAGCTTCTGCCTCCACCTCTTCTTGTTGTCATTGCGCTGTTTCGGGGTTGATGTCGAGGAGGTCGACAGGGATATCACTGGGTCCTGCTTGTCCTGACCCAGCGAATAACCTACTCGTCCCCTTCCAGACCTGGTTCTGGCGTCTCCAGTCAGTCGGCGGCGAGTCGGGCATTGGCCTGGGCCAGTCGTATCTGGGATAGCTCAGCACAGTCAGCCTCGTCTCTTCTCCAGGCAGTGAGTATAGCTGCCAGTTGACAGTTGAGGACTCGCTCCTCCTGCTCCGTTCTTGCTCATAGATTGGGGACGTGTACCCCTGGTATGGGGCCATAGTTGAGCTCGTACCACCATAGCTCCTCATTTGGGATGAGACTGAAGCAGTGTCGATGCTCCTCCTGTGTCTCGTCAACTCCTCCTCTTCATAGGTAGTCTGCCCTTCGAAGGGCCCAAACCTGGGATCGGTAGGTCCCATGGGCCATTCGCTGGGATAAGGAGAGGGATGGCCAGGCTCTATCTGGAGTCCCCAGGTGGAAGGGACTGTTCTCGATCTCTCGAAGAGCGAGGTGTTGCTCGCTCCTGGTATCTCTAGGGGGGGCATCTGGGTCCTCCTCGCGTTGTTGAATGCTGTATGCAAGCAGGGATTCTCCAGCTCTTCTTCTTCGCTGGTACAAAGGCTGCCCAATGTAGCGGATTCGTAGGCATCGTCGCCGGAGCTCAGCATAGAACCCTGGGTCATGGCGGTCAAGTGAGGGCAGGGTGGATGTTGAGCTGGAGGAGGTGGGGCTGGCGAACGGAGTCTCTGTTCCTCTCCCTTGAAGGATAGGAGGAGGAGAGTACAATTGTTGGCGCAGGCATGTCGAGGGTTGCCTGGCCGAATCAGAAGGGGCAGTGAAGTCACGGGTTCCCTGGTAGGTGAGCCCTCCTTCAGCTCGCCTCTGAATCAGACTCTGGAGTCATTCTTCGTCTCTCTGACGAATCAAGTGAGGCGGCGTTGGTGGCCTCGGAGGGTTCATCAGGATTGATGACCCGTAGGGTCGCCTGGGGGAGGGTCTCACTATCTGGTCAGGGCTGGACAACCTCGGTCGTAGGTATCTGTTGGAGGCTTCGCTCCAGCTCTCTCCTGGCATCCTCCAGGGGTTCTGTTCCATTTCCATGATAGGCTCTAATGAGCTCGTCGATACTTCCCTCGTCGGAGGAAGTGCTGTTGGCATCCTCAGAGGAGTGCTGGGTTCTGGAAGGGCCAGCCACTGGGCTTGGCATTCTTCCTCTTCATTCGTAGAAGTCAGAGAAGGGGCCCTGAAGGTCCCTGGTTGGCGACTCTGGGGGTGTCCCATAGGACTCCTGTCCATAGATGGTGTAGCTCGTGGGGTACGTCAGAACATTGTAGGGTGGGTTATAGAAGCGGGGGAGTGTCAGAGGTGAGTAGATTAATCGTCCTCTTTGAATTGTAATTCCGTGGTGTTCGAACCACTCTCTGTTTCTGTAGTAGATAGTCGTGACTGCAGTCGTTGTTCCTATTACTCCTGCTATTGTGAAAAGGATCATGGCAAGGGTACTCGTTGTTCCTTCGGAGATGTCGGGGGTTTGTTGTAAGGGCATATGGAATCCTTCCTGTGTCTAGCGTCATGGAAGGGTGAGGGAAGCTTTGAGCTAATTGTTAGGGCCGACTCTCACGTGACTCGAAGTCGGGCGATTGCTAAGCTGTCTCGCGTTCGGACAATCACTTTGGCAATGCCTTGGGTGATCTCGAGGTGATGAAAGAGGCGCTTACAGAGAGGCTCTCGGCAAGCGAGCAGACGAGTAAGATTTATGTGTAGGTAAACCTTAGCTCGAAGCTGAGGTTGTACAGTGAAATCGTAGCTACTTAAATACTAAAGTGTGAGTACTATTAATAGATACGAAAGTTTTATCGAAGCCAAGGGGTGTGCTAGTTGGGTGACAAGCACGCAAGATCATGCGTTGTCCATCACAAAAGTTTTGTCGAAGTTGATAGCAGTGATATGGTGTTATGATTTATTAACTTTTTTCCTTTTTCTAGTCTTATCTCATCTTATCAGCATAATCATGCTTATGCATAATCACCACCGTATCACCGTATCAACTTCAACAAATCTTTCATGATGGACAACGCATGATATTGCGTGCTTGTCACCCGACTAGCACACCCCTTGGCTTCGATAAAACTTTCGTATCTATTAATAGTACTCACACTTTAGTATTTAAGTAGCTACGATTTCACTGTACAACCTCAGCTTCGAGCTAAGGTTTACCTACACATAAATCTTACTCATCTGCTCGCTTGCCGAGAGCCTCTCTGTAAGCGCCTCTTTCATCACCTCAAGATCACCCAAGGCATTGCCAAAGTGATTGTCCGAACGCGAGACAGCTTAGCAATCACCCGACTTCGAGTCACGTGAGAGTCGGCCCTAACAATTAGCTCAAAGCTTCCCTCACCCTTCCACGACGCTAGACACAGGAAGGATTCCATATGCCCTTACAACAAACCCCCGACATCTCCGAAGGAACAACGAGTACCCTTGCCATGATCCTTTTTATGATAGCAGGAGTAATAGGAACAACGACTGCAGTCACGACTATCTACTACAGAAACAGAGAGTGGTTCGAACACCACGGAATTACCTTTCAAAGAGGACGATTAATCTACCCACCCCCGACACTTCCCCGCTTCTACAACCCCCCCTACAATGTTCTGGCGTACCCCACGAGCTACGCCATCTACGGACAGGAGTCCTACAAGACGCCCTCAGAGTCGCTGACCCGGGACCTTCAGGGCCCCTTCACCGACTATTTCGTCGAATGAAGAGGAAGAACGCCAAGCCCAGTGGCTGGCCCTTCCGGAACACGGCACTCCTCTGAGAATGCCAGAAATACTTCCTCTTACGAGGGAAGTATCGATGAGCTCATTAGAGCCTATCATGGAAATGGAACCGAACCCCTGGAGGATGCCAGGAGAGAGCTGGAGCGAGGCCTCCAGCAGATACCTACGGCCGAGGTCACCCAGCCCCGACCAGATAGCGAGACCCTCCCCCAGATGACCCTACAGGTCGTCAATCCTGACAAACCCTCTGAGGCCCCCGACACCACCTCACTTGATTTGTCAGAGAGATGAAGAGCGGCTCCAGGGTATGATTCAGAGGAGAGCCGAAGGAGGGCTCACCTACCAGGGCCCTCGAGACTTCACCACCCCTATAGAAACCAGACCACATTCAACACGCCTACATCGACAATTGTACTCTCCTCCTCCGATCCCGATTCCCCCGCCCCCGAGTCCCCTGAACCTTATATCCTTCAAGGAAGAGGAGGAGAGACTCCATTTGCCAGTCCCACCCCCTCCAGCTCAGCGTCCACCCTGGCCTCGCTCAACTGCAATGACCCAGGGTTCTATAATGAGCTCTGGCGACGATGCCTATGAATCCGCTACATCGGGCGGCCTTCGTACCAGCGAAGAAGAAGGGCTGGAGAATCCCCGCTCACATACAGCATTCGACAGCGCAAGGAGGACCCAGATGCCCCCCCTCGAGATCCCAGAAGCGAGCGACGCCTCGCTCTACGAGAAATTGAAAGCAGTCCCTTCCACCTGGGGACTCCAGATAGAGCCTGGCCATTCCTCTCCCTATCCCAGTGAATGGCCCACGGAACCTACCGGTCCCAGGCCTGGGCCCTATGAAGGGCAGACTATCTACGAAGAGGAGGAGTGGACGAGACACAGGAGGAGCACTGACACCGCTTCAGTCTTGTCCCAAATGAAGAGCTTTGGTGGTACGAGCTCAACTATGGCCCCATACCAGGGGTACACGTCCCCGACCTACGAGCAAGGACCGAGCAGGAGGAGCGAGTCCTCAACTGCCAACTGGCAGCTATACTCGCTACCTGGAGAAGGGATGAGGCCGACCGTGCTGAACTATCCCGAGTATGACTGGCCCAGGCCAATGCTTGACTCGCCGCCGACCGACTGGAGGTGCCAGAACCGGGCCCTGAAGGGAACAAGTAGGCTCTTCGCTGGCTCAGGACAAGCAGGGCCAAGCGACATCCCCATCGACCTCCCTGACGTCGACCCTGAAACAGCGCAGCAACAACAAGAAGAGGCGGAGGCAGAAGCTAGAAGACAGGAGCACCGGGACAAGCAAGCAGCCTTCCCAGGGCTCATCGACAACCTAACCAGAAAACTGTTGGAAGCCAGAAATTTCGCACTCGCCAACGGATTACCCCTCCCTCCAGAATTAGAAGATCCCAATCGACGTAGAGGATGACCCGCAGCCCCTGCTCCCAAAAGGTGGGGCAGCCCCACGCATCGGACTGACAGGTGGTCAGTCCCAAGGCTGCCACCCAAGAACAATCCCCCCGACCCGCCAGACTGGCCATCAGGGGACGCAGACGAACAGGCTCCCTGGCTACAGGTGAAGCCCACTCTAATCTGACTCCCCACCGACTTCGAAGGGAAAGGGGACGACATCCATCGATTCATGGGAGCCTGCGAGGAATATTTCTCAATATTCTGAGCATATTACCCCATGCACGCCAACAAGATATTATTCGCAACATCTTTGTTCAGCAAGAGACCCCAAGGATGGTGGTCCCAGTACCGCCTTCAGTTCCAAAGTGACACTGAAGGACGATACCGGTACTGCTTGTGGGACGACTTCAAAGCTGCCTTACAAATCGAGTACAGGGACCCCACCCTCCAAGAAGTAATGGAGAAGCAGATGAACGACCTCCAAATGACCGGTACAGCAGCCGAGTACTTCCACAAGTTGGAGGAATTGGCTTGCCAGGCCAACCAACTTCGCGACCTAGGACCCCGAGGTGCCTTAGTCCAGGCCGTTTGACGAGGAGTTCCCTCCTCTTATACCGACTCCATCGCTGACCTAGGAGTCATGATCCCTTCAACATATGCAGAATGGAAACAACGCATATGCAGCATCTTCGACGAAAAGGCACAAAAGACCGCCTTTGACCAAATTGGCCACTATGACAAGTCAGCCAAGGACAAACCCACCGGTACTACCTCTAAAGGTAATACCAGCACGACAAGTTCCTCGGCTGACAAATCGGCCAGCAAAGGATCGTTGGGTTCAGGATGGACCACCTACGGAGGAGCCGGGGAGCCGATGGACATAGACCGCCTCAGGAAAGAAGGCAGGTGCTTCAATTGTGAAGGCAAGGGGCACTTAGGGAAAGATTGCAAGAAGCCGAAGTGGCCCAGAGACCCAAAAAGCGGGCGATATATGACGGCCCAACTTCGCACGATGCTGACGGAGGCTGAAGAGCACGATAAGGAGGAGCATGGACACAGTCACGAAGAGAAGGTCGAGGAGAAGACACCCTCAACATCAAAGATTGAGGAGGTAAAAGGCAAGGCCGAGAAGTGAGTGATTCCACTTCCTTGGCCCAATCCTCCTCTCTGGGTGGTCGGTCATTGGGTCCCGCTGTGCGGACTTTATCCGATTGTATTACATCATTACGTATGTCTACAGTCTTAACGCATTCGAATATACCTGCTTCGATTTCACAGTCATCCGAACCCACCCGAAAAGAATCACAACCAATTCAGGCTCCGCCTGAAAAGACATATAATCCCTCAGAAGCGAAGCGAGACTCATCCCCCTCCTTCGCTTACACTTTCTGTCCCAGAGCTCCTCACCCTCCAGGACCTTCAGACTCGATGGGGGCCAGAGTTCATCCAAACAATGTTGGGGATCTCCCAGTCCTTAGGGACAAAGGAGGTGCTCCCCGAACTGGCCAAGCCTGTCATCACTGAATGAGAACTTCAAGACAGGTGGAGGTATGAGGTCGATGCCTGCTGACCTTGCCCGCAACGATTCGCCTCGCGCTCAAGGGCCATCGCAGATACACAACCCCCTCTCCCCTCGCCTGGAAGAAGAAACGAAAGGTTGCAGCCCTCGTCGTTCTCTTGGAGACATCACGCCGATCGAGATAGCGCCCCTTTCGTCCACGACCCCAAAGGAAGAAGATAGTCATTCAAGAAAGGATAGGGATTCGGGACAGGCACCGAAGGGCCCGGGAGTAACATGGGAGCACAGTTCATGCGGCAGGAACACAATGTGCACGACTCCCTCCATTCGTCCTGACGAGCCTTCCAGTCACCCCAGGAGTGACCCGCTCCCCAAACCCCCAACTCCTGACGAAACAGCCGGCAGCGGGCAATCTCTAGGGAAGGAGCATGCCCCAACTAGGGAGACCCCTCGAAGGCCCCTGACCGTCGAGGGATCAAATGGGGTTCCAGCATCAGATGCACGATGCTCATGGACCTGGAAGACCACCTTCGTCGAGGTCCCTGACGAAGAGGACGACACGTCATTCAAGATGACTCAAGCCAAGGCACAAAAGAAGCAGGAAGAAGAACCGTTGAGGGCGAGGCATTCCGAATCAAGTCCAGTGAGTGTTTCCCCCCCGAAGTCCACCTGGTTCAAGCCGTTTGGCACGGACTGGACCCTTCGGGCCATCAGGGAAGCACACACAGATTTGGAAGCTTTTGCTTTGCTCCATCTCTGGGCTCATAAAGAGAAGATCAACGAGATCGATGACTGCCTGTTGAATGCCCTAAGGTCAGAGGGAGAGAGGGCTCGAGAAAGACTATACGAATTGAGCCAACCAATTCGATACCAATGGCAAGTAAGCACCAAGGGCGTAAGGGAACTATTCCTCGACATCCAACTTGAAACGTTGGAGAACCGCCAGACCCTCAAGGCTCAGGCATTAGTCGATAGCGGTTGCACCGGGAGTACCATCAGCGAGATCTATGTCAAGAAACATGGACTCGTCACCTGACCCGCACCCGCCCCAATCTCCGTGTACAATGCTGACGGAACACGCAATAAGGCCGGAGAAATCACCGAGTTCGTAGAAGTCTGACTGACCATAGGAGGCCACTCCAAACGAATTGACTTCGCCGTTACCAACATCAGCAAAGGTGATATCTTTCTAGGACATGACTGGCTCCTTTGTCACAACCCCATCATCAATTGGACCACTGGCAAGGTCATCTTTGCTCGGTGCCAGTGCCAAAAGAACCCATTCCCGCTTCCTGACGCCGACCCAGAAGATCCATGGGACGAGGAATTGGAGGAGGGCGAAACCATCTTAATGGTCGATCTCAGGGAGGAGCTAGAAATTCGCACAGTACATCACGCTAATGATCTAGCTGCCAAGGCTGCTGAAGGGAAGACCAAGAAGACCTTTGAGGAGATGGTTCCGCCCCAATATCGCGAGTTTGAAGACCTCTTCTCAAAGGAAAACTTTGATGAACTACCAGAACGAAAGCCATGGGACCACGCGATCGAACTGATCCCCAATGCCAAATCCACCCTTGACTGCAAAGTTTATCCACTCAATCAACACGAACAAGAAGAGTTGGATAAGTTCCTCAACGAAAACCTGGAATCCAGGTGAATATGCCCATCCAAATCCCCCTTCACGTCCCCCTTCTTCTTCATCAAAAAGAAGGACGGCTCCCTCCAACCCGTACAGGACTATTGCAAGCTCAACGAGATGACAATCAAGAACCGGTATCCACTACCTCTCATCTCCGAACTCATGGACAAGCTCCGTGGCGCCAAATACTTCACCAAGCTGGACGTCCGGTGGGGCTACAATAACGTCAGGATCAAGCAAGGAGATGAGGCCAAGGCCGCCTTCCAGACCAACCGCGGCCTCTTTGAACCGACCGTCATGTTCTTCGGTCTGACCAACTCGCCAGCTACCTTCCAGTGGATGATGAACGACATCTTCCATGACCTCATAATGGAAGGGAAGGTCACCATCTATCTTGACGACATTCTGATCTTCTCCAAGGACCTGCAGGAGCACCGACGAATCGTCAAGCAGGTCCTACAGCGCCTAAGGGAGCACAAGCTATTCCTGAAAGCGGAGAAGTGCGAGTTTGAAGTCCTTGAAACTGAATACCTCGGCGTCATCATTAGTGAAGGATCAGTACAGATGGACCCAATTAAAGCCAAAGGAATCACCGAATGGCCTACGCCCACCAAGAAAAAGGAATTGCAATCCTTTTTGGGCTTCATGAACTTCTACCGGAAGTTCATTAAGGACTATTCAAAGATCGTCTGACCCATGACTCAGCTCACGGGCAATGCCCCCTGGACCTGGGGGATGGCCCAGAATGAGGCCTTCCAACACCTGAAGAAACAGATGGCCGAAGACGTGGTCTTGGCTCTTCCCAAGGAGACGGGCCGTTTCCGCATAGAGGCCGACTCAAGCGACGGAGCCATAGGCGCTGTCCTTAGCCAAGAACAAGATGGAAAATGGAGACCCGTAGCCTTCCTATCGAAAGCCCTCACTGTGACCGAGCACAACTACGAGATTTACGACAAAGAGCTCCTGGCAATCATGCTAGCCCTCGAAGAGTGGAGGCATTACCTGATGGGAGCAGCCGAAGACTTCGAAATCTGGACTGATCACCAAAACCTCCAGTATTTCTGACAACCTCAGAAGTTGAACCGTCGACAAGCCCGGTGGGTCACCGAGCTCGCGGAATACCATTTCATGCTCCATCACAAGCCCGGAGCCTCCAACCGAAAAGCCGATCTCCTCAGCTGCCGAGACGATCATGACCAGGGCAAAAAGGACAACAACAACATTGTAGTCCTTTTACCCGAGCACTTCCGTGCCATGATCATGCCAACAACCAGCGAAACCCACCAGAGAGTCAAGGACATAACCTGAAATCATGACCAATGGGACCAAGGAGTTGCCAATTCCCTCGACCACGAGCGAGGCATCTCAGAAAAGGAAGGACTATTATATTATGATGGACAAATATATGTTCCCTGCGATGACAAACTACGAGGGGAAATCATAGCCGCTCACCACGATCACGTTACAGCTGGACACCCAGGGATAGAAAAGACCAAGGAGCTCGTCCAAAGGGAATATTGGTGGCCTAAGCTCAAACAGACGGTGGAGAAGTATGTCAAGGCATGCGAAGCGTGCCAACGAACGAAGACAGACACTCAGCCAAAAGCCGCCCCTCTTCACCCTAATGAAGTCCCGTCCAAACCCTGGACACACATATCCGTCGATATGATCACTGGACTCCCCGAATCGAATGGATACGATGCCATCCTAGTGGTCATCGACCAATTTTCCAAGGAAATCATCCCCATCGCTTGCAACATCGAGCTCACATCCGAAGGATGGGTGAAACTCTTACGGGACCATGTCTATGCCTGTCACGGCATGCCCAAGACCGTCATCTCCAATCGAGGACCCCAATTCGTTTCCAAATTCATGATGGAACTCCTTAAACTCCTTGACATCACTCCAAACGCCTCAACGGCTTTCCACCCCCAGACCGACGGCCAGACTGAGTGGGCCAACCAGGAAATCAACAAATACCTCTGCATCTTTATCAACCACCGACAGACAGACTGGAGCGAATGGCTTGCACTGGCAGCGTTCGCCCATAACAATCGCACCCACTCAGCCACAGGACAGACCCCCTTCTTCACAAATTATGGAGTGAACCCCTGAGTCCTACCGGACTCTATCCAGACAAACACCTTTACCAACCCTTCGGCCAAGGCATTTGCAGAAAACATGCAAGAAGTACACTGTCAAGCAAAAAAAGCACTAGAGGAAGCTGCGGGTAAGATGAAGGCCCAATATGACAAAAAGAGAAGGGAAGCCATCGATTATGCCATTGGAGATCGTGTCTGGCTCGACGCCACCAACCTCCATTTACCACACCCCAAGAAAAAGCTCGATGACAAGCATGTTGGCCCATTCCTGATCTCGGAAAAGACTGGCGCATCGGCCTACAAACTGAAACTTCCCCCCCATTGGAAGATCCACCCACACTTTAACAAAAAGCTGCTGACTCCCTACATACCACCGGCCTTCCCCAACCAGGAACAACCACCCCCACCCCCGCCAGACCTCATCGAAGATGAGGAGGAATACGAAGTCGAAGAAGTCTTGGACTCTTGCACACGTCGAGTCCATGGCAAAAAAGGACAAAAATCACAACTCGTAACAGACTACTTCGTCAAGTGGAAAGGATGGACCCGAGAACACAATTCTTGGGTATGACAAGACGACATGGCGAACGCACAAGAAGCCATAAAAGACTATGAAGACAGTATCGCCGAAACCAGAGCTGTCGTGACTGCTCGCAAAGTCATCGACAGATCCGAAAAGGCAGTCAAGCGAATAGTCAACCGTAACTACTGGGAAAACCAAGTCACGGGCAGATGGAGCATGTTCTACCAAGTAGAACGAACTGACGGGAAGAAGTTTTGGATTGAGGAACCCGACTGTGAGGTCTGGAAAACCTTTATTGATGACTACTGGCAGAGAGAAAGTGAAAAGGAAGTCACTGACTGTATACTCTGTGACCAAGAAGAAGAAGACGACAAACCCTAGGGCAGTCGGGACGTCTGCCTTAACGAGAGGGTAATGTTACGATTTATTAACTTTTTTCATTTTTCTAGTCTTATCTCATCTTATCGGCATAATCATGCTTATGCATTATGACCACCATATCACCGCTATCAACTTCGACAAATCTTTCATGATGGACAATGCATGATCTTGCATGCTCGTTGTCCAACTTGCACGCCTCCCACTCTTCAACAAAACTTTCGTATCTATTAATAGTACTCACACTTTAGTATTTAAGTAGCTACGATTTCACTGTACAACCTCAGCTTTGAGCTAAGGTTTACCTACACATAAATCTTACTCGTCTGCTCACTTGCCGAGAGCCTCTCTGTAAGCGCCTCTTTCATCACCTCGAGATCACCTGAGGCATTGCCAAAGTGATTGTCCAAACATGAGACAGCTTAGCAATCGCCCGACTTCGAGTCACGTGAGAGTCGGCCCTAACATTGGCCCCATCTATTTTCTCTCTGAATTCAAAATAAAAGCCTTACATGAATTTATTGATGATAATGTCCACAACAGTTTCATCTCTCCCTCACAGAGCCCCACGGAGTCCCGGTACTCTTCATCAAAAAGAAAACTGGCGAACTCAGGCTCTGTGTTGATTTTCATAGCCTGAACAAGATTATGAGAAAAGACCATTATCCACTTCCCCTCATTTCTGACCTACTTGACTCGGCACGTTCCACATGCCTATATACAAAACTTGACCTTCGCCATGCTTATCATCTAGTCCATATAGCCAAAGGAGATGAATGGAAAACTGCATTCTGTACCTGTTATGGATCTTTTGAATGGCACGTCATACCATTTGGTCTTACCAATGCTCCTGTGGCTTTCCAACACTTTGTCAATGACATTTTTTCAGATATGCTTGATGTCTCCATCGTTGTCTATCTCGATGATATTCTCATCTACTCCAACGATCCCATGGAACACCGAAAACATGTGCATGAGGTCCTATGCAGGCTTAGAGCTAACAGGCTCTACTGCAGGGGATCCAAGTGCAAATTTCATTGGGATTCCATGGAGTATCTAGGTTATATCCTCTGTCCTGAAGGCTTACATATGTCCAAAGACAAAGTCAAGGCTATTGTCGATTGGCTGGTCCCATGGAAGGTCAAAGATATCCAATCATTCCTTGGTTTCGCTAATTTCTATCACCATTTTATCCACGAATACAGCGACATTGTGTTGCCCCTAATACATCTCACTCGCAAGAGTATTCCATTGAAATTTGATGACAAATGCCTGGCTGCATTTAACCAGTTAAAGCAGGCTTTCACTCATGCACCTATCCTTACCCATTGGATACCTGACCATCAACTTGTCATGGAAACCGACGCTTCTGACTACACTATTGCTTCCATCCTTTCTATTTACCTTCAGGATAGTGAAATTCACCCTATTTCCTTCTTGTCCTGCAGTCTCCATGGAGCCAAGCTCAATTATGATACTCATGATAAAGAGCTTCTAGCCATTTTTGAAGCCTTTAAATACTGGTATCACTACCTCGAAGGCTCTGCAGATTCCATCGACATCATCACAGACCATAAGAACCTTGAGTATTTCTCTACTACCAAGATTCTTACTCGATGTCAAGCACACTGGTCCGAATTCCTTTCCCAGTTCAACCTAGTAATCCGGTTCTGACTGGGTAAACTTGGTGGGAAACTGGATGCACTCACTAGATGATGGGACGTCTACCCTAAAGAGGGGGATAGTCAATATGCTCAAGTCAATCCTCACAATTTCTGCCCTGTATTTACTCAAGAACAACTTTTCACTTCTCTCCGCGCTACTTTTCTTGAAGGTCCCATACTCTGCACTAGTGCTATCATGGACGTGGACAAGCTCCACTCTGATATCAAGCAAGCACAACCCGCAGATTCCGCATTGACTGAAGGTTTTCATCTTGCTTGTTCCCCTTCCAATTCCTCCTGGTGGTCCATGGATGAGTCAGGAATACTCCACCTTGACAATCGCATCTATGTCCCGGACTCCATGGATCTCCGTTTTTGTGTCCTACAAAACAATCATGACCATATCTTGGCAGGTCATTTCGGTCAAAACCGGATGCTTGAACTAGTCCGACAGAATTATACCTGGCCACAGATGCGTGAATTTGTTCGCCACTATGTCAAGTCTTGCACCACGTGTGGTAGTAACAAAACACCTACACACCATCCATTTGGCTTACTCAAACCCTTGCCGGTACCAGAACGTCCATGGGATTCCATATCCATGGACTTCATTGAACAACTTCCAGATTCCAATGGATTCACTGCCATTCTTGTCATCATCAACCATGCAAGCAAGCAAGCCATCTTTATACCCACTCATGATACTATAAATTCTGCGGATCTCACACAACTTTTTGTTACCCATGTATTTTCCAAGCATGGTGTCCCTAACCACATCACTTCTGACCACGGATCCAAATCTATCTCCCAATTCATGTGTGCCCTCATCAAGGCTCTCAATATGGAACTTCATTTCACTTCTGGTTATCACCCAGAGGCCAATGGACAAACTGAACGTGCTAACCAAACCCTTGAACAATACATCTGTATCTATTGTTCATATCAACAAGACAATTGGGATACCCTACTACCCATTGCCAAATTCGCATACAATAATGCTCCTAATGCCTCCACCAGAATCTTTCCATTCTTCAGTAATAAGGGTTACCATCCTCATATCACTGTGTACCCTGAACGCGATATTGCCTCTGCCTGGGCCTGTGACTTTGTAGTCAACCTCGATGATCTTCACCAATTCTTACAAGACGAAATTACTCATGCCCAGTCTCACTACAAATTCCAAGTGGATAAGCGACGGTCTCCTAAAAACATTAGAACTACATGTCCTACTGCGAAATTTTCCAAGAAATTCCTTGGACCGTTCAATATCATTGCCCAGCCTGGATCCCATTCCTTGACACTCAAACTCCCCATGGACCTCCATTTCATTCACCCCATATTCCACATCTCACAGCTGGAACCCATGGAAACCAATACCATTCCTAACCATACCCAACCACCTCCACTTCCAGTTGAAGTCAACAGTGAAGAGCAGTACGAGATTGCACAGATTCTCGACTCTAAGCTTGACCATCGGTTCCAATGTCCACTACTCTACCATGTACAGTGGTTGGGTTATGAAGGTACTGATGAAGAATTTGCTTGGATCCCTGCTACAGAATTCTCCATGGATGAATACATTGAAGACTTCCACTGTCGATACCCAGACAAACCAGGACCCTTATCCAAGGTCACCATCCATAAAGCATTACTCAAAACTATGCCTACTATTTCTTGATCTCACTCCCATCAGATTCCTATGGATTCTGTCATTCCCATTTCAAATTAAATGCTGGGAAACTATTGCAAATGACCTTCCTAATCAGGACCAGACTCCATCGGATCCATTTCTTGACTTCACTCCCATTTTGTCATTACATTTCAGACATCAAGAAAAAATCTATACATTTTACATTTCGACGCAATCCACTAGTCCTTGTACAAACCAAAAAATACAACAAAAATCCAAGATTAGGCATCCACGGATTCTCTGACTTTCCACCCCTCCACCTAAAGATCCTTACTCAAGTACCATAGCATCTAGCTCTGCAATTCTGATGGACCTGGACCCCAGGATCATACTTTCCCTGATCTCTTCCTCTTCCAAATCTCCATTGGAATCCTCCACTAAATATTCCTCCATCCCTTTCAAGAATTTTTTCCACAAGCCCCACTCAGTGCGCTGGCCTCCGAGATGGTAGAACTCTGTATGAGTTGTCCTAAACTTTTTACTGGCTTCAATGGCTTTCTCCAGCCCATCTGCTCCATGGCTTCCATGCCATAACTCCATGTTCGCCAATTCGAATGGGTCTTGACTGTTAAATGTCTCCTCAGACGTGAGCCTTGCATGCCACACTTGTGCAACGTCTTGATCCAAATGCATGGTCATCGCCTGGCAGAGAGCCTCAGGATTTGCACCCTCCATGTGTAGTATCTCCTCTCACAACACTACCCAATCCTCCTCAGAAGCCATTGGAATAAAATCTTGCAGATACTTGATCATGTCGCCAGGTTTGAAGTTGTCCACTAAATCGTCGATGTGGGCACTGATGGGGTCGAGTTTGGTCTCCATCCTCTCCATCTTCATCTCCATCATATCAATATGCGTGTGCAGGCTGTGAAGGAGGTCGACCACCTCACCCAACCCCATGGATTCCGATTCATCAGAAAAAATGCACTTTCCCTTTCGAATCCTGCAGCACTGGCAGGAACATCCTTTTTTGGCAGGGAAACATCGACTTTCATCAGCATGGCACCATCCACACCTATCTAAAAAGCCAGTCAGTAACAAACACCGGATACCGTCAGAAAGCTTACCTTTGCCAACATACTCTTCATTCTCTGACCTAGGGATGGGATCATTGGCCTTAAATCTCTTTGGAGTCTGTCTGTCTTTATCTTGTGGACCCGATGGGCCTGCAGCACCCTCACCCCCACTTTCAACCACATATTCTGTGGACCTAACCTTTCTTTTCCTCATCAGTGCTGCGGTAACAGCCTTACCCTTTTCTTTTCGCCTCATTTGACTCTCGGCCAGTTGATTTCATGCCTTTGCTTTAGGATCCTCATTATCGCCTTCAGCCCTGTTGGTCCCTTCACCTTCCTGACTGGTTTCCTCCATTGCTTTTTCCTTCTGTTTCCGTTCCGCCTCCACGCCGTCTACAATATCCTTTAGCCATAACCTCTCCTTTTCCTTTGCCTTCTCCACCTCTCTCTCAAGACACTCTTGTTCCACCCTCTTCACCTCCTCTTCCAACCTCCTTGCCTCCTCCGTGGCTTTCTTAGCCTTTAAATCTGCCACCTTCTTTGCCCTTTCTTTGGCTTTCTTTCTTACGGCCTCCACAGCCTCTGCAGCCTTTTCTGCCTTCATTTTCTCCACCTTCCAGATATCATGGGCCTCCATGGCCAACTGATAAGCTTCATCCTCGATGTTGCGATCATTGTAAAAAGCTCAAGCTCATCGGGGTCGACATTATCCGGGGTGAGCGGTGTGATGTACAGTTTAAGAGTCTGTGATTGGCAGTATGAAGACATTGTTATATCGGACAGCGAAGGAAGAATTGGACTTAGAGATGGTGGTGGTATGAAGTCAAGAGGTGAAAATCATGTGACATACCTGCACAAAATTCCATGCGGCACACTTGGTCATCAGGATCAGCACTCTTGAGGGCAAGAACGCTAAAGGGGGGATACTGTAATGAGCATGCCGTGGTATCCAGGACATCAACTTTGTCAATCTTCAACACTGACTCATTCATCAGAAACCATCGGACTCCGGTTTTTATTATATTTCATATTTCCATTTCATTTATTAATTTCACATATTTCATTTATCACACCTAGAATCTGTTATGGTAGCAAGTAGGTGTTATATCGAAGTCCACAGAATACTCGACTCCTCCAGATACAGAATATTCTAGACTTATATTATTCTAGCTCCAATTTCTCAGACTTCACCCTAGTATATAAACTGTAGAACTAGCAGTACATACCTCAGTTCAAATATCAACTTGGTTTAGCCCAATAGCTCTTGCACTCACTATCTCTGGCCTTCAAGCCTAATCTTTATCTCTTACTATAAGTCCACGGATTCCATCAGGACTTCATCTTGATCCTACTTCGTCTTCATCCCACAGACTCTGTCCATAATCTATCTTAGGGCTTCAACCCAAGGGTGATGTTGCTAATAGCTTCGCCAAGCCCACACACTCCATGGACTCCTCGGCATGCATTCTAATCCTTTCTTCTATTGGCACGATCCTAACAGAACCAGTCGTAGTTTCTGTGGTATATGACAGCTACAAAAGTTGCTGTTCCGATTATTGCTGCCACAGTAAAGAGGGCTGTAATGGCAGCATTCCTGGTTTCTTTATTGATATCAGGAGTTTGGTTGGGGGGCATGTGGAATCTCTCCTGCATCTAGCATTGTGGAGAGGTGAGGGAAGCTTCGAGCTAATTGTTAGGGCTGACTCTCACGTAACTTGAACTGAGGTAAGCGCTGAGCTGTCTCGTGTTCAGACAATCACTCTGCGGGTCCTCAGGGTCATTCAAGTTGAGAGAGAGAGGCGTTTGGCAAGTAGACTCTCAGCGAGCGAGCAGACAAGTAAGTTTTAGTGATATTAAATCTTAGCTCGAAGCTGAAGTATTACAGCGAAAAGGTAGCTACTTATGTACTAAAAGATGGTAGCTAATAATAGAGTAGAACAAGAGTGGCATGTGGTGAGTGCACATAGCATTGCAATAAACACGCACTTCTGGGTGAATATCATGCATTGTCCATCAGGTTGATTGATATGAACTGGCCAATCGGCGATACAGTTGTGATAAGATGTTGATAAGATGAAGATAAGGCTGGAGAAAGGAAAAAAGTGAATAAATCATAACAGGTGGCTTGTGTCCAGGGACTCATGTTCATATTCCTCAGTTCCAATCCTATAGTAGGTTCAAATGAGGTCAATAATGTCTCCCTCATAGGAGAAAGTGGGAGATGGTAGCTCAGGGATGTGCCAAGTGCTAGAGGGTCCAGCAATGGGGCTTGGATGACTTCTTCTATATTGGTCTCTAAGGTCGGAGCCATCTGGGCTTCAGGGTTGTTCCTGCCCACTTGGCAATGTCAGGGGGGTATAGAAGTGGTTCCACTTGTAGGAGGGTATCTCATTGGAATAGGTTGAACTTGACCATTGTAGAGAGGATAGTAAAAGCGAGAAAGGGTAGGCAGAATCATGGGTCTTCTTCTTACTATTCCATGGTGTTCTAGCCAGTTGTAGTATCAATGATAAATGATGGCAACAGTGATTGCTGTTCTGACCAATATTGCCATTCCTATAAAAGCAGTGATGGCAGCGTTCCAGGTGAATTCATTGATGTTGAGTATGAGAGTGGGGGGCATGGGGATTTTCTCCTGCATCTAGCATTGTGGAGAGTATAGTGAAGCTTCGAGCTAATTGTTAGACCTGAACCTCACATGACTCAAACTGAGGTAAGCAGAGGGCTGTCTCATGTTTGGACAGTCACTCTATGAGTCCTCGTAGTGTTTGAGATGAGTGAGAGAGTGACTAATGATTAGACTCTCAGTGAGCAAGCAGACAAGTAAGTTCAGTGTGATTAAACTTTAGCTTGAAGCTGAGGTATTACAGTGAAAACAGTGCTACTTATATACTGAAGGGTTGGGTCTAATAATAGCATAGAACAAAAGTGGCATGTGGTGAGTGCATGCAGCATTGTGATGAACACACACTCTTTGGTGTTAATCATGTGTTGTCTGGCAGGCTGAGTAATGTGAACTGTCCATGCAGCAATAGAGGTGTGATAAGATGAAGATAAGACTAGAAAAAGATAAAAAAGTAAATAAATCATAACATTCCCATTGAGATTTGTAGTCCTTTCACCAATATTCTGCAAAGAGAGAGTCCCATTTGTCTGGGTTTTGGTTTCTAACCCAATATTGGGCTTTGTCATGGGTCTTGACTTCATAGGAGATTACATCCTCTTTGTATTTATAGTTGAGTATTGTCAGAGTTTCAGGCTATAATTCAAGTGGTGATGACTGGAATGTTTTGCTTTTTGAGTTTTTGTAGTAGTCAGTGATTGCTTCTTGGACATTCTCCATATTGTCATCTCATATCCATGAGTTGTGCTCCTTTGTCTATCCTTTCCATTTGATGTAATAGTTGGTTATGGTGTGTGACTTTTGTCTCTTGCATCCCTGCACTTTTCAGTTTTGGGTGTCTAGGACTTCTTCAACTTTGTATTCTTCATTTTTGATCAGTTCTGCTGGTGGTGGTGGAGGTTGTTCTTGATTTGGGAAGGCTGGCAGTGTATATGGTGATAGTAGTTTCTCATTGAAATGGAGGTGAATTTTCCAATGTGGCAGCAGTTTCAGTTTGTATGCTGAGGCACCAGTTCTTTCTAGAATGAGGAATGGTCCAATGTGTTTGTCATTGAGTTTTTTCTTAGGGCATGGTAAGTGAAGGTTTGTACTGTCTAGCCAGACCCATTCTCCAATTTGATAGTCATTGGTTGGTTATTTTCTTTTGTTGTATTGTGCCTTCATTTTTTCTGCAGCTCCTTCCAAGACAGATTTTGTCTCTTTATAAATCTCTTTAATGTCCTTGGGTAAAGGATTGTGCTATCAGATTGGTGAAAGGGTCTGGTCAAATGGAATCAGGGATTAGTTAGGGGTTTCAGCCATGGTTGATCATGAAGGAGCTTTTGTTGGTGGTGGAATGAGGATGATTATTATGGATAAAGGCAGTGAGGGCCAACCATTCATTCGAGTCAGTCAGTTTGTAGTTGATGAAAATTTGAAGGTATTCCATGATTTCCTGATTAGCCCACTCTGTCTGTCTGTCTGTTTGGAGTGATGTCCAGTAGATGGTACTGTAAACGAGCATGCTGCAGAACCTGCAGATGTTGGCCTTTGTCAATCTTCAACACCACCAGCTCACTCATTGGATCCCATCGGAGTCTGGTTTCTATTATATTTCATATTTCCATTTTATTTACTAATTTCACATATTTCATTTATCACACCCAGAATCCATCATGGTAGTGAGTAGATGTTATATCGGAGTCCACAGAATACTTGACTCCTCCAGATACAGAATATTCTAGACTTATATTATTCTAGCCTCCGATTCCTCGGACTCTGCACTAGTATATGAACTGTAGAACTAGCAGTATATATCTTAGTTCGAATATCAACTTGGTTTAGCCCAATAACCCTCACACTCACTATCTCTGGCCTTCAAAGCCTAATCTCTATCTCTTACTATAAGTCTGCAGACTCTGACTCCATGAGGACTTCATCTTGATCCTACTTTGTCTTCATCTCATGGACTATGTCCATAATTTATCTTAGGGCCTCAACCCAAGGGTGACATTGCTAAGCCCATGTACTCTGCAGATTTCTTGGTGTGCATTCTAATCTTCTCTTCTATTGGCATGATCCTAACAGTATATTTGGACTCAAACCCTTGAGTTGAAATTTTTAGACATGTCTAATACTATCCTCGAACCTGTTAACACCACTCAGTCCTCCATGGACCCCAAACTCACTTTCACTATGAATGACATCCCTGCTTCTGCTTCAAAGGAGGACCCACACATTTTTGGTGAGGACTCCACTTCTTCACTATGTTCCTGCAGGGAAACCTACAGCCACAGTGGTTTTACCCAGCGACAATCCAACATCAATCTCACTCTCAACCCCTTCCCACACCAACCTGTGGAACCTGTTTACAATGGTTATGGTAACTTCTGAAATGACTCTCTGCAGACACTGGTCCCAAACCTCTCAGGTAGTTTTCCCATCCAAAACGAAGAAAATGACAAGGACACATCCAGCAATAGTGAGATCGGTTCTCTTAGTAACCATTGATCCTGGATCCCATGGAACAATCACCAACCTGGTGGTGGCCCACCTAATCTTGGTGGCCCTGGAGGTCCTGGCAGTCCCGGCAGTCCCAGTGGACCTGGTAGTCTGGGTGGCAATCCTCCTAACTCTCTTAATCCTCCCAACTATGGTGAGGCATAGTTCATGATGGAATTCATGAATTTCCTCCACAGCCTCACCGATCAGGTCAACAACCCTCCTCAGCACCCAGTCTGTACCAAGGTCAAGGAGCCTAACACTTTTGATGGCTCGGACCCATGGAAATTAAAGGTGTTCATTGTTTCCCTCCAATTGAACTTCAATGACAGGCCTGACACATTCCACACTGATGCCGTGAAGGACAACTATGCCATTTCCTTTCTCTCCAGTGTCACCCTTGATTGGTTTGAACCAGATATTCTCCACCCTAATCATGCCAACCCTCCTGCTTGGGCATACTCCTATGCTGCTTTCCTTATGGAACTCCATACTAACTTTGGTCTGTTCAATGCCATCGGAGATGCTGAAGATGAACTTGAAATTTTTGCATGCATGGCGGTGACTGGATTATGAAGTATATAGTCCATTTCAATCAACATGCTGCCATTGTCAGCTATGGCCACAATTTCCTTCACCATGCATTTTACCATGGACTTTAAATGCGGATTAAGGATGATATGGCACACCATGGTAAGCCCGATAATCTCCATGACATGCACACCCTTGCACAGGAGCTTGACACATGTTATTGGACTTGAAAGGCTAAAATCATGTGTGAAAACTATGATAAACCTTCCTCATCCTCTTCTTTCTCCAAACCTAAGGGTTCGAGTTCAAACTCAAACTCTTCCTACAATTCCATGGCACCGAAGTCCTATGGCTCAGGCTCCACTGGATCCATCTTCATCTACTAGTCCTCTTCCTCCAACTCCTCTACTTCTGCCAAAAAGCCCTATGCTGACAAGCTAGGCAAAGATGGCAAGCTCACCTCCAAGGAGAAGGAGCACTGCAAGAACAATCTCTGTATATTCTGTGGTAGCAAACACAAGACAGAGGACTGCAATAAGTGCAAGGCTGCAGCATCTGCTCATGCCTATGCTGTAGAGGTTTCAGAGCCTCCTGCCTCTACTGATCTGGCTCCCGTGGAGTTGGAAAAAGAGAGAGCAGCCCTGTTTCCTCCATGAAAGGACAGAGTTGCATTGACTGTCATTGCACCTCGGAGATTGTAACCCTCAATGCTGCTGCTCTTTCAACCCATTCATTAACTGTATCCCTATCATCTGAAGTTGGTTCTGGATCAGAACCCGATGGATCTTCTATTGCCATTATCCTTTGTTTTCTTGCTCTTATTGATTCTGGTTGAAGCCATTGTTTTATCAACTCCAAATACATTGAAGATCATAATCTCCCTACCAAATCTATTCCTGCTGTTCAACTTTGGCTTTTTGATGGCTCCATCAGATCTCACATTTCTCAATCCATTACTCTCTCCATATGGTTCCCATCGGGAGACATCATTCCTATTGACTTCTATGTCACTCATCTTGATTCATCCTGTAACATTGTTCTGGGATACAACTGGCTTTCCTGCTACAATCCATTGACTGACTGAGCAAAGCACAGTATCACTTTCTGTTCAAAGCTATTCAGTGCTTCTATTCTCTCTAGCGCTTCCATGGCTGCTGACACACATATGCCAGCCTGCTCAGACTCTTCAGGTCCAATTCCATTCTCCAAACCCATTCCAAGATCCTGACAGACTCTGCCACCATATGAGCCTATCTACTCATACCCTTCAATTCTATCATCTTCTACTTCAGTTTCACCAAAGATTTCGATTATTTCCATGGCCACTTTCATACAAGCTTGTGCAGAAGAAGGTGCTCAACAGTACACCCTACAACCTTCTATGCTAAGTGTTAGTGGTCAAGCTGCCTCTGCAGCCCCTGTGGATTTATCTGATATCCCACTGGAGTATCATGACTTCGCTGATGTGTTCAGTGATTCACTCTTAGAGAAACTCCCTGAGCATCACCCTTATGACCTTAAGATCAATCTTGAGGAAGGCACTTCTCCTCTGCTTGGCCCCATCTATTCCCTCTGAATCTGAACTAAAAGCTTTATGAGAATTTATCGACGATAATGTCTGTAGTGGTTTTATCTCTCCCTCACATTCTCACCATGGAGTCCTGGTACTCTTCATCAAAAAGAAAACTGGTGAACTCAAGCTCTGTGTGTATTTCCATGGCCTGAACAAGATCATGAGAAAAGACCATTATCCACTTCCTCTCATTTCTGACCTACTTGACTCTGCACATTCTGCATGTCTTTATACAAAATTTGACCTTTGCCATGCCTATCATTTAGTCTATATAGCCAAAGGAGATAGATGGAAAACCATATCCCATACCTGTTATGGTTCCTTTGAATGGCATATCATGCCATTTGGTCTTACCAATGCTCCTACAGCTTTCCAATGCTTTGTCAATGACATCTTTTCAGATATTCTTGACATTTCCATTGTTGTCTATCTTGACAATATTCTCATCTACTCTGACGATCCTGCAGAACACTGGAAACACATGCATGAGGTCCTATGCAGGCTTAGAGCTAACAGGCTCTACTGCAAAGGATCCAAGTGCAAATTTCATCAGGACTCCATGAAATATCTTGGTTATATCCTCTCTGTTGAAGGCTTACACATGTCTGAAGAAAAAGTCAAGACTATTGTTGATTGGCCAGTCCTGCAGAAGGTCCAAGATATCCAATCATTCCTTGGTTTCACTAATTTCTATCGCCATTTTATCCATGAATACAGCAACATTGTGTTGCCTCTAACATGTCTCACTCACAAGGGTATTCTGTGAAAATTCAACAACAAATGCCTGGCTGCATTTAACCAGTTAAAGCAGACTTTCACTCACACCCCTATCCTTACCCATTGGATTCCTGACTGTCAACTTGTCATGGAAACTGACACTTCCAACTATGCTATTGCTGCCATCCTTTCTATTTATCTTGAGGATGGTGAAATTCACCCTATTTCCTTCTTGTTCTGCAGTCTCCATGGAGCCAAGCTCAATTATGATACCCATGATAAAGAGCTTCTAGCCATTCTAGCCATTCTTGAACTCTTTAAATACTAGTGTGAAGGTTCCATGGATTCCATTGATATTGTCACAGACCATAAGAACCTTGAGTATTTCTCTACTATCAAGATTTTTACTTGATGTCAAGTGCATTGGTCCAAATTCCTTTTCCAGTTCAACCTAGTAATCCAGTTCTGACCAGGTAAGGTAGGTGGAAAACTGGACACACTCACTAGACGATGTGGTGTCTACCCTAAAAAGAGGGATAGTCAATATTCTCAAGTCAACCCTCATAATTTCCACTCCATGTTCACTCAAGAACAACTTTCCACTTCTCTCCACACTATATTTCTTGAAGGTCCTATACTCCACACTAGTGCTATCATAGATATGGACAAGCTCCACTCTGATATCAAGCAAACACAACTCATGGATTCTGTGCTGACCAAAGGTTTTTGTCTTGCTACTTCCCTTTCCAACTTCTCCTAGTGGTCTGTGGATGAGTCAAAAATACTCTGCCTTGACAATCACATCTACATCCTGGACTCCAGGGATCTTTGTCTTCATGTCCTACAGAACAATCATGACCATATCTTGGCAGGTCATTTTGGTCAAAATCAGATGCTTGAACTAGTCTGACAGAACTATACCTGGCCACAGATGTATGAATTTGTTTGCCACTATGTCAAGTCTTGTATGACTTGTGGTCATAGCAAAACACCTAGACACTGTCCATTTGGCTTACTCAAACCCTTGTCTGTACTGAAACACCCATGGGATTCCATTTCCATGGATTTCATTGAACAACTTTTAGATTCCAACAGATTCACTGCCATTCTTGTCATCATTGACCATACAAGCAAGCAAGCCATCTTTATACCCACTCATGATACTATTAATTCCATGGATCTCATATAGCATTTTGTTACCCATGTCTTCTCCAAGCATAGTGTCCCTAATCACATCACTTCTGACTGTGGATCCAAATTTGTCTCCCAATTCACATGTGCCCTCACTAAGGCTTTCAATATGAAACTTTACTTTACTTCTGGTTATCACCTGGAGGCTGACAGACAAACTGAACATGCTATCCAAACCCTTGAACAATACATCCATATCTATTGCTCATACCAACAAGACAATTGGGATACCCTACTACCCATTGCCAAATTCATATACAACAATGCTCCTAATGCCTCCACCAGAATTTCTCTATTCTTTGCTAACAAGGGTTACCATCCTAATATCACTGTGTACCCTGAACACAATATTGCCTCTGCCCAGACCTATGACTTCATAGTCAACCTTGACGATCTTCACCAATTCCTACAAGATGAAATTACTCACACTCAGTCTCACTACAAATTCCAAGCAAATAAGCGATGGTCTCTGGCTCCAAATTTCAAAGTAGGTGACAAAGTCTATCTCAGTTCTAAGCACATTAGAACTACATGTCCTACTGTGAAATTCTCTGAGAAATTCCTTGAGTACGACCTTGCTGTGACTTGAATGTCTGATTACAGCTTGGATAGGTGCATGAGAGGTACTGAAGAAGTCGCTGAGGGGGATAGAGAATGGAGAGGAGAGTGAAGGCTGCAAGCCTGTGATAGTGGAAGCAAAGTTGGACTTTGCATTTCTAAGCTGTCCCACACTGTTGTCGAATATTTTTTCCTTTCTCCCTCCCACTGCAACAAGCTTCATAAGTGCAGGTTGAATGAGTACCCATGGCATCAAGCCAGCCATACCTGAGAAGCTTAAGAAGCATACTTGTGAAGAGCTACACCTAGCCTGAGAGACAAAGAAATGTCAAGAGGATGATGCAAAGACCCAAAAAAAGATGGAAAGAGAAGGGAAGAAATTGAAGGGTGCCAAGTGTGTGGCAGCACTGGAGGATGAGCAGATGCTAGAGGATAAGATTCTTCAGTCTCTTTGCCCAGATATTGACATGCAGACATGCTTACCAGAGGTTTCACAGCAGTCTATTGGCTCAATCCTTACTCATGCCAAGAATGTCACAGCCAGAACTACCTCTTCTCCAGGAGCTTCAGCAAATGCTGCTCCCAGTGAAGACCAATCCCCTTCCCCTTCACCTATACCCAGTCTACAGTACCATCTTGCCCCAGCATTGGTGGACACCAAGGATGGGACTGACAGAGATGAACTTTCTTCATTCCTCAGACTTGATACCACCACCAAATCAGAAGGCACCACAGACAGCTTTGCAGCAAGCAAGAGCAATGAAGGTTCTCTTCTTTTGAGTAGGACAAGTGTCACTACTGAACTTGAAGACTTTGATTTGATAGACATGGTCAATGGTGCTGAGTGTGATGTGGCTGGTAGTGATGCCACATCATCACATTCAGAGTACAAGGGTTCAGATTCTGAGGGTGAGGGTGAGGGTTCAGCATTGGACTCAGAGATAGACATAGATAGTTTGAAGCAGATCCAGGAATTCTTGAAGTTGTGAAAGGCGAGCAGCAGCAAGCAACTGAAGAAGGGGACAACAAAGATGAGCAATGTAAAGGGAGGAGCTGGTAGCACTAAAGAAAAAGGCAGAAAATGCATCTCAGGCTTGGATGTGAACTTGAAGGAGAAAACCAAGAAGAATCTGGCAGCAGAAAATAAGATAAGTGTAAAATTGTGCGGTTGAACTGCATGCACCTTCAGCTTATACCCAATACAGGATGCATAGCTTGAGGTCCATTGTGCCATAGTTGCAGAGCATGACAAGGCTCCAAAGGCTGCCGCTGAGGTAAAGCCAGATATTACCAGCCTGATAGCAAGGAAACGGAAGGAATTGGAAGCTGATAGTACTGGTGAACAATGGTTAGTAGATTGATTGTTGCTGTTATTGGTACTGATACTTACATGAGTGCAACCTCCTAGGGCTATTGAATCCTAGAAATGACTGAAGACTGAGGTTGAAGGTCCTGTGAAGGATTGGCACAGCATCTTGATACATGCCACCTTGATTGCCATGTTGTTAGTGGACCAAATTGAGATGCCAGAAGTCCTACAAGTCAAAAGTGAGTCAGTAGCAAAGAAGACAGCTAACAAGGAGCTGGCCAAGGTATGATTACATTGATTTTGAGGACAGGAATTGATGGTAGACTTGCAGAAGACCCCAGAAATCATGCTGAAGAACACAGATAAGCCGGAGATTGACATCAAGAAGCATGCAAAGAAATTGAATTGGAAAAATAGAGACCTTCCTTTTCAGAACTTCATGCGTGATCTGCCTATATGGCAGTAGAAATTTGTTCCCTCCCTTGTCAATTGGGCTACCACAAATATCAAGGAACCTTTCAGTATGACTAATCACTCAGACTTCAAGACAACTGTTCAAGACCTGTGGTTGAAGACCTTTCCGCATCTATCTACTAAACTCAAGGACAACAGTGTACAGATTGAACATCCTGCAATTCATGCTGTGGTACATTCTCATATTCAAAAATCTTTTTGATTGCAAGTATCCTAATAATGATATTGTTGTACTAGGCTGTGGCAGCAATATGAACACATTGCAATGATATTGGCAAAGAGGCCCTCAAGGTCATGGATCGGAACTGGGAGCATGACAATATGAGAGCATATTTGACTGAAGAAAGTCATAGTAAATGGGTGAAGTACCAGTTGAATGGTTCATGGTTTCTCTACAAGAATCTAGATAAGGTGGTGCATGGGCTGCTATCTTCTTCACCAAATTACTCACCAAATTACTAGAAGAATTGAGATGCTTTTCAAGAACAGCTGGTTATGGAAACATTTGCTTTCTATCTGCAGGCTACAATGAATGCACCATACTTTTATGGCAATCCAATTGCTGGCTTGGCCATAGCAGCATCTGCAGTACTGTGGCTATAATTTTTGTGTCATTTACACTGCTCTGACTTTCTACATTTAAGGTAAAACATGCACTTACTCTATGGAAAGAAGGAATCAATTCAGCCAAAACATGAAGTAGTGTTGACACAAATTCCAAAAACAACTCCTACAGCTTCAAGGATGACCCATGGGATTCTGTTGCAAACAAGTATTTCACTCATCTGGCTAGTTACAATGACAGGAAATAGAAGGAGATCATTCTGGAGATTGTAAAGCACCTTAACATGAAGAAGATCAAGTCACCAGCAGCAGAACAAGGTCTCGGCAGTGCAAATGCAGATGGAATCTTGGATGGAGATGATGATATCACTTTGTCACCATAGGTAAGTGTTCAAGTCTTGGCTGTGCTACATTCTGTCTGATCTTGATGATGTTCAAATAGTGTTTTCTATGGTGGACTCAAAGGGTATCTGTATTGTATGGATCTATGAGCAAGTTTAGTCTGCCTTGCACTGATTTACATTTCCTCTAGTAGTAGTTATATGTCTGTAATTTATCACAGCTGGCCATGCAGTTTTTCTAATATAAAATCACATTCAGGATTCATAAATAAGCTAGTAGTAACTATTCAAAATGATGCTACTATGGTATGGTATGGTCAAGGATATAAATGAGTACTATAGTGAGGATATGGTGATACAGCAAGGGGTGTGGGTATATGCAGGTGTCTTGTAGCACCATGCTTCAGTATGGTGGTCTGGTGGTCTATAATGACCATGGTATCATACACACCAGAGATTTGGGAGTTTGCTGATTAGTACTGGGACACTGACACAATACAATTCTGGTTCTTACTGGGGCACTTGCAAACATGAACTTAATTGTTGAATACTTTCTATACTGGTAAGTCTAGGACTCAAAGCTCTAACCTAGATCTTGCAGGTATTACTACCATAGCTGGGGGCCAGAAGACTTGCTCAGCTACCCTATTCTACCTACTTTTATACTATCAGGTCAATCTATTTAAAGAGAAATACAAATACTTAGTACATTACATGATATCAAGTAAGCCTCTGTTATGGTTTATTGACTTTTTTCATTTTTCTAGTCTTATCATATCTTATCGGTGTCATCACGCTTATGCATATCGCCACCTCATCACCGATATCAACTTCGACAAAACTTTCATGATGGACAATGCATGATATTGCGTGCTCATCGCCCGACCAGCATGCCTCTTGACTTCAACAAATCTTTCGTACCTATTATTAGCACCGATGTTTAGTATTTAAGTAACTACGATTTACTGTACAAACCTCAGCTTTGAGCTAAGGTTTACCTACCACATAAATCTTACTTGTCTGCTCGCTTGCCGAGAGCCTACTCTGTAAGCGCCTCTTTCACCACCTCGAGTCATCCAAGGCATTGGCCAAGTGATTGTCCGAACGCGAGACAGCTTACCAATTGCCTGACTACGAGTCACGTGAGAGTTGGCCCTAACAATTAGCTTGAAGCTTCCCTCACCCTTCCACGATGCTAGACGCAGGAAGGATTCCATATGCCACTTCAACAAACACCCGACATTGACGAAACACTCAGAAACGCGGCCATAGGAGCCTTCATAGGGGCAGCAGCATTAGTCGGATTAACCATCTTCGCTGCCGCCATATATTGCAGAAACCGAGACTGGTTCGAACGACACGGATTGGGACCCAGAAGACCACTCACCTATCCTGCACCCACCCTCCCCCGATTTTATATCCCGCCCTATCAATACAATGGTCAAATTCAGCCCATTCGCATGACATACGAGCCCTACCGAAGGGACCAGTACTACATGCCCCCTGTCTCGCCAAATAGGCAGGACAGGTCAGGAGCCCCCAATCCAGAGTCGGATGCCGGGGTCTATCATGGAAGAGGAAGAAGAAGTCCAAGCCCCATCGCTGGACCTTCCGGAATTAGGCAGTCCAATAGGACAGCATCTCGCTCTCCCTCTGTCGAGGGAGACATCACAGAACTTATCCGAGCCTACGTCGGGCCCAGAACTATCGAGTATGATGAGGCAGAGTCACGTCGAAGCAGTACAAATGTACTTCCAGCCGAGGGCACTGAGCCCACTCCCACTAGCCCATCCCCTACCCCTCCAACCCTCCAAGTTACAAACCCTTCTCCGACTACAACAAGCAGCTCCGTCCATGCGGAGCAGATCCAGACCTGGTACCGACAGAACGATGCAGGGTTACAGATCCACTGCGATCCCCTCTACGACCTCAGTTGGACCCCCCCTGGCACACCTACAGCATCAATTACATGGTCCACGTCCTCTCCCTCCGATACCCCAGACCCTTCTGCAAGACTCCCCTGTCCCGAGCAGCCCCGAGGAAGACGAGATAGCTCGGGTACTGAGCCCCACCATGACAGCGACATCTCGAATCAGTCACCAATACGGGCAGACCCAGACGACCTCAGAAGAGGACGACTTCAGATCCGCACTATCGGGAGACCTTCCTACTTCCGATGTGGTAGTGCACGCTGGACATCACGTGGAATACACGTCACTGATGTTCCAGCCGCTTACACCCATTTCTTATTCTTTCATCTACTTCGTTCTCTACACCCTTACTCTCTCTTCGTAGTCTCCCCCGGTTTATCGTTCAAGACGCTACAAAATTCAACAGTCCTTACCAAATCTGGCCGACGTTCGAGGATCGACACGATGTCACAGAATTTCTCCGAGGGGCTCGTAGTACCCTAGTGACTAGTTGGAAGGAGGGGTTCATTGGAGAGAGGATGGGTATGATTTCCCTTTTTCTTCTTTGCTTAATTTTCTTCATATAACAGACAATTTTCATTCATACAATCCCTACACTATCCCGTACACACCGGATGCGAGACTCAGAGGAAAGGCAGGGGTATCTTCGGACGGCAACGGGGATCGAGCAGTGACGGAGTGGCGACCCATTCACTGATGCTGAGGGCGACAGCATTACTCTCCCTATACGTGCTTGTGCCTATCCCGAGATGTTCTAGCCCTTCCGACGAGTCTAGCTATGGATTTTTCTACTCCTTTTTGTTCGATCTTCTCCTTCTCTGGCAATTTTTGACTGGCTGGGGCCCTGGCGACGCAAGAGCACGCGTGCGACTACCCCCTGTGCGATGTATAAAGTCGAAGTAAAGGGGAATAAAACCTTACCTTCTGTGTCATCACGAGCGAGCAACAACTGAGCAAAACGAGCACGAGCATCGAGGTTAAATCAATTGAACTCACTGATATTCTTTTCTCTAGTTACATTCCTATATTCCTACGAAGTATTACTCTCCACAAGCGACGACTCCCACGCCCTCGCCTACTCGCTATCAAGCATTTGACGTCAGCCCGATGTTTACTGCGACAGTGGAGCCCACCGCGAGGGGGCATAAAGAGAGGCTACTTGCAGTCAAGCTGAGTGGAATTTCCGTGCCGAAATTACTGACTATTCTAGAGAGATACATTGTCATTGATACCCCCCTGACTGATTCGGACAACAATGATGAACCCTACTCCAATCACAAATCCTGCGCTGAACACGAATCCGACCTCAACCACGAATCCTGTGCTCACGATGAATACCATACCACAATACACCACGTTGCATGTACCAATGCCCATTCCGGGTACCGCTAACGCTCCAAGATTTAAAGGGAGATTCACTAGAGACTTCCTGAGTCTTATTCGACAACACAGTGCCAATGCAGGCTTGACGGACGAGGACGACTTGGTCGATTACATATATAGGTATTCTACTGACGAGGTCAAAGAAGTTATTCGCTACGTACCGGAATTCGACGTCGAACTGGTAAACAAGACATGGAGCGTAGCTGAAGCACGCCTCCTCCAACTCTACAAGGCCGAGGATGAAGATACTGAAGCAACAGAAGAATCGTTGAAGGAGTTTTGTCGTAAATCATCTGCTAAGTCTTCATTTACCACTGCGCTCGAGGTGGAGACTTACCACAGAGATTTTATCAGACTAGCTGCACCTCTCGTTAAGAAGGCGAAGATCACGAAACAGCTTCAAGAGTTCTATTTTGTCAGCGGTATTCCCTCCTCCATGAAGGAGTGGTTTATGAACCAGGTGCCGACTACCAACCGTAAGAAGACTAATCCCCCATCTATTGCAGAATCTGTGGAGATTTTAGGATGATGATTCGACACTGAGAGCCTCATTTACGAGGATTGGAGGACTGAAAAGGAGAGAGAGACACGCAAGGTTAAGTTTGACGAGAATGGCAACCGCATAGATGCCAAGATGAAGCCAACGGCCGTGGAAATACCCGTGGCTAGGCCCTCGAATTCTTCTAGTATGGATATTGAAGCGCTAACGAAACAGCTTGAAGGACTCTCGTTAAACCAAGCACAATTGATGTCCTTGCTAGCTAACATGACAGGATCGAACGGAGCGCCTGAACACATCCAACCACAGTTCAATCATCAAGCCGCATACCCAGAGAATCAACAGTCACAAGGACCGCCAGGGCAACGAGCACAGTATTCAGCCTACCCGAAGCGTTGTTTTATGTGTGGTAAGTTCGATACTCACATGTTACATCCTAGATGGTGTCCTCAAACCAAGGCCTTGATTAACGAACAACGGATTTCCTACGATGCGGCGAGAGACAGGTACGTTCTACCAGATGGAAGAGACTTACCTGTTACACCTAGAGGCTTTACGGGAGGCGTGGCTGACTGGATAAGGCTACATGATCAACAGGACTCTACTTCGACGAGCCAAGCGAACCCACCTGTAGCATCGGCGAGTACAAATACAATGGGGATCTCCCTAGGACCGAGAGATGCCTTGAAAGGCAATGTGTTTGCAATCTCTTCATTGAATCCTGATGATTTCCATAGTGCGCACCCTTCCCTCCGATCTGGAAAAGATACGGGTGTGAGGTTTGACCCTCTGAGACGACCGGAAGACAAAGGAAAAGGTAGAGAACACATACCAGGTGTGGCTAACGTTCCAACAGTGCCCAGGATGAACCCTACATTGCCAAAGAATATACCGGCGCCGAAGCCGGCGACTTCAACTAAGACGAATATTCCTCCACCAGTCAACCCCATTAATCGGGAGGATGGATGGAAAGCGTCGAGGCCAGCTAATATGAACCAGAAGGACGACGTTCAAATGAAGGATGCTACGAAAAAAGATAAGTCATCTACAGGTCCACAATATCATTATACTTCCGATATACAGGATATGGCAGACCCAAAGGCGGTCCTCAAGCATATTATGAACCTCGACGTTACGCTACCATTGTACCAAGTAGTGGGCAACAGTCCGGCCTTGCAGAAACTAGTTGGAGAAGCAGCACGAACAAAAAGAGAATATACGAACAAGCTAGCTGAGTACTTCTACGATGGATATTTTGACCAAGAGACTGTGGATTATGAGCAGGTACAGACGTTGGAGACAAACTATGAGTCAACCGGTGGGGACACGGGCAGCGATCGTCACTTATATTGCCATGACTGCGAACATCTCCCCGAGTTCTTGAGGCGGTATGGGAGCGCGCTAGACTCCATACCAGAAAGCAGATACTATGCGATGACTACGGGTACATTTCACCTTACGATCAACGGTATTGACTTTACAGCTATGATTGATACTGGATCCGAACTTAACCTGGCATCGAACTCTGTCCCGGCAAGGTGTGGGATTCCAATCGACTTTGAGGGGATGAAATGGTCATTGAAGGGAGTACATGGTGATCCTGAATGACTGACTGGTTGCGCTACAGAGGTACCTATGAAGATTGGCGGCCACGACTTTGCTCATCACCTTTTTATTTCGCATCAAGAGTTGGGTAAGCATGATATGATTCTAGGACAACCGTTTTTGCAATGGTTTGCTGCGCGAATGGACTACGATCGATCAGGGAAGGTTAAGCTTGTGTTATGGAAAGATGGAAACAGGCAAAACCGTCCTACTTTGGCTGTTACAATCACTGATCCACAGAATCCCCGCAATGCAACAAAGATATCGCATCAGGTAGAGGTTACCAATGTTACGGACGATGAGGACGAGGATTTTCGTCGCTAGGGAGGGAGGAGACGATCTTCCACACCTCCCAGGCGACCCTAGGAAGATCCTTTGAGGCGTTGATGGGCAACGATGAGTTTTCCGATTTCGATTCATTATTTAATGTTATACCTAATGAGTCGTATGACTCTATGATTCATTCTTATATTTCGCGAACTAATACAGACCCGCATTCTATTATTTCTACTCCATGGACTAAAAGAGCGATTGCTAACACATTTCTTGCCAGTGCTGCATCGAAGGGAAAACCACCACTAACCTCGAAGAAGAAGTATAAACCCGTACATGTGAAACGGCGACCGGTACCAACTTACATGCCCAATCCTGAGGCGCAGGTTTTCCAAGAGATTCCACCACCTATACCCACAGAGTTACCGATTTTTCCCAAACCTTACCAGAGCTTGGAATTTGGACAACGCGTTACCTTGGAACGATTGGAAGCCATGTTGGCGAAGATTGAGCCAGGTATTTTGACTGAACAAGAGATTGACCTTCTATCATTCGTAGTGTTGCGACGAGAAGAAGCATTTGCCTTTGAATATGCAGAGAAAGGTGCGTTTTCGAGAGATTATTACCCTGACTACGAGATCCCAACAATAGAGCATACACCTTGGCAACGGCCACTGATACCTATACCCAAGGCCATTGTAGAAGACGTGAGGAAGGAGATCATAGCTAATGAGTTAGCAGGTAAGTATGAGCCCACTACATCGAGTTATCGTTCTGCTCTGTTTGCAGTGGCTAAGAAACCAGGATCGAACCCGCCAGTTAGGCTGGTGGTCGACTTACAAGATTTGAACAGCGTAATGATTCGAGACTCGGCATTACCACCAAATCTAGAGGAATTTGCTGAGTCATTTGTTGGTTTTTCTATGTATGGACTTTACGATTTGTTTTCAGGATTTGATGCATGTTGGGTGGCGAAAGCTTCGAGACCACTACTAGCATTTCATACCCCAGCAGGAGCAAAGCAACAATGTACCTTGTCCCAAGGATATACGAATGCGGTTCAAGAGTTTCAACGGCGTACTGCTCACGCTTTGAAGCGACCACGAGAGGCAGGATATGCTGACAATTTTGTAGATGATTGTGGATTGAAAGGACCAGAGACAAGGTACGACAATGAAGCTATCCCTGGCAATCCTCACATTCGCAGATTCGTGTGGGAGTATCTTGAGCGACTGGATGTGTTCTTGGGAGCTTTGATTATGGCAGGAATAACAGCTTCAGGTACGAAAGCAGTCCTAGCGGCACTGAACTTGAGAATCGTAGGTACGGTCGTCACCCTTGAAGGGTGGATATTGGCCCCAAGCATGGTCAAGAAGGTGCTCGACTGGCCTATTCCTGCATCGGTGACCGACGTGCGAAGTTTCTTAGGATTAGCAGGAGGTGGACGAAAATGGATCAAAGGTTTTTCTATGATTGCTAAGCCACTTACCGTGTTATTGTGTGTGACAGAAGAGCCTTTCCAAATGACGATTGAGGGAGTAGAGGCCCAAGAAGAGCTGAAACATAGGATGTCGACGGCGCCAGTCTTGATCAAGATAGATTATATAATAGCTAAGTTGATCTTGCCTTTACCAAGAGAATCTGACGAAGGTATGCTTGTAGTGGGTGTAGATGCATCGTGGAAGGGAGCAGGATGGGCTCTTTACCAGATACGAGATGGGCAGAAACGGATAGCCTTGTATGGCTTGTGTACTTTCAATCGCACTCAACAGAATTATGGCCAACCGAAGACTGAGGTATTTGGTACCTTTATGGGACTCAAGGATTTACGCCATAGAGTTTGGGGAGTACATTTCCGTTTAGAGCATGATGCTATTTCGCTGGCTAAAATGTTGAAAGAACCAGATGATGTTCCGAATGCTCCAATGCTGCGCTGGGTACAGTGGATACGGTTGTTTGATTTTGAGACCAAGCATGTTCGAGCGGAATCATTCAAGATGGAGGATGCTTTGTCCAGGCGACCGACTTCAGATCAAGATGCTACATATGACGAAGGGGAGGTGGAGAAGTTTTTGGATGAGTATGACAATGCGATGGGAGGTAGACGAGGAGTTACTGCACGACGGAATTTGGATCAAATAGCTAAGTTCACCTTCGACTCTTTGCTTATTCGATACTCAAATCCCTTCGAGAGGTCATGGAATGAGAAGGGGAGCAGAGTACCGGTGTATTCCACCTCACAAGCGATTTCTACACCTAGTCAATTTGATACCCAATCAATTCGAGCTGAGTACATAGAACCCTCAGCACCATACTCACTGTTTGCAGCCACGGCTCTGCGAAATATCCAACCGTGGAACACGAGGAGATTACCAGAGTTCTATAGGCGTAAGACCAGGCTGGCAGTGACTGATCTATTTTTATTAGGAGAGGAGCATGTTTATCTTGAGTATACGGCAACTTTGGGCTTGAGCCAAAGTATCCCCCTTGCCAAGGAGGAACTGCAAGCTTTCATAGGCCATAAGCATGGGACACGAGATAAGGAGGACTTGGAATTCTGGACAGAGCTACGTATTTTCTTCGAGACAGGCAACTATCCCACTAGACTGACAACCGACAAGGATAGATTTCGTTTCTTGAAGCGTTCGAGGCGTTTCTTCTTGCATAATGACCGTCTGTGGCTAGCACCCAAGCTGAAGTCAGGCGTATCACCTAGATTAACCATTGAGGTAACCGAGAAAAGACAGGAACTGATTGCGCAGGCTCACAACGATTGCGGTCACCGAGGGAGGGATGCAGTGTATAGGATGCTGAGAGACCGATTTTACTGGCCAAATATGTTCAATGACGTGAGTTACTTTGTGCGTTCATGCATAGAGTGCCAGAAATCTATAAAGATGAGTCCAACTATACCATTCTCCGAGTCATGGCAAGCTCCACTGCTTCGTCACTTTGATCTAGACTGTATTGTAATGCCTATGGGCACTGGAGGAGCACAGTACATCGTGCAAGCCATCGAACGGACGATCCTTTGGCCCGAGGCAAGAGCTTTGAAGAAGCAGACGTCGAAGGCAGTTGCGAAATTTATCTACGAGGAGATTATATGCAGATTTGGATGTGTGCCGATGTTCTCATTTGACGGGGGATCCGAATTCAAAGGTGAAGTAACCAACTTGCTGAGCGAATTGTATAATTGCGTCGTCATTTTTTCAACAGCATACCATCCACAAGGAATGGCGCCGGTCGAGCGACACCACCAGATGATTGTCGATCCAATATTCAAATGCACGGGTGATGCGAAAGGGATTTGGCCTCGCTTTCTCTTTGCAGTTCTCTTTGCGCTACGAGTCACGGTTAGCCGAGCTACGGGATTTGCCCCCTACTACTTGTTGTATGGTGCGCACCCAGTTTTCTCATTCGATGTTACTGAAGTTACCTGGCAAACACTAAACTGGCACGAGGTAAAGACACACGACGAGCTAATTGCGATTAGGGCACTGCAAATCACTAGACGTGATGACAAACTCAGAGAAGCAAATGAAAGGCTGAGAGAAACACGGCGACGAGCGATCGAGGACTTGGCGAAACGGGTGCACTTCAAGTTTGATTTCAGTGACTATGAGGAAGGTATGTATGTCTGGCTGAGAGAATCACAGTTAGACGAGATCAAGGGAGGCAAAGGTGAATGGACATACTCAGGACCATACATCATCCACGAAAAACGAGCACGTGATTCGTTCGTTCTCCGAGAATTGAGTGGAGCGATCCTCAAGGGACACGTTAACATCCGCCGACTTCGTTTGTTCTACTATCGACCTGATAACCAGACACTACGGACCTCGCTGCAGCCCAAGCCTAAACGAACAGTCGCCGAGGGGAACACCATGTTTCGATTGGATGCCCGATGGGCCTAGTGAATGAATTCGATCGTTGCCGGAGCTATACACGCTGAGAGCTCCTTTTCTTTATATAGATGAATTGAACACTAATATAATGAGACGAGACATACTCCTATAGCTTACATCTTCTTTCTTCCCTTCCACCATGCAGACGTATTCCCAATGTTCCGAGAACTGTCCTCTACGCGACTTACACTCGCCGTTTCGCACCTGGTTAAACTACCCGGATTCGACCTTCGACCTTCGTACGCTGGACAACAACCCTGTGGGCGGATTTCATCAGTTGGACGACTTGAACAAAGGCGATCCGTTTGCAACATACCCGCTTGTTAAGCAACATGATTTTAATACTAATTGTTCTCTGTTTGTGGACGACGGTGAGTACTGTTCAGTTTTTAAAGGAGATTTGACGCTGCGCTATGCATACGACGTACCGATGGAATTCAAGTTGGGGGACGAGATTGTCACCTTGCCAGTGGTGGTGCGGGTGTACAGACGAGATAGGGCCTTAAAATGGAATGAGATATGGACTCAGCTCAAGCATTGGGGAACATACCCTCCAGCTCGTTACTGCATTCCTCCGGTTGAACGTGAACACCTCTATCTTCAACAATATCCGCGGCACACGAAGTGGTTTCGTCGTATGGTGCGTCGTTTTCGTTTAGATGGAGAGGGTTTTCTTGTGGAAAAGGGGACTGGATTGAGGGTGAGCACTGATCATACAGACTTCGAGTTCAAGGCGCTGCTGGTATACGATCCCAGAGATGTGGCTCTTCAATACGATGCCGTTTCCTTGGTCTCACGCATTCAGAAGGAGACGCAAGCCTGGCACATCGACACACTGCCACGGGCTCAGGCTATAATCGATCACTTAAGGGAAGAATACCTTGGTCTGCCACATGGAATCGAGCCTCGAATGATCGACATCACCAGTAGGACAAGATGGGTGGCTGATTGGAGAAGCGTGTCGATGTAGCATCGACGACGAGACCGAGATTCCGAGGGCGAAATCCTAAGTATCCCCCTCTGTGGTAGTGCGCGCTGGACGTCACGTGGAATACACGTCACTGATGTTCCAGCCGCTTACACCCATTTCTTATTCTTTCATCTACTTCGTTCTCTACACCCTTACTCTCTCTTCGTAGTCTCCCCCGGTTTATCGTTCAAGACGCTACAAAATTCAACAGTCCTTACCAAATCTGGCCGACGTTCGAGGATCGACACGATGTCACAGAATTTCTCCGAGGGGCTCGTAGTACCCTAGTGACTAGTTGGAAGGAGGGGTTCATTGGAGAGAGGATGGGTACGATTTCCCTTTTTCTTCTTTGCTTAATTTTCTTCATATAACAGACAATTTTCATTCATACAATCCCTACACTATCCCGTACACACCGGATGTGAGACTCAGAGGAAAGGCAGGGGTATCTTCGGACGGCAACGGGGATCGAGCAGTGACGGAGTGGCGACCCATTCACTGATGCTGAGGGCGACAGCATTACTCTCCCTATACGTGCTTGTGCCTATCCCGAGATGTTCTAGCCCTTCCGACGAGTCTAGCTATGGATTTTTCTACTCCTTTTTGTTCGATCTTCTCCTTCTCTGGCAATTTTTGACTGGCTGGGGCCCTGGCGACGCAAGAGCACGCGTGCGACTACCCCCTGTGCGATGTATAAAGTCGAAGTAAAGGGGAATAAAACCTTACCTTCTGTGTCATCACGAGCGAGCAACAACTGAGCAAAACGAGCACGAGCATCGAGGTTAAATCAATTGAACTCACTGATATTCTTTTCTCTAGTTACATTCCTATATTCCTACGAAGTATTACTCTCCACAAGCGACGACTCCCACGCCCTCGCCTACTCGCTATCAAGCATTTGACGTCAGCCCGACATTTACTGCGACACCGATGAAGAAGAGCTTGGGAGACTGAGAACGCATTCCGCCTACGGCGGCTGGAGGAGGACCCAGATCAACCCCCAAGATCCCTCAGAGATGAACGAAGGCTGGCAAGACGAGAGCTCGAGAGTAATCCATTCTACCTGGGAGCTCCTGAACGAGCCTGGACCTCCCTCTCCATACAGCAGCGAATCACTCTCGGACCATATCGGGCCCAGGCTTGGGCCCTTAGAAGAGAGGACTACATCAATCGAGGAGGAATTGATAAATCCCTCGAAGAACATCGACGATGACTACACCTATTCCCAACAGAGGAGCTCCACCATCACGAGCAGGACTACGGTCCCACCCCTGGAGTCTATTTACGAGGATTACAACCAAGAACAGATGAGGAGACACGAGCCCTCCAGGGAAGACTGGAGGATATACTCTGCACCTGGAGAGCGGACGAGCATGAGCGAGAACACCTGGCCTTCGTACGAATGGCCCAGGCCAATGCCTGACGAACCGCCCAGAGAATGGCAGAAGAACGGCAATCCATGGAAAGGCAAGAGTAGGCTACTCGCTGGCTCTGGCAAAGCCGGACCCAGCAAGCCAATGGAGACGGAAGATGAAATACGAGTCCGGGAAGCGCAAGAGGCTGAAGCCAGGAGGCAACAATTCCAAGCCGAAAGAGACGCCTTCCCTGACGTCACCGCAGGGCTGGTAGCCCAACTACAAAGAACCCGGGCCTTTGCCATGGCTCATAACCTACCCATCCTGAAGGAACTCCAAGATGTCCCTGACCAACCGCAACCACAACCCCAGGGCCGACCCGCCGCACCCGCCCCCAGAAGATACGGCAGCCCGACTCATCGAACGGACCGATGGTCGGTCCCACGACCCCCTCCCCGATATGACCCTCCTGAACCCCCTTACTGGCCCTCCGGGAACGCCGAGAAACAAGACCCATGGCTCCAAGTCAAGCCAACCTTGGTATGACTCCCCACCGACTTCTTAGGAAAAAGCAGCGACATCCATCGCTTCACCGGAGCCTGTGAAGACTACTTCTCCATCTTCAAGGCCTATTACCCTACCCACACCAACAAAATTATGTTCGCCGTCTCCTTGTTTGGAGAAAAACCCCAGAATTGGTGGTCCCAATATCGTTACCAGTTCTGGAGCGCAGCTGAGGAAAGGTATCGGTACTTTTCCTGGACCAAATTCAAAGCCGCCCTCAAAGTCGAATACGGAGATCCCGCCCTCCAAGAAGTAATGGAGCGGTGAATGAACGAACTCAAAATGACCGGAACGGCATCTGAATACTTCCGACGCCTCGAAGAGCTGGCCCGACAAGCTGACCAACTCACCGACCTCAGTCCACAAAGCGCCATCGTCAGGGCAGTCCGCCAGGGAGTCCCCGAATCCTACACCGACTCCATCGTGAACTTAGGCGTCATGATTCCCTCCACCTACCAGGAGTGGAAGAGACATGTTTGTAACATATATGATGAGAAAGCCCGCAAGACCGCCTTTGACAAAATCGGATATGTCAACCGCCCTAAACATGCCGGAAGCTCCCCTAAAGGAACTTCCGGCGCGACAAGTTCCGCAACCGACAAACCCACCAGCAAAGGGATGACAGGTTCCGGATGGACCACTTACGGAGGGGCCAGAGAACCCATGGATATAGATCGCCTCCGAAAGGAAGGCCGATGCTTCAACTGTGGAGGAAAAGGACACATGGGAAAGGACTGCAAGAAGCCAAAGCGGCCTAGAGACCCGAAGAGCGGGCGATATACGATGGCCCAACTTCGCACAATGCTAACAGAAGCTGAGCTCCAGGAGCTCCATGACAAAGAAGTGCACGGACATAGTCACGAAGAGAAGGTCGAGGAGAAGACACCCTCAACGACGAAGATTGAGGAGGTAAAAGGCAAGGCCGAGAAGTGAGTGATTCCACTCTCTCGGCCCAATCCTCCTCTCTGGGTGGTCGGTCATCGGGTCCTGCTGTGCGGACATTACCTGATTGTAAAAATATCTTATGTACATCTATCGCTATCAATACGCATTCGAATATACCTGCTCTTGTCACACAGTCACCAAAGACCACCCCAAAAGAATCACAAAACATTCAGACTCCACCTGAAAAGGCATATATAATCCCCCAGAAGCGAAGCGAGACTCATCCCCCTCCTTCGCTTACACTTTCTATCCCAGAACTCCTCACCCTCCAGGACCTTCAGACACAATGGGGACCAGAGTTCATCCGAACAATGTCAGGGATCTCTCAGTCCTTAGGGACAAAGGAGGTTCTCCCCGAACCGGCCGAGCCCGTCATCGCTGAACAGGAACCTCAAGACGAAGGCGGGGGTATGAGGTCGATGCCCGCTGACCTTACCTGCAACGATTCGCCTCGCGCTCACGGGTCGTCACGGATACACGACCCCCTCTCCCCTTGTCTGGAAGAAGACACGAAGGGTTGCCGCCCTCGTCATTCTCTCGGGGATACCTCACCGATCGAGATGGCGCCCCCTTCATCCCTGACCCCAAAGGAAGAAGACGTCTCAACAAAGGATAGGGATCCGGCGCCGGTGCCAAGGGACCCGGAAGTAATGTGGGAGTACGGTTTATGCGACAAGAATGCGACGCTCATGACTCCTTCCATTCGTTCCGGCGAGCCTTGCGGTCACTCCCAGAGCAACCTGCTCCCCAAACCCCCGAATCCTGACGAAACAGCCGACAGCGGGCGACCTCTGGGGAAGGAGCATGCCCCAACCAGGGGAGACCCTTTTAGGCCCCCGACCGTCGAGGGATCAAGTAGGGTTCCAGCATCGGATGCGCGATGCTCATGGGCCCAGAATACCACAGTCGAGGAAGTTCCCGATGAAGAAGATGATACGTCATTCAAGATGATGCAAGCCAAGGCACAAGAGAAGAAGGAACAAGAATTGTTGAGGGCGAGGCGTTCCGAATCAGACCCAGTGAGTGTTTCCACCCCGAAGTCCACCTGGTTCAAGCCGTTTGGCATGGACTGGACCCTTCGGGCTGTCAGGGAAGCACGCACAGATTCGGAAGCGCTTGCCTCGCTTCACCTCTGGGCTCATAAGGAGAAGGTCAATGAAATTGACGACGAACTCCTCGCCTTGCTTCAGAAGGGGGGAGAGCCAGCACGAGAAGAGCTTTATGAGTTGAGCCAACCAATTCGGTACCAGCGACGAGTAAGCACCAAGGGTGTTCGAGAACTATTCCTCGACGTCCAACTCGAAATGCTGGAGAACCGCCAGACTCTCTCGGCCCAAGCATTGGTGGACAGCGGATGTACCGGCAGTACCATAAGCGAAAACTACGTCAAGAAGTATGGACTCATCACCCGACCCGCGGCTGCCCCAATCTCTGTATACAATGCAGACGGCACCAAGAATAAGGCGGGAGTAATCACTGAGTTCGTGGAGGTACGAATGACCATAGGAGGGCACAGTGAGAGAATCAACTTCGCCATCACCAACATCGGCAAGGGTGACATCTTCCTAGGACACGACTGGCTTCTCTGCCACAACCCAGTCATCAATTGGACCACCAGCAAAGTCATCTTTGCCCGGTGCCAGTGCCAAAAGAATCCATTCCCACTACCAGATGCAGACCCCGAAGACCCCTGGGACAAAGAGCTGGAGGAAGGCAAAACCATCCTAATGGTTGACCTCCAAGAGGAACTAGAAATTTGTGCCATACATCACGCAAACAATCTAGCTGCCAAGGCCGCCGAAGGAAAAGCCAAGAAGACCTTCGAAGAGATGGTTCCACCCCAGTACCAAGAATTCGAAGATCTCTTCTCCAAGGAAAACTTTGACGAGCTCCCAGACTGCAAGCCCTGGGATCATGCAATCGAACTGATCCCCAATGCCAAATCCATGCTGGACTGCAAGGTGTATCCGCTCAACCGACATGAACAGGAAGAGCTGGATAAGTTCCTCGACGAGAACTTGGAGTCAGGACGAATTTGCCCATCCAAGTCCCTCTTTGCATCCCCCTTCTTCTTCGTCAAGAAGAAGGATGGATCCCTACAGCCTGTACAAGACTACCGGAAGCTCAATGAGATGACGATCAAGAACCGATATCCGTTACCCCTCATCTCCGAGCTCATGGACAAACTCCGAGGAGCAAAGTACTTCACCAAGTTGGACGTCCGATGGGGCTACAATAACATCAGGATCAAGCAAGGAGACGAAGCCAAGGCTGCCTTCCGTACCAATCGAGGGCTGTTTGAACCGACAGTCATGTTCTTCGGCTTAACCAACTCGCTGGCAACCTTCCAATGGATGATGAATGACATTTTCCACGACCTTATCATGGAAGGAAAAGTCACCATCTACCTCGATGACATCCTGATCTTTTCCAAGGACCTTCAGGAACACCGACGAATTGTGAAACGGGTACTTCACCGGCTTAGGGAACACAAATTATTCCTCAAGGCCGAGAAGTGTGAGTTCGAGGTATTGGAAACCAAATACCTCGGCGTCATCATCAGCGAGGGATCGGTATGGATGGACCCCGTAAAGGTCAAGGGAATCACAGAGTGGCCCATGCCCACCAAAAAGAAGGAACTACAGTCCTTCTTGGGATTTACGAATTTCTATCGGAAATTCATAAAAGACTACTCTAAGATTGTATGCCTGATGACCCAGCTTACCGGCAATGCCCCCTGGACCTGGGGAATGGCTCAGAACGAGGCTTTTCAACGGCTCAAGAAACAAATGGCAGAGGACATAGTACTGGCACTCCCGAAGGAAAGTGGGAGGTTTAGAGTAGAAGCGGATTCCAGCGAAGGAGCAATCGGTGCAGTCCTCAGCCAAGAGCAGGACGGAAAATGGAGGCCAGTGGCCTTCCTTTCCAAAGCATTAACCGTCACCGAATGCAACTACAAAATCTACGACAAAGAGCTCCTAGCAATTATGCTCATGCTAGAGGAATGGAGGCACTATCTCATGAGAGTGGCCGAAGATTTTGAAATATGGACGGATCACCAAAACCTCCAGTATTTCCGACAACCACAAAAGCTTAACCGCCGACAAGCCCGGTGGGTCACCGAGCTTGCTGAATATCACTTCACCCTACACCACAAACCAGGCGCCTCCAACTGAAAGGCCGACCTTCTCTCTCGTCGAGACAATCATGATCAAGGCAAAAAGGACAACGATGACATTGTCGTCCTTCAACCAGAACATTTCCGGGCGATGATCATGCCCACCACGAGCGAGACTCATCAACGAGTCAAGGATGCAACCCGTAATCATGACAAGTGGGACCAAGGGATTCAGAACTCCCTGGACCACGAATGAGGCATCTCCGAGAGGGAAGGGCTACTATATTATGACGAACGCATATATGTACCCTGCGACGACAAGCTACGCAGAGAAATTATTGCAGCCCACCACGATCACATCACTGCGGGACATCCGGGGATCGAAAAGACAAAAGAACTCGTCCAAAGAGAGTTCTGGTGGCCGAAACTCAAACAAACGGTAGAGAAATACGTCAAGGCATGCGAAGCATGCCAACGAACGAAAACAGATACTCATCCTAAGGCCACTCCTCTCCACCCCAACGAGGTCCCCTCTGAACCATGGACCCACATCTCCGTCGACATGATCACTGGATTACCCGAATCCAATGGCTACGATGCCATTCTGGTAGTCGTGGACAGATTCTCCAAGGAGATGATCCCAATAGCTTGCAACGTGGAACTCACCTCTGAAGGATGGGCCAAGCTACTCCGTGACCATATCTATGCCTGACATGGAATGCCTAAGACCGTAATCTCAGATAGAGGACCGCAATTTGTCTCTAAGTTCATGATGGAACTTCTTAAACTCCTCGACATCACTCCTAATGCATCTACCGCATTTCACCCCCAGACAGATGGACAGACAGAGCAGGCCAATCAGGAGATCAACAAGTATCTCCGCCTCTTCATCAATCATCGACAGACCGACTGGAGCGAATGGCTCGCGTTAGCAGCATTCACCCACAACAACAGAGTCCATTCGGCGACGGGCCAGACACCATTCTTCACCAACTATGGAACCAATCCCTGAGTCCTACCTGACTCCATCAAAACGACTGCCTTTACCAACCCATCAGCCAAGTCGTTCGCAGAAAACATGCAGGAAGTACACCGCCAAGCCAAGGAGGCATTAGAGGAGGCAGCCGGAAGGATGAAGGCCCAACATGACAAAAAGAAAAGAGATGCCGTGGACTATGCCATCGGAGACCAAGTATGGCTTGACTCCACCAACCTTCACCTTCCCCGACCAAAGAAGAAGCTCGACGACAAACACGTCGGCCCATTCCTAGTTCTAGAAAAAACCGGCGCTTCCGCCTACAAGCTCAAGCTTCCACCGCACTGGAAGATCCATCCCCGCTTCAACGAGAAGTTGCTTACACCGTACGTGCCACCGGCCTTCCCCAACCAAGAACAACCCCCCGCCCCACCACCAGACCTCATTGAAGACGAGGAGGAATATGAAGTTGAGGAAGTCTTAGACTCGCGCACACACCGAGTCCATGGAAAGAAAGGACAAAAATCTCGACTCGTAACCGATTACTTTGTCAAATGGAAGGGATGGACCCGAGAACACAACTCATGGGTCCGGGAAGACGACATGGCCAACGCCCAAGAGGCCATCAAGGACTACGAAGATAGTCTCTCCGAGACACAAGCTGTCGTGACCGCACACAAGGTCATCGACAGGTCAGAAAAGACAGTCAAACGAATAATCGACCGCAGTTACCGAGAGAACCAGGCAACAGGCGGCTGGAGCATGTTCTACCAAGTAGAACGGACTGACGGGAAGAAGTTCTGGATTGAAGAGCCTGATCGCGAGGTTTGGAAAACCTTCATCGACGACTACTGGCACCGAGAAAGTGAAAAGGAAGTTACAGACTGCATACAATGCAACGAACAAGACGAGCCCTAGGGCAGTCGGGACGACTGCCTTAACGAGAGGGTAATGTTACGGTTTATTGACTTTTTTCATTTTTCTAGTCTTATCATATCTTATCAGTGTCATCATGCTTACGCATATCACCACCTCATCACCAATATCAACTTCGACAAAACTTTCATGATGGACAATGCATGATATTGCATGCTCGTCGCCCGACCAGCATGCCTCTTGACTTCGACAAATCTTTCGTACCTATTATTAGCACCGATGTTTAGTATTTAAGTAACTATGATTTACTGTACAAACCTCAGCTTCGAGCTAAGGTTTACCTACCACATAAATCTTACTTGTCTGCTCGCTTGCCGAGAGCCTACTCTGTAAGCGCCTCTTTCACCACCTCGAGTCATCTGAGGCATTGGCCAAGTGATTGTCCGAACGCGAGACAGCTTACCAATTGCCCGACTACGAGTCATGTGAGAGTCGGCCCTAACAGCCTCCTAGTCTAGCTGACTAATGCTTGGTCATAACACATGATTGTGTCTCTGTGAAGTGCAGTGGAATATCAAGGAGCACTTCAAGTTCAATTAGAAGCTGGTGAAAATGTTTTGCAGTCTTTAAACAGATGTCTGTGGTGTAACTATGTCTGTCCAAGGTTGATGTCTGGTACATCAAGCTCTAAGGTCAGATATGAGAGTGCTAGATGATACCAGAAGCAAGGCCTTTGTTGTATCAAGTCTGTTCCTATTCCACACAGTGTATTCTCAGGCCTGACCCAGGTCCTTGTTGAAGAGAATCACACTTTTGGGAGTAAGAGGGTAAGAAAGATGTGTTACATTTTACAGGTATCAAGCTTTATATACTAATGTACATGAGTCAATCAAGGTCATAATGAGTCTAATGGAGTCAAGACAGGCTAACTAATAATATCTACCTAGTCAAGCAAGTCACTATGACTAGAGTTCTTAAAATATCCATCACATAGCCTCTCCACTTCTTATTCGACCTCGGAGATGACATCATAGCCTCAGAAGACCTCAGGGATAATGATAGCATCCAATTTGATGAAGGACCAGTCAACTGGGTAAGTGATATTGAATAGATCCACTCCATACTGTGAGTCATTAGTGGTGTAAGCATATACTCTTGGATACTCAGTTTCCACCTGAAATTCATTGAAGTATGACTCCCATTCATCCATAGTCAGCGTGAAAGTGACACCCTGTACAACTTTGTCCCACCGTTTGTGCATTAGAGCTTCAGCCTTTGGGGTCCAGGCATGAGCGTCTCCCTTTAGAAATTGACAAATAATGTAAACCATAGGGAGTAACAATCAGGATTCCCTGTGATCCATTCCAGGTATAAATCCCACTAATACCTTTTCTTCTTCTGCAATTATTGCTTTGGCCACAAATTTGTTTCCATCGAAGTTGGGTGCAGAGAGAACAGACATGAACTTCAGATTCACAGCGATGTATGAGGGTCCCTCCAATAGCTTCTGGACACCCTCCATTCTCACTAACTTCTGGGTTATCCAGCTCAGAACATCTCCACAGGCTATTGCCACACCCATGTTCATCCTTCGCACCATGCCTGAAGCTCCCCAAATGTATTGGGCATATAAAGCATCGGACCCAAGAGTGTTGTTTAGCCTTGGCTCTTGGAAACCTGGCTTAAAAGAAATTCCCACCAACAATATTTCTGTGGGAGAGTAAAGATCCTTTGGCCATTTGAATAAGTTGAGGTAGTGCCAGGGTATCGCTAACTTGAAATTCACATTATAGGTGATACAATGTTGGATGAGACCTGAGATGCTCCTGACTGGACACATGATATTTGCCCATCCTTTAATCATAGCTGCATTCTCTCTTGACATGGCTAAATACCCACATTTGAGCAGTAAAGGATTGATGGTCAAAACCCCAAGTTCTGCTCAGTTGAGCAAAAGCATGTCTGAGACCATGAACCTCAGCCAATTCATCATGTCCCATGTGAATTTCAAGTTAGGAAGGTTGATCTGCCCCAGAGGATAGTATCAAGGAATATATTGTAGCCTTGGATATCTGGAAACTTGTCATTTTATCTTGAGATGCAGAGATTCATTGGGTCATCGGTCATCACTGGAGTTAGATGAATCACTTCTATTACTGACTTCAGACAAGGGAGGGGAAGAGGAATTGCTTAAGATGACTGACCCGCTACTGTTAGAATGACTTCCCTTTGAGGACTCCCTACTGCTGTTCAAGTCTTGGGCTAGCAGCCTCAGTTCTCAGGATAAGGGATGTGGAGTCACCCTGCACTTCCTCCTTTGCTCTTGTTAGAGCCGACTCTCACGTGACTCGAAGTCAGGCGATTGCTAAGCTGTCTCGCGTTTGGACAATCACTTTGGCAATGCCTCGGATGATCTCGAGGTGATGAAAGAGGCACTTACAGAGAGGCTCTCAGCAAGCGAGCAGACAAGTAAGATTTATGTGTTGGTAAACCTTAGCTCGAAGCTGAGGTTGTACAGTGAGATTGTAGCTACTTAAATACGAAAGTGTAAGTACTATTAATAGGTACAAAAGTTTTATTGAAGTTGAAAGGCGTGCTGGTCAGACGACGAGCACGCAACATCATGCATTGTCCATCATGAAAGATTTATCGAAGTTGGTGTGGTGATGCGGTGGTGATAGCGCATAAGCGTGATTATGCTGATAAGATGAGATAAGACTAAAAAAAGGAAAAAAGTTAATAAATCGTAACATTACCCTCTTGTTAAGGCAGTCATCCCAACTGCCCTATGTCCTCTTCCCATGTTTCATCGTCTTCCTCCTCTTGGTCGCAGAGTATGCAGTCTGTGACTTCCTTTTCACTTTCTCATTCCCAGTAGTCATCAATGAATGACTTCCAGATTTGTCGATTGGGCTCTTCAATCCAAAACTTCTTCCCATCGGTTCGTTCTACTTGATAGAACATACTCCATCCACCTGTGGTTTTGTTCTCGTGATAGCTGCGGTCGACTATTTGCTTGACTGCTTGTTGGGACCTGTCAATGACTTTGCATGCGGTAACGACAGCTTGCATTTCGGAGATACTGTCCTCATAGTCTCGAATGGCTTCTTGAGCATTGGCCATGTCGTCTTCCCATACCCATGAGTTGTGTTCTCGGGTCCAACCTTTCCACTTGACGAAGTAGTCTGTGACTAGTCGTGATTTTTGTCCCTTCTTTCCACGGACTCAGCATGTCCGCGAGTCTAGGACTTCCTCAACTTCATATTCTTCCTCATCTTCGATGAGGTCTGGCAGTGGCGGTGGGGGCTGTTCTTGATTAGGGAACGCTGGCGGTATGTATGGTGTCAGAAGTTTCTCGTTGAAACGTGGGTGGATTCTCCAGTGGGGTGGAAGTTTAAGTTTATAGGCGGAGGTGCCAGCCTTTTCTATGATCAGAAAGGGGCCGACGCGCTTGTCATCGAGTTTCTTCTTTGGGCGGGGTAAGTGGAGATTTGTGGAGTCGAGCCATACTTGGTCTCCGATGGCATATTCTACTGCTTCCCTCCTCTTCTTGTCATACTGGGCCTTCATCTTCCCTGCTGCCTCTTCAAGTGCCTCCTTAGCTTGTCGGTGGATTTCCTGCATGTTCTCCACAAATGACTTCGCTGATGGGTTGGTAAAGGCGGTTGTTTTAATGGAGTCCAGTAGTACGCATGGGTGGATTCCATAATTCGTGAAGAAAGGTGTTTGGCCTGTGGCTGAGTGGGTCCGATTATTGTGAGCGAATGCTGCCAGTGCGAGCCATTCACTCCAGTCTGTTTGTCGGTGATTAATGAAGATGCGGAGATATTTGTTGATCTCTTGGTTGGCCCGTTCGGTTTGGCCATCAGTTTGGGGGTGGAAGGCGGTGGACGCGTTCGGTGTGATGTCCATGAGTCTGAGGAGTTCCATCATGAATTTAGAGATGAATTGAGGTCCCCTGTCAGAGATTACTGTCTTTGGCATGCCATGGTGGGCGTATACGTGATCACGTAGGAGCTTGGCCCATCCTTCAGATGTTAGCTCGACGTTACAAGCAATTGGGATTATTTCTTTAGAGAACCTGTCGACGACTACTAGAATGGTGTCATAGCTGTTAGACTCGGGTAACCCAGTGATCATGTTGACGGATATGTGGGTCCATGGTTTGGAGGGGACTTCGTTGGGATGAAGGGGAGTGGCCTTTGGGTGAGTGTCTGTCTTCGTTCGCTGGCATGCTTCGCATGCCTTAACATACTTCTCTACTATTTGTTTGAGCTTGGGCCACCAGAACACTCTTTGAACGAGCTCCTTGGTCTTTTCAATCCCTGGGTGTCCTGCCATGATATGGTCGTGGTGTGCAGCGATGATTTCTCCACGTAGCTTGTCATCGTGGGGGACGTATATGTGTCCGTCGTAAAAGAGGAGTCCCTCTTTTTCAGACATTCCATGTTCGTGGTCAAGGGAGTTTTGAATTCCTTGGTCCCATTTGTCGTGATTGTGGGTGATATCCTTTACGTGTTGGTGAGTCTCACTTGTGGTGGGCATGATCATTGCCTGGAAGTGTTCGGGTTGAAGGACTACTATGTCGTCATTATCCTTCTTCCCTTGATCATGATCATCCCGGCAGCTGAGCAGGTCCGCTTTTTGGTTGGAGGCTCCAGGTTTATGGTGCAACGTGAAATGGTACTCCACAAGTTCCATCACCCATCGGGCTTGACGATGGTTCAGTTTCTGTGGCTGGCGGAAGTATTGAAGGTTTTGATGGTCGGTCCAGATCTTGAAGTCCTCCGCTGCTCCCATGAGGTAATGCCTCCATTCCTCGAGTGCGAGCATGATCGCCAAGAGTTTCTTGTCATATATTTCATAATTCCGTTCAGTGACGGTGAGCGCTTTAGATAAGAAGGCAACTGGTCTCCACTTTCCATCCTGTTCTTGGCTGAGGACGGCACTGATTGCTCCTTCGCTAGAGTCGGCCTCTACTTGGAATCTCCCATTTTCCTTGGGAAGGGCGAGCACCACATCCTTGGCCATCTGTTTCTTCAGGCATTGGAAGGCCTCATTCTGAGCCATGCCCCATGTCCAGGGCGCATTGCCAGTGAGTTGGGTCATTGGGCGTACAATCTTGGAGTAGTCCTTAATGAACTTTCGGTAAAAGTTTGTAAAGCCCAAAAAGGATTGTAGTTCCTTCTTCTTGGTGGGCGTGGGCCACTCTGTTATTCCTTTGACCTTGATAGGGTCCATTCAGACAGAGCCTTCGCTAATGATGACGCCGAGGTACTCGGTCTCGAGGACCTCGAACTCGCACTTCTCCGCTTTGAGGAAGAGTTTATGTTCCTGTAAGCATTGAAGAGGCTGGCTGTGGGCACTCATGGAATAGCGCGCAGAACAGCATGATATACACACTAAACCTCACACACACTCACACAACTACTCAATCTAACAATCACCCTCGAAAGTGCGATGGGGGGAATGAGATTATATCAACTCTGCGGCTACTAGTGCTTCAAATCTAGTAAAGCTCCTTATTATCTCAACGCTATACAGCGTTTACTCTTTTCCAATTGATCCTAAACCTAGGAACTTTTTACAAGAAGGTGTTACTTCGAGGCGCAACCTTCTAGGCGAATGATAATATTCCAAATACACAGGACACTGGTCTTACAACAGAACGGAACACGATACAAGTCGAAACGACACTGAGCTCGCTCTTCTAACCACTCAGCTAAGTACTGACTTAGTGAGCTCACTACACATCAGCATGTAGGGTTATCCAAAACTGACTCAAACGACGATATCAACCACGGACACTTCAACAGATCTCGGATTCGGAACAGAAACAGATTCAGAACAGAACAGAAGCGGATTTCAGAAACAGACCAACAGAAACAGATTTCAGAACTTCCACTTCAATTCATACTCTCAACAGACTCAACAATGCTCAGATGGAACAGAACAGCGACACTGATTCTTATTCGCTCAGAACTTAAGCACACAAGTCAGATTCTGAATATATCTCGATTCTTCTGGGTGAGCTTGCAGGTTTATATATGACACTCGAAGCTACAAACTAATCCTTTGCCACAGCGCTCGCTTTCCACGTGCACACCGTAACTCGGGGGTTCGAAACTTGTATACTACTCTAATATACTGACTATTTATACTAGAACAAGTTACTGATTACAAATGTCACGCTATTACCCAGGTAAAATAGACTCCTACGCACACAGCCCGCCGCTGCCGCAGTTCTTACTTGGCTACCGACTCAGAGTTTCTTCATATAGTATTGTTTCTATAGTGAGCTTGCTTAACTGGTAGGGCGCGCTCGCTATCTATAAGTCCGAGGACATATCAGGGTGATGGCTGTCGGCTATCCCAGATCTAGCCTCATCATCGGTTTATTGTTCTCTCTAGAAGGGATTCTCGCATGCACTGAGCTCTCAGTTTGACAAGGCAATGTATACAAGTTACTCGGCCCTCCGGTATTCGGCCGACACTGCTAATCAATCCGTGTGTCCAATTTTATCATTTATCTTATCTCGCGTGCAAGGTTCGGACCAGCTTCTCAGGTATAGTACATCATTTTAATTTAACGAGCGCACCATTTTCATTAAGTGCAATCATATAGTTCTTCAAATTAAAAGCAGAGCTCGCTAGGTAGACTAGACTGTAGGCGCTAGGACAGGGGTTTTCGGTCTTTCTGCCAAGCGTGCCCATCAGGTACATGCTATGACTAAGTCTCTGGTTTATTCTGTCGTGTCAAATGTCACTTTACTGTCTATTTGTCTTGTCACATTGTATTTTATTATGTATGCTCTGACATATTAGCTCCGCTCGCTGTCTATATAAGTCATATGGTCTAATCACTCAGATTGCAAAAATACACGATTGGATTGTCTGCAGTCGCAACAGTGTTGAAGTACCCTCTTGACAATCCGTCGGTGTTCTTGCAGATCCTTGGAAAAGATAAGGATGTCGTCTAGATAGATGGTGACTTTCCCTTCCATGATGAGGTCGTGGAAAATGTCGTTCATCATCCACTGGAAGGTGGCTGGTGAGTTGGTAAGTCCAAAGAACATGACTGTCGGCTCGAACAGTCCCCGGTTGGTGCGAAAGGCAGCCTTGGCCTCGTCTCCTTGTTTGATTCTGATGTTATTATACCCCCAGTGGACATCCAGCTTGGTGAAGTATTTTGCTCCACGGAGTTTGTCCATGAGTTTGGAGATGAGGGGTAGCGGGTACCGGTTTTTGATCGTCATCTCATTAAGCTTCCAGTAGTCTTGTACAGGCCGGAGTGATCTGTCCTTCTTTTTGACAAAGAAGAAGGGAGACTTGGAGGGTCGAATCCATCCGGATTCCAGGTTTTCATCAAGGAACTTGTCAAGCTCCTCTTGTTCGTGCTGATTGAGGGGGTAGACTTTGCAATCGAGAGTTGACTTGGTGTTTGGAATTAACTCGATGGCGTGATCCCATGGTTTGTGGTCAGGCAGTTCATCAAAATTCTCCTTGGAGAAAAGGTCTTCGAACTCACGATATTGGGGTGGGACCATTTCTTCGAAAGTCTTCTTGGCTTTTCCCTCGGCGGCTTTGGCAGCTAGGTCATTGGTGTGATGTACTGCACGAATTTCTAGTTCCTCGCGAAGATCAACCATAAGGATGGTCTCGCCCTCTTCCAACTCTTCGTCCCATGGGTCTTCGGGGTCGGCGTCCGGGAGTGGGAATGGGTTTTTCTGGCATTGACACCAAGCAAAGATGACCTTGCCAGTAGTCCAGTTGATGACCGGATTGTGGTGGAGAAGCCAGTCATGCCCTAGGAAGATATCGCCTTTACCGATGTTCGTGATGGCAAAGTCGATTCTTTCGGAGTGGCCTCCCACAGTCATTCGTATTTCCACAAACTCAGTGATCTCTCCTGCTTTGTTGCGCGTTCCGTCAGCATTGTAGACGGAGATTGGGGCTGGTGCTGGTTGGGTAATGAGTCCATACTTCTTGACATAGGTCTCACTTATGGTGCTCCCAGTGCATCCGCTGTCAAGTAGGGCTTGTGCCTTAAGGGTCTGACAGTTTTCCAGTGTCTCAAGCTGGACGTCAAGGAAAAGTTCTCGGATGCCTTTGGTGGACATCTGGCATTGGTAGCGAATTGGCTGGCCTAATTCATAGAGCGCTTCCCGAGCGCATTCTCCTTCTTTTCGTAACGAGGCGAGGAGTTCATGATCGATCTCGTTGACCTTTTCCTTATGGGCCCAGAGATGGAGCGAAGCGAAGGCTTCCGAATCTGTGTGTGCTTCCTTGACGGCCCGAAGGGTCCAGTCCACACCAAACGGCTTGAACCAGGTGGACTTTGGGGTGGAAACACTCACTGGGTCTGATTTGGAACGCCTTGCCCTCAACGGTTCTTCTTCCTTCTTCTTTTGCGCCTTGGCCTGTGTCATCTTGAATGACATATCATCCTCCTCATCAGGGACTTCCACGACCATGGTATTCCAGGCCTGTGAGCGCCATGCATCTGACGCTGGAACCCTGTTTGATCCTTCGATGGTCGGGGGCCTAAGAGGGTCTCCCCTGGTTGGGGCATGCTCCTTCCCCAGAGGTCGCCCGCTGTTGGCTATTTCGTCAGGATTCGGGGGTTTGGGGAGTGGGTTGCTCCTGGAGTGGCTGCAAGGCTCGTCGGAACGAATGGAAGGAGTTGTGAGCATCGCGTTCTTGTCGCATAAACCGTGCTCCCTCGTTACTCCCGGGTCCTTCGACACCTGTCCCGGATCCCTATCCTTTCTTGCGACATCTTCTTCCATTGGGGTCAGGGACGGAAGGGGCACTATCTCGATTGGCGTGACGTCTCTGAGAGAACGATGAGAGCTGCTACCTTCCATTTCTTCTGCCAGGTGAGGGGAGAGGGGGTCGTGTATCCGCGACAGTCCTTGAGCGTGAGGCGAATCGTTGCGGACATGGTTGATGGGCATTGACCTCATGCCCCTGCCTCCGTTTTGAGGTTCCGGTTCAGCAACGATGGGCTCAGCTGGTTTGGGGAGTACCTCCTTTGTCCCTAAGGACTGGGAGATCCCTGACATTGTTCGGATGAACTCCGGTCCCCATCGAGTCTGAAGGTCCTGGAGGGTGAGGAATTCTGGGACAGAAAGTGTGAGCGAAGGAGGGGGATGAGTCTCTCTTCGCTTCTGGGGGATTATATATGCCTTTTCAGGTGGAGTCTGAATGTGTTGTGATTCTTTTGGGGTGGTCTCAGGTGAACTTGTAAATGCGGCAGCTGGTATATTCGAATGCTTAAGAACAGATGACGTACGTAATATATGTATACAATCAGGTAAAGTCCATGCAGCGGGACCCAATGACTGACCACCCAGAGAGGAGGATTGGGCCAAGGAAGTGGAATCACTCACTTCTCGGCCTTGCCTTTTACCTCCTCAATCTTTGATGTTGAGGGTGTCTTCTCCTCAACCTTCTCCTCGTGACTGTGTCCGTGCTCCTCCTTGTCATGTTCCTCTGCCTCTGTGAGCATCGTGTGAAGTTGGGCCGTCATATATCGCCCACTTTTCATGTCTCTAGGCCGCTTCAGCTTCTTGCAATCCTTTCCTAAGTGCCTCTTTCCTCCGCAGTTGAAGCACCTGCCCTCCTTCTTGAGGCGGTCTATGTCCATCAGCTCCCCGGCTCCTCCATAGGTGGTCCATCCTGAACCCGATGACCCTTTGCTGGCAGGTTTGTCAGTTGAGAAACTTGTTGCGCCGGTATTACCTTTAGGGGTATTACCGGTGCGATTATCCTTGGTCGACCTGTCGTCGCAGCCAATTTGGTCGAAGGCAGTTTTCCGGGCTTTCTCATCAAAGATGCTGCAGATATGCTGCTTCCATTCTGCGTATGTGGAAGGGATCATGACTCCCAAGTCAGCGATGGAGTCGGTATAGGAGGCAGGTACTCCTCGTTGGACAGCTCAGACCAAGGCACCTCGTGGCCCTAAGTCACGGAGTTGGTCGGCTTGGTGAGCCAGCTCTTCCAATTTGCGGAAGTATTCGGCTGCCATACCAGTCATTCTGAGGTCGTTCATCCGCTTCTCCATGACTTCTTGGAGGGCGGGGTCTCTGTATTTGACTTGTAGGGCGGCTTTGAAGTCATTCCACGAGCAGTACCGGTATCGTCCTTCAGTGTCACTTTGGAACTGAAGGCAGTACTGGGACCACCATCCTTGGGGTCTCTTGCCGAAGAGGGAGGTGGCGAAGAGGATCTTGTTGGCATGGGTGGGGTAGTACGCTTGGAATATCGAGAAGTACTCCTCACAAGCTCCCGTGAATCAATGGATATCATCCCCTTTTCCTTCAAAGTCGGCGGGGAGTCAGATTAGGGTGGGCTTCACCTGTAGCCAGGGAGCCTGATCGTCTGCTTCCCCTGATGGCCAGTCTGGTGGTTCCAGGGGGTTGTTCTTGGGTGGTGGTCTTGGTACCGACCACCTGTCGGTTCAATGAGTTGGGCTCCCCCATCATTTGGGGGCCGGGGCTGCGGGTCGTCCTCGATGTCTGTTCGGGTCTTCTAATTCGGGGGGGAGGGGGAGGCCATTGGCAAGGGCAAAGTTCCTTGCTTGGACCAGCCTCTGGGCTAGGTCGTTGACCAAGTCTGGGAAGGCTGCTTGTTGGGCATGGTGCTCCTGTCTCCTGGCCTCCGCTTCTTCTTCTTCCCTTCGTCATCGTTCGACCTCAGGGTCAACTGGGGGGTCGACCAGGATGTTGTCGGGTCCTGCCTGCCCTGACCCAGTGAAGAGTCTACTCGTCCCCTTCCAGGCCTGGTTCTGGCGTCTCCAGTCAGTTGGCGGCGAGTCGGGCATTGGTCTGGGCCAGTCATACCCAGGATAGCTTGGCGTGGTTGGCCTCATCCCTTCTCCAGGCAGCGAGTATAGCTGCCAGTTGATGGTTGAGGACTCGCTCCTACTGCTCTGTTCTTGCTCGTAGATCGGGGACGTGTACCCCTGGTATGGGGCCGTAGTTGAGCTCGTACCACTATAGTTCCTCATTTGGGACGAGACTGAAGCGGTGTCGATGCTCCTCCTCTTTGTAGGTAGTCTGCCCTTTGAAGGGCCCAGGCCTGGGATCGGTAGGTCTCATGGGCCATTCGCTGGGATAGGGAGAGGGATGGCCAGGCTCTATCTGGAGTCCCCAGGTGGAAGGGACTGCTCTTGATCTCTCGAAGAGCGAGGCGTCGCTCGCTTCTGGGATCTCTAGGGGGGGCATCTGGGTCCTCCTCGCGTTGTCGAATGCTGTATGCGAGCGGGGATTCCCCAGGTCTTCTTCTTCACTGGTACGAAGGCCGCCCGATGTAGCGGATTCATAGGCATCGTCACCGGAGCTCAGCATAGAACCCTGGGTCATGGCGGTTGAGCGAGGGCATGGTGGATGTTGAACTGGAGGGGGTGGGGCTGGCGAATGGAGTCTCTGCTCCTCTTCCTCGAAGGATATAAGGTTCGGGGGACTCGGGGGCAGGGAAATCGGGATCAGAGGAGGAGAGTATAACTGTCAGTGTAGATGTACTGTAGTCAACCTGGTAGGTGCAGTGGGGGCGGTGAAGTCTCGAGGGTCCTGGTAGGTGAGCCCTTCTTCAGCTCTCCTCTGAATCATACTCCGGAGTCGGTCTTCGTCCCTCTGACGAAGCACGTGAGGGGGTGTCGGTGGAGGGTTTGTCAGGATTGATGACCCATAGGGTCATCTGGGGGAGGGTCTCACTATCTGGTCGGGGCTGGGCGACCTCGGCCATAGGTATCTGTCAGAGGCTTCGCTCCAGTTCTCTCCTGGCATCCTCCAGGGGTTCCGTTCCAACTCCATGATAGGCTCTAATGAGCTCCTTGATACTTCCCTCGTAAGAGGAAGTACTTCTGGCATCCTCAGAGGAGTGCCGGGTTCTGGAAGGGCCAGCCACTGGGCTTGGCATTCTTCCTCTTCGTTCGACGAAATAGTCGGCAACGGGACCCTGAAGGTCCTGGGTCAGCAACTCTGGGGGCATCTCGTAGGACTCCTGTCCATAGATGGCATAGCTCATGGGGTACGCCGGAACATTGTAGGGTGGGTTGTAGAAGCGGGGAAGTGTCAGGGGTGGGTAGATTAGTCGTCCTCTTCTGAACGTAATTCCGTGGTGTTCGAACCACTCTCTGTTTCTGTAGTAGATGGTTGCGGCTGCGGTGGTTGTTCCAATTACTCCTGCTATCGTGAAAAAGACCACGGCAAGGGTACTCGTTGTTCCTGTAGAAATGTCGGGGGTTTGTTGTGGTGGCATATGGAATCCTTCCTGCGTCTAGTGTCGTGGAAGGGTGAGGGAAGCTTTGAGCTAATTGTTAGAGCTGACTCTCATGTGACTCGAAGTCGGGCGATTGCTAAGCTGTCTCGTGTTTGGACAATCACTTTGGCAATGCCTAGGATGATCTCGAGGTGATGAAAGAGGCGCTTACAGAGAGGCTCTCAGCAAGCGAGCAGACAAGTAAGATTTATGTGTTGGTAAACCTTAGCTCGAAGCTGAGGTTGTACAGTGAGATTGTAGCTACTTAAATACGAAAGTGTAAGTACTATTAATAGGTACGAAAGTTTTATCGAAGTTGAAAGGCATGCTGGTCAGACGATGAGCACGCAACATCATGCATTGTCCATCATGAAAGATTTATCAAAGTTGGTGTGGTGATGCGGTGGTGATAGCGCGTAAGTGTGATTATGCCAATAAGATGAGATAAGACTAAAAAAAGGGAAAAAGTTAATAAATCGTAACAGCTCTTGTAAAATGCCTGTCATCAAAGTCAGATTTATCTGTTGAACATTTAGTGAAGAGGAATACTTGCTCTGTTCTACTTCTCAAAGTAGCTGCGAAGCTTGCTTGATGTTACTTGGCATGATGATCATGGAAGCTGACAGGTCGACTGCCCACAGGGAATTTTCTGGCTCTTTCAGCTTGAGCAATTTCTCCCAGATGTTCCCATTGTCCACCTCTTTACTTTCATCCATTTTGTCCTCCTTGGGAAGGTGCATGCAAAAGGTAGGGTCAGACCAGCTCGCATCACGCTTGAGAGTGGGCCATGCAAAGAGGTGCACTGCTCAGGAGAGGGTTCATAGAGCATTCATGCTCCTGTTTCCTTCTGCTTGAATCAAAATCATAGCTGCAGTTCTTGCTGCCCTTAATCCTTTCTTGAATTCAAGTTCTCTGCCTGTGTAGAAGTATGCTTGGGCAGATTCTCCCTGTGCCTTCGACTCCATCCATTGGTAGTGGTATTTCCATCTAAGCAATGCCCCAAGTAGGCTATCTTTGATCAGAATCAGCCACCACCCTGGATGTATGAGAAATATCAGAGTTCCTTCTGGAACAGGGATCAGCTCCTTGTCCATCAACACAGCCTGCATGTTCTGAGGGTACTTGTTGGTGGAATACATAATCGCTGCTGAATTCACTAATGTGGGGATCTTGCTGAGGTTTACATTCTGGCTAAGGCACAATCTGTTAAGGTCATTGTAGCAGTGGTATTGTCAGATAGTGAGATGGTTGCAGCAAAGAAATTGTAACCTCTGAGGGTGACTAGGGGATACGTGAAGCATGTATGTAGGGCCTCCATTCTTTAGGTATCAGTTCAGAAGGTAGCAATCGAAAACTTCATCCAGGTTGAGCACCCCTCCTCTGAGGGTCGATGAGTGTAGTTTGAGGTGATGAATCAAGGCCACTCATTGAGGGGTTAAGGTATTGTCCCAGCCCAGACTGATCATGAGCCTCCAGGTGTTGATGAAGGCTATGTGAGTGCAGAAAGATACTTGGGCTAATCAAACTAACATGAGGATTTGTTCTTCCAACATGTAGTTTTGCCAGAACAAAGTGGCTGAGGTGAGCACAGGGGGTAGCAAGGAATCAGGGTCAAAGAGGTGATGGGACCAAATGTCTCTGACACATAGCGAAATCAGTTGTAGGTTGGATGCAAGCTCTTTTGCTCAGATGCGACTGAGAAAGAACTTGCCTTGTCCATCTGATACAACCAGATACTTCTCTTCTAAATCCCAGTCATACACCCACCCTCTGGATTTAAACCATCTTCGAGTGTCCACCACGACAGGGAAGCCCAATGGGTGAGGCTAAACTAGAAGCAAGTCCAACAATTTAGGTGACACATCTAGGAGTTGTTCTTTCTTTTTGACTCTTTCAGAGTGGATTACAGGAGGCCAGAGATACAGTTGAACCTCAGCATTCAGCAATTGAATCACCAGTTCCTGGGCATTTCTAGGGAACAGAAGAACACTCTTGGGGACTAGTTCTTCATGGTCCAATAGTAAGGATTCCCAAGGAGAGGAGGCTTTGAGAATGGCAAAAGACGTTGATGAACCTAGACTTCTGTGGCAACAGCAAACCCAAAACCCAAAGAGTAAAGGTTAACAATGGTGCAAACTGGAGATAAAGGTACTGTGTTGTGCAAGTTGTTTGGGGCACCTCTGTGTGTTTCAATTTAATTGCTCTAGATGTGAGTTTATACTGTGACTTTACAGTCTAGCAAGTAGTACTCAAGTGGTTGAGTACTAATGGATATGGCTGTAAGCCAGTGTTTATCTCAATAACGAGATAGAACAGAAGCAGGTATGACTTGAATACCTCGAGTCTGTGACAAGAGTAGGAGAGACAACTAGACAATGTCTCTAGATGTAGTTCCTATGAGAAAAGACAATGAAAATAAGACTATGCACACAGCGATAGCTTATATAGAGTGGAGTGACAGTGTATGAAGCAGGAGATCCTAATAAAACCAGTTTATGGCGGCGAAGGTGCAAAACTGAGTGTATGTCTGGTGAAACATGGATACAATGGGGTTACAGGTCCTATATGGGGGCGAAATAGACTGAAGTTGATGTTGAAAGCTGAGTCTACTCAGAGACAATCCTATCCTATGTCAATAACAAACCTATGAGTCCACTCAAGGGACTGTCCTATCCAATCCTATCCTATCCTATAATGATCCTAAATGATGCTGGGTCCAAACAATCCTATGTTGACAAAACTGATCCTATAAGTCTGCCAGAGACTACCCAAGTGGGTTGCGATGTCAGTGGTGAAAGTGAAAGTGAATAAAACTCCTATGGTATGAAGGTGAAGACAATTTGATCCTATAAAAACAAAAGAGGCAATGTATGATGTGAGCGTACAAGATTATGTGCTATATGCATGTATCAACCAATGATGGTGAAAGGTAATCGAAGGTGCAAAGAACGACACCAAAGATAATTCTAGCACCAGTGAATGACAGTGTAGAGTGATGTCTCAAAGAGAATGATGGGTGGTATGAAGCTGAGATGGTATAGAATTGGTCCTCTGCTTATAGCAAGTGTATGGGGTGCAAACAATTGATATTGTCTGTATACTGCGCTATGCATGTAATATGGTATTTTAAACCAATGCAAATGGGTGTACAAAAGTACAGCAATGAGTGTATATCCAGTTGTTAGATATGAGAGTGTGTAGAGTGTAAAGCTGTGGCTTGGTAACAATCCTAGTGTCTATATGTTTCTATGTAGTTGCTGGTAACAGCTACTATTCTGTGTTCCCAAAGGGAGATAAAATTCCTATGTCATGAGTCGGTACAGTGTGGTCATCAAGGTGCTGTTTAACTGTGGACTGTGAGGGTATGGTTGAAGGGCTGAAGTGTATGAATGGATTAAGAGTTTCTAGTGGTCTTGGCATGGTGATATTGCTAACACCAGAGTCACCCATGACCAAGAATCGACAATTATTGAAGTAGGGCAATTGTTGGTGTGTATAACATCATATAATAAAAGGATCAACACCAGTCCGTTACTCTGTGATGCATATTGATACACTAATGATGCGAGTGATGTGTAGCAGTGCTTATCTCTGGTTGTTGCCTGATCGATCAATGTTGGCCCTTAGCCATCACTACAGGGGTTGTACCACCAGCTAGCCCTTTATAATGCTGAGTTAATACTGAGGTAGTGGTTTTTTTTGTAGGGGTATGATGGCACCTGTTTTTGTGAATAAGCTTTATTTTTTTTCACCAATTCTGGAAGTGTTTTGAGTGATGTAAAGGATGACCAATTATTATCACATGTTAGAATTTATGCAGTGAAGAAATTATAAACAGAATCAGTCTGGAAATAGTAACTTAGTTATGAGTAATTTTAAACATGGTCATTACTCATGACTAAGTTATCATTTCCAGACTGATTCTGTTTATAATTTCTTCACTGCATAAATTCTAACATGTGATAATAATTGGTCATCCTTTACATCACTCAAAACACTTCCAGAATTGGTGAAAAAAAATAAAGCTTATTCACAAAAACAGGTGCCATCATACCCCTACAAAAAAAACCACTACCTCAGTATTAACTCAGCATTATAAAGGGCTAGCTGGTGGTACAATCCCCATAGTGCATGATGGTATACAATTTGAGCTGCAAAACAAGATGGGATGGATGTTGGTCATTATATCTGGCTGTTGAAGTTGCAAAAAGGAGGTATAGTTATAGGTGCCACTTATGGTAGCAATTCATATCCAGTGCTGATGCTGTACCAATTAAAATGGCAAAATTTGTGAATTCTGAGCATACAGAGCCTAGAGGCTCATCAATGTCATTGAGAGTCAAAGTTTGTATATTGCATGTGTAGTGAGGTAGGGTGAGCCTTCTGAAAAGGCACAAGTGTCTGGTTTATCTCAGTTGTCAGAGTTTCCGAGTCATACTGTCCTTGACTCTTTTTGAGTCATTGTTCACAAAGGCACCATATTGTGGGTGGAGCATGTGGTAGTGGTGATTGAGAGTAAAAGGAGAAAAGGTTGATCCTCAAGGATCATAAGTCCAATTTGGTTAGGAATCAATGATCCACACTTTGTCCTATGATTGAGCACTTTATTTTTAATTTTACAGATCATGCCCTTGTTTGTAGCTCTGCAAAACTTCTGGCATGTTCTTCAAGTCAGCGGCTGTGGCCCATGAATCAAATTGAGGGCCATATCCCATCCATCTTATTAGATAGATATTCAACCTTACCTTTTTTTATTTGATGCCCAATGATTCCTTCTACTTTGAATTCTTCAGTAGACTTTTGAATCCTTGTCTCAGGCATAGAGTATGGTCTCCAAATTCATTCAGGTTTTCTGAGTATAGTTTCAGATGTTCTATGTTGAAAATCGGATTCTCTGGGTAGCGATCACTCATCCTCAGCCTAAAAGCTTTCAGATTGACTTTGGCTATGACTTTGAAGAGCCCAATCCACTGTTGCACTAGTTTCACTCCTTTGCCTTTTCCTTCTTTCCATGCTAGAGAGTGTGGATTTACTAATACTCTTGATCCAATGGCTAGATCTGGAAAAGCTCTTCTTCCCTTGTTATAGTATTTGGTCTGCATTTCTTGAGCTCTGGCTATCATGAGCCTAGCCTCTTCTTGTTTGACTTTCAAGTTGGATAGAAAGTCGGTGGATTCTTTATTTAATGCTCTCGTCCAGGTTTCTGTTAACGACACTTTTGCTAATTGGTCTAAAGGGGACATGGGCTGGAACCCCAGTAACAAGTTGAAAGGAGTCAAACCAGTAAAGGAGTTGCCATGTGAGTTGTATGCAAATTCTAGTAGATTTAGCCATTCTGCCCAATTTTTGCAGTCTCCTGTAATGTAGGCTCGCAACATAGTTTCTAGAAACTTATTAACTATCTCTGTCTGACTGTCGTGCTATGGGTGATGTGAGGAAGACAGGGCCATTTGGGTCCTCAAGCTTTTTGACACTCCCTTTCAAAAATCTGACATCCAATGTGAATCCCTGTCAGCTATAATGCTGGAGGGTAGGCCATATTTAAACACTATCTTTTTCGTGAATAAACGTCCACAGTCTTCGGCATCCAATCCTGTGGTGGTTGGAATAAAGTGGGCATGCTTGGTTAGTCTATCCACTACCACAAAAATGGTGTTGCACTCCTCTGACCAGGGTAAATCCATTATGAAATCCATTGAAACTGATTCATATGGCCTCATAGGTATTGGGTTTGGTATCAACAAGCCAAACTGAGAGAAATTGGGGTATTTGATTTTTTGGCAGACATCACATGTCTGACAGAATCTCTTGATGTCTACCTTCATTTGTTTCCAATAAAATCTCATACTTAGTTTTCACCAAAGGAGTTCAGCACTCATGTGTGCTGTTTCCAATGGGGATTTGTGAGCCTCTGTGATTATAGTTCCCTGTAATGGCTTGGGGATGCATAATCAGGGTTGGAAATTGGTGTTGAAGAAGAATAACAAATCATTTTTGTCCTTGAGAAATTTGCCACCTAAGGATCTTGAATTGTCGGCTACAGTAGCTTCCTTATAAGGGCCCTTAAATTGGATATCTGACTTGTATCCCTTGATAAATGAGGCTTTAAGTGTGCTGTCCATTGATATGTGTGTGGCTGGCTTGGAAGGGTTGACGCTTTCCCAGAGGGTTTCCAAAGCTTGATCAAGTGATGACATGTTTGAGTCTGGATCTACAGTGTTTCTGTTTATGGGAGTGTGGCTGTGCTTCTGGTGTTCCAACTTCTCTTCTAACACTGCCTCCCCTACACTGGAAGCACTGTCACTTTGCTTGGCTTAGGTCCACACAACCAACACTTCAGAGATTATACTAGAGACCTCAATTTTCTTGGCTGGGGAGAGGTCCAGAGCATTTTCTTGAGCTTGTATCAAGTCGCCATTCAGCTCAAGGCTTCTTTCTTCTGTCTGTTCTGGGGATATGTGATTTGGAGGGTCTCTTGGTAGCCTTGACAATGGATTGACATTAGAGTGCTTCCTCCCAGGGTGGTGATTAATCTCCAGATTCAGGATGAAGGCTGAGAAAATCGTTCCCCATGAGGCTAGACATCAATTAGCATTCTCATATGTCTTAGCCCATTGCAAAGCAGTGTGATCTGTTATCAGTGTCACTTTTTCTCTCTCAATGAAAGGCTGAAACCGAATCAGTCCCTCTTTTGCTGTCAAGGCTTCTCTCTCTGTCACTGAGTACTGGGTTTCAGCATTTTTGAATTTCCTAGAATAATACCCAATTCCTCTTTCTGCCCAAATGAATGACTCCTCAAAATCCTTGCTCTAATCTTGCAAGTATTGATAATGCTCTGTCCTTGTTGCCAGTTTGTTATAGAGTCAAGGCATAGATTCTTTGTTATCCCAAGCCTTTTTCAAGACTTTGTATGCATAAGTATTTTATAGATCCTTGATTTGTATCTTTTGGATTTGTTGCAATGTGCATCCACAGGCATAGTCTGACACATCTGTATATAATCAGTAAGATAGTCCCTTGATGGGATGTCCTAAAACTGGTGCCTGTTTCAAAGCTTCCTTGCCACTTTTCCAAGCATGTGCTTCCACCTTGGTCCATTCCCAAGTTTTCCCTCTTTTCAACCATTCAAACAGGGGAGTCATTCTATCAGCAAAATAGGGAATAAAGCTCTGAAAATATACTAGCATACCTAGGAAGGTTTGTAGTTCTGCAACCTTAGTTGGGGGTAAGAGCTTGATTATGGCTTGGACTTTTTCTTTGTGCATCAATAATCCTAGTCTTGAGACCTTGTGTCCTAGCAGCAAAATGGAGGAATAAAAGAAATGACATTTCACTGGAGATAGAGTAATGCTGCTCTCTTCAATTGCTGACAGCACTTTGTCTAAATGCACAATATGTTCCTTGAATTTTTTTGAATATATCACTATGTTATCGATATATACAAGCATGAAAATCCATAAGTAAGGGGATAATATCTCTTGCATGACTCTCTGGAATACTGAAGGTCCATTTCACAAGCCAAAGGGCATACGTCAAAACTGAAATAGGCCTCGGTGGGAGTGGAAAGCTGTTTTCTCTATGTCATCCTCGTGAAGCTTCAATTGGGTAAACCCTACCAAAGTGTCCAAACTCAATAGTACTTGTGACCTGGATAACACTGTGAGGATATCTATCTGCCAAGGTATGGGGAATTCATCTGGGATCATGATGGCATTGAGTCATTGATAGTCAATGCAGAATCTGGGTTTTCCATTATGGTAGGCAATCACTACCTGTGCTCCCCACAGACTCCTGGATGGTTCTATGATTCCCTTTTCAAACCAGACATTGATTTGTTGATTAATTACTTCTCTTTTTCCTGGAGAAGTCACATACATGGTGAGGCTGATGGGTTCTGCCTCTTCTTTGATAGGAATTTTGACTTCAGCTGAGAAATTACCCAGCCTACCATCAAATCCGAATACCCTGACATGGCTTTCTAACATTTGCCATGCTTCTTCTTCTAATGTGATCGGTAAGTCACCAACATCCAACAATTGTCTGATATTGGTTGATGCATGCACTTCTGTTTCTGGCATGGCTGCTGTTTTAGGGCTGTACTCATTCTCAGAATCTAATGAACAGCTTGGTTCAGTCATCAGTCCAGGCGTTCCTCCTTCTGAGTCAAGCTCAAGCTGTGCAAGTTTTGATGCTATAAGAGCTGCAGAACTCATGTGTTGCTCTTGTTCTGTGTTCTCCAGTTTATCCAGGAAGTCTTTGGCAAGCTGTACTCTTCCTAGTACATCACCCTTTCTTATCATCTGAGGAATTGAGGACATGTTGGCTACTGGAATGAGGGGCTTTTCTGAATTGATCAGGATATTAGGAATTGCCAGGAAGGATGAGTTGGGACCTTCTGTGAGGCTATGTTCCACTATCCATTCTCCTGCTTGATCAAATGGTCCTGCAACTTTAATGTTATATGAACTGTGAGGTCAAATTCGAATGTCCTTGGTTGATCTTATCATGACATCTAACAGCTCATCTCTTCATTTCTTTCACTTCCATAGGTTCCTGCTCCTGCAGTGATTGCATGCCTTCACAAAGCTTTGTACCACATGTACACTGGCATGTAGCCATTTGAAATTGCTTGTTTTTTTGACTTGAGTAGCTTTTACTGATAAAGTTGGGTCGTTCTTGTAAACGATTTGACAACCTTCCTTCACATCTCGTAGAGTTGATATTTCATAGTCCAGTTGATAATCCTCTCCTAGGAGGATGGGAACCATCATGTTGGGAACAACATAAGCTTCAACTGTTGTTTCTATTAAAAATCCCAATTCTGATTTCATGATTACAGGTAGCCTGACATAACCTTCAAGCTCAGAATTTTTATCTGTGAGCTTCCACAGCTTTAATTTGCAGCCACGTTTGACTGGAGGAGCACCCTTCAATGAGTGGTAGTACTCCTGTGAAATTAGAGACATGTTGGCATCCAAGTCATGTCGAAGATATATTTCTTCATTCTCAGTATTGATGATCCACCCTTTTACAGCTAGGACTGATGTTCCCACTGCTGAATGGCCTGGAGTGGTCCTCCTTGCAGGGTGTAGCTTAAAGGGTTTCAAAGGAGTCAGATTTATTATTCAGATGGCACTATTCTTATAGTCTTCTCTTGACATACTTTCAACAGGATCTATGTCTTCATCAGTAGTGATTAGCAGCAAATTTCGCAAGTTAGGAAGAAGGTTTAGGTTTTCCAGAGCAGGATTAATTTTAAAAGTGAACAAGCATTCTGTTATGATTTATTCACTTTTTTCACTTGTTAGTCTTATCTCATCTTATCGGCGTCATCATGATTACTCACTATCACCCCACTACCGCTGACATCACCTTCAATAAATCTTTCTTGATGGACAACACATGATATTGCATGCTCGTCGTCCGACTAGCATGCCTCTTTACTTCGACAAAACTTTCGTATCCATTAATAGTACTTACTCCTTAGTATTTAAGTAGCTACAATTTCACTGTACAACCTCAGCTTCGAGCTAAGGTTTACCTACACATAAACTTTACTTGTCAGCTCGCTTGCCGAGAGCTTCTCCAGTAAGCGCCTCTTTCATCACCTTGAGATCATCCGAGGCATTGCCAAAGTGATTGTCCGAATGTGAGACAGCTTAGCAATTGCCTGATTTCAAGTCACGTGAGAGTTGGCCCTAACAATTAGCTCGAAGCTTCCCTCACCCTTCCACGACGCTAGATGCAGGAAGGATTCCGCATGCCACTCCAACAAACACCCGACATTGACGAAACACTCAGAAACGCGGCCATAGGAGCCTTCGTAGGAGCAGCAGCACTAGTCGGACTATCCCTCTTTGCTGCTGCCATATTCTGTAGAAACAGAGATTGGTTCGAACGCCACGGACTGACACCCAGAAGAAGAATCTTGACCTACCCACCACCCACCCTCCCATGCTTCTACATCCCACCTTACAATGGTCAAGTTCAGCCCATTTACACGACATATGAGCCCTACTGAAGGGACCAGTTCTACATGCCCCCCGTCTCGCCGAGTAGGCAGGACCGGTCAGGTGCCCCCAGCCCCAAGACCGACATCAGGATCTATCATGGAAGAAGAGGAAGAAGCCCAAGCCCCATCGCTGGGCCCTCTGGAACTAGGCAGTCCTCTAGGACAGCATCTCGCTCTCCCTCTATCAAGAGAGACATCACAGAACTTATCCAAGCCTACATCAGGCCCGGAACCATTGAGTACGACGAGACAGAGTCGCGTCGAAGCAGTACACAGGTACTTTCAGCCGAGGGCAATGAGCCCAGTCCCGCTAGCCCACCCCCTACCCGTCTGACCCTCCGAGTTACAAACCCTTCTCTGCCTTCAGCAAGCAGCTCTGTCATTGCGGCACGAAGCACTGCATTCTACAACCAGACAGAGCACATACACAGGGACCCCCTTTACGACCTCAGTTGGACCCCCCCTGGCACACCTACGATATCAATTACATGAACCTCTTCCTCCCCCTCCCCCAATGAACCCCCCTCCAGAGAACACCCCCAACCTAATCAACCTCGGGAACAAGGAGGAAGTAGCCAGGATGCTGAGCCCCTCGACGAGGCCAGCAACTCGAACCACTCATTGACATGGGTCAACCCAGCCAACCTCCAAAGAGGAAGACTTCAGATCCACAATATCGGGAGACCTTCCTACTTCCGACGAAGAAGAGCTTGGGAGACCAAGAATGCATTCCGCCTACGACGACTGGAGGAGGACCCAGAGCAGCCCCCCAGAGAGCTTAGGGATGAGCGAAGACTGGCAAGACGAGAACTCGAGAGCAATCCGTTCTACCTGGGAGCTCCAGCTCGAGCCTGGACCTCCCTCTCAGTACAGCAACAAATTGCACTCGGACCCTATCGCGCCCAGGCCTGGGCCTATAGAAGGGAGGACTACGTCAGACGAGGAAGAATTGACGAGTCCCTGGAGGAACACCGCCGACAACTACACCTCTTCCCAACTGAGGAGCTCTACCATCACAAGCAGGACTATGGTCCCACACCTGGAGTCTATATACGAGGACTACGACCAAGGACAGAGGAAGAGCTACGAATCCTCCAGAGAAACCTGGAGGATGTACTCCGAACCTGGAGAGCCAACAAACATCAGCGGGAACACCTGGCCCATGTACGAATGGCCCAGGCCAATGCCCGATGAGCCGCCCAGAGAATGGCAGAGGAACAGGAATCTATGGAAAGGGAAGAGTAGACTACTCGCTGGGTCCGGCGAGGTGGGACCCAGCGAGCCCATGGAGACCGAAGATGAACGACGAATACGAGAAGCTGGAGAAGCAGAAGCAAGGAGGCAACAATTCCAGGCTGACAAAGACGCCTTCCCCGACCTCGCAGCAGGGTTAGTAGCCCAACTAGAAAGGGCCAGAGCATTTGCCCTTGCCCACAACCTGCCCATCCCCAAAGAACTTCAGGATATCTCTGATCAACCTCAACCCTGAGGATGCCCCGCAGCACCTGTCCCCAGAAGGTATGGAAGTCCAACCCATTGAACCGATAGGTGGTCGGTCCCTCGACCGCCACCCAGGTATAACCCCCCAGACCCCCCATACTGGCCCTCTGGCGAGGCTGCTGAACAAGACCCATGGCTTCAAGTGAAGCCAATGTTGATTCGAATGCCCGGAGAGTTTGAAGGGAAAAGCAGCGACATCCATTGCTTCACCGGGGCATGTGAAGACTACTTCGCAGTCTTCAAAGCCTATTACCCCACCCATGCAAATAAAATCTTATTCGCAGTATCCCTCTTCGGCACGAAACCCCAAGGATGGTGGTCCCAGTACTGATACCAGTTCTGGAGCGCCACCGAGGACCAGTACCGATACTTCTCCTGGGAAGACTTTAAAGTCACCCTCAAGGTAGAATACGGCGACCCGGCCCTCCAGGAGGTAATGGAAAGGCGCATGAATGAACTCAAGATGACGGGAACCGCATCCAAGTACTTCAGATGCCTCGAAGAACTGGCCCGACAAGCCAACCAGCTCACCGACCTCGGACCCCAGAGTGCGATCATCAGAGCAGTCCGTCGAGGAGTCCCTGAAACCTACACCGACTCGATCGCAAACCTAGGCATCATGATCCCTTCCACTTATGTGGAGTGGAAATGACGCATTTGTAGCATATATGACGAGAAGGCCTGCAAGACAGCCTTCGACAAAATCGGGTACGTCGACCACCCAAAGAACCAACATGCTGGAAGCTCCTCTAAAGGAACTTCCGGCATGACAAGTTCCACAGCTGACAAACCCGCCAGCAAAGGATCGTCGGGTTCAGGATGGACCACTTACGGAGGGGCCAGAGAACCGATGGATATAGACCGCCTCAAGAAGGAGGGAAGATGCTTCAACTGCGGAGGAAAGGGGCACTTAGGGAAAGATTGCAAGAAGCCGAAGTGACCAAGGGACCCAAAAAGCGGGCGATACATCTCGGCCCAGCTTCGGGCAATGCTCACAGAAGCCAAAAAGCATCACAAGGAAGAGCATGGACACAGTCACGAGGAGAAAGTCGAGGAGAAGACGCCCTCGACAACGAAGATTGAGGAGGTAAAAGGCAAGGCCAAGAAGTGAGTGATTCCACTTCCTTGGCCCAATCCTCCTCTCAGGGTGGTCAGTCATTGGATCCCGCTGCGCAGACCTTATCCGATTGTAATACATTTTTATGTACATCTACAATTGTCTCAACGCATTCGAATATACCAACGATTACTGCTTCTCCCGAGACCACCCAAAAAGAATCACAACCTATTCAGGCTCCACCTGAAGGAACCTATAAAATCCCTCAGAAGCGAAGCGAGACTCACCCCCCTCCTTCGCTTACACTTTCTGTCCCAGAACTCCTCACCCTCCAGGACCTTCAGACTCGATGGGGACCAAAGTTCATCCGAACAATGTCGGGGATCTCCCAGTCCTTAGTGACAAAGGAGGTACTCCCCGAACTGGCCGAGCCCATCATCGCTGAATGGGAACCTCAAGACGAAGGTGGAGACACAAGGTCGATGCCCATCGACTCTGTCTGCAACGATTCGCCTCATGCTCGAGGACTGTCGCGGAATCATGACCCCCTCTCTCCCCGCCTGGAAGAAGAAGCGAAGGATCGTGCCCCCCATCTATCTCCTCGAGATGTTACATCAGTCAAGATGGTGCCTCCTTCGTCCCCGACCCGAATGGAAGAAGATGTCACAAGAAAGGATAGGGATCCGGGACAGGTGTCGAAGGACCCGGGAGTAACGTGGGAGCACAGTTTATGCAACAAGAACGCGATGCTCACGCCTCCCTCCATTCGTCTTGACGAGCCTTCCAGTCACTCCAGGAGCAACCCGCTCCCCAAACCTCCGAATCCTGATGAAACAGCTGACAGCGGGTGACCTCTGGGGAAGGAGCATGCCCCAACCAGGGGAGACCCTCTTAGGCCCCTGACCCTCAAAGGATCAAGCGGGATTCCAGCATCAGATGCATGATGCCCACGGGTCCAGAAGACCACCTTCGTCGAGGTCCCTGACGAAGAGGACCACACCTCGTTCAAGATGTCACAAGCTAAGGCTCAAGAGAAGAAGGAAGAAGAAGTGACAGAGGCAAGGCATTCCGAGTCAACCCCAGTGAGTGTTTCCTCCCCAAAGTCCACCTGGTTCAAGCCATTTGGTGCAGACTGGACCCTTTGGGCCATCAGGGAAGCACGCACCGATTCGGAAGCGTTCGCCTCACTTCACCTCTGGGCCCACAAGGAAAAAATCAACGAAATCAATGACTCCCTGCTGCATACCTTGAGATCAGGAGGAGAAGACGCCCGGGAAAGGCTATATGAATTGAGTCAACCAATACAATATCAACGTCGAGTAAGCACCAAGGGCATTCGAGAGTTATTCCTCGACGTCCAACTCGAAACGTTGGAGAATCGCCAGACCCTCAAGGCTCAAGCCTTAGTCGACAGCGGATGTACCAGGAGCACCATCAGTGAGACCTACGTCAAGAAGTATGGACTTATCACCTGACCTGCCCCCACCCCAATCTCCATATATAACGCTGATGGAATGCATAATAAGGCAGGGGAAATCACTGAGTTCGTAGAAGTGTGGATGACCATGGGAGGCCACTCAGAGAGGATCAACTTTGCCATCACCAATATCGGTAAAGGCGATATCTTCCTTGGACACAATTGGCTCCTCCATCACAACCCGGTCATCAATTGGGCCACCGGCAAGATCATATTTGCCCAGTGCCAGTGTCAGAAGAACCCATTCCTGCTCCTCGACGCTGATCCTGAAGACCCATGGGATGAAGAATTGGAGGAAGGCAAAACGATCCTCATGGTCGACCTCTGAGAGGAACTAGAGATTTGCGCTGTACACCATGCCAACGATCTAGCAGCCAGGGCAAATGAAGGAAAGGCCAAGAAATCTTTTGAAGAAATGGTCCCACCCCAGTATCGTGAATTCAAAGATCTCTTCTCCAAGGAGAACTTCGACGAGCTGCTGGAAAGGAAACCCTGGGACCATGCAATCGAGTTAATCCCTAATGCCAAGTCCACACTTGACTGCAAGGTCTATCCTCTCAATCGTCACGAACAAGAAGAACTCGACAAGTTCCTTGGCGAAAACCTCGAGCCTGGCCACATCCGACCATCTAAGTCACCTTTCGCCTCTCCCTTCTTCTTCGTCAAGAAGAAGGATGGCTCTCTCTGACCCGTCCAAGATTATCGGAAGCTTAACGAGATGACCATCAAAAACCGATATCTGCTTCCCTTAATCTCTGAACTGATGGACAAGCTCCACGGCGCCAAGTACTTCACCAAACTCGATGTCTGCTGGGGATATAACAACGTCAGGATCAAGCAAGGAGACAAGGCTAAAGCAGCCTTCCGGACCAACCGAGGACTCTTCGAACCCACCGTCATGTTCTTTGGCCTAACAAATTTGCCCGCGACCTTCCAGTGGATGATGAACGACATCTTCCACAACCTCATCATGGAAGGCAAAGTAACGATCTACCTAGACAATATCCTGATCTTCTCCAAGGACCTCGCAGAACATCAGAGGATCGTCAAACGAGTACTTCAGCACCTACAGGAACACAAGCTATTCCTGAAGACAGAGAAGTGTGAATTCAAGGTACTCGAGACCGAATACCTCAGTGTCATTATTAGCAAGGGATCCATACAGATGGACCCAATCAAGGTCAAGGGGATCACCGAATGGCCTACATCCACCAAGAAAAAGGAACTCCAATCCTTTTTGGGATTTACAAATTTCTATCGGAAATTCATAAAAGACTATTCCAAGATCGTGTGCCCCATGACCCAGCTCACAGGCAATGCCCCCTGGACCTGGGGAACAGCCCAGAATGAGGCCTTCCAACGGCTAAAGAAGCAGATGGCCAAAGACGTGGTACTAGCATTACCAAAGGAAGAAGGGAGGTTCTGAGTAGAGGCAGACTCCAGTAACGGAGCGATCGGCGCAGTCCTTAGCCAAGAACAGGATGGGAAATGGAGGCCGATCGCTTTCCTTTCCAAGGCGTTGACCATCACCAAATGGAATTATGAAATATATGACAAGGAACTCCTCACCATAATGCTCGCACTGGAGGAATGGAGACACTACCTAATGGGTGCGGCAGAAGACTTCGAGATCTGGACGGATCATCAAAACCTCCAATACTTCCATCAACCCCAAAAGCTCAACCGACAACAAGCTCAGTGGGTCACTGAACTCGCAGAATACCATTTCACCCTCCACCTGTTACGATTTATTAACTTTTTTCTCTTTTCTAGCTTTATCTCATCTTATCGGCATAATCATGCTTACGCATAATCCCCACCGTATCACCACCAAGGACTTCGATAAATCTTTCATGATGGACAACGCATGATATTGCGTGCTCGTCGCCTGACTTGCACGCCTTTCGACTTCGACAAATCTTTCATATCTAATAATAGTACTTATGCTTTAGTATTTAAGTAGCTACGATTTCACTGTACAACCTCAGCTTCGAGCTAAGGTTTACCACTACCCAAATCTTACTTGTTACTCACTCGCTGAGAGCATCTAATTAGTTCGCACCTCTTTCATCACCTCGGGTCATCTGCGGCTTTGCATAAGTGATTGTCCGAATGCGAGACAGCTTATCAATTGCCCGACTATGAGTCACATGAACGTTGGCCCTAACAATTAGCTCGAAGCTTCCCTTCACCCTTCCACGACGCTAGACGCAGGAAGGAATCCATGCCATTACAACAAACTCCCGACATCGACGAAACCACCAGAAACTCGGCCATAGGAGCCTTTGTAGGAGCAGCAGCATTTGTAGGACTACTCATCTTCGCTGCGGTTATATATTTCAGAAACAGAAGCTGGTTCGAACGACACGGACTAGGACCCAGAAGACCATTAACATACCCTCCCCCGACTCTCCCCAGATTTTATATCCCACCCTACCAATACAATGGTCAAATTCAGCCCGTTTTCCCGACATACGAGCCCTACAGAAGGGACCAGTTCTACACGCCCCCAGTCTCGCCGCATAGGCAGGACAGATCAGGAGCCCCGAGCCCCGAGTCGGATGCCGGGGTCTATCATGGAAGAAGAGGAAGAAGTCCAAGCCCCGTCGCTGGACCTTCCGGAACTAGGCAGTCCTCTAGGACAACATCTCGCTCTCCCTCTGTCGAGGGAGACATCACAGAACTTATCCGAGCCTACGTCGGGCCCGGAACTATCGAGTATGACATGGCAGAGTCGGCTAGAAGCAGTACAAACGTACTTCCAACCGAGAACGCTGAGCCCCCTCCCCCTAGCCCATCCCCTCCCCATCCGACCCTCCGAGTTACAAACCCTGCTCCGCCTTCAACAAGCAGCTCCGTCATCGCGGCACGCATCGAGACCTTCTACCACCAGAGGGACGTCCCACAGCTACACCGCGACCCCATCCGCGACCTCGGGTGGACCCCCCCCGGTACACCTACGACGTCAATTGTACGGACCCCGTCCTCTCCCTCCCATTCCCCAGACCCTTTTACCAGACTCCCCCGCCCCGAGCAGCCAAGGGAGCAATGAAGCAGCTCAGATAATGAGCCCCAGGACGACAGCGAGTTGCCAGTACGCACCAACGCAGACGACCTCAGGAGAGGAAGACTTCAGATCCGCGAGATCGGGAGACCTTCCTACTTCCGACGAAGAAGGGCTTGGGAGACAGACCTCGCCTTTCGCCTTCGACGAATGGAGGAGGACCCAGAACAGCAGCCCAGAGACCTCGGAGATGAGAGGAGACTGGCAAGAAGAGAGCTCAAGAGCAATCCGTTCTACCTGGGAGCTGCAGCCCGAGCCTGGACCTCCCTTACCGTCCAGCAGAGGATCACCCTGGGACCCTACCGAGCCCAAGCTTGGGCCCTTAGAAGGGAGGACTACGTTACTAGAGGAGGAATTGATGAATCCCTCAATGAACATAGGCGCCGGCTACACCTCTTCCCAACAGAGGAGCTCCACCGCCACGAGCAGGATTACGGCCCCACCCCTGGGGTCTATATACGAGGATTACGACCAAGAACAGAGGAGGAGGAACGAACCCTCCAGGGAAGGCTGGAGGATATTCTCTGAACCTGGAGAGCAGATGAACACGAGCGGGAACATTTGGCCTTCGTACGAATGGCCCAGGCCAATGCCAGACGAACCGCCCAGAGAATGGCGGAGGAACGGCAACCCATGGAAAGGCAAGAGTAAGCTGTTCACCGGGTCCGACCCAGCCGGACCTAGCGAACCCATGGAGACAGAAGACGAACGACGAGTACGGGAAGCCCAGGAAGCTGAAGCCAGGAGACAACAGTTCCAGGCCAACAAAGACGCTTTCCCCGACCTCACAGCAGGGCTGGTAGCTCAAGTAGAAAGAGCCAGGGCATTCGCCCTCGCCCACCATTTGCCGATCCCCAAGGAACTCCAGGACGTACCCAACCAACCACAACTGCCCCGAGGACACCCCGCCGCACCGCCTCCCAGAAAATATGGGAGCCCCACCCATCGAACGGACCGATGGTCGGTCCCTCGTCCCCCCCCCCAATACGACCCTCCGGACCCCCCGTACTGGCCCTCTGGTGCAGCCCAGGAACAGGATCCATGGCTCCAGGTTAAGCCAACGCTAATCCGCATGCCCAGCGATTTCCAGGGAAAAAGCAGCGACATCAACCGGTTTACCGGTGCTTGCGAAGATTACTTCGCCGTCTTCAAAGCTTATTACCCCACCCACGCCAATAAGATACTATTCGCAGTCTCCCTCTTCGGCGAGAAACCACAAGGATGGTGGTCCCAATACCGATATCAATTCTGGAGCGACACCGAGCAGCGTTACCGCTACTTTTCATGGGACAACTTCAAGGCCGCCCTAAAAGTCGAATACGGAGACCCCGCTCTCCAAGAAGTAATGGAGAAACGGATGAATGAACTCAGGATGACGGGAACGGCCTCCAAATACTTCCGGCGGCTCGAAGAACTGGCCCGACAAGCTGACCAGCTCACCGACCTCGGACCCCGAAGTGCGATTGTCAGAGCCGTCTGTCGAGGAGTGCCCGAATCCTACACCGAGTCAATCGCGAACCTAGGTGTCATGATCCCCACCGACTACCCCGAGTGGAAGTGACGTATTTGCAATATATACGACGAACGGGCCCGCAAAGCAGCCTTCGACAAAATCGGCTACACCGACCGTCCAAAGAACCAATCCGCCGGAAGCTCCAATAAGGGAACTTCTGGTGCGACAGGTTCCGGGACCGACAAACCCGCCAGCAAGGGGGCGTCGGGAGGATCCTGGACCACTTACGGAGGGGCCGGCGAGCCAATGGATATAGATCGCCTCCGAAAGGAAGGCCGATGCTTCAACTGTGGAGGGAAAGGTCACATGGGAAAGGATTGTAAAAAGCTGAAGCGACCACGAGACCCGAAAACCGGGAGATACTCGTCGGCGCAGCTTCGCTCCATGCTAACCGAAGCCGAGGATTTGGAGAAAGAACATGAGAAGGAGATGCACGGACATAGTCACACAGAGAAGGTTGAGGAGAAGACGCCCTCAACAACGAAAATTGAGGAGGTAAAAGGCAAGGCCGAGAAGTGAGTGATTCCACTTCCTCGGCCCAATCCTCCTCTGGTGGTCGGTCATCGAGTCCTGCTGAGCGGACCTTACTCGATTGTATTAAATCTTTACATACGTCTACATTTGTATCCGTGCATTTGAATATACCTGCTTCGAGTTCACAGAAGACTGAAACCACCCGAACAGAATCACAACCAATCCAGACTCTGCCTGAAAAGGCATATATAATCCCCCAGAAGCGAAACGAGAACCATCCCCCTCCTTCGCTCACCCTCTCTGTCCCAGAATTCCTCACCCTCCAGGACCTTCAGACTCGATGGGGACCGGAGTTCATCCGAACTATGTCAGGGATCTCCCAGTCCTTAGGGACAAAGGAGGTGCTCCCTGAACCGGCCGAGCCCGTCGTCGCTGAACTCGAACCTCAAGATGGAGGCGGAAGTACGAGGTCGATGCCTGTCGACCATATCCCCAATGATTCGCCTAGCGCTCAGGGATCGTCGCAGATACACGACCCCCTCTCCTCTTGCCTGGCAGAAGAAATGAGAGGTAGCAGCCCTCGTCATTCTCTCGGAGATACCACACCGATCGAGACGGCGCCCCTTTCGTCCACGACCCAGATGGAAGAAGACGTCTCAAGAAAGGATAGGGATCCGGGACAGGCACCCAAGGACCCGACGCTAGGAAGGGGGTACGGCTCATGCGACAGGAACGCGACGTACATGACCCCCTCGATCCGTCTTGACGGGTCCTTCGGTCACTCCAGGGGCGACCCGCTCCCCAAACCCCCGAGTCCTGACGAAGACGCCGGCTGCGGGCAATCTCTGGGGAAGGAGCATGCCCCAACCAGGGAGACCCCTCGAAGGCCCCTGACCGCCGAAGGATCAAGCAGGACTCCAGCCTCGGATGCATGAGGCTCACGGGTCCGGAAGACCACCCTCGTTGAAATCCCTGATGAGGAGGACGACACTGCCTTTAAGATGGCACGGGATCAAGAACGAGTCAAGCGGGAAAAGGAAGCAAGCAAGGGGCTTCTCCCCTCGTCCCTGGAGCAAGAGAAGCAGGAAGAAGAAACGTTGAGGGTGAGGAGCTCCGAATTCTACCCAGTGAGTGTTTCCACCCCGAAGTCCACCTGGTTCAAGCTGTTTGGTGCGGACTGGACCCTTCGGGCTGTCAGGGAAGCACGCACCGATTCGGAAGCCCTCGCCTCACTCTATCTCTGGGCCCATAAGGAGAAGGTCAATGAGATCGATGATGACTTGTTAAACGCCCTAAGACTGGGAGGGGAGGAGTCTCGAGAAAGGCTGTACGAACTAAGTCAGCCAATTCGATACCAGCGTCGAGTAAGCACCAAGGGTGTTCAGGAACTATTCCTCGACGTCCAACTCGAAACGCTAGAGAACCGACAAACCCTCAAAGCCCAGGCGTTAGTGGACAGCGGGTGTACCGGAAGTACCATGAGTGAGAACTACGTCAAGAAGTACAAGACTCACCACCCGACCCGCAGCAGCCCCAATCTCGGTATACAATGCGGATGGAACCAGAAACAAGGCAGGAGTAATCACTGAGTTCGTGGAGGTGCGAATGACCATAGGAGGGCACAGTGAAAGGATCGACTTTGCCGTCACCAATATCGGCAAGGGCGATATCTTTTTAGGACACGACTGGCTCCTCTGCCACAACCCGGTCATCAACTGGACCACTGGTAGAGTCATCTTCGCTCGATGTCAATGTCAGAAAAACCCATTCCCACTCCCTGACGCTGACCCGGAAGACCCATGGGACGAAGAATTGGAAGAGGGCGAAACCATTCTGATGGTCGACCTTTGGGAGGAGCTGGAAATTCGTGCAGTACACCACGCCAATGATCTAGCTGCCAAGGCCGCCGAAGGGAAGGCAAAGAAGACCTTCGAAGAAATGGTCCCGCCCCAATATCGCGAATTCCATGACCTATTTTCTAAAGAAAACTTCGATGAGTTGCCAGAACGGAAGCCATGGGACCACGCCATCAAATTGATCCCAAACGCCAAGTCGACCCTCGATTGCAAGGTCTACCCCCTCAATCGACACGAGCAGGAGGAGCTTGACAAGTTCCTAGATGAAAACCTGGAATCTGGACGAATCTGACCCTCCAAGTCTCCCTTTGCCTCTCCCTTCTTCTTTGTCAAGAAGAAGGACGGCTCTCTCCGACCTGTTCAGGACTATCGAAAGCTGAATGAGATGACGATAAAGAATCGGTACCCCCTCCCGCTTATCTCCGAACTCATGGACAAACTCCACGGCGCCAAATATTTTACGAAACTGGATGTCCATTGGGGATATAACAACGTCAGGATCAAGCAAGGGGATGAGGTGAAGGCCGCCTTTCGCACCAATAGAGGGCTATTCGAGCCGACCGTAATGTTCTTCGGATTAACGAATTCACCAGCGACCTTCCAGTGGATGATGAACGATATCTTCCACGACCTCATCATGGAAGGAAAAGTCACCATATATCTCGACGACATCCTTATCTTCTCCAAGGACCTACAGGAACATCGACGAATAGTCAAGCGGGTCCTCCAGCGCTTAAGGGAACACAAATTATTCCTAAAAGCCGAGAAGTGTGAATTCGAGGTACTGGAAACCGAATACCTCGGCATCATCATCGGTGAAGGATCAGTACGAATGGACCCCGTGAAAGTCAAAGGAATTACGGAGTGGCCCACACCCACCAAAAAGAAGGAGTTGCAGTCCTTCTTGGGTTTTACGAATTTCTATCGGAAATTCATAAAGGACTACTCTAAAATTGTACGGCCGATGACCCAACTCACCGGCAACGCACCATGGGTATGGGGCACCGCCCAAAATGAGGCCTTCCAACGTCTGAAGAAACAGATGGCCGAGGATGTAGTCCTAGCGCTACCCAAGGAGACAGGCAAATTCCGAGTCGAGGCAGACTCCAGTGAAGGAGCAATCGGTGCTGTCCTTAGTCAAGAACAAGATGGGAAATGGAGACTGGTAGCTTTTCTCTCCAAGGCCCTGACCGTCACCGAGCGGAACTATGAGATCTATGACAAGGAACTCCTTGCGATTATGTTAGCCCTCGAGGAGTGGAGGCATTATCTCATGGGAGCGGCCGAGGATTTCGAAATCTGGACTGACCACCAGAACCTCCAGTATTTCCGTCAACCCCAGAAGTTAAACCGTCGTCAAGCTCGATGGGTAACCGAACTAGCCGAGTACCACTTCACGTTACACCACAAGCCCGGCGCTTCCAACCGCAAGGCCGACTTATTGAGCCGAAGGGATGATCACGACCAAGGTAAGAGGGACAACGACGACATCATTGTCCTCCAGCCTGAACACTTCCGGGCAATGATCATGCCCACCACGAGCGAAACCCATCAACGAGTCAAGGACGTAACTCACAACCATGACAAATGGGATCAAGGGATTCAAAACTCCCTCGACCACGAGCGTGGAGTATCTGAGAAGGAAGGACTCCTGTATTACGATGGGCGAATTTACGTTCCACGAGATGACAAACTTAGAGGGGAGATAATTGCCGCCCACCATGACCACATAACGGCCGGACATCCAGGAATCAAGAAGACCAAAGAACTCATCCAAAGAGAGTTCTGGTGGCCCAAACTCAAACAGACAGTGGAGAAGTACGTGAAGGCATGTGAAGCATGCCAACGAACGAAAACCGACACCCATCCCAAGGCCGCTCCTCTTCATCCCAATGAAATTCCCTCCGAACCATGGACCCACATCTCTGTCGACATGATTACAGGACTCCCTGAATCTAACGGCTACGACGCCATATTGGTAGTCGTCGACAGATTTTCCAAGGAAATCATCCCAATCGCCTGCAACGTGGAACTCACTTCTGAGGGATGGGCCAAACTGCTTCGCGATCACATCTATGCCAAGCATGGAATGCCCAAAACAGTCATCTCCAATCGAGGCCCACAATTTGTATCCAAGTTCATGATGGAACTCCTTAAACTCCTTGATATTACGCCCAATGCGTCCACCGCCTTCCATCCCCAGACCGATGGCCAAACCGAACGAGCCAACCAGGAGATCAATAAATACCTCCGTCTCTTTATCAACCACCGACAGACCGACTGGAGCGAATGGCTCGCCATGGCAGCATTCGCCCACAATAATCAGATCCATTCGGCCACCGGCCAAACCCCATTCTTCACCAACTATGGACTGAACCCCCGAGTCCTACCAGACTCCCTCAAGACGACCGCCTTCACCAACCCATCGGCCAAGTCGTTCGCAGAAAACATGCAAGAAGTACACCGTCAAGCCAAAGAAGCACTAGAGGAGGCAGCGGGCAAAATGAAAGCCCAATACGACAAGAAAAGAAGAGAGGCCGTTGACTACGCCACCGGAGACCGTGTATGGCTCGACGCCACTAATCTTCACTTACCCTGCCCGAAGAAGAAACTTGACGACAAACGCGTCGGCTCATTCCTAATCCTCGAAAAAGCCGGCGCGTCGGCCTATAAACTCAAGCTTCCACCTCATTGGAAGATTCACCCACACTTCAACGAGAAACTCCTAATGCCATATGTACCACCGGCGTTTCCCAACCAAGAGCAACCCCCTGCACCACCACCAGACCTCATCGAAGATGAAGAAGAATACGAAGTTGAAGAAGTCCTGGACTCTCGTACACGCCGAGTCCGAGGAAAGAAAGGACAGAAATCCCGACTCGTAACCGATTACTTCATCAAGTGGAAAGGTTGGACCCGAGAACACAACTCATGGGTCCGGGAAGACGACATGGCAAATGCCCAAGAAGCCATAGAAGACTACGAAGAGAGCTTATCCAAAACACAAGCCATCGTGACCGCACACAAAGTCATTGACAGATCGGAAAAGACAGTAAAACGCATAGTCGACAGGTCTTACAGGGAAAACCCAGCAACAGGAGGATGGAGTATGTTTTACCAAGTGGAACAGACCGACGGGAAGAAATTCTGGATCGAAGAGCCAGACCGGGAGGTTTGGAAGCCATATATTGATGATTACTGGCACAGAGAAAGCGAGAAGGAAGCCACGCACTGCATACAATGCGACGAGCAGGACGAACCCTAGGGCAGTCGGGACGACTGCCTTAACGAGAGGGTAATGTTACGATTTATTAACTTTTTTCTCTTTTCTAGCTTTATCTCATCTTATCGGCATAATCATGCTTACGCATAATCCCCACCGTATCACCACCAAGGACTTCGATAAATCTTTCATGATGGACAACGCATGATATTGCGTGCTCGTCGCCTGACTTGCACGCCTTTCGACTTCGACAAATCTTTCATATCTAATAATAGTACTTACGCTTTAGTATTTAAGTAGCTACGATTTCACTGTACAACCTCAGCTTCGAGCTAAGGTTTACCACTACCCAAATCTTACTTGTTACTCACTCGCTGAGAGCATCTAATTAGTTCGCGCCTCTTTCATCACCTCGGGTCATCCGCGGCTTTGCATAAGTGATTGTCCGAATGCGAGACAGCTTATCAATTGCCTGACTACGAGTCACGTGAACGTCGGCCCTAACACCACCACAAGCCAGGTGCCTCAAACCGCAAGGCCGACCTCCTATCCTGAAGGGATGACCATGATCAAGGCAAGGCGGACAACGATGACATCGTAGTCCTCCAACCCGAACACTTCAGAGCCATGATCATGCCAACCACTAGTGAGACCCATCAGCGCATCAAGGACGTCACCCAAAATCATGACAAATGGGATCAAGGGATCCAAAACTCTCTCGACCACGAATGGGGAATCTCTGAAAAGGGAGGGCTCCTCTATTATGATGGACGCATTTATGTTCCCCACGATGACAAGCTCCACGGAGAAATTATTGCTGCTCACCATGACCATATCACTGCTGGTCATCCAGGAATTGAAAAAACCAAAGAACTTGTCCAAAGAGAGTTCTGGTGGCTGAAACTCAAGCAAATGGTAGAAAAGTATGTTAAAGCATGCGAAGCATGCCAGCGAACAAAAACAGACACCCACCCGAAGGCTGCCCCTCTTCACCCCAATGAAGTTCCGACAGAGCCCTGGAGCCACATATCCATCGACATGATCACTGGACTCCCTGAATCCAATGGTTATGATGCTATCCTGGTAATCGTCGACAGATTCTCAAAGGAAATCATCCTGATTGCCTGCAATGTCGAACTTACCTCGGAGGGATGGGCCAAACTACTCTGTGACCACGTCTATGCCAGACACAGGATGCCCAAGACTGTCATCTCAGATCGAGGGCCCCAGTTCGTCTCCAAATTCATGACAGAACTTCTCAAGCTCCTCGACATCATGCCCAATGTGTCCACTGCTTTCCACCCCCAGACTGATGGCCAAACCAAGCAGGCCAACCAGGAGATTAACAAATATCTTCGCATCTTCATCAACCACCAACAAACGGACTGGAGCAAATGGCTTGCATTAGCAGCATTCGCCCACAATAATCGAACCCATTCAGCCATGGGCCAAACACCTTTCTTCACCAACTATGGAACGAACCCCCGCATCCTACCGGACTCCATCAAGACAACATCCTTCACCAACCCGTTGGCCAAGTCATTCGCAGAGAACATGCAGGAGGTACACCGTCAAGCCAAGGAGGCACTAGAGAAAGCTGCTGGTAAAATGAAGGCCCAATATGACAAAAAAAAAAGGAACGCCATGGACTATATCATCGGAGACCAAGTATGGCTCGATTCCACCAACCTTCATCTACCATGCCCAAAGAAGAAACTTGACGATAAACGCATCAGCCCATTCCTCGTCCTAGAAAAGGCTGGCACGTCCGCCTACAAACTCAAACTCCCACCCCATTGGAAGATTCACCCCCATTTCAATGAGAAACTGTTGACACCATACATACCACCGGCATTCCCAAACCAGGAGCAACCACCACCACCACCTGACCTCATCGAAGATGAGGAAGAGTATGAAGTCGAAGAAGTCCTGGACTCCCACACTCGCCGAGTTCGAGGAAAAAAGGGACAGAAATCGTGACTAGTCACTAACTACTTCGTCAAGTGGAAGGGATGGACCCAGGAGCACAACTCCTGGGTACAAGAAGACGACATGGCTAATGCCCAAGAAGCCATTCAAGACTACGAAAATAGTATTTCTGAAACAAGAACTGTCATGACCACATGCAAAGTCATCGACAGATCAGAAAAGACCCTAAAGGAAATACTTGATCATCGCTATGTCGACAACATTATCTCCTATCAAGTACTTAGGAAAGATGGAAGGACCTTCTGGGTTGAGAACCCCTCACCAAATGACAAACACTGGAGGGACTATATCGATGACTATTGGAGGAAGGAGTATACAAAGGCACAAGAGGAACCCCTGGAGGAACCCTAGGGCAGTCAGGACGTCTGCCTTAATGAGAGGGTAATGTTACGATTTATTCACTTTTTTCACTTGTTAGTTTTATCTCATCTTATTGGCATCATCACGATTACTCACTATCACCCCACTACTGCCGACATCACCTTCGATAAATCTTTCTTGATGGACAACGCATGATATTGCGTGCTCGTCATCCAACTAGCACGCCTCTTTACTTCGACAAAACTTTCGTATCCATTAATAGTACTTACTCTTTAGTATTTAAGTAGCTACAATTTCACTGTACAACCTCAGCTTCGAGCTAAGGTTTACCTACACATAAACTTTACTTGTCAGCTCACTTGCTGAGAGCTTCTCCAGTAAGCACCTCTTTCATCACCTCGAGATCATCCGAGGCGTTGCCAAAGTGATTGTCCGAATGCGAGACAGCTTAGCAATCGCCTGATTTCGAGTCACATGAGAGTCGGCCCTAACACATTCTTTTTCAAGCTCAGACTCACTCTCTTTCAAGCTCAAACTCACTCTCTTTGGCTAGACCATCCTCCAGGTCTTTGTCAATTCAAGATGCTGATTGAAAATCCTGCTGTGACTCATCTCCAGGTGGGTTTTCTGATTCTTGAGGGGTCACAGATTCAGTCACTAGGACTTGATATGCTGTCCTGTATGCATCATCTGGGTTCACATTCCTGTCCATTTCAATGCTGCCTAAATTAGCTCACTTCTTCTTGATCTTCTTTAGGTACTGATCCCAATACTGACATTCGCAGTCCCAGTGTTTGGGGCTGCTGCATATTTGACATGGCAAAGGCAGCAACTTACCAAGCTTCATCTCCCTATTACTCATGGGGAAGAAATACTGCTTTGGGAGGGGTCGCTGCCTCTTTTTTAAGATTTGAAATGCAGACTTCAGTAGTGTATCCTCCCCTTCTTCCTCCAAATAATTGTCTGTGACATTGTGAAAATCTGAGTCCTTGTTTATTGGTCCTGTCTGCTCATTGGTAGCTAGGTTGACATTCTTAGGCAGGAATCGTGGCCATCTGGGGGTCTCAACTCCTAAGGATTTCAATAGTGATATTAAGTCTCCCATGTTGATTCAAGTGTTACCTGCTTCGTTTCTAGATGTAAGGGCTAAAGCTTTGCTGTGCTCAATAACTCTAGCTAGTAGTTGTCATGTATTATCTATGGTAGCCATATTCAATATAGGACACCATGCTATGGGGGCTTTCCTCATGATAACATTAACCTCCATGGTCCTCCATCATCAACCTGAGTTAACATCCTAGTATACATAGTATATCAAGTTATAAAACCTTGCGGAGATTCGGTCTCATGTCCTCTTTGCCTGAACCTTTGGACTTCAAAGACATTGTTCATAAGCACTTGCCATTGATCACCTAAAAAGTCTTCTTTAATTACCATTAGGAAATTTATGATGTTTTCCCCTATATATTCCTGATCACCTATCGCCAGAGTGGAAAACCAAGTGTATATGTCAGATTCTTTCTTAAGGCTGCACCACAACCATTGACCTAGATACTGAGGCATACACCCACCCAGGCTGGCGATGATACGCATGCTGCATGTCTACCCTTAGATTTTGCGATTTTGTATGAGATATATACATACCAGAATCTATATCTACTTGAGTGTGAGAGCTATTGCTGAGACTTCGAGCAGATAGCTAAGATCCTGTGCAATGAGAGAATATACAGAGTCGAAATACAGGACTTAGGAACAGTACCTCGAAGGATTGAACCTACCAGCCTGAATATTCAACCTGTAATCGGTCTAAACAGGCGAATATATGCCATAACATCCCACTCATGCACGATCTACTGAAACCAGAAGTATCTAGTCCCTTAATATGGTTGACTAGCCCCCAGAAGACGTGAATAGTTCCCTAATGCGACGATTAAGTCCCCAATGTGGTTGACCAGTCTCAACAGAAGGGAATATTCTCCTAATGCGATTGAATAGCTGTGATTAGTTGCCTATGGTTTGCAGAATATTCCGAGGCAGTTCAAGCTCTAGCAAGAATAGATAGAAAAGCATGCAAAGATTCGCACTCAGAAGCGAATATTATCCCTAACATGGTGGAATATTTCCCCTCAGATTGAAGCTACAAAGTGACTCGCCATTGCTATTGCTTGATAGTGACTTTGGACCTGTAGATATTCTGCAGACGAACCGCATTCCAGAAGAATAGCCATGGGGCTCGCATCAGTGATCGGAATATATCAATTATTAATTGATCGGTCAGGAATATTCCCCTGGTTGCAGCTTCAGCTAGTTGCCTAGATACAGAAGATAATGACAGATCACCCATTGCATGGTGTGGTAGTCTGGGCAGCGAGTGAATTAACTGGTAACCAGGCTAGCTAGCTTGGTAGCACCGGAATATTCCCTAGTCCAGCGAAGAATGATAGAATATTCTGGCTCCAACAGCCATGGAGACAGTATCTAGATTGTCTGGACCGACGAAACCCTCAACCCAGTAGTACATACCCTAGACCCAGTCGGATATTAGCTTATACAGTATGACTAGATATCCATGGTAGATCGGACTATGTACAGTATATAAAGGCCTCCTAGATGTAATATACAGCAGGCAACACCCTCCCCACGATTTGACCTTATAAGCGCAGTAGCTTGGGCGATTCAAGGGCCTTGGAGTGGAACCTCGGAGTTATAGATTAGTTTGTTAAGTCCAGGAAGCTTGCCATCCCTTAGAGTCGCACCTTAGCCAGTGAGCAGGGCGATTCGAAGGCCTTTGTGCATATTCCTTGGACGAGGCGAATATTCCTTAAGTCCAATAGAAAAAGATAAAAGAATATAAAGATTATTTATATATTTTCGAGTTTGAGTCGGCCAGTGAGCCATAGCATCAGCCAGTGAGCTGTAGAGTCGGCCAGTGCGCCATTATAAAGCCAGTGTGCTATAGAATTCAGCCAGAGTGCCATTAATCTCAGAACACAGAATATTTCAAGTACCAAGACGAGCAGTCGTCGTTAATATACTTTATTTGCTCCCAGACCTATTATATATTCGCTAAGTCGAATTGAATAGCTTGAATACCTTTAGAATTGAAAGAACAAGTCGTATATTCGAGCTTCTTGCTAGAATATTTGCGCACTTATCAGAATATTTGAACTTCATACCAAACTAGTCGGTTTGCAGAGGTCTTCTATCGATCTCGAAACACCCGAACTTATATATTTGGTGATTGTGAAGCGCAAGGATTGCTTAGGGTTGAGTATATACGAGTTTCAATCGCTGTATATTCGATCTAGGTTTTTCCCTGCACCGTTACCAAGCACATCAGCGAGGTGCATGACCTTTCAAAAATAGAGTATAGCTGTGTATGGATTCCTGTCCCAGGTAGGTAAATGTTCCAGCTTTAGCTCCCCTTTAATAATTGGGGCAGCAGGATTGACTGGGATTTGGTTACAATTACCCAGTGGTCCTGGTGGCCCCAGTGGCCTGGGAGGTCCTGGTGGCCCTGGAGGCCTGGGATCTCCATCATTGCCTCACCTGCCTCTAAGCCCCATTCGACCTTGGTTGCCTCTCCTGCCCATGGGGCCTCTCTCTGCTCTTAATCCCCTCCATCACCCTTTGCTTTTTTTGTCACTCAAAGATGAGGAGTCTGACAGATCCAGTGTGGGTTGATTTGGTGGAGGTGGTTTGCTAGGAGGGTTAGGTCCCAATCTTGTGGATCATAGCAGACTTGGCTGACAACTGTCTCAACAAAGTTTGACGAAGAGGAGGAGGTGGAAAGGGGGCCATCCCCACCTGATCATTGCAAGCACATAGGTTCGTGTCTTCCTGTGTCGAGGTCAGGTTGACTCGATGAGCTAGGGTGAGAATTCAGATTCATAGGTCATAATGCCCTTCTTAGCTCTCAGTCTCATAGGCTCATAGGCCAAGGAGAACAAGGCAGATATGGGGGAGATGGAGTATTGAGAGAAGAAGCATGAGATGTCACTGTTTGTAGAGAGGGCATAGAGTGATGTGATGGTGTGGGCGATGAATGATGGGTGTGCCTCAGGAGGTCGTCATTTGAGTTGAGTGAGTTCCTTCATTCTTCCCCAGATGGAGACGACCTAAGAGACTCATATCCAGCTGGAGATAGACAGTTTGTTGATGGAGCTGAGCTTCCCCATTCTGATCTTTCTCCTGTGTGTGCTCATTGAGGGTATGGAGCCCTACTAGGACTTTCCAGGCTAGACTCGGACTGTACAGTTCTTTTATACAAAGAGTCCCCTATTCTTCATCCTGGGGACCGAGTTTTTCCTCTTTCTGATGAGCTCTGGCTGGCTAACATTTGAGCAATAGTTTCTTCCTCTTCTACTTCCTCAATTTTTGCTGATCTGAGGGAGGAAGTAGGGGATTGTATGGCCTGTTGTCAATCCCGAGGCTCTTATCAATGTGGCCACTGATAGGTTGGATACGGGATCGTTGAAGGGTCATCTTTCGATGAGATTACTTGAGGGACTAGGAGGGGGTATGGTTGGAGTCATTGAGTGTTCCATTTCTGAGTTTGTAGGTTTGCTCACCCCTGGGGCTCCAAATTCATATTGATCCTTCAAACTACTGTACCATGGGATGATGCATTCCCACCTTCTTTTGCCTGCTATGAGGGCTGATCTCCCAGCTACTGTTAGCTCTCATCAGTGGGAAGGGATGGATCATAATCCCTTGAGTATTCTGAGCTCTTCATCCAGTTCCATTTCCAGTTCACTATACAATTCTGGTTCCGTCGAAACAGGCAATTCTGGACATTCACATTGTTCATACTCTAAAGAATATTTCTGTAAGAACCTATGCCTGCACCTCAGTCTCTCTGCTAGCCCTTTCCTGTTGGGAATAGATGTCGGCAAGAGAAATGAACATGGGGGAATGGCTCGAATGAACATATATTTGTGGACAGATACATAGTTGATGGTGGTGGTACGAAGCCAAGTTACAGTAGCGATCAGTACGAAAATCAAAATAAAGTAAAACAAAAGATGGAGAGCTGTCAGCCTGGTGGCTGTGAAACCATTATCCTCAACATTTCCAGGCTGCATTCAATAACTTTATGTTATTGGTTCCTGATAATATTCTTGAGAACATTCAGGAGGGATCGACCTCATACCATCTTGCACGAGCTGGGATGAGAGTGGCACTATTGTCAGAGCTGCTTGAAGCTCATTGATTGTTCTCTGAACCATTTTGTATAGTCACTGTTAGAGGGTGTATCTCAGCTGATCCAAGAATCTGTTGTATTCTAAAGCTATGATGTCCTGAGCTTGTAATTCATATTCACCGTAATATTGAACTCGGTACTCTGTAGATAGCCTTTCTTCTGTATTTCCAATGGTCTGGCTGTCATGCCAAGGAGTCATAGAATACTCTTCCCAAATCTCATCCATTGGAGATTTCCTTGTGGATTGAGTTCTGAATTCCTCTGGGGAGAGTTCATGAGAAGGATGATTATCAGTCATTGTGACTAGCTCAGTCTTTCACTGGTTCCCAATGTGTCCACCCACTGTGAGGTGCAGTGGAATATCAAGGAGTGCTTCAAGTTCAATTAGAAGCCAGTGAGGATGTCTTGCAGTCTCTAAACAGATGTCTGTGGTGTAACTATGTCTGTCCAAGGTTGACATCTAGTACATTGAGCTCTAAGGTCAGATATGAGAGTGCTAGATGATACCAGAAGCAAGGCCTTTGTTGTATCAAGTCTGTTCCTATTCCACACAGTGTATTCTCAGGCCTGACCCAGGTCCTTGTTGAAGAGAATCACACTTTTGGGAGTAAGAGGGTAAGAAAGATGTATTACATTTTACAGGTATCAAGCTTTATATACTAATGTACATGAGTCAATCAAGGTCATAATGAGTCTAATGGAGTCAAGACAGGCTAACTAATAATATCCATCAAGATTAATTATATCTACCTAGTCAGGCAAGTCACTATGACTGGAGTTCTTAAAATATCTGTCACAGTCTCTGATCAAGGTATGATTCTTTTCTGGGCAGGTTTGGACCTGGACCTGGTAAGTTCCTGCCTTACTAGGAGAGTGTTGCATGCTCAGGTGCCAGTACCCACACCATAATGTTATTTCCTGGTATTCTGCAGCCTTATCAGGTAGAACTTTTGAAGTTCTAGCTCACTAGCCAGGTAGTCTTGCTTTCCTGCCAAATTGAGCCAGGTAACATGTGTACCACATGACTGATCCCAGCAAACTCCATGCATGCAGCACCATGGGTTTACTGATCAATATGCTGGGTTCCCATGGCCAGTTAACTGCCATTGCAAATTCGAGAGAACCTTGCCAGTTTGCTGGAGACAGTTTTTTGCAACATTGGGGGTGGCTCTCTGTCCAAAAATTTATCTGAGTATACAGTAAGAGTAAGAGTGGCTGTAGATAGCTGCTGTTCTAATTTTTAGTACCAAAATGTGATATTAAGAGCAAGAAGTAGCCATCAGGCAATTAACTGGTGTGATTATGTAATCAACTTAACTGCCATAATCACTGCCTTCGACTCTTTGTTCACTGTGACTCACCCAGTCACTATTTTCACACAATTCTTTCTGCTAATCAAATCTTTTCATCTGCCTGGATATTCTCCCCTCTCTTACCAAGTCTCAGAGTCTCAAGGCCATGTCAAAAGTGAGTATAATCAACTATATTCCAGTTGCAAGCCTTTGAGGTTGTCATGTCTCAAGTTCCACAAAAGAAGGGGCAGGTGGGAAGGAAAAAGGGTCAGAAGGATGGACCAAGGCCTCAGGATGCACCTCTATGAGGTCGGCCACAAAAGAAACCCCAGGAGCTAAAATAAACAGATGTAGGGGTACCATGTCAAACCCACCAAGGTACACTGTATTGTGCTCTCTACATGCCTCAGGAATTGTATTAATATGATACTATAGATAATCCTGATGATGCAGATGATGAATTTGACTTCTATGAGGATGATTTCACAGCGGAAGAGCTGGAACAAGTGGATAAAGATGTTTCTGATGTTTTGGCTAGTAAGTAATGATATTCAGTGTATTTTTTCGACATGCTTACTTCAGATATGTGGAACAGAACTGAACCACCAAAAAATGGAAGCCCAAGCATGCAGAAAACAGCTTGAAGCCCTCAAAGATGCCTCGTCTCAGTCCCAGAAAAGCCATACATTCAAGACTCTGTGTTGATGAATTAGGCTGAATTACTGTATGTTCATGTAGAACCTTTTTTCACAAAATTTACTGTGTACAACGATGCATCTGACAGTGATTCTGAAGGTGCTGATTCCCAGAACAATGATGAAACACCCTATGAAGGTGAACAGGACATCCCCAGTCAAAGTACACCTTATTATCCAACTATATCCTGTATTTTCTAATGCTCATTTTTCTAGCATGGTTCGCAAAGCCCAAAAGCATGTTGGACTGGCTGTACAAGTACTTTGGAAACATTGTACAACCCATAATCCATTATAAACAGAGCACACTTTACAAGAAGCACCTGATATTCACTCAAACACAACCACATGCACCATCATCACTGTGGATACATCCCCCTGAGCCATTGACCTCTTTATGGGCCTGCAAATTTGAGCCAACAACACTGTTTCAGCCTTGCATCTTTCTCTGGTTAATTCATTTCTTTGTTGATGTTCTCTGCTATCCAAACTGCACAAAACCACTTGAGAAAAATGGCACACTTCCTCTCTGACATGTAACCAACTTTGAGGACTCATTCTATATTGTGATGTGGGCATATTATTGTCATGATGGTTGCCGTCATCACTTTCATGGGTGGAACCAAGAGCTGATTAGCTCGCTTCCACCTCATGTCCAACTTGCCTTCCCAGTGACTCTCACACATATCAGAGGGTTATCTCATCATGTCATGCGAATACTGAGAGTGGGAAACCAGCATAAGATGGGTCTGAATGGTGTTCACTCTCTCCTGCTTGAGACCCATACACATCGGTTCAATGTCCTTCAAGCTCAGTATTTGGAAGCCATATTGGAATGGGCTCACAATGATGTTGATTTATCAGAGGGATTGCAAGTGCATATCAGAGATACTTTGCTAAATCTCATGTTCCCATGTTCAGCAATTTCAGTGATCCAGAGGGCTATGGTGGGTTTGTTCCAAGTGAGCGATATCTTGCCAAGATGTTAAATGAGGCAATTGAGCAAGATAAAGAAGATGCAAATCAGCACACTGCCTGCCTCACTCCAGACCAACTGGCCATAGATGACTCACACAAGGTACACAAAACTAGTACACTAGTATTCTTCCATATTAATAAAACATTCCCACAGGTTAATAAGCATATTGCCAAAGAGGATGGAGTGCCAATTTTCAGGGCATTATGGACTTGCATGACCTCTCATTATATTCACTCACAAGTGTTGACTGCCACCAAGTCCCATGAGGAGTGAATTGGACCATTAAGAGGGATCGCAAAATCTGCACATCAATTTGGTGTTAGGGCCGACTCTCACGTGACTCGAGGTCAGGTGATTGCTAAGCTGTCTCGCGTTCGGACAATCACTTTGGCAACGCCTCGGATGATCTCGAGGTGATGAAAGAGGCACTTACAGAGAGGCTCTCGGCAAGCGAGCAGACAAGTAAGATTTATGTGTAGGTAAACCTTAGCTTGAAGCTGAGGTTTACAGTAAAGCATAGCTGCTTAAATACTAAAGAGTCAGTCCTAAGAATAGCTACGAAAGTTTTATAGAAGCTAAGAGGCGTGCTGGTCGGGCGACGAGCACGCAATATCATGCGTTGTCCATCATGAAAGATTTGTCGAAGTTGATACGGTGATATGGTGGCGATTGCGTGTAAGTGTGATTATGCCGATAAGATGAGATAAGACTAGAAAAAGGAAAAAAGTCAATAAATCGTAACATTACCCTCTCGTTAAGGCAGTCGTCCCGACTGCTCTATGTCCTCTTCCCATGGTGCATCGTCTTCCTCCTCTTGGTCGCATAGTATGCAGTCTGTGATCTCCTTTTCACTCTCTCTGTGCCAATAGTCGTCGATGAAGGTTTTCCAAACCTCACGATCAGGCTCTTCAATCCAAAATCTCTTCCCATCAGTGCGTTCTACTTGATAGAACATGCTCCATCCGCCCGTGGCTTGGTTTTCTCGATAGCTGCAATCGACTATTCGTTTGACAGTCTTCTCCGATCTATCAATGACTTTGCATGCAGTCACGATGGCTTGTGTCTTGGAGATACTGTCTTCGTAGTCTTTGATGGCTTCCTGGGCGTTAGCCATATCGTCTTCCCGGACCCATGAGTTGTGTTCTCGGGTCCACCCCTTCCATTTGACAAAGTAATCAGTTACGAGTCGTGATTTCCGTCCTTTCTTGCCTCGGACTCGGCGGGTACGGGAGTCCAGGACTTCTTCAATTTCGTATTCTTCCTCATCTTCGATGAGGTCTGGTGGTGGGGGTGGAGGTTGTTCCTGATTAGGGAATGCTGGTGGTATGTAGGGTGTCAGGAGCTTCTCATTGAAGCGCGGGTGGATCTTCCAGTGGGGCAGAAGTTTGAGTTTATAGGCGGAGGCGCCGGTCTTTTCGATGATCAGGAAGGGGCTGACACGTTTGTCATCAAGCTTCTTCTTGGGGCGAGGTAGGTGAAGGTTGGTGGAGTCCAGCCATACTCGATCTCCGATGGCGTAGTCCACTGCGTTTCGCTTCTTTTTGTCGTATTGGGCCTTCATCTTGCCTGCCGCTTCCTCCAGAGCCTCCTTTGCTTGGCGATGCACTTCTTGCATATTTTCGGCGAACGACTTGGCCGAGGGATTGGTAAAGGCGGTTGTTTTGACAGAATCCAGTAGGACATGGGGGTTTGTTCCATGATTGGTGAAGAACGGTGTCTGACCCGTGGCCGAATGGACGCAGTTGTTATGGGCGAACGCTGCTAATGCAAGCCATTCGCTCCAGTCTGTTTGTCGATAATTGATGAAGAGTCGGAGATACTTGTTGATCTCCTGGTTCGCCTGTTCGGTCTGGCCGTCGGTCTGGGGATGAAAGGCGGTTGAAGCGTTAGGGGTGATGTCGAGGAGTTTCAGGAGTTCCATCATGAATTTGGAGACAAATTGAGGTCCTCGGTCAGAGATGACGGTTTTTGGCATCCCATGTCGGGCATAGACATGGTCATGGAGTAATTTGGCCCAGCCCTCGGAGGTTAGTTCGACATTGCAAGCAATTGGGATGATTTCTTTGGAGAATCGGTCCACGACGACTAAGATAGCGTCATATCCATTGGATTCTGGTAATCCAGTGATCATGTCAACGGATATGTGGGTCCAGGGTTCGGACAGGACTTCATTAGGGTGAAGGGGGGCAGCCTTTGGGTGGGTGTCCGTCTTTGTTCATTGGCATGCTTCACATGCTTTTACGTACTTCTCCACTGCTTGCTTGAGTTTAGGCCACCAGAACTCTCTCTGAACAAGTTCTTTCGTTTTTTTGATTCCAGGATGACCTGCTGTGATGTGGTCATGGTGTGCTGCAATGATTTCGCCGCGTAGCTTGTCATCACGGGGAATGTATATGCGTCCGTCATAGTAGAGTAGTCCCTCCTTTTCGGATATGCCACACTTGTGGTCGAGGGAGTTTTGAATCCCTTGGTCCCACTTGTCATGATTGCGCATGATTTCCTTGATATGCTGATGAGTCTCACTGACCATGGGCATTATCATGGCCCAGAAGTGTTCGGGCTGGAGAACTACAATGTCATCGTTATCCTTCTTTTCTTGGTCATGGTCGTCTTGTCAACTGAGTAAGTCCGCTTTCCGATTGGAAGCCCCAGGCTTGTGGTGTAATGTGAAGTGGTATTCCGCGAGTTCCGTGACCCATCGGGCTTGTCACCGATTCAGTTTCTGTGGCTGGCAAAAGTATTGAAGGTTCTGATGATCTGTCCAGATCTCAAAGTCCTCCACCACTCCCATGAGGTAATGCCTCCACTCTTCGAGGGCGAGCATTATTGCTAGGAGTTCTTTGTCGTATATCTCGTAGTTCCGCTCGGTGACGGTGAGTGCTTTAGATGGAAATGCGACTGGTCTCCACTTCCTGTCCTGTTCTTGGCTAAGGACAGCACCGATTGCTCCTTCACTAGAGTCGGCCTCTACTCGGAATCTCCCATTCTCCTTTGGTAATGCCAGGATTACGTCCTCCGCCATCTGCTTCTTGAGTCTTTGGAATGCCTTGTTCTGAGCGGCCCCCCAAATCCAAGGGGTGTTGCCCGTAAGTTGGGTCATGGGACATACGATCTTGGAGTAATCTTTAATGAATTTCCGATAGAAGTTTGTGAAGCCCAAGAAGGACTGTAATTCCTTCTTCTTGGTGGGCGTAGGCCACTCCGTGATTCCCTTGACCTTTACGGGGTCCATCCATACTGATCCTTCGCTAATTATAACGCCGAGGTATTCCGTCTCGAGGACCTTGAATTCACACTTCTCCGCCTTCAGGAATAGCTTGTGCTCCCTCAGGCATTATAGGACCCGCTTGACAATTCGTCGGTGTTCCTGTAGGTCTTTGGAGAAGATCAGGATGTCATCGAGGTAGATGGTGACTTTTCCCTCCATGATTAGGTCGTGGAAAATGTCGTTCATCATTCACTGGAAGGTCGCCGGCGAGTTGGTTAGACCGAAGAACATGACGGTCAGTTCAAAGAGTCCACGATTTGTTCGGAAGGCCGCCTTGGCCTCGTCTCCATGTTTTATTCTGACATTGTTATAACCCCATCGGACATCTAGTTTGGTGAAGTACTTGGCACCGCGGAGTTTATCCATAAGCTCAGAGATGAGAGGTAATGGATATCGATTTTTAATCGTCATCTCATTGAGCTTACGATAGTCCTGTACCGGTCAGAGGGAGCCGTCCTTCTTTTTGACAAAGAAGAAGGGGGATGCGAAAGGGGACTTGGATGGACGGATTCGTCCCGATTCCAAGTTCTCGTCAAGGAACTTATCCAGTTCTTCTTGTTCGTGCCGGTTAAGCGGATATACCTTGCAGTCAAGCGTAGACTTGGCATTGGGGATCAGCTCGATTGCATGATCCCAAGGCTTGCGAGCGGGTAGTTCATTGAAGTTCTCTTTGGAGAAGAGGTCTTCGAATTCGCAGTACTGGGGTGGCACCATCTCCTCGAACGTCTTCTTGGTTTTCCCTTTGGCGGCCTTGGCTGCTAGGTCATTGGCATGATGCACTGCGCGAATCTCTAGCTCCTCCCGGAGGTCAACCATTAGAATGGTTTCGCCTTCTTCTAATTCTTCGTCCCATGGATCTTCTGGATCGGCATCTGGCAATGGGAAGGGGTTCTTCTGGCACTGGCATCGGGCAAAGATGACCTTGCCGGAGGTCCAGTTAATGACCAGGTTGTGGTGAAGGAGCCAGTCGTGTCCGAGAAAGATATCGCCTTTGCCAATATTGGTGATGGCAAAGTCGATCCTTTCGGAATGGCCTCCTATGGTCATCCGCATCTCTGCGAATTCGGTGATCTCTCCTGCCTTGTTGCGAGTTCCGTCGGTGTTGTAGACGGAAATTGGGGCGGGTGCTGGTCGGGTGATGAGTCCATGTTTCTTAACATAGTTTTCACTTATGGTGCTCCCCGTGCACCCACTGTCAACTAGGGCCTGAGCCTTGAGTGTCTGACGATTTTCTAGAGTCTCGAGTTGTACATCGAGGAACAGTTCCCAGACGCCTTTGGTGGACATTCGGCATTGATATCGAATTGGCTGGCCTAATTCGTAAAGTTCCTCTCGTGCCCGTTCTCCTCCCTTCTGAAGCGAAGCAAGTAGCTCCTCGTCGATCTCGTTGACTTTCTCTTTATGAGCCCAGAGGTGGAGCGAGGCAAGCGCTTCCGAATCCGTGTGTGCTTCCCTGACAGCCCGAAGGGTCCAGTCCATGCCAAACGGCTTGAACCAGGTGTACTTCGGGGTGGAAACACTCACTGGGTTTGATTCGGAATGCCTCGCCCTCAACAATTCTTCTTCCTTCTTCTCTTGTGCCTTGGCTTGGGACATTTTGAATGCGGTGTCGTCCTCTTCGTCAGGGACCTCGATGAAGGTGGTCTTCTGGACCCGTGAGCATCATGCATCCGATGCTGGAATCCCACTTGATCCTTCAAGGGTCGGGGGCCTAAGAGGGTCTCCCCTGGTTGGGGCATGCTCCTTCCCCAGAGGTCGCCCGCTGTTGGCTGCTTCATCAGGATTTGGGGGTTTGGGGAGCAGGTTGCTCCGGGAGTGACCGTAAGGCTCGTCAGAACGAACGGAAGGAGTCGTGAACGTCGCATTCTTGTCGCATGAACCGTGCTCCCACATTACTTCCAGGTCCCTCGGCACCGGCGCCGGATCCCTATCCTTTCTTGGGACATCTTCTTCCTTTGGGGTCGTGGACAAAGGGGGCGCTATCTCGATCGGCGTGATGTCTCCGAGAGAACGATGAGGGCTGCAACCCTTCGCATCTTCTTCCAGGTGGGGGGAGAGGGAGTCATGTATCGGTGACGGCCCTTGAGTGCGAGGTGAATCGTTGTGGGTAGGGTCAACCAGCATCGACTTCATGCCCCCACCTCCGTTTTGAGGTTTTCGTTCAGCGACGACGGGCTCGGCCAGTTTGGGGAGAACCTCCTTCGTCCCTAAGGACTGAGAGATCCCCGACATTGTTCGGATGAACTCCAGTCCCCATCGAGTCTGAAGATCCTGAAGGGTGAGGAATTCTGGGACAGAAGGTGTAAGTGAAGGAGGGGGGTGAGTCTCGCTTCGCTTCTGGGGGATTATATATGCCTTTTCAGGCGGAGTTTGAATTGTCTGTGATTCTTTTGGGGTGGTGGTTTCGGGCGTACTAGCGAGAACAGCAGATGGTATATTCGAATGCTTTAAAACAGTTGACGTACGTAAAAATGTAATACAATCGGGTAAAGTCTGCACAGCAGGACCCGATGACCGACCACCCAGAGAGGAGGATTGGGCCGAGAGAGTGGAATCACTCACTTCTCGGCCTTGCCTTTTACCTCCTCGATCTTTGATGTCGAGGGTGTCTTCTCCTCGACCTTCTCCTCGTGACTGTGTCTGTGCACCTCCTTATCGTGTGCCTCATGCAACTCGGCTTCCGTTAGCATGGTGCGAAGTTGGGCCATCGTATATTGCCCGCTTTTCGGGTCTCTAGGCCGCTTCGGCTTCTTGCAATCCTTCCATAGGTGCCCCTTTCCTCCGCAGTTGAAGCATCTGCCCTCCTTCTTGAGGCGGTCTATATCCATCAGCTCTCCGGCACCTCCATAGGTGGTCCATGATCCTCCCGATGACCCTTTGCTGGCCGATTTGTCGGCCAAGGAACTTGTCGTGCCGGTATTACCTTTAGGGGTAGTACTGGCAGATTTGTTGCTGGCCAACTTGTCGTAGTGGCCTATGCGGTCGAAGGCCTGTTTTCGGGCCTTTTCATCGTAGATGCTACATATGCGCTGTTTCCATTCCGCATATGTAGAGAGGATCATGACTCCGAGGTCGGCAATGGAGTCAGTATAGGAGGCGGGGACGCCGCGTCGGACAGCTTGGACTAGGGCACCTCGAGGTCCCAAGTCGTGGAGTTGGTCGGCCTGGCGGGCCAATTCTTCCAGTCTTCAGAAGTACTCGGCTGCCGTACCCGTCATTCGGAGGTCGTTCATCTGCTTCTCCATGACTTCTTGGAGAGCAGGGTCGCCGTATTCAACTTGCAGGGCGGCTTTGAAGTCATCCCATGAGCAGTATCGGTATCGTCCCTCGGTGTCGCTTCGAAATTGGAGGCGGTATTGGGACCACCAGCCTTGGGGTCTCTTGCCAAAGAGGGAGGTGGCGAAGAGAATTTTGTTGGCGTGAGTGGGGTAGTATGCTCGGAATATTGAGAAATATTCCTCGCACGCCCCTGTGTTAGGGCCGACGTCCATGTGACTCGTAGTCGGGTAATTGATAAGCTGTCTCGCGTTCGGACAATCACTTATACAATTCCGCGGATGACCCGAGGTGGTGAGCGAGGCGCGAACTATTAGTTGCTCTCAGCGAGTGAGTTACAAGTAAGATTTTGGGTAGAGTAAACCTTAGCTCGAAGCTGAGGCTTTACAATGAAATGTAGCTACTTAAATACTAAGTCGCGAATGCTATTAATACATACGAAAGATTTATCGAAGTTAAAAGGCGTGCTGGTCGGACGACGAGCACGCAATATCATGCGTTGTCCATCATGAAAGTTTTGTCGAAGTTGATATCGGTGATGCGGTGGCGTTATGCGTAAGCGTGATGACGCCGATAAGATACGATGAGGCTGAGATAAGGAAAAAAGTTAATAAATCGTAACATTACCCTCTCGTTAAGGCAGTCGTCCCGACTGCCCTATGTCTTCCTCCCATGGTCCATTGTATGGTTCGTCTTGTTCGTTGTGGTATATCGGGTCCGTAAACTCCTTCTCGCTTTCCCTGTGCCAATAGTCATCAATGAATGGCTTCCAAACCTCCCGATCGGGCTCCTCGATCCAGAATTTCTTCCCGTCCATGCATTCTACTTGGTAGAACATACTCCATCCTCCTGTCGCTGGGTTTTCTCGATAGCTGCGATCGACTATTCGTTTCACTGTCTTCTCCGATCTGTCGATAACTTTGCGTGCGGTTACGACTGCTTGGGTTTCGGAGAGGCTGTCTTCGTAGTCTTTGATTGCTTCTTGCGCATTAGCCATATCGTCTTCCCGGACCCATGAATTGTGCTCTCGGGTCCATCCCTTCCATTTGACGAAGTAATCCGTTACGAGTCGGGATTTCTGCCCTTTCTTTGCTCGGACTCGGCGTGTACGGGAGTCCAGGACTTCTTCCACTTCATATTCTTCTTCATCTTCGATGAGGTCTGGTGGAGGGGGCGGAGGTTGTTCCTGATTAGGGAACGCTGGTGGTACGTAGGGTGTCAAGAGCTTCTCGTTGAAGCGCGGGTGAATCTTCCAATGAGGTGGAAGTTTAAGTTTATATGCGGAGGCGCCGGCCTTCTCTATGATCAGGAAGGGGCCGACTCGTTTGTCATCGAGCTTTTTCTTCGGACGAGGTAAGTGAAGGTTGGTGGAATCTAGCCATACTCGGTCTCCGATGGCGTAGTCCACTGCGTTCCTCTTTTTCTTGTCGTATTGGGCCTTCATCTTGCCCGCTGCTTCCTCTAAGGCCTCCTTGGCTTGACGATGTACTTCTTGCATATTTTCGGCGAATGACTTGGCTGAGGGGTTGGTAAACGCGGTTGTTTTGATCGAGTCCGGTAGAACTCGGGGGTTCGTGCCGTAGTTGGTGAAAAAGGGGCTCTGCCCTGTGGACGAATGGATGCGATTATTGTGAGCGAATGCCGCCATTGCAAGCCATTCGCTCCAATCCGTTTGTCGGTGATTAATGAAGAGGCGGAGATATTTATTGATCTCCTGGTTGGCCCGTTCGGTTTGGCCATCGGTCTGGGGGTGGAAGGCGGTAGACGCGTTCGGGGTGATGTCAAGGAGTTTGAGAAGTTCCTTCATGAATTTGGAGATGAACTGTGGTCCTCGGTCAGAGATGACAGTTTTGGGCATTCCATGATGGGCGTATACATGATCGCGTAGGAGTTTGGCCCATCCTTCGGATGTTAATTCAACGTTGCAAGCAATGGGGATCATTTCTTTCGAGAATCTGTCGATAATTACCAGAATGGCATCGTAGCCATTGGATTCGGGGAGTCCAGTGATCATGTCGACTGAGATATGAGTCCACGGCTCGGAGGGGATCTCGTTGGGGTGAAGAGGTGCGGCCCTTGGGTGAGTGTCCGTCTTCGTCCGCTGGCATGCTTCACATGCCTTGACGTACTTTTCTACCGTCTGTTTGAGCTTGGGCCACCAGAACTCTCTTTGTACGAGTTCTTTGGTCTTCTCGATTCCCGGATGTCCGGCAGTAATATGATCGTGATGAGCGGCTATGATTTCCCCTCGTAGTTTATCGTCTCGAGGAACGTATATCCGCCCATCATAATACAACAGTCCCTCCTTCTCGGAGATGCCGCGCTCGTGGTCGAGGGAGTTTTGAATTCCCTGGTCCCACTTGTCATGGTTGCGAGTGGCATCCTTCACGTGCTGGTGAGTTTCACTGGTGGTGGGCATGATCATTGCCCGGAAGTGTTCGGGTTGCAGGACGACAACGTCGTCGTTGTCCTTCTTCCCTTGGTCGTGGTCATCTCTCCGGCTTAGCAAGTCGGCCTTGCGATTGGAAGCGCCGGGTTTGTGATGCAACATAAAGTGGTACTCGGCCAGTTCGGTGACCCACCGGGCTTGGCGGCGGTTCAGCTTCTGGGGTTGTCGGAAGTACTGCAGGTTCTGGTGATCGGTCCAGATCTCTACGTCTTCAAATGCTCCCATCAGGTAATGTCTCCATTCCTCTAGTGCGAGCATTATTGCGAGAAGTTCCTTGTCGTATATCTCGTAATTTCGCTCTGTCACGGTTAGTGCTTTCGAAAGGAAGGCGACGGGTCTCCATTTCCCCTCCTGTTCTTGACTAAGAACAGCACCTATCGCTCCTTCGCTTGAGTCGGCTTCTACTCTGAATTTTCCCTTGTCTGTGGGGAATGCCAACACCACGTCTTCGGCCATTTGCTTCTTGAGTCGTTGGAATGCCTCGTTCTGAGCCGTTCCCCAGGTCCAAGGGGCGTTGCCAGTGAGTTGTGTCATCGGGCGGACGATTTTGGAGTAGTCCTTTATGAATTTCCGATAGAAATTCGTAAAGCCTAGGAAGGATTGTAGCTCCTTCTTCTTTGTGGGCGTGGGCCACTCCGTGATTCCCTTGACCTTGATCGGGTCCATTCGTACGGAGCCCTCGCTGATGATGACGCCGAGGTATTCTGTCTCTAGTACCTCGAACTCGCACTTTTCGGCCTTGAGGAACAGTTTGTGTTCTCGGAGTCGTTGAAGTACTCTCTTGACGATTCGTCGATGTTCTTGGAGATCCTTGGAAAAGATAAGGATATCGTCTAGGTAAATCGTTACTTTGCCCTCCATGATAAGATCGTGGAAGATATCGTTCATCATCCACTGGAAGGTAGCTGGCGAATTCGTAAGTCCAAAGAACATAACTGTCGGTTCGAACAGTCCACGATTGGTACGGAAGGCGGCTTTGGCCTCGTCTCCTTGTTTGATCCTGACATTGTTGTAGCCCCATCGGACGTCCAACTTGGTGAAGTACTTGGCGCCGCGGAGTTTATCCATGAGCTCGGAAATGAGAGGGAGGGGGTATCGATTCTTTATTGTCATTTCGTTCAGTTTCCGATAGTCTTGGACGGGTCGGAGGGAACCGTCCTTTTTCTTGATGAAGAAGAAGGGGGAGGCAAACGGCGATTTGGATGGTCGAATGCGTCCAGACTCGAGGTTTTCATCGAGGAACTTATCAAGTTCCTCTTGTTCATGACGATTGAGTGGATAGACTTTACAGTCGAGGGTTGACTTAGCATTGGGGATCAGTTCGATGGCGTGATCCCAGGGTTTTCGCTCAGGTAGCTCGTCGAAGTTTTCTTTGGAGAATAGGTCCTCAAATTCACGATATTGAGGTGGTACCATTTCTTCAAAGGTTTTCTTGGCCTTTCCTTCATTGGCTCGAGCTGCCAGGTCATTGGCGTGGTGTACTGCACGGATTTCCAGTTCCTCCCTGAGGTCAACCATTAGGATTGTTTCGCCTTCCTCTAATTCTTCGTCCCATGGGTCTTCCGGGTCGGCATCTGGCAGTGGGAAGGGATTCCTTTGGCATTGGCATCGGGCGAAGATGACCTTGCCGGTAGTCCAGTTAATGACGGGATTGTGGCGGAGAAGCCAGTCATGCCCGAGAAAGATGTCGCCCTTGCCGATGTTGGTCACGGCAAAGTCGATCCTTTCGCTATGGCCCCCTACCGTCATTCTTACTTCTACAAACTCCGTGATTTCTCCGGCCTTGTTGCGGGTCCCATCAGCGTTATACACTGAGATAGGAGCAGGGGCGGGTCTGGTGATGAGGCCATGCTTCTTGACGTAGGCCTCATTTATTGTGCTTCCTGTACATCCGCTATCGACCAATGCCTGAGCCTTGAGGTCTTGGCGGTTCTCTAGTGTCTCGAGGTGGACGTCGAGGAATAATTCCCGCACGCCCTTGGTGCTCACTCGCCGCTGATACCGAATTGGCTGGCTTAGCTCGTACAATTGCTCTCGGGCCCACTCCCCTTCCGTCTTTAGGGAACTTAATAAGTGGTCGTCGATCTCGTTGACCTTGTCTTTATGTGCCCAAAGGTGGAGTGAGGCGAAAGCTTCTGAGCTCGTGCGTGCTTCCTGGACGGCCCGAAGGGTCCAGTCCAGGCCAAATGGCTTGAACCAGAGGGACTTCTGGCGGGAAACACTCACGGGATTCGACTCAGAACGCCTCGCCCTCAGCGCTTCTTCTTCCATCTTCTCTTGCTCCAGGGACGAGGGGAGAAGCCCCTTGCTTGCTTCCTTTTCCCGCTTGGCTCGTTCTTGATCCCTTGCCATCTTGAAGGCTGTGTCGTCCTCCTCATCGGGGATTTCAACGAGGGTGGTCTTCCGGGCCCATGAGCGCCGCGCATCCGACGCCGGAACCCCGTTTGATCCTTCGACGGTCGGGGGCCTAAGAGGGTCTCCCCTGGTTGGGGCATGCTCCTTCCCCAGGGGTCGCCCGCTGTCGGCTATTTCACCAGGATTCGGGGGTTTGGGGAGCGGGTCGCTCCGGGAGTAACCGAAGGACTCATCTGAGGGACGAATCGAGGAAGCCGTGCACGTCGCGTTCTTGTCGCATGAACCGTGCTTCCCCACTAGCGTCGGGTCCGTTGGTGCCCGTCCCGGATCCCTATCCTTGCTTGCGGCATCTTCTTCCGTGTGGGTCGTGGACGAAGGGGGCGCCTTCTCGATCGGTGTGACGTCTCCGAGAGAACGACGAGGGCTGCTACCCTTCGCTTCTTCTGCCAGGCGAGAGGAGAGGGGGTCGTGTATCCGTGACGGCCCCTGAGCGCGAGGCGAATCATTGGGGGCATGGTCAACGGGCATCGACCTCATACTCCCGCCTCCGTCTTGAGGTTCGATTTCAGCGACGATAGGCTCGGCCGGTTCAGGGAGCACCTCCTTCGTCCCTAAGGACTGGGAGATCCCTGACATAGTTCGGATGAACTCCGGTCCCCATCGAGTCTGAAGGTCCTGGATGGTGAGGAACTCTGGGACAGAGAGTGTGAGCGAAGGAGGGGGATGGATTTCGCTTCGCTTCTGGGGGATTATATATGCCTGTTTAGGCGGAGTCTGAATTTTTTGTGATTCTTTTAGGGTGGTCTCGGGTGACTGTGAAAACGCGGCAGGTATATTCGAATGCGTAGATGACAATGACGTACGTAAAAAACTATTACAATCGGGCGAAGTCCGCGCAGCAGGACCCGATGACCGACCACCCAATGAGGAGGACTGGGCCGAGGAAGTGGAATCACTCACTTCTCGGCCTTGCCTTTTACCTCCTCGATCTTCGTTGTCGAGGGCGTCTTCTCCTCGACCTTCTCAGCGTGACTGTGTCCGTGCACCTCCTTCTCGTGTTCCCTTTCCAAGTCCTCGGCTTCGGTCAACATGGAGCGAAGCTGCGCCGACGAGTAGCGTCCGGTTTTCGGATCTCGTGGCCGCTTCGGCTTTTTACAATCCTTTCCCATGTGACCTTTTCCTCCACAATTAAAGCATCGGCCCTCCTTTCAGAGGCGATCTATGTCCATGGGCTCCCCGGCTCCTCCGTATGTAGTCCACGATCCTCCCGACGACCCCTTGCTGGCGGGTTTGTCGGCCCCGGAACTTGTCGCGCCGGAAGTTCCTTTGTTGGAATTTCCGGCGGATTGGTTCTTTGGGCGGTCGACGTACCCGATTTTGTCGAATGCCGTCTTGCGGGCTCGTTCGTCGAATATGCTGCAGATACGTTGCTTCCACTGGGGGTATGTGGAAGGGATCATGACGCCGAGGTTCGCGATTGATTCGGTATATGATTCGGGTACCCCTCTGCGAACGGCTCGGACGATTGCGCTGCGGGGTCCGAGGTCGGTGAGTTGATCAGCTTGTCGGGCCAACTCCTCGAGGCGCCTGAAGTATTCGGAGGTGGTCCCCGTCATTTTGAGTTCGTTCATGCGGCGCTCCATAACTTCTTGGAGGGCCGGATCCCCGTATTCGATTTTGAGGGCAGCCTTGAAATCGCTCCATGAGAAGTAACGGTATCGTTCCTCGTCGTTACTCCAAAATTGGTACCGGTATTGCGACCACCAACCTTGTGGTTTTTCACCGAAGAGGGATACAGCAAATAAGATTTTATTTGCGTGGGTAGGGTAGTAGGCCCTGAAGACGGCGAAATAGTCTTCACAGGCCCCAGTGAAGCGGTTGATGTCGCTACTTTTCCCCTGGAAGTCGGCAGGTAATCGTATTAGGGTTGGTTTTACCTGGAGCCAGGGGTCTTGCTCTTCTGCGTGACCAGAGGGCCAGTATGGCGGATCGGGGGGATCGTATCGGGGAGGAGGGCGAGGTACCGACCATCTGTCGGTTCGGTGTGTGGGGCTCCCATATCGTCTGGGTGCTGGTGCGGCAGGGCGGCCCCGTGGTTGGGGTTGAGGTTGATCGGGAACTTCCTGGAGTTCTTTCGGGATTGGTAAATTGTGGGCGAGTGCAAAGGCTCTGGCCCTCTCTAGTTGGTTTACTAATCCTGCCGTGAGGTCGGGGAAGGCGTCTCTGTCGGCTTGGAATTGCTGCCTTCTTGCCTCCGCCTCTTGCGCCTCGCGTATTCGTCGTTCGTCTTCTGTTTCCATTGGTTCACTGGGCCCCGCTGGGTCGGATCCGGTGAACAACCTACTCTTGCCTTTCCAGGGATTGCCGTTCTTCCGCCATTCTCTGGGCGGTTCGTCGGGCATTGGCCTGGGCCATTCGTACGAAGGCCAGGTGTTCTCGCTCATGCTCATCGGCTCTCCATGTTCGGAGTATATCTTCCAATCTTCCCTGGAGGGTTCGTTCCTCCTCTGTGGTCCTTGGTCGTAGACCTCGTATATAAACCCCTGGGGTAGGGCCGTAGTCCTGCTCGTGGCGGTAGAGCTCCTCTGTTGGGAAGAGGCGTAGCCGCCTACGGTGCTCATCAAGGGACTCGTCAATTCCTCCTCTGTTGACGTAGTCCTCTCTTCTAAGGGCCCAGGCCTGGGCACGATAGGGTCCCAAGGTGATTCGCTGCTGTACGGTAAGGGAGGTCCAGGCTCTGGCTGCAGCTCCCAAGTAGAACGGGTTGCTTTCGAGCTCCCTCCTTGCAAGTCTTCTCTCATCTCCGAGGTCTCTTGGCGGCTGCTCTGGGTCCTCCTCCATTCGTCGAAGTCGAAAGGCGAGGTCTGTTTCCCAGGCTCTTCTTCGTCGGAAGTAGGAAGGTCTCCCGATCTCGCGGATCTGAAGTCTTCCTCTCCTGAGGTCGTTAGCGTTGGTGCGTACTGACGACTCGTCGTCGTCCCGGGGCTCATTATCTGAGCTGCTTCGTTGCTCCCTTGGCTGCTCGGGGCGGGGGAGTCTGGTATTAGAGTCTGAGGAATCGGCGGGAGAGGACGTGGTCCGTACAATTGACGTCGTTGGTGTACCGGGGGGGGTCCACCCGAGGTCGTAGATGGGATCGCGGTGTAGCTGCGGGACGTCCCTCTGGTGGTAGAAGGTCTCAATTCTCGCCGCAATGACGGAGCTGCTTGTTGAAGGCGGAGCAGGGTTTGTAACTCGGAGGGTCGTACGGGGAGGGGATGGGCTAGGGGGACGGGGCTCAGCGTTCTCGGTTGGAAGTATGTTTGTACTGCTTCTAGCCGACTCTGCCATGTCATACTCGATAGTTCCGGGCCTGACGTAGGCTCGGATAAGTTCTGTGATGTCTCCCTCGACAGAGGGAGAGCGAGATGCTGTCCTAGAGGACTGCCTAATTCCGGAAGGTCCAGCGACGGGGCTTGGACTTCTTCCTCTTCTTCCATGATAGACCCCGGCATCCGACTCGGGGCTCGGGGCTCCTGATCTGTCCTGCCTATGCGGCGAGACAGGGGGCGTGTAGAACTGGTCCCTTCTGTAGGGCTCGTAGTTGATCGGGAGAACGGGCTGAATTTGACCATTATATTGGTAGGGCGGGATATAAAATCGGGGGAGTGTTGGGGGAGGGTATGTTAATGGTCGTCTAGGTCCTAGTCCGTGTCGTATGAACCAGTCTCGGTTTCTGCAATAGACGGCGGCAGCAAAAAGGGTAAGTCCTACTAATGCTGCTGCTCCTACAAAGGCTCCTATGGCCGCGTTTCTGAGTGTTTCGTCGATGTCGGGTGTTTGTTGAAGGGGCATGGATTCCTTCCCGCGTCTAGCGTCGTGGAAGGGTGAAGGGAAGCTTCGAGCTAATTGTTAGGGCCGACGTCCACGTGACTCGTAGTCGGGTAATTGATAAGCTGTCTCGCGTTCGGACAATCACTTATACAATTCCGCGGATGACCCGAGGTGGTGAGCGAGGCGCGAACTATTAGTTGCTCTCAGCGAGTGAGTTACAAGTAAGATTTTGGGTAGAGTAAACCTTAGCTCGAAGCTGAGGCTTTACAATGAAATGTAGCTACTTAAATACTAAGTCGCGAATGCTATTAATACATACGAAAGATTTATCGAAGTTAAAAGGCGTGCTGGTCGGACGACGAGCACGCAATATCATGCGTTGTCCATCATGAAAGTTTTGTCGAAGTTGATATCGGTGATGCGGTGGCGTTATGCGTAAGCGTGATGACGCCGATAAGATACGATGAGGCTGAGATAAGGAAAAAAGTTAATAAATCGTAACACCCTGTGAATCTATGAATATCGTCCCCCTTTCCTTCGAAGTCGGTGGGGAGTCGGACTAGGGTGGGCTTCACCTGTAGCCAGGGAGCCTGTTCGTCTGCGTCCCCTGATGGCCAGTCTGGTGGGTCGGGGGGATTGTTCTTGGATGGTGGTCTTGGGATCGACCACCTGTCGGTTCGGTGCGTGGGGTTGCCCCACCTTTTCGGAGCGGGAGCAGCAGGGCATCCTCGATGCCGGTTCGGGTCTTCTAGTTCTGGCGGGAGGGGTAGTCCATTGGCGAGTGCAAAACTTCTTGCTTCCAATATGGCCCTTGCCAATCCAGTGGTGAGCTCTGGGAAAGCTGCTTGCTTATCTCGGTGCTCCTGTCTCCTGGCTTCTGCCTCTGCTTCCTCCTGTTGTCGTCGCACCGTTTCGGGGTCGACGTCGGGGGGGTCGACAGGTATGTCACTTGGCCCTGCTTGTCCTGAGCCGGCGAAAAGCCTACTTGTCCCCTTCCATGGGTGGTTCTGGCGCCTCCAATCGGTCGGCGGCAAGTCGGGCATTGGCCTGGGCCAGTCATACTCGGGATAGTTCGGCTCGGTCGGCCTCGTCTCTTCTCCAGGTAGCGAGTATAGTTGCCAGTTGGCGATTGAGGACTCGCTCCTCCTGCTCGGTCCTTGCTCGTAGAGTGGGGACGTGTACCCCTGGTATGGGGCCGTAGTTGAGCTCGTATAGCCATAGCTCCTCATTGGCGACGAGGTCGAAGCAGTGACGGTGCTCCTCCTGAGTCTCATCGACTCCTCCTCGTCGTAGATAGTCTGCCCTTCGAAGGGCCCAGGCCTGGGACCGATAGGTTCCATGGGCCATTCGCTGGGATAGGGAGAGGGATGGCCAGGCTCGGTCTGGAGTTCCCAAGTAGAAGGGATTGCTCTTGATTTCTCGTAGAGTGAGGCGTCGCTCGCTCCTAGGGTCTCGGGGAGGGGCATCTGGGTCCTCCTCACATTGTCGAATGCTGTATGCGAGCAGGGATTCTCCAATTCTTCTTCTTTGCTGGTACGAAGGCCGCCCGAGGTAGCAGATTCGTAGGCGTCATCTCCGGAGCTCATTATAGAACCCTGGGTCATCGCGGTTGAGCGAGGCCGGGGTAGAGGGTGAGCTGGAGGGGGTGGGGCTGGCGAAGGGAGTCTCTGTTCCTCTTCGTCGAAGACTATCAGGTTCGGAGGACCCGGGGGCGGGGGAATCAGGATCGGAGGAGGAGAGTACAATTGTCGACGTAGGTGTGTCGAGGGTTGTCTGGATTCGATAGGGGCGGTGAAGTCTCGAGGGCCCTGGTAAGTGAGCCCTTCTTCTGCTCTCCTCTGAATTATATTCCAGAGACGTTCCTTGTCCCGCTGATGAAGTACGTGAGGCGGCGTTGCCGTCCTCGGAGGGTTCGTCAGGATTGATGACCCGTAGGGTCATCTGGGGGAGGGTCTCGCTATCTGGTCGGGGCTGGGCGATCTCGGTTGTAGGTACCTGCCGGAGGCTTTGCTCCAGCTCTCTCCTGGCATCCTCCAGGGGTTCTGTTCTAACTCCATGATAGGCTCTAATGAGCTCCTCGATACTTCTCTCAAAAGAGGAAGTGCTTCTGTCATCCTCAGAGGAGTGATGGGTTCCGGAAGGGCCAGCCACTGTGCTTGGCGTTCTTCTTCGTTGTTCGACGAAGAGGTCAGAGAAGGGGCCCTGAAGGTCCCGGGTCAGCAACTCTGGGGGCGTCCCGTAGGACTCCTGTCCGTAGATGGTGTAGCTCGTGGGGTACACCGGAACATTGTAGGGGGGATTGTAAAAGCGGGGGAGTGTCGGGGGTGGATAGATTAGTCGTCCTCTTCTGAACGTGATTCCGTGGTTTTCAAACCACTCTCTGTGTCTGTAGTAAACGGTGGCGACTGCGGTTGTGGTTCCAATAACCCCTGTGATTGTGAACAGGATTATTGCAAGTCTAGTCGTTGTTGGTTCGGAGATGTCGGGGGTTTGTTGTAGGGGCATACGGAATCCTTCCTGCGTCTAGCGTCATGGAAGGGTGAGGGAAGCTTCGAGCTAATTGTTAGGGCTGACTCTCACATGACTCGAGGTCAGGCGATTGCTAAGCTGTCTCATGTTTGGACAATCACTTTGGCAACGCCTCGGATGATCTCGAGGTGATGAAAGAGGCACTTACAGAGAGGCTCTCAGCAAGCGAGCAGACAAGTAAGATTTATGTGTAGGTAAACCTTAGCTCGAAGCTGAGGTTTACAGTAAAGCATAGCTGCTTAAATACTAAAGAGTCGGTCCTAAGAATAGCTACGAAAGTTTTATAGAAGCTAAGAGGCGTGCTGGTCAGGCGATGAGCATGCAATATCATGCGTTGTCCATCATGAAAGATTTGTCGAAGTTGATACGGTGATATGGTGGCGATTGCGCATAAGCGTGATTACGCCGATAAGATGAGATAAGACTAGAAAAAGGAAAAAAGTCAATAAATCGTAACATTTGGATATGATGAGCCAGCTGTTGTCTTCTCTGATGATCCTGTAAAGGTAAAGACATCACTTATACTTATCACATGATACTCAAACTTCAGCTAGGATAAAAAGCTGATATACACTGCATTTTCAAATCTATCTAAAAACCTCACTCCAATTGCCACTGCCCATGGTGCAAACATATTTCAGCTGCCTCCTGATGCTCAAACTGTCCTTCTTCAGACAGCTGACATTGTTGAAACAACACTACTACCACTGATGGATCCACTTGATAGAGATCCTTTGGCATCTCTCTGCATCAGCATTGATGCTGAGTGGAATACCTCATGCACAGTCAGTGCATCTATTATCCAGATATTACCTCATTTATGCCCTTCGACCATCTATATTATTCCTGTCCATCACTTTTCAAAACTTCCAACATCACTTCTATGGCTTCTTCTCTGTGATCGTGTCTTTAAGATTGGTTCTTCAGTTAAAGGAGACTTGACATGGTTAAAGTGTCAATTTCCTGCACAATTGAAGCATCAGCCATCATTTACAGTCATTGATCTTAAAGATTATGCAATTCAGTGAGGAATCATTACTCAAAAAGCAAGTGGAAGCTTAGATGCCCTGTTGCAGAAGGTGTTGGGAGTTTATCTTCCAAAAGATGATGCCATTCAAAAAAGCAATGAGTGGGAAGGAAAGCTCACACCAGAGCTTCTTGATTATGCAGCTGCTGATGTTTTTACTTCTCAATGCCTCTTTGAGAAGATGTCAGAAATTGCACCTATTACCAGAGTTGATGGGAGTACTCCTGCCGGTACACAGATGGCACTTCACATCCAGGAAGAAGGTCCTATTGTCACATATGGCTATATTGCAGCTTCTCAGCCCACTAGTTTTGAATGTGTCAAGGTTCCAACTAAGAGCCGGATTGTTGTTGATGTTCACCATGTAATTAATTCAATGGTGGCGATGACACTACATCGGATACCAGCATCTACACTCACTCCATCATCAAAACATGGCAAAACAAAGACTAGGACTCAAACCTTTGGTGAACTTCAATCTGCTGCCTTAACATCATCATTTCCTGTTGTTATGCCTCTCTCACATCTCACCTTTGATTCTTCAGAGCTGCCAGACAGTCCTCATACCAATCTCAATATTGGTGAAGTCTCAATATCTTCTTCTCCCTCATTTGTGAATGAGGAACCTCTCTCTGAATTCTCTGAGAGCCTGGTAAGTGATTCAGACTCAGAAATTCATGATATTGATCCTGAAGCTGAGACTCTCATGCTAAAGATGTATGAGGCAAACAATGAATTGCAATCTGGAGCAAAAGGAAAGAAACGAGGTTGAAATGGTGCTTCATTGGATCAATTCCCAGGCTTTCCAGAGTTCCTTGAGACATTGAAGAAAATTCTGAAGTCACCACCGGATGCTGGAACTCAATATCAGCAAATCAAGAAGGATATTTTTCATGCATTTCACATGATTGTCATTCCTTTAAATCATGGTATGTGAGTGACATTTCTATAAGCACTCTGAGACCATCTTATGCACTGGGACCCTTTGGTGCAGAAAAGAGTGGATGCTGTCTGTCGAAAGATGTTCAATCTGACCTTTGATGAAATGCTCCTTTGTAACCCTTGTTTTATTGCTGCATGCACTCCACATCACATTCCCACTCCTAGTGTTCTTGTCCATGCTCTGGAATATATCTTTGCTGTCTTTGGAAATGCCACTGATGCAAAGACTGGTGCACCTTTATTCAACAAAAAGGCTTGGAAGAAGGCACAGGCTGTGACAGAGCTCGCCCGTGAAGGCTATCTGTCAGATGTTGATGGTGTGATGTTGTATGAGAAGGCTGACATGGATCAGTATGGCCTTCAACTATATGTGTGTACTCATGGTACAAACAAGGTTGAAGGTGGTCCTCATAGAGATATTTACCACAAGTTTGGTGCTCTTCATGGTTTGTGCTTTCAATTTATATTTTACAGTGGTCTCATTATTGTATTTTAGCTGGTCCATGGCTTACAGTGAACTGCCTAACAGACCACTGTACATGGTACAATCTCCAGGCATATGCAAAGCATGTCTTTGGTGTCAATTGGGATTATCATCACGATCTTGGTCTCATTAACCAAACATCATTTTTGCTGAATTACTTATCAGATTTTGTCAATGGAGCAAAATCATATGCAGATTGGCTAAATGGTGATTTGTATGAGAGAACAGAGGAGTTATTTGGTATCTGCTCTTTTCCAGGTACATGTAAGTTCTATACATTGATTCATAATCACTTAACTATGCTTGCTGGATATAGAACCTTTGCAACTTCATTTGGGTATGGAAGCCTATAGTGATAGTGCTGCATCAGCTCTAAAATTGGGTGAAAACAATGATTGGATGTGACGCCGTCAAGGACTGGCTCTACCAGTCCTTCCACCAACAACACCCAAGGCACACAAATACTTCTTCACCAAAATCTGGGAATTTTCACATCTTGCTGTCACAGAAGGAAGGCATGAAGTTAACCACAAAGCCTTTGCTCAAGAATGGAACTGAACAGCAGACGGTATCACCTGCTTCTATGTGACAGCAGAAATATTAACATCATATACAAAATCATGGGAGAAGACTAATAATATTTTCGCATCACAGGAGATTATCGTGACTGATCTACAAAACATTTCTCAAAGTGCAGAAGCATTTGCTGCACATGATTTACCCTTCCCATCCTTCATCACTGGACAATCTATGCCAGTTCAGCCTCAACAAAGAGCCCTCGAAAACATGGAAAACATACCATCATCCTCATCTATCTCTGTCCACCATCGCCACTCAAGCTCATTTGCATGGGTAGCCACCCATGCTGGAACATCAGCAACCACTGCACTGGTACCAACTGGTGAGCAATGCACCTCAGCAGAAACCACTACAGGACGTAGCACCCAACAGGAAAGGAATACTGTTGCAGACTTGGACTTCTGGACTCTGCCACACAATGGGATTGACATATTGCCACAGTAAGTGCTTGATAATGTTCGTCAAGTATATATCCCTAAGTTTGGACAGAATGAACTGTGAAACATTCCCTCACACCCTGGATATTGACTCAGAACCTGCTAGAGACCAACTTGAAGATCCTGCAACATCAATGACATCTACATTTTATACAGACAAACAGTGCCAGGTCATTGCAGATAGTCTTCGAAAGCGCAAGAAGCTTTGTAGCTGTTGTCACTGTAACTCTGAGACTTGTCCTGGATCAAGTTTGATATCACAATGCATGGTTCCATGCACAGTGCCATGTATAGAATGTGGAAATTTGGAGTGTCAAGGTGTAGACCATGGGACGAGATGTATGGTTAAGAATGTCATGATAAAGTACTAAATTTATGGACTAGTTCAGCATGGGAGTATGAGGAAAACAGCGCTATTCACTGGCATGAGAGGGTGTCACCATTCAAAACAAACAATGTCAAACTATATCAGTTGTTCTCTTTCAGTTGCGACAGATCTCTTCTGAAATCCCCCTTTTTTAATTTTTTTTTCAACACTTGGTGTCTTACATACCCAGCATATTGAACGGAAAACCGCACCATGCCTGGTAGCATTGTGCTGGCACTTGTTTCTAAGTTTACCAGGCACCACTGTGCTTTTATTCCATTTGACTAAGTTCTTTCTGCTTCTTGCCAGGCAACTTGGTAGGACTGTTTCCTATCCTAGCCAGCCACCTAAAAATGGTGTACTTACTCTATAGTTCCTTACTGTTGTACATAGGTCAAAAATGCAATTTATTTGGTTTACACTGGCATATGTGTGTCAGGCACATCACTTCCTCATTTTCTTTTATTTCACTTTGACTGCTTCCTTGCCTACCGATGAGTCAATGAGGTATTTGGTAGTGATTTGCTATTGTTTACCTGAGCTTGTATATAGCGGAGTCAACCAATAAAACAGTCTTACAGTCTTACACACTAAAATTCCGGCAAACTCCGTTCAGCGGACCGGACTACCTGTACCATCACATGCCGGGCCGTTCCGAGATGTCAAAGTTATAAAAATTTGATGTATGTATAAAGAGTGTCACCATTCACCCCGGCTTTCCTTTCGACATTGACTCTGACCGCGCTGAACGGCATTTTTTGAAGTTGTACCGATTGCCCAAATTATCGTAGCATGTCGACATACAACCCCTTGGGTATGTTACTCACGTCTTTAGCTCACCGACTTGTCTGACTTGTCAATAGAATACCCATACGCGACCAACAAGGAATATGGAGTTGACAACCGTCTTCAATTACCTGAAGGCACGTCTTCCTTTTTTCAGATCATCTACTCCCATTCCAACTGTCTTTTACTAGGCTACATCGACCAATACGGCGCATCGACCTCCCACCCTGGCAAGTCCGTTGCCACCAGTACGTGTCTGTGGCTCATTCTCGCTTCCTCGACTCACCCTCCTACTAGCTCCCCTACACCTTCCCTTCCTCAACACAGCCCAACCCGTCTACGACAGTACGTCTCTTCTCCACATTAGCAGATCAGCTGTCTCATCACAAGATACAGAGCCCTCTTCTTGGCCCCCAATGTCCGCCGTTTCGCCCTTCTTCTCTCCTGACTCATCGGGAGCTTGGTCTTCCTTCGCGTCACTTTCCACTGAGATGACCCCCGATCGTGAGTGTGCTACTTATTTCATATACGCGTACCCCTTCTAATGGAAACTCTTTTGCAGTGCTCTTCTCCTCGCCCTCAGCTTTGGACGACTGTCCGAACGTGTTTGATATCCAATTCGGACGTTCCCTACATCATCAACAACAACAAAAGCAGCGCGAACCAGAACCGCAGCCCCCACCCCGTTTTCCCGAACAGTTTTCCTCTCCTCAACTCCGGGCTCCACCGAGCATCAACAACTCCAATATCATTGTCAAGTCTTCTCCGAATCTATCTTCTCAGGACAACGCTTCCTCACGCCGCCGCCACCCATGCCTCATCCCCGGATGCCAGAGGCGTTTCACCAGCCAGTATACGCTCAAAGTACATATGCAGGCACACAAACCCAAGCCTCGTGTATCCTTCGTATGCATGCTCGGCTGCGGGGAGCAGTTCTCTAGGCAACATGATCGGCTCAGACACGAAGTGGCGAAGCACAACAAGGTTTGCGAGTTTTCGTGCGAGGCATGTGGGCGGTTTTTCTCCATGGCCAAGACACTGGGTAACCATAAGTGTCCGTCTGCGCAAGGTGGGACGAGATGGGTGAATAATTAGCGAGGCGCTTCTCTTCTTTTTGTGTATTTTTACTATGTTATTTTCGGGTGCGCACAAAACCAACATTTTCTGCTCGCCTCAAAGTTCGTGTGTTCAATGATGAGGTGGGTGTCATTAGGTAGTCTAATATAATACTTTTTACTTGCCTCCTCGCATACGCTTCTTCTGATCCAAGATAGCCTTTCTCAGACGTATCGCCTTGGGGGTAACCTCTACGAGTTCATCATCAGCCATATACGCTATACTCTCCTCCAGGGACATAATTCTCGGACTCGCGATAACCAGCTTCTCGTCCGCGCCTGCCGCTCGAATGTTGGTGAGCTTCTTCTTCTCGCAGGGGTTCACATATAGATCCGATGCCTTCGAACACTCGCCAATGACCATTCCCGGATAGACGTTCGTCGTCGGGTGGATGAACATGATTCCGCGAGCTTGGAGGGGCGCAATAGCGTAGGCAGAGGACTCGCCTAGGGACATAGAGATAAGAGAGCCGTTGCGTCCGGTATCAATGGGGCCCTTGTACGGCATGTAGCCTAAGAATATATGGTTGAGTGTACTGTATGCGTGTTATTCAGCGATAGAAATGACAGAAAGCGGTAATTCTTACCCCTCCCCATGGACATCATTTTTAAATTCTCCAGCCATATAGCCAAGTAGACCACGAGCAGGTACCTCCATCTCAATCCGCATGAACCCAGGCTCTGCCGGCTCGTAGTTCTTCATCTCGCCTTTGCGCATCGTGAGCTTTTGAATGACCGTACCGGCCCACTCTTCCTTGACGATTATAACGCAATCCTCGATAGGCTCAAGGTTCTGGCCGGGATTGTCAGGATCAGGGATCATGACAGCTTTGGGCGGACCAATCGTAAACTCAAAACCTTCGCGACGAAGCGTCTCAAAGAGGACACCCAGATGCAGAACGCCGCGACCACGTAGCTCCAGGGACTCGGCCGTCGCGCCAGGCAGAACGCGTAGAGCAACGTTAGTCTCCGCCTCGCGCAGTAGACGTTCACGAATAACCTGACTGGTCAGCTTGCTACCCTCCTTGCCAGCGACCGGACTATCATTAGGGTAGATGCGGACGGAGATTGTCGGAGGGTCGATGGGAGTTGTTTTCAGAGGTTTCACATCGTCTCCTGGGCTAACCAAACTGACATTGACGCCACCGATGCCTGCCTGGATCTTGATACCAGCAATAGAGACGATCTCGCCTGCGGCAGCTTCCTCGCGCTCTACCCTCTCTAATCCAGCGCGAGAAAAGATCTTTTTGACTTTTCCATCTCCGACTTTATTACCTTCCGCATCGAGCGCCCAAAGAGTGTCGCCTACGCGCAGCTGACCTGACTGTATACGCCCTAGATAGAGCATGCCAACATATGAGTCGCTTTCTATCTGAACGGTGAGCATGGAGAAGGGAGCATCGGGGGAGAGATGTGTTGGGGGCGGAACCTGGGAGAGAATTAAGTCAAAAAGCGGTTGCATATTGCCGTTTGTCGGGGCGGGTGGGGGCTGGTCAAAGGTAGTCCATCCTTCTTTCGCAGAGGCGTACACGACGGGGTAATCCATCTGGTCGTCGGTAGCGCCAAGGGTCGCAAAGAGATCGAATAGGTCGCTCTCCACCTGAGCGGGACGACTAGTGGGACGGTCAGCCTTGTTGAGGACTACCAGAGACCTAGACGAGTCAGATAGAGTAATGAGAAAAAGATGAAAAGACAGACTTGAGTCCTCTTGCCAGTGCCTTGCCCAATACGAACCGTGTCTGGGTCATCGGGCCCTCTGTAGCATCAACGACGAGAGCGACACCATCCACCATACTAAGAACACGCTCGACTTCTCCTCCAAAGTCTGCGTGACCAGGCGTGTCGACGATATTGATGAGGTTGTCGCGGTATTTGATGCTAGTGCACTTTGACAGAATGGTGATACCGCGTTCCTTTTCTAGATCGTTCGAGTCCATGACGCGATCCGTGGGTGGTTCATTGGCGCCTGCAGTGGAGGTACCGGACTGGCGGAGGAGCTGGTCAACGAGCGTGGTTTTGCCATGGTCGACTGAAGATCGGTCAGGTAAAGTCTGCGAAAGAATGGATGCACTGACCATGGGCTATGATAGCAATATTGCGTATGTTTTCTGTGGCATAGCAGCGACGAAAGAGAGGCCTTGCGATTATGGGCAATCGCAGAAAGGCATTTCGAAGCATCAGTGCAAGTGGCAAGCAAAAGATTAGTCAGCAGCTTGGACTTGTACCGCGATGCGCGCGACGAGTTCGACTCCGGATTCACACCGCAGACAAGCGGATTGGCAACCCTTCGATTCGATTTTTCAAACGACGAAACCAGTGCCCAAACCGAAAACTCTCGAACTACACTCGAAAGCCAATCCATACGCGTTCGTGGCCACCGTCGGTCCATAGCTCGAAACGCTCCAACCACCACCTTCACCAAAATGGACTGATATTTTATTTTGCATAGGTATGGGCGATGCCGTTACTGATTACTTAGTGGAGAAGACACGGTTCAAGTACTCCAAAGATCATCAAGTGAGTATCTTGCTTAATTTCGCACTTCTAAACATGCTCAGAATGATGCTTTGTCAGAGGTACACAATACGCATCAGCTATTGATTATTAATCTAGGTAATGCCTTATCTTTCATGGCAAGCAATTGAGAGCATGTCGGGTCTTGAAGCTTGAAGATGGAAGCCGGGGAGCGGGATCGCAAATTTGGAAGCGTAGGTTTGAATAGGTCAATCAACATAAAGTATGGGTGAAACGGAGAGACCGCTTGCACGGTACATAACCTCTTTTTTTCTTTAGCTTGATGGATGCGCGTATAACCAATGATAGAAGAACCGTGACAAATTAAGTGCAGATGCGAGACGATTCTGAGTGCGAATCGGTGTAACAGACTGTTAGCTCTCCGCTCGTATATGAGTAACGTGCCACAAAGTCACGATAATATTTTGGCACAAACAGTTATGTAAGTACAAGTGGTTGACATGGGAGGGAGATAGTAAAGAGCTACGTCGTCAGAGTCCAAAAAAATTAAGGAGCTACCATGACAAGACTAGTTGAAGCTTGCATCTGCGACAACCGGGACGAGACCAAAGCCCACAGCAGTCGTACTTCTCACTAGTTGCAGTAGACACAGAGTAGCTAGTTTGGATGTACAGCCAGGGGACTGTAGTACGGACACCGGCACGCTTCTGTTGAGGAGCACCGTCGAGTAATAAAACTTCCACCTTCCTTCCATGAGAACTGCAGGGCCGGCAGTGAATACTTACTCAGGGCCACGGACTACACTGGCAGGCTGGATAGCAATAACTAGACGTAGGAATTGGTCTCCAAAAAAATCTCCCAAGGATAATTATCATTGGTGGTGGATATCCTTTCATTGAAACAAAAGACCATCAACATTTAACCAACTTCCACTTATTGTCGCTTATTGCTTGACCAAGTTTTCAAAGATGGGGTTGTCCTTGGTGATGACATCCTCATACTTGTAGAAGACCTTCGATAAGAGCTCGTACGTCGTCTGTATGGTTTTGACCCGTGACAGGAAGAGCTGTGCATAGCTTTATTAAAGGGATCATGCACAGAATGAAACGGATGCATACCTTCCCATGGGTTGTTTTTTCGGCATAGTCAATCCGTGCTTCGATTTCTTGGGTTTCAGCGCGGATCTGTCATTCTAGCGTAAGTTTCTTGCACTGTTCCACAGGCTTTGTCACCAACCGCCACCCAGACGCTAGTGAAGGCACCGAGTTTCGTACGGATTTCTTTGGTAAGCGTGTCTTTCAGGAGCTGAAGTTGTATGTCAAGCTCTTTGATCTTTTCCTTTTGCGCAGTTAGGTTGAATTTCTTGACCATAATCTCGAAATCCTTAGTGAAAGTCTTGACTTCATAGGAAAGATCATCGACTACGAGATGAGAACGTTCAGTCTGGGTTGACAAGGGCACAAAGAGATCCAGCTTACAGTTTCGGAAAATGTTCGCAGCTTGGAGACTGTCCTGGTCGAGTTTCTACTCAGAGTGGACGGTGAGGCGTGATTATGGTGCGCCAATAGAAATAGCATCGATACCTTTTTCTGATTTTGAAGCTCCTCCTTTTTGGACTCGACGGTTTCAGTAGGGTCCTGTATGTACGGCAACAGGGTTTTCGAAAAGTCTGCAATGTCTTCAACAAAGACAGAGCATAGAGCCATCGGGGAGAGCGCACCTTCAACGGCTGACCGAGCTTTGCCAGCAACTTCGCGAGATTTCCACAGGAGTTGGACGTATTCCTGGACGTAGTCGTCATTAAGGGGTATCAAAGAGGAAGAAGCTGCGCGATTGGTACCGTATGATGCTCGCTCCACTTCTGATGCAAAGTGGTGCTCGTTTCGCGCATATCGTCAGAGGCGTCATCCGTCTTGACATCGGACAGAACTTTGGTGACTTTCCTAAACCCATGCTCGATGTCCAACGCGTAACCAGAAAGCTGCTCCATTTCTTGGATAAGAGCACTTTCATTGTCCTTTGCCTTTTCTGTCATCATCTCGATGGCAGAAATGAGCCTAGCATCTTTGGCCGCCTTGTCGAGCTCCTTGTCCACTTCGGATTCGACAAACGGAGGTGGGAGAACGTCGGACATTATGGTAAGAAAAGTTGAGTGAGGGGAATGGGAGGACAGAGGACAGAATTTGTAGTCTTTTCATGTACTGAACCACGCAAGCAGAGTTTGGAGAACAGCATGTCAAATTCCGCCATTCGGAAGTACAATTGGACCGATAAATGCGGTCAGAGTAGGAAAAAGCTCCATGGAAAATCATTATTCGCAGTGTGCCTGTGAAATGTGAGATGACGGAGGACACAAGAAGTGTCAGTTCGACAGCTAAAATGGTCCTAGTGGGGTACCTAGACGTCCCCGCTGATGAGAAATGAGAACGATACTGTAAGGAACATGCATGTATGATCAAACTTACTGTCGATGTACCTCCCGGGCAGCAAAATATATCACCCCAACCTCATGCGACCGCAAGCAGCTTGTCAAAGCCATTCACAAAACAGCGCCCATATTTCATGCATGTAAATCCGTCAAGGTTCATTATGATTATGAGGGACGTCGTTGAGGCTAGAGCTCAAGGTGGCAGCCACTCAGGCGGCGGAAAATGACTTCAGAGGAGAAAAGGTGTGATCTGAGAAGCTGGAGAGATACGATAAATAAAGGAGGACGTAAGACAAGGACTGGGGTGTTAATAGGGCCCATTGGAGGCAACTATTGAACTTCCCGGGCCAGGTAGTCAGCGGCAAATATTCAGGGCGTGTTTTTACAATACAGAGTCCAGGAGGTGAGTACTCATACTGCTCAGAAAGCAGGCACAGCAGGTGCCCTAGATCATCAGACAATACGGCAGAGGCCCGCATGTATGATTGCGAGCGCTATGAGTAGGTTTGTCTACCACCGACACTGAGATTCCGATCCTATACGGATCACCAGAGAGAAAATTGTATGATCCACAATGACAGCATTTTTGAAAGGTAACATGTAGTTGGCGCGTTCTAGGCTCATTTTTTCGTGTCGCAATCGTGTAAGTCGCGTAGCTATCCAGATTAAAGCGTGGTCCTTAGTGTTATTACGGCACAATGTTCGGCACACGTAGTATCCCGTCATCCACATTAGGCATTGCCTTTTTCAAATAGCAACTCGATCATGGATCTGAACCTGGATCAGTAACATTCATTTAAGCACGAACGTGGTTTGGTCGCCCTGTAGCCTAAGCCCTCACCTACGATATGTCTGATACGCCTCCCCCACCATACTCTGAGAAGGACCTCTACGAAAAGCTCGCCGGGTCCACCTCGCGCGACTTGAATGGAATGATGCTAGTGCGCACCAGCAAAACTGGGGAGGGCAGCCCAGCGTAATATTGCGTAGCCTCCATAGAGGATAATTCACGCAGTGATGAAATCGATGGAAGAAGAGGGGTTGAGTACCGGGAGACAGCAAAAAGCAAAAGGAGACAACTCGAGTACGTTGACGAATCGAGAGTAGGAAGCTGAGACAGATGACCGAGTAGTGTTTGGTGAGGGAAAGGAGGGAGGGAGGAGTCGAACTTGCCTTGGACGGCAGAAAGCAAGGGCAAAAGTATTAGTCAGCACCTTGGACTTGTGCACGACGGTTTGCCCCTTCATGGTCCACGTCCTTTCTTTCTATACATGAATGTAGAACCAGAATTATATCTGCGAGCGAGTAGGCTCTAGTTCGCAGCTCGACGGAGGTTCCCATCTTGTTCGTACCTGTATTCTTTCACGACCTATGCTAATCGTGAGGTGAACTAATTCAATCATGAAAGGAATTCAATTGGTACGCTGCAACTGGGACGCAGTCAGATCGAGTCCTAACTTTTAGCTTTCACCAGACAAGTTCTCAAACAACAACGCCGCCGTTGAAAAAATAGTAACGAAAGACAAAGCCAAGCACTACTACACCTCACAAATTCGACAACACCCACATCGCGCCAACGCCCATCCCAGTAGCCGCCATGACCGTAAACACCGTGCCGACAACCGAGAGGTGCACTCCCACGGGGCCGTCCCAGTTCGCAGGGAGGGCCAACGCAGTCTGGGGGGCCAGGAGGGTGATGTTCGCCGCAGCGCACGCAGCGGAATACGCTGAAAACACATCAATTGAAGTAGACCATAATAATGGAGATTGCGCACCTGCCAACAAGGGCTGACTCCCCGCACGAGGATCGCTCCTCGGGACGTTCGCAGCGATCTGGGCAACGTAGATACACTGCTCGCAGCTCAAGAGGGCAGAGACGGTGCTATCCGCACAGAGACACCCAGACGCAGGGTCCGGAGTCGCATCAGGCGACGGCGTAGCCGCCTGCGCCGAACTCGTACAGCTGGCGATCACACCATTCGCACTATCGCAGGTGGCCTGACACGAGCTAATCGTGCTGGGGAAGGTGAAATTGAGGAGCTCCGAGGGGGGCAGGGCCGCCAGCGCCGGCGTCACCGTTACGTTGAAGCTGAAAGCGAAGACTGCCAAATAGACGAGAATTGGAAATTTGGGAGGCTAATCAGGGGGTATGCGTACCTCGACCGGCGAGAAAGAGGGATAAGAAGAGAATGGAGAGCATTGTGGAAGTGCTTGAACCTGCAAGGATGGAAGAGAGTGGAAAGCTTGGACCGGCAAGGACGACGACGAAGACGAAGAGAAAGATGCAACGGTCGTGATGCAAAACAAAGGCCAGCACACGTGATGTACGCGTAAACACGAACAAACGTGCAGGGGCTCGCCTCGGTTGATTGATTGCACTCAACACCAACGCGACCAAGTATGGCGCCGTTCTCCGGATCGCTGCAGCCCAAGAAAAAAGCGGACCTGCAAAACATAGCGACCTCCCTCGGGATCAGCGAGGCCGGCACCAAAGATGAGCTCCAGGTCAGCTCAACCCCTGCGTCGCTACTCTCACTAAATACGCCCCTTAGCTGCGCATCAAGAAACACCTAGATAACAACCAAGACGTGCTGGAAGGGGACCCGCAGTATGCGGGTCTGTACGGGATACGGAGTCGGGGAGGGGCCGTTGCGCGGAAGCCGAGTCTCCAGCCTCAGCTCCCCAGGTGAGCTTCAAAGAAAAAAGAAAGAAAAAAGAGTTTAACATCGAGTAGTTCGCGGCTGGCGCCACCCAAGGAACCGACACCCTCCTCGCCTCGGAAGGCCGTGCCCATGGACCCCATCGTCGAGACCCCAGGACGGGGCGAAGTGTCGGTGATGCTCAAAGCCATCACGCCTTTCGTCAAGCGCCCGACGCCCAGCTCGCTCCCCCCGCTCCCATCGAGCACTGCCTCGATATCCACCATCGCCACGGCGCGTAATGGCCTGAGCGCCATGGTCGTCCGCCGTGTAGAGCAAGTCAAGCAAGCCGACCCGGTCATCAAGACGCGCTCGTGGATGTCCAACGCGGCGCATATATGGCTCCTCAGCGCTCTAATCGAGTTTGTCGTCCTCCTAGGCGCCGTCCTGCCCTGGGCGTGGACCCTCATCGGCGGCACCTCCGTGCCCTACCCCCTCCTCCAGAACCGGGTGCTATGGATGGAGATCGCATGTTGGGCAGGGCCCACCATCGTCGTCCCGGGCCTGCTGGGGTACCTCGTCTCGTTCAAGAGACGCGACGGTTTCGATCCACTCACCGGGTGGGTCGTCCGTCTAGCCGGTGTGGTGTTGGTGGAGGAGCCCCGATGGCGGGTGGTCACCGCGAGCGTCGGCGTCGCGTTTGCATTCGCAGAGGCGATGCCTGGGTCAGCACCGGCACTATTGACAGAGAGAGGAGATACAGAGAGCGAAGAAGTAGATTAATTTTTATTATCTGTTGTAACATGTATATCTATGCTGCTGATACCCGATACCGGGCTGAGATAAGTAGGGGTTCTGCATGAGGGATTGGGAGTGTCTGGTAGGGTTTGTATATGAATAGCTGCTCGCCAGGTTTGGGTGGGGTCGTCATCCCAGAGAGAAGGACAGGCATGAGCGGCGGGGGCGACGACAGCGGGAAGCGCGCCTGCCTCTCGCAAAACACGACACCGTCCTGCTCAACCGACACCACCACCAGCCTAACCGCCGGTTCCACCTCGTGATTATCGGATTTCCACAGAGTCAACGCGGTATGGGAGCGCGCAAACAGCTCCGACGCGCGAGACGCCAGCCCTCCCCTGCAAAACACATCATCAGATGCACCCCACGAAATGGAACAGACGCGTACCGCAGGAACTTGCCGCGTTTGGAGGGGCTCTGTGTGAGGTCCGAGTCGTCGGCTGGCTCTGGGAGGAGGGCGGGCAGGAATACGGAGGCGAGGTCCGCGGGCTCGGAGCTCAGGATCGAGTTGAGGTGGTGCAGACGGCGGCTCGGGGGAGAGGATGGCAGTACGGGAGGTCGGGCCGGTTTGAGTGCAGGGGGTGGTTGGATTGGAGGCGGTGGTGGGAGTGCCTTGAGCTTTGATTTAGAATTGGGCTTTGGATTGGGATTGGGTGACTCGACGACAAACGCGAATGGATTGGCTTTCGCTTTCGAGCGCGGTTTCAGAGGCGGAGTCGGCGCCGTCGTCGTCGTTTGGAAAGCAGACTCGAATCGAGGCGTTGGTGGAGGCTTGCTTTTGGGCGTCGTGAAGCCGTCTGGGCCTTGCATCACGCGTCGTCGCTTCAGTGGCCGGGAAGTGCTCATCGTGGTACCAGGACAAGTTGCTGACTAATGCTTGAGAGCCAAACGCTGCACATAAATTCGTTTACGTCGGAACGAATCTCCCTTTACGTGAAAAATAAGAACTTACGGTCCAAAATATTGGCCAGCTCAGTCGCCTTGAATCCTACCGATCAAGCTCTCGTCGAAGAGTCGTCATCGAGGAAAGGCATCGCGTGCGATCAACATCTTCTCGACACGTACGTCGGAACAAACTCGCTCATATGACGCTGAGACATACAAACGTGTGCATCCACCACGAGTAAGATTTTTCCAAAGGGACCATCTCTTGCCTGCCAAGTATGTTGGAGAACGCAATCAGAAAAAAAGACGCATGCAGACCCAAAGCATCATCGTCTGCTGTTCTCATTAATGTCGGGCCATTGCGTAGAACATTATTAAATTTAGATCAACTCCCGAACTTTTCGCAGATTACAGTACCGAAAAACCTTCTGCTCTACGCACGTTGGCCTCGAATCAATCCATCGAAGCACTCGCAAACGCCGGGGGCCTCGCCAAGCCTTCCTTCAGCGTCTTCTCCCGCCTCTTCCCAGTAGCCTCATTCAGCCTATCCAGCATGCGGACGGTCTCCTCCCAATCGACGCACGCATCCGTGATGCTCACGCCATGCTTCAGCGCCTGCGGGCCCTCCGGCGGGACGTCCTGCCGTCCATCCCGGATATTGCTCTCCACCATCACCCCCGTGATGTTCTTCTCCCCCGCCTCCAGCTGCCTGCACACGTCCTCCAGCACCACCGGCTGGTTCTTGTGGTTCTTCTGCGAGTTGCCATCTACACAGCATGAGTGAAATGAATACATGAACTGAATGGAGACTCACGACTGCAGTCAATCATGATACTCGCAAACGCGCCTTTGCGCTTCTTCGCGATATCCGCCGCCGCCTTGCGCACGTACTCCGTCTGGTAGTTCGGCCCGCCCGTCCCGCCGCGGAGGATAACATGCACGTCCTTGTTCCCCTTCGTCTTGACGATCGCAGCGAGGCCCTGCTCCGTCACACCCATGAACGCATGCGGGTTGCTCGACGACTGCATCGCGTCAATCGCCACCCCCACCCCGCCGTCCGTCCCGTTCTTGAACCCAATCGGGAACGACACACCACTCGCGAGCTCGCGGTGCAGCTGCGACTCCGTTGTTCGCGCACCGATGGCACCCCATGAGATCACTACACGGCGTCAATCAGAGGTACCAGGAGTAACTAGGTACTACTCACGATCAGCAATAAACTGCGGTGAGATCGTATCAAGCAGCTCGCTCCCGACAGGGACGCCCATATCCGTAAGGTCGCACAGCAGCTGCCTTGCGATCCTCAGGCCTTTGTTGATCTTGAACGTGCCGTCGATATCCGGGTCGTTGATCAGGCCTTTCCAGCCCACCGTGCTCCGCGGCTTTTCACTAAACCCAGTGAGATTTGCGAGAACCCCCAGTCCCGACCCGACTCACAAGTACGCCCGCATGACGATGTGCAGGTTGCTCCACCGGGGCATGTGCTCCTTGAGCAGCGACGCATACTGCAGCGCCTGCTCTGCCGAGTGGATTGAGCAGGGCCCGACGACGACGAGTATTCGGTCGTCGGACCCTGAAAGAATCCTTGCAGCGTTGAATCGCGCCGTGGCGATGGTCTTTTTAGCTTGCGCAGACGAGAGTATTTCGTGTCGCAACAAGGCTGGCTGGACCAGCGGGTCGTACTAATCCACACATCAGAAGAGGGTATCCAGCTAAAACGCTTTTGACTCACTCCTACGACCCTCCGGTCCTGGATGTACTGCTGCACCTTCCCATCATCCTCGAGCTCAGGGTTGGGCGTAACGTCGTACATATGCTTCGGTATAGCTGCAGGCATGGGTAGATGTAGGACCGACCGGGGAAAGAAGGGAGATACTAACGGAAACGAAAGGAACGGGGGTCTTTTATAGCTGCAGCCTGCATGATGGGTCTACATGATGGCCGTTAGATGGAAAGCGTCTAACCAGTGGTACGCTGCTCACCAGATCCGTAAAGGCTATTGCTCTTCTTCGATCCGGTGTTAGCGAGCCGGAATGGGCGTTGTACCGATACGTAGACGCGAAGGCCTAGGAAAATTTTAACTGGTACAAGTATGACTCGAAGGCTCGGTCGGACAGAGGCGCGTGTTTACCGAAACACTGGGTTCCCACGCCGAATGACCTATTGCTGCTTCGGGATTATTAGGGTCATGCTTTGGGTTTGCTCTGCACTGGAATGTAGTTAGCGTACCAAAGATTCGAGTGTCGAGAACGATGTTATCTACACTACTTTGTCCGCAAACTTACCTGCCCCCCGGTCGATTCGGTCCGAGAGCCAACTACCACTTACCCGCCATTCCCCTCGCTCGGCGCCATTCACGGCTAGTACATCCCGATTTCTTCAAACTCTTTCCTTCAGATACCAGTTCCGCGAGCATATAATAAAGGACACTCTGCGAAATTGCACGTGACAAACACCCATGACTTCTCCATCCACGACCAAACGAGTGACCCTCACGCCCCAAGCAGGCTTCTGCGTCAAATCCAGCACCAATGGCACAAAAGTCTTCATCAACATCGCCTGGGACGCCAACGTGCCCGCTCCCCCACCCGCCTCCGACGACGTCATCCAGCGCGCCATGCAGGGCGAGGACGAAGGCTGGTACGTCCCCGTCGTCGTCTCCGAACCACGCAGCGACGTCGACAAAGGTGCGTCCCCCTCACTCCTCGCTCGCTCGCCATTCTGACACGCAGCATCCCAGCGGGCAAGCCGAGCCTCGTCATCGACTGCATATACAACAAGTCCCTCAAGTCGCGTGTGCTGCGCGACCCGGCGTGGAAGACCTTCCTCATCGAGCTCGCACTGCAGCGCATCGAGGTGCAGAGTGGGCTCGTGCTCTCGCGGCGCATCGGTGCGCCCAATATCGCGTCCAAGGGGAAGCTGGGACCAAGGGAGGTGACGGTCCCGGACCTCTCCAAAGGCAAGGAAAAGGAGAAAGAGAAGAAGATGTTGATAGAAGAGGTCACTACTACCACCGGCAGCTGGGTCTGGTCCAAGTCGTCCCAGCCCGACCGCATCGACATCCGAATCTCTGTGCCAAACCTGACGCGCACGCTCATCAGCTCCACCGCCCTCGATCTCGAACCGCGCCGGCTCATCCTCGCCGTCCCGTCCCAGCCCACCCTCGACATCGACCTCTCGACATCAGACGCAGAGCTCGCTTCCAGGCACTCCCTCTCGGACGCCATCGCGCTCAAACGCCAGCGCCCATTCAACGTCGACGAAGCCACAGCCGAGTGGCTCGTATCCGAAGGCGTCCTAGTCCTACACGCATAGCTGTAATACATCTTTGAGCTACTAGTACACAAAATATGTATCGATACAGTGTGTCAACTCTGCTGCTGCATGCCCTTCCACAGCTTCAAGTTGGCGTCATCAAAACACCCTTACGGCACTTTCCGCCAGCCTAAATTGGCGTGTCGTGGATTTGCAGACCCAGCATTCTGAAAATGGTCAGTACGGGTGATGTGGACAAGTGGGATCCAATAGCATACCTCCTTTGCGCTGCACGGCGTCGATTTGGTTTCTTGCCCAGTGTCCTCTGATCAGAGCCGTTTCTACAATTTTTGAGCTATCAAACAAAACACCCGATTTTCGCACGCCCAAGTCCATGAATCCACAGAGTTACCTCAGCTCCTGATTTAAAAGTTACGCAGACTCCGAGTTGAGCAAAACATTCAGTACCCATACCTCCTTTGTCGCTTCGATCTCGGACTCGAATTTCATCGTTTTGGCGTCTGAGATCATGTCTTTGAATTGGCAGAAAATGAGAAAAATACTCCAAACGTCACTGTTTGATTCCTCAACATCCCATGCCCTTGATTTCACCGATTTCGACTTTGGTTCATGTCTGTGAGTCGGATCCATGCCGATTGTTCATTCTAGGTCTGTCCACACTCAGTGCTGAAGATCACAGAACGCAACTTACTGCAGAATTCCAAACTTTTTTGGCCTGATTTTGCCGGTCAGAAATGCATCATTCTGATTCGTGACTTCAATTTCGGTTTTTTGGGTCTTCAAATCATGCCATGTTTGCTCCCGGCCCGCAAACACGCCTCTAAATCAGAGCGAAATCAGTAGAAGATGAGCAGAACCAATTTTCCTTCCGGAAGCTTCAAGTGGAAGTGGGTGTTGTCCATGATGGATTCAAGGTCTCCGCACCACTGCAGTCAATCATGATACTCGCAAACATGCTTCTTCTCGACATCAGCGCATGTACTCGGTCTGGTAAGTGGGCCCGGTTCCTCCATCCACGACAGAACGAGCGACCCTCTCGCCTCATCTGCATCAAATCCACCCATGAAAGTCTTCATCGACATGCCCTCCCCTCCGCAGGCCAGCGACGACGAAGCTGGTACGTCCCCGTCCCCTCCGAACCGCGCGGCGACGTCGACAAAGGTGCGACCCTCCCCACTCCTCGCTCGCTTCGTATTTGACACAGCCAAGCCTCGTCATCGAACAAGTCCCTCAAGTCGCGCGACCCAGCATGGAAGTCCTTTCTCACCCTGCAGGCTATCGAGGTACGGAGTGTGCTCGTTCTCTCGCGGCGCGCCCAATATCGCGTCCGAGGGCAAGCTGGGGCCAAGGGAGGGAACGGTGCCGGACCTCGCGAATGGCAAGGAAAGGAGACAGAGAAGAAGACGTTGATAGAGGAAGTCGCTACTACCACCAGCAGCTAGGTCTGGTCCAAGTCGTCCTAGCCCGACTGCTTGGACATCCGGGTCGCCGTCCCGTCCCAGCCCGCCTGGATATCGACCTCTCGACATCAGACGCAGAGCTCGCTTCCAGGCACTCCCTCTCGGCCGCCATCGCGCTCAAACGCCAGCGTCCGTTCAAACCCGACGAAGCCACAGCCGAGTGGCAGGTACCACAAGAGGTTCTAGTCTTACACACGTAGCTGCAATACATTTTTTTCAGCTAATAATACACTTCAATGCCTGAGTAAAATATGTATCAATACAGTGCGTAGACACTCACTGCTGCTGCTGCATATCCTTCCACAGCTCAACAGTCTCGTCCAAGCTCCTCACACTCCACCCAGTCCCAAGCGACGTAGCCATCGTGCTCCCCGTCGCATGCAGCACCTCCTTGATCCCCTCATCCAACAACCTCGCATCAAACGTGCCCTCCGGTCTTCCAAAGCACTGCGCATACGCATCGCTCGCCAGCCCTTTCATAATCTGCATCACCGTCGACACCGGCACCATATTCCTCAGCAAATACCACCCCAGCCTCTCTGCATCCCCCTTCGCCTTCAACGGCACCTTGGCTCCCACCGTATACGCCGCGAAGATCTCCAAGAACCCGGGGTCCTTCCTGACGACATCCAGCCGCTCATCGAGTGCATGCAGCGCCCCCATCACGGTCGAATCCCTGATCAGCGGGATCCTAGCATTGTTCTCCGACCTCCCGCTGAACCGCCGGTCATAGATCCTGCTGTAAAAGTCCGCCGCGAACCGCAGGTCCTGCATCCTCAGATGAAAATACAAGTCCTGCTCCCCCATCCGCCGATACACCCAGAGCATCAGATGCGACTGCAGCGACTGCGGCTTGCCCTGCAGAATAGAGTCATACAGCGCCGCATGGCAATACGACGTGAACAAACTCTCCTCTTCCGTGTCCCCGTCCCAGCCACTACTGAAATGGTCAGCAAACGACAGGTACACAGGGTCATTCGAGAACGAATTGATGAATTCGCTCAGATCACTCGCAGGATGCGACTTGGTCGTTAGCTGCGGAAAGTCCAAAATTGCTGCTTCTCCCGCTGAGCTCCTAGACCGGACGAACAAGCTCCTGCTCCCCCGCGGATCTTCCGTGTAGCTCAAGAATGCCGTACGTCTCTTCACGTACAGCGTTTGGCTTCGCACCAGGCTCTCCCGATGCTGCGCGACGCGCTCCAGGTCCAAGTGGAATGGCCAGTACCTTGGCGTGTCCACCCGTATCGACATCACCTTGTCCATCTCCGGTATAAGCGTCGGAGAAATCAACTGCGTCGTCCCCATCTCGGTCCCATCCCGGACGGTTATCTTCAGCGGCAGATACACAACCTCCTTCGTCTCGACATCGCGCGCAACTAAACACCTCGGCTCCGCTGCTAGCACCCACAGGTGCCTCAGTGCCTGCAGGTACACTTTGTTGTCCGACGATACTTGGTGGAACCGCGGGTAGAACGCGATGACCATGCTCGCGATCGCAGCATCCGAGGTGCCTAGGGTGTACCTTCCTGCACCGAGGAAGAGCAGCCCAATCGCCTGGTACGTCGCGACGTGGATGCCGTACTTGTGCGTCGGATGGTACATCGTCTGATTGAACATCCCATATGCGTATCGCAGTCGTCGGAACGAGGTTATCTCCCCCGTGCCAGCCATCACCATGCTCAGCGCGATCGATATCAAGTTTAGCCCGTCACGCACCGCAGACCGCTTGATGCGATGGTCAAAGTTGGGCCCTAGCAGCACGTTAGCAGGTGCATGCTCCACTCCTGTCAGAAGAACGCACCATTTGAATACACCATCCGCGTGAAGAGATCGAAATAGCGGATGATCAACTTGTAAGCCTCCTGCCTTGCTGTCCCCGCATATTTCAGTCCCACAGCAAAACAGCACCCAGCGATGATATTGTAATACGCCAACTCCAGCGCATCATCTATCGCCGCCCCACTCTCGAACCTCAATTTGATAGCAGCCCGGATCGTCTCCGGGATCTGGTTGGTGAGCCACGTCGTCGTGGGTTCGATAGAGCCCCACAAGATCAGCGACCTAGCCAACACCCTCGTAAGCAAGAAACTCGGTTGGATCGAATTCAACGCAAGGATCGTATCAGGCATCGGCAGCATATCCGCAATATCCTTTCTTCCCGTTCGTAGGTACATCAGCCCGAGAGCCATCGTCGCAGCAGGGCACGTCAAGTTCAGGTCGAACGACGGATGGCTACCCAGACCAATTGAATGCTGCTCGTCCCCTTGGATGAGGAAATTCATCCGCCGTACCATCTCGACGTCCGCAGGAATCATTGTACCCTTGCCCAGCATTATCAGCCCAAATGCCAGCGCAGCAGACGTCGTATACGTTTCCCGGTACTCGTTGTGCAAATCGGGCTGGAAGAGGTCTTTGCGACTGATTTCTCGCAAACATACCTCCGCGTACCGCCGGTGTTTTGTCCCGAGATACAGGAGTCCCATACCTATCAACCCAGCAGATTGCGTCATCAGAGTGATGTTCAGATCGACATCTGGCGTAGGGAGCAGCGCAGGTGTGTGCACTGCAAGTAGTTTCGTCACCGAAGCATTCCCACTCCCAACATTGGCCGCAGCCAAGCCCAACAATACACCGATGGAGGTTATATCGTGTTTAGGCGTTAGGTACTGAAAAGTATTCCACGCAACCATTTCCTTGAGATGGCCAGAAAGGCCCAGTCCGAAGAGAAAGCCTGCATGGCTTGGCGACAAGTCATTCGGCTTGTTGAACGCAATCCATGAGCTCTCAACGCCTTTTGTCGCGGAAGATATACGCAGACCGGCGGCGACACCGTTGTGGAATTCTCCCCAATGAATAGAATCCTGATGGAGCAATTTCACGTCTGGTACCACATGCACGTTGTGGGGATGAATCCGAATTGTGTAATTGACTATAGGTATTGTGTATGCCTGCCGCGAAACCTTCAATACGGAACCAAATGTAAACATAGCACGACCATAAGCCAGTGCGTTTGTTCGTTCGGCTATCCGCAGTGCTTGATGTTGGAATTCTTTGTTCTGATCTACCTCCCTGTTGAAATGCGACTGTCAGCAGATATACGAACTTTGACATTAAGACATACCCGGCATCTGGTCGATCTACGAACGGCCGATAGGTTTGAATATATGCAGAGTTCAACAGACGCGCCACATCCTCCAATCTTCTGTCCTGCCCAAATCGAATGTCTGTGAAGTCGTCTAGGTCCAGTTCGACCCCAGAAACTGCCTCGATTTCCCCAAAAGCTAACGTTCGAGCCTCAACGATAATTTGACTCATTGTTCGACGTCGTCCCGCGTTGTTTCCCTGACTCAAAAATCAATACTTTCAAGATCAGAATTTGTCGTCTAAACGTACTATGAAATCTTTGATTGGTCGGTAACCGTCCTTTGCAAGGATGTCCGGGTTATGAACTGCAGACGCAGCAACGTCCTCGCGTCCGATGGCGCGATACACGGATGGCGGCCAATGGATGGGCGGCGTAAGCTGGCACGTTCTTATGGCTTCTCTCAGAGGGGATGCCAAACCCAGAGGCAATCGATCCAAAAAATCCGGGCCAATGCCCGATGTCACCATGAAATATACAGCATTCTCTGCACGCTTTTGGCTCTGAGCAACTGTTTTGTCGGCTAGGCACTTGTATACCTCCGTGAGCTTGGCGCTTGACTCTAGTGGGTCTTTACGGCCAAATGCGAATGCAGGTCGTATATTAAAACGTGCCGCCATTCCCGATGCATCTTGCCATGGCACTTTTGCATCCCACTCAGGATTGCTTATTCTGCCATATAGAATAGCTGAGATATCCGGAGGCCATGCGGGGATGCGATCCTCGACATATTCGATATCTGGTGAAGAATCAAGCCGTGTAGCACAAGAAAACTGTACACCTACGTGCGCTTGACGGGTATGGCCAGTCCGAAGTATTGCAAGGGCATAGCCGCCTCCAGTAGTCTGCCCACTCTGGACGTATTATCCATGCTATTCGACAGATGACATCCACTAGTTCTTGCAGAGAACGATAATGATCGACAGTTAGACGGAGATCTTCGCCAAGCGTGTGCAGGGCATACAACACAGGTGCAAGAAGGATAGGTCGATCTTCCTGAAGGACTTCAGGCTTCTGTCTGGGAGGATGCTGCTTCAATAAACGGAGTACAGGATCATTTCTAAAACGCGACTTTGAAGTCGATTTGTCCAAAAGTGTCCACGGATCAGCCTCTTTTTCTTTGCCTTTGTTCTTCTGACGCAAAGTGACCCCACAAACAAGACATAAACTTGTCTTTAGAGCTCTGAATTCTATCCCATCCGTATATCGCATGTCTTCCTTGCACCACAACAGCAGGAATATCCGATGAATAGCGAAGAAGATGTTCTCTGGAAGATACAAGGAGAGCACCTGAAGCACCTGAACAGCCAAGAGATTTTGCGGTATCATGTTCACATTAATTTCTGATTTCCGGCCATCTCTATGCACGAGCGTCATCGATGACATTAATCCCGCTTCCAGGGAAACAATGTCCTCGCGAGAATTGTCAACATTCATTTTTGAATCGTCTGGTCGTGGTGCGTCAATGACACTGATGGGCACCTCATTGACTCCGAAACATAGAAGAGCAAGAGAATGGTCGGGCTTCAGAATGAGTAGATCATGCATGGCAGGACGAGTTGAACAGATGGAGACAAAAGAGACGGCGGGAATGGTAGAAATTTGGTTAACGTGCATAGTGCGATTCTCCTTTTCCGAGACTGAGAAGAGCAACGAGGATTTGCTATGCGGAAGAGAAACAGCGAGGAGAGCGCGTTCCTCATTGCCATCCCATCGATGGTCAAAGATTGCTACAGACATTGAACGCCATGACTCTGCGCTAAAGAGACGCTTGAGGGACTGGCTTGGCAACGGGAGAACAGGAAGACTCACTCAGCTTCAGATATGTCATGGGTAGAAAGCCTTTGGGCCCAAAATGACGTCTTCATTCTCCCTGTTTCGGGTGGAAGAAATGACATATCATCCTTTAGTCTGCTGCCCAGCACCATCTTGTCCAGTGTTACGCTGAGATCATGCCTATTGAAAGAATCTCTGCGTGTTTTACTAGGCGTGCTGGGCTTTACAGGATCAACAGTAGCGGCAAGGGCTGCGGGCATCCCAGGAAGCGAGGCCAAAGAATGAATGTCGGGAAGAAAAGCATGAATTTTTGTGGTTTCGTCGCGGCGTTCTTGCAGAATATCTGCTGGAGGTTTCAAACCAGCCATGGACATGGACCGACGCTTTCGAGCACGCTCTTTCATAAGCTCGCGACCAGCTGGTCGAGGAGCATCCTTGGCTTTGATGTAAGCGTACCGCCAAATAGACACCGAGTGCTTGGCTTCATCGACAGTCACAGCGACCTGGTATGACGTAGCAACAGAACGCTGCGACACCCATAGGAGCGCCTCGGAAGGAGGTACTGTCACCAAGTGCGATGAAGCCTTTTCTTCCTCGTCAATGAGGCGCGCGGACACGTCGTCTGGGCCCCCGATGATTCCTGCTGTTACGCCGAGGGCTCCAACTTCAGTTATTGGATTTACCAAGGCAAATATTGTGGGTAGGACTTCCTCCCCGGACCGTTCAGCCTCAACAAGCTCTTGGGGATGTACTTGTCGCTGAATCATGACACCGAAAGGTGATATGGGCCACGCTCTGCGAACAATGTATGGAACGGTGAATGTGTATCTGGTGCCGTCCTGCAGAAATGCCATGCCCTTTGTGCGCAGGAACACGAAAACAGTTGGAATACGTTTGACTGTTTCTGAATAACCAGCGGGCCGCTCAGAGAGAGTAAAGGGTCCAAATGATGATTTAGAAAGATGTGGAAAGGACGTTGGATAGGTATAGTCTCGAAGGCCGAAATCTGCCTTTGGAGCAAACTGCTCCAGCCAACCAAAGCATGCCCACTGGATATTCTGACGCTCGACCTCAAAATCCCACCTCTTCCTCAAGACTCCGCCAGAACTGAGCGCGGCTGAACGATCGTTCCATGTGAGCTGGAAACCATTCCAGGGATCGCCTTCGGATTCGAAACATGTTGAGTGAATGGCATTTTTTGGCTCGAGAGCTGTCCCTCGTAGGGCAGCCCTTACTGATTTTAACAAGTCGGATTCTTCATGGGACGGCTGGGACTCTAGATGCGACAGATACTGGTGGGCAGAGGAACTGGGTGGTCCGTGGGCATATACGTCGACCGCGCTGGGGAGTTGAGAGAGGAGGACTGCGTTTCCTGAAACCATGCCCGTGGGAGTCACGGTGGCAAGCAGTAGCAAGCTCGAACGCGTCGTCAAAATTTGTCCATGTTTGCCTCCCTCTATCTCCTCTCCTTCCTCCATTGCTTATCTCGCTTTCCCCTGCCATCATGCCAATATACGACCCTGACAAATGGATAGAGCAGCTCAAACGATGCCAGCACCTCCAGGAAGCCGAAATGAAGAAACTCTGCGAACGTGTCCGTGCAATTCTCATGGAAGAATCCAACATTCAGCCTGTCTCGAGTCCAGTCACAATATGCGGCGATATCCATGGCCAATTCTGGGACTTGCTCGAACTCCTTCGCAAAGGCGGTGACGTTCCCGAGACAAGCTACATATTTATGGCACGTATGTGTTCTTTCCGACGTGTTATGCAGATGTTTATCTTTTCTAGGGTGATTTCGTGGACCGGGGGCACTACAGCTTGGAGACTGTTACACTGTTGCTCACTCTCAAAGCAAGGTCGGCGCAACCCGTTGATCCGACATCCCTAAATTCTCACTGCTAAACAAGGTACCCTGATAAAGTGACTCTACTGCGAGGGAACCATGAGAGTCGGCAGATCACACAGGTCTATGGATTTTACGGTGCGCCAGTATGCCTGCATGACTACACTCCCTTACATTTGGTAGACGAATGCCAACAAAAGTATGGAACTGCGACAGTTTGGAAAGCTTGTTGCGGTGTCTTTGACTATCTCAACCTGGCTGCTGTTCGTTTTCATCCCCTCAGTCCGTTCTTCTTGTTCATTTGACTGCCCATAGATCATTGACGGCGAAACTTTGTGTGTACATGGTGGTCTGTCTCCCGATATCAGAACTTTAGACCAAATTCGGCTTCTTTCCCGAGCACAGGAAATACCGCATGAAGGCGCCTTCTGTGGTAATTTCTTTACCAATAGACACTACAATGCCATTTCATGCTATTCCCCCAGATCTAATGTGGTCGGATCCTGATGACGTCGACAACTGGGCCGTAAGTCCTCGAGGGGCCGGATGGTTATTCGGAGGCTCGGTTGCACAGGAGGTCAGGAATTGTTCCATTCATGTTTGCTCTTCTCACGGAGTCACCAGTTTAATCACGTCAACGACCTCAAATTGATCGCCCGAGCTCATCAACTCGTTCAGGAAGGCTACAAGCATATGTTCGACCAACAACTGGTCACCGTTTGGTCAGCACCGAACTACTGCTACCGCTGCGGAAATCTGGCTTCAATCATGACAGTGCACGAAAATGGAGAGAAGACGTTCACTGTGTACGGTCCGGCAGAAGAGAATGCACGAGATAAAGGCATGACAACGCGACGGATGGTGTGTCCTTCTTTGATTCACTGGCCCTGATAATTCAATACTTCTTTCAGAATACCAATATTCAGTATTTTGTATGATACTTTTATACATCGTCTAATCAGATACACTGGGCTACGACGTATGGGTGAGTTTGGAACTATCAACATAAAAGAAGTCCATGAGCTTCTCCAAGCCCTTGTTACCGCCCAATCTAACTATCTCGGCTCGTGTTTTCTTATCAAGCAAGTCCATTACGCTAAGGGTGTAGTCGAATGACTTCGTATGGTCCTTGAGATATGATATAACGTGGTGTTTTAATGTTGGAGTCGTAGGACGCTTTTGTAGCACATCTGATAACGTTAATGGATATGGATATTAACAGTTACAACACAGCAGCAACGTACTGAGAACTTGTCTGTTTGTAGTGTCTGCATGGATGCCATGAACGATGGGAAAAGAGAATTTCCCCTCCGTAAGATCTTCAGCGAAACCTTTATTGGTACTGTACTGCTGGCACAATCAGCTGTGAAAGAATCTCCAAAAAAAACATACCTCGGGACTTTGCAAGTTTAAAAGGTCATCACGAATTTGAAAGTAGACGCCGATGAGGTTGACTAGAGGAACATAATCGCTTGAAATAACATGTCCACGAGTACTCAAAACAAGAATTTGCAAAGGGGCTTACACGCCAATATTGGTAGTAGCACAAGCCATCATCAACTTGATGCCTATTCGCAAGAGACCGCCAGTCTCTAGAAGATTCTTAGCTCCATGTCAATCCCAGTCAATAAACAATGTTCACTGTTGTTGACCATTCCGATGTAGTCTTCCTCCGTAGGACATCTCAAAGAGTCTCTCCATTGCAACTCGAGACCTTGACCGCGATGCAACGACAAAAGCTCCGCTGCCGGACAGTCAAATTAGCGGCGTTCCTTAACACAGATCGCTCACATACCGGTGACGATTGCATCCAGGTCAACATCTCTCGACGTTCCGAAATTTCCAGCTCTTCGAAGTGCATGAAGCTCCTCGTAAGCGAGGAAGTAGACATAATTTGCTGTATTGATCGTTTGAGGAATACCGTAAATTTTATGGGCAACTGAAGTGAAGATTAGCGCATCGACAGAGTGGAGTCTCAAAATACCCTCACCAGGCCGTCCCCTTCTCAGCTGAGAGTCATCTTCTATATCATCTACCCTAGTCATTGGTCACGGGGCGTCGCACACTAAGAACTTCGAGCTTCGAACGTACAGCAGACTGGCGTTGTGCAGCATATTTACTATGCGAGAGATGACTTTGGTCTTTTCCTCAGGAACTTGGAGCCATATGTTAAATGCTTCAATCAGCCTGCTACGCATATCTTTTCCAGGATTCGACGTGATAAACGTAAACGGTTCCAACAGTTCCTGCGCATCCACCTAGGTCAGGATTGTTCGAATCTGTCCAAAGTCGCTCACAGATTCATGTCGGTCTGACCATGAAGGTACACTAGATAGTCTCTCCAGGAGATCCTCGTAAATCGAAAGAGACATGATGGTACGATGGTCAAGAGCTATTTGTATCCATTTACACTGCCACAGCATTCTCCTCGCCCTAAGCGCTAACTTAAATGGTAGATGGGATGCAAATCGTTCATATGCAGCAGGATGGAAAAGTGTACAAGGAGCGTAGAAATATAATCTTTCTTATGCCTTGCCCGCAGCAGCAGCAGCCTTCGCATCCTCTGCAGCAGCAACGGCCGGGTTGACCTTTTTGCCATCCTTCCACCGGACTCTCGGGGGAGGGGCACGGTTACGACGGCCCTCGCGAGATCGCACACGAACGACTACGGAGGAAGAAACCTTTTAGAAATCTCCATAGTACAAGTACTTGATAAAAGCTCACCGTGAGAGTGGATAGCGCACGACACACAGTAGCAGATTTTGATGTACAGCTTGGGAATGGCGTATTCTGCAAAACCATACCAGTCAAAGAGAGTAGACGAGCAATGAAGGCAACACTTCGCACCTGGGTAGACGCTAGCCTCACTGATATCCCGCACAGCAGCACTCTCGACCATGTTCCTCACTGTGAATCTCTTGATAGCCTTGTCCTTGGCGACACAGCGAGAGCAGTTGGAGCAGCGCATGAAGGTGGTGTGGCCACGGCCCTTCTTGTTACGACCGCCATTTCTTCTTTTCTTGGTCTACACAACGAAATCGTGTCAGTTCACCTTCCTCATCCTGCTGGCAAACCTCGCATCCAGCCCAATTCGCGACCCAATGTGTTCGCATTCGTGGGCAGGACGTCCGGTACGTGTCCAGAGACGCTGAACGCTCACCATTTTGGTTATCGGGCGTCTTGAGACTTGCGGTGGACGATGGCTAGCGACGGCGAGTGAATTCTTCGGATGTACACTGAAAATTCTCACGACTTCGGTATTTTCCGGAGGTCGGCCCAAGTCTGCCCGCGCTCCGGCAACCAGCAACACGACTTTGTCCGACACCGTCATCAGAGATGCGCTTCGATGCACTACTTAACAGGAAAACATTAACAGCTTTTGCCGTTATGCCAACTGAATCTCTCGCTTGTAGGACCAGTCTAGCAGACTCAAGGATCCTCAATAGCACGCAAACGAGAGTGTCCCCCTCTATTTCTCCACACAACGGTTTTTAGCTCGTGTCGAATTACTTTCTGCTTTAAATTGGGCTGTCAAACTATGGTTTGACCTTTTACTACGCTCTACGTCGCACCTATGAATGACTCCTTGCTAATATCTGGGCGGACTTGGCCGACTCGGACTCTATTGAAACACAGAATATCAATTACAAGCGAAATCTGACTGAGTGTCCATCCTCCTCCTTATCATGCTGGACTCATCGATTGTCTCATTCTTCGCTTTTTCTCATTCTTCACCTCGTCGTCTGCTTTACTGTCAGCAGCACTTGAGATGCTACTAGCCCCAGTATTCGAAATTCTGTATGCTCCTATCTATGGGCTTGTGAACTCCTGTTATGACTCTTGGGATAGCGAGAGAAACGATTGTTGTGATAAATATCTTAAACAGCTTTTAGCTGGTATTTATGCTAATATTGCTTTTCGTGAATGAACGAGATATGCGCGGCCCAAATTCAAATCGTAATCACAATACTTTTGTCCCAGAACCTGAGTTCCGGTGGGGTTGCCTCTTTGATCTATGAGATTCTACGCTCATCACTCCTTGAAAACCAAATTCGTGTTCTTATTTCATGGTCTCTGCTACGGCCGTCCAAAGCGGCGGTTTACCACCCCCTCTCAGAAGTTAGTAAGCTTGTGAACATGTGTGCAGGGTCTGCAGCAGCACCGTGAACAAATAAAATATGTACCTTAGTCACGGTAGCAGGAGGGAAGGACAAGTGAGCAGCAATTCAATAATTCGTGTCGGAAACACGGAGCCAGCCTTCTCGTTGCCAGAACGGCGTGAAGCAAGGGATGGAGAACGGATTTCAAGTTTCGCCTTTAGGAAAGTACAAACGAACCAATCAATGAGGGTGAAGAATATTCACGCAAAATTAGCACGTTCGTGTTCCTGCGAAAAAGGACATGAAAAACGGTGTGACCTTTCAATTTTCAACGGCTGGACTATCATCCAAGGGGAATCTGTTGAAGAGCCCGCTGGTGATAGATCAGAAGAAAAGGACGTAGTACATGGAGGGCCATCAAGAAATGTAAACCAAGCCCGCTGTCAAAGTGGAGCACAATACTTGTCCTGCACCTCAGGCTGCACATGCCTGTGACTCGGATGAATTTACGTGTGAGACTGAGCAGCGAGCTGTCAAAGTTGCACTCCGCAGATGTGGCACGGCATAGCGCCCATCATGAAGGTAAGAACTTGGAAGGAGTGCTACCTGCATACGATCGGACCTGGAAGGCACCATTGCATACAATCGTATCCAGGGAGAGCGTTCGTTCCATAATTGAAAATCGGCTATTGTGTGATTGGGCTGGAATGAATGTGAAGTAGTGGTATGCATGACACTAGTTCTCAAAGTTGGGCCTCAAAGTCGCCAAAGTCACTGGAGCCAATCGCCAAGTAAACACCTCAAAGGTACCTGGTATCGGTTTACATTTACAAAGTTCAAACGGTGATCACGTCGCGTTTGATCCCTGAGGGAACAAGTGTCCTTGACCTCGTAGTCGACTACATACTATGTAACAAGTAAGCCGCGCAAGTGCTGAAAACGGAATTCGTCAAGAGAGTACTCGAATAGAAAGTGCCACTACTTATACCCGTCCTGCCAGTGCAATTTCGTAGCCACTGCTACCGCCGTAGTAGCGTAGCGGAAGTTGATAGTAAACTAATGATTCTGTAGACAGCAGTCTGTTAGGGTCTTCCGCCGCAACAAACTACATGAGCAAGGAAAAATATGTACCTCAGTGGTAGCCGGAGTGAAGGAAAGAAGGAAGGAATTTGTGCCCAGGCCGCAGCCAGCTTTTGGACTCGAACGTCAACTCCGTCGATAACACCCAATACTGGTATCGAAACCACCACCTGTAGACTCCTTGGAAAGGCCCAACATGTGGTAAAAGATATCAAGGGGGGTTCAACAGGTATTTTTAGGCAACTGGAATATATATTCGGTAGTAGACGACTACAATTCACAAACAAGAGAATTAGTAAAGCGACACAATGGTTGGTGACGATTTTGTTTTCTCCGCTCAAGCATCCTATGTCTCGCGTATCTGTGCTTTGCTATACAACTCGAGCGCCGATACAATCCGAGGGGCCAGCGATTTCATCAGCTGTACCCTGGACTTGAATGCCTGGAACCAAAGCGCAAGGTCGGGACAATTATCAGCCAGTAAAAAGAGACTGGGACGCACGGGATCCGTAACTGGGGTGTTTGATTTCAGAAGCAAGACGAAACCATCATATTCATCTTGAAGCTGTACAAAAGTCATAAGTCACCGGACAGTTCAATATAGAGAAGCAAACCTGGTCGAAGACACCAGTGAAAGTCGTGAGCCTCTTTGCAAATACTGCAATGTCGTCACGAATGCCGGCGACGAGACCAGGGACGATAGTAGTGTTGCCCACGATTGCTTGCTGCTTCTCAAGGTCATGCAATGTCTCTCTCTTCGCCTCTAGCTTATGCTGCAGAGCTACACGGCCACGATAAGGAGAGTCCGCACATTGGAAATGATACATCTTCTCACCGAAGCGTTCCTCAGATTTCTTCTTCAGGATGTCTTTGTACTTTCCAAGTTCAGATATACCATTTACGGCTGCCTCGATCTACACCCACAAAATTGCCAATTGAGATTAACTTTGAACACAAGTGTAACTTCGTACCAGATCATCAAAAGTGGTCATTGGTGACCCGCTAAGTAGACCTTTGAAAACTCCTTTCGTGAGCTTCAGCATCTTCGACAGGGGATTGACCTAGATTGATTCATCAGTGTAGAACGCTTCAAATTCAACGCAGAAACTCACGACGCCGTTCTGCAGTCTGTATTCCACGAGATCAGAATACAGGTAATAAGCAAGAGCCAGAGAACCTACTCTTCAATGGCCACTTCGAGCTTTGTAACTTCCTTATGGACGGCCTGGATCTGAACTTTCTCCTTGGATTCCTCGGCTGAAATTTCCTGCTGAACTGTCTTGGAGTACTCGGATAATGATTTAAGGAGGCTGTTGAACTCATGAGGCTGCTTTTGAGCCTCCACGCCTTTCGTTTTGATGACCTATACATAAAGGTAGTAAGAACAACACCATGGAAGAATGAAGCTCGGCATACGTTCCACGTTTCAGTAAGGTCGGTTATCTTGCTTTGTGGCGTCTCATCGGGATCCATCAGCAATTCGAGCATATCTCCTTTGAACTCTGCATGGGGAGTTAAGATGATGATAGCAACAGGAAAGTAAATCAAACCACTTTCCTTTCACGGCGCCAAGGGCTTTACCGGCAACTTCTCTTGACCTCCAGAGAAGACCTATGTAGACCTGTATAGCGTGCAGTTTATTAGCATGGAGTATCAGTATTTTAACCAAGCTGGGCATACATCGCGTAGCTGCTTAGCTTTGTCCTCGCTCGAGAGGCCAGCCTTGACGACTAGATTGTGAATTTCCTGGAGGCGGCTGTCGAGGTCCACGCCCTCCCTGATGAGAGAATTGATCTCTTTGACTGTCCGTCCGCTGTTGTTGGGGTTGTCGGCGGCCTTCGCAAGTGCTGACTGGGCATTTGCAAGCTCCTCGGAATTCAAGTCGCGCGAGGTGGACTCGGCGAGCTTTTCGTAGAGGTCCTTCTCAGAGTATGGTGGGGGAGGCGTATCAGACATATCGTAGGTGGGGGCTTGGGCTACAGGGTGACCAAACCATGTTCGTGCTTAAATGAATGTTGCTGATCCAGGTTCAGATCCATGATCGAGTTGCTATTTGAAAAAGGCTATGTCTAATGTGGATGGCGGGATACTACGTGTGCCGAACATTGTGCCGTAATAACACTAAGGACCACGCTTGAATCTGGATAGCTACACGACTTACACGATTGCGACACGAAAAAATGAGCCTAGAACGCGCCAACTACATGTTACCTTTCAAAAATGCTGTCATTGTGGATCATACAATTTTCTCTCTGGTGACCCGTATAGGATCGGAATCTCGGTGTCGGTGGTAGTAGACGAACCTACTCAAAGCGCTCGCAATCATACATGCGGGGCTCTGCCGTATTGTCTGATGATCTAGGGCACCTGCTCTGCCTGCTTTCTGAGCAGCACGAGTACTCACCTCCTGGACTCTGTATTGTAAAAACACGCCCTGAATATTTGCCGCTGACTACCTGGCCCGGGAAGTTCAATAGTTTCCTCCAATGGGCCCTATTAACACCCCAGTCCTTGTCTTACGTCCTCCTTTATTTATCGTATCTCTCCAGCTTCTCAGATCTCATCTTTTCTCCTCTGAAGTCATTTTCCGCCACCTTCTTGGCTGCCGCCTCAGCGACGTCTCTCATAATCATAATGAACCTTGACGGATTTACATGCATGAAATATGGGCGCTGTTTTGTGAATAGCTTTGACAAGCTGTTTGAGGTCGCATGAGGTTGGGGTGAAATATTTTGCTGCCCGAGAGGCACATCGACAGTAAGTTCGATCATACATGCATGTTCCTTACAGTATCGTTCTCATTTCTCATCAGCGGGGATGTCTAGGTACTCCACTAGGACCATTTTAGCTGTCGAACTGACCCTTCTTGTGTCCTCCGTCATCTCACATTTCACAGGTACACTGCGAATAATGATTTTCCATGGAGCTTTCTCCTACTCTAACCGCATTTATCGGTCCAATTGTACTTCCGAATGGCGGAATTTGACATGCTGTTCTCCAAACTCTGCTTGCGTGGTTCAGTACATGAAAAGACTACAAATTCTGTCCTTTATCCTCCCATTCTCCTCACTCAACTTTTCTTACCATAATGTCCGACGTTCTCCCACCTCCGTATGTCGAATCCGAAGTGCAGAAGGAGCTCGACAAGGCGGCCAAAGATGCTAGGCCCCTCGAAGGGAACCACCTCATTTCCGCCATCGACATGATGACAGAAAAGGCAAAGGAAAATGAAAGTGTTCTCATCAAAGAAATGGAGCAGCTTTCTGGTTACGGGTTGGACATCGAGAATGGGTTTAGGCAAGTCACCAAAGTTCTGTCCGATATCAAGACGAATGGTGCTTCTGACGATATGCGCGAAACGTGCACCACTTTGCATAAGAAGTGGAGCGAGCATCACACGGTATCCATCGCATAGCTTCTTCCTCTTTGATACCCCTTAATGACGACTACGTCCAGGAATACGTCCAACTCCTGTGGAAATCTCGCGAAGTTGCTGGCAAAGCTCGGTCGGCCGTTGAAGGTGCGCTCTCCCCGATGGCTCTATGCTCTGTCTTTGTTGAAGACATTGCAGACTTTTCGAAAACCCTGTTGCCGTACATACAGGACCCTACTGAAACCGTCGAGTCCAAAAAGGAGGAGCTTCAAAATCAGAAAAAGGTATCGATGCTATTTCTATTGGCGCACCATAATCACGACTCACCGTCCACTCTGAGTAGAAACTCGACCAGGACAGGCTCCAAGCTGCGAATCTTTCTCAAAACTGTAAGCTAGATCTTTTGTGCCCTTGTCATTGCGGACTAAACATTCACATCTCGTAGTCAATGATCTTTCCGATAAAGTCAACACTTTCACCGATGATTTCGAGGTTATGGTCAAGAAATTCAACATACCTGCGCAAAAGGAAAAGATCAAAGAGCTTGACGTTCAACTTCAGCTCCTGAAAGACACGCTCGAAGGGTACATTGTTGATTCTAAGATAGTGCACTGCTACAACTCACCTCCTCAACACTTAGGCTTAACAAGAAGGTCAGCTCGACGATCTTTAGAGCCGTAGAAATAGCTGAAATTTTTTATCAGATTACGATACTTGTTGCTGCATTGGCAATTTCCGCCGCTGCCGCCGGTATCACTGGATTGCTTGGGTTCCTTTGCCCGTACTTTTGGATTGGGACAGCTGTCAGTGTTTATTATTACATGGCATCGCTGGCGAGGCTGACAAGGTGTAGGTTGCTGTAGTCGGGACTGGAGTTTCGGGTGTAATGTTGATTAAAGCACAGCAAGAGAAAGACGGTGTGTCCAAAGGCCATTGCATTTGCGTATGCCGAAACTAATGTTATGCTGCTAGACACGGAGCGGTTGATCAAGGAGACAGAAACCAAGCGAGATGAGGCACAAGCTGACCTTGAGGTCATGCAAACCTTACAGGCCGCTCTCACCCAGATCAAACCCAGTGCCCAAGAGATCTGTAAGAAACTCGGTGCCTTCGCTGGCGTCTGGGCGGCGGTTGGTGACAAAGCCTGCGGAACAGTGCAAGAAACTTACACTAGAATGACAGATCCGCGCTAATATCCAAGACATCGAAGAGAAGATTGACTATGCTGAAAATACAACCAGTGAGAAGGTACGCAATCGTCTTATTCCATGCATTATCCCATTGATAAAGCTACGCACAGCTCTTCCTGTCACGGGTCAAATCTATACAGACGATGTATGAGCTCTTGGCGAAGGGTTTATACAGGTATGAATGTGTCGTTACCAAGGATAACCCAATTTTCGAAAAGGTCAAGTAATAAGTCGAAGTTGGTTAACCATTTTGGCATGGTCTTGTCATTGCACGCTATGTAGTTCACCGATGCTTACCACCAATAATAATTCGTCATGGAGATATTTTTAAATTTGGAGACGAGTTGTTACATCTAGCTATTGCTGTCCGGCGACTTGCCAGTGTAGTCAGTATTCCTGGGTAAGTATTCATGGCCGGCCAGCTTCAATGGAGGTCAAACCGAACAAGAATTCGATGTCTAGAAATCAAAACCGCTGATCACAGTGAACTTAAGTCGTGCGGCAGGAGTTATGTCGGATTTCGGATTCAGTCGGAAACGTTCTTCAACTGTTTCTTGAAGGCTCTTGTTTTGCTCTTGTTCACACGGCACTGGTATTTGCCGAAGGGCGGCCCGAGTCCGATTATTTTCATTTGAAATTTGAATAAATATTTCTCTCAACCGACCATGTGCGCCAACTTGACCGGAGTCAACTAATCTTTGAATAACACGACATGGATAGTGACAACGAGGCCTACGAAAATCCGGCACCGACGAAGCGGTTCAAGGTAAGAAGACCACTTTTTTCTGTTCCTCTAACCAACATTCCCGTTTTCAGTACCAGTCGTATAGTAAGAGTCTCAAAGACGTCCATCTCCCCTCGGCCCTAGAACAATCAAAAAAGGACCACGACTTTGAAGTGTGCCTCTCTCTCTCCTTTGTTTGCAATATATTTTACCAGTACGGCTAGGATTCCGAATCCCATTTCCGAGATGCTTTGTCGCACTGGAGACAGCTGAATCTCTCTCCTTCCTTCATCACTTTTGCAAACAAAGCCTCATCCATCTCCGGTTCTCTCCCGCTACTGCTTCATAACTGGCGCGAGATTGTTGAGTTATGGATTTCAGCTTTAAGAAGCTCCGACGACGAGGGATTTAAGGCTCTTTTGGAGTGCGTGTCACAATTTTCTACTCGATTTTGGGTCTAATGCGTGTTTAGCCTTCTTCAAAAACTGACTATTGATCTTCGGTCTACATTGTCGCCTGTCTATACCGATATCCTACATGAGCTGGTCGCTCTTCTCCCTCGTTCCATTTCAGCGGAGGCTCTGACAATCTTGCTATCGACCTTTTCCCTAATCTTCAAGCATCTCCTTGTTTCATCGACGGATCCAGAATTACTCGAACAGACCTGGACGCTCGTGCGTAGTATCTTACCAAAATGTCTGCCAGAGATACAGAGGGCCATGGCGGAGGTTTTGGGTGCACTTTTAAGGAGATTGGGGGTCGTGGCACGGGGGAAAATGGCGGCACTTGTAGCCGCCGATGTTACAGGGATTGACGATGCAGCAGCGTGGTTATTCGTGTGTGCGTGCAAGGTGCGTTCTCATAGTTTGCAATAAGCCTCTTTACTTACCTCAGTTTTTCCTAGTCTGTGTCACAAACCCTCCACACAGCTACCCAGTCCATTTTAAAACCATTACTAGTGTTCCACTTGTCATGCGAAATCGCCGAGCCCACATACACACTACTTCGTCGCATCCTGACAGCCCTGATACATCACGTCAGAAACAGCGAGAAATTCTCTCCCGTCGGTGACTTACTCGTCTTCACCTTCATGAATTTCATGTCGGAGGCGCGCGCAGATAACACTGAAGGGCGCCGGCGCATCCTTGAAGTATTGTCTGTATCATGTTCAGTGCGACAAGGATCCCGACATACAGGTAAATGGCCCCTCCATACGTTAAGCTACTATGGTCTTGACATTTCTTTAGAGAAACACCTGTCGCAGCTTTTGACGGCGGCGACTTCGATACCAATTACTGAGGAAGTCCGGCTATCCTTACTCAAGCTTTCCGCGGCTGTGCTCACAGCTGGGGATATGGCTCTATCCATGGGACTAGGGCGTAGATTCCTGGAGCGTTCTTGGGACTACCCAGTGTTTGCCATGGAGCTGCATGGAACACTCGCCGACCTTGGCTGGGGAGGATGGAAGATGATCGCGCTACCCACTCTGCTGAAGAAGACGCATATTCTTTTGGAGAAAGAGCCCGTTCGAACGCTACGGCTTCTAGCTTCTGTGCACAAGGAGAAAAGGCTCGGTGAAGTCGACCTGGTATGGAAGCAACGCGTTGAACAATGGGTGAAGAACAGACTTCAACATTGGGTCATGTCTCGAGAATCAGTGAGTCTTCCGACCTTTAGCCTTCTCAAAGAATACCATTTCACGAGTCCATAGGCTTTAGAACTTCATTTTATTCTCATTCTTTCGGGATATCTCTCCGCTGAGGTTACGCCACTTATTATTAGCATCGTTGACTCGTTATGCAATGCCGATTCCGAACCTGGAACCCGAAACGATAGTTTTCCATCGCCATCTTGGGTTCTTGGGCTATGCCTACCATATCTGTCAAAGAGGCCGCAAGAGGAACTGGCAGGACGGTTTCAACTGAAGTCGTGGATACAAAAGTGTGTGGTCAAATGGTATTGGTCTCCTAGTGTAATTAGCGGGCTCGTCTCTCTCGCAAATCAGAGGTAAACCACAGGTCTATTCACTGGAATATTTCTCACAGGTTATCTTACTATAGTGGCGGTGACGCTGCCGACTTCGAAGAATCGTATCTTTATCTGCAAAAGTCCATTCTCTCGCACGACTCACAGCTGCGCCTCAATACCTTGCGTCTTCTCGCGTCCCCTGCAGTCGAAGTTCCCGGACCTGTCCTGGAGGTCGTGAAACGCTGTCTTCAAAGTGAAGAGGTGTCGTTGGACATTCAAGGTGTTCGGGAACGTGTTTTCCGTACGGGAAGAGTAGGACAGATTGTGACGGATCAAAATAGAGGTGCAGACTTATGCGCCCGATGGCTAGTAGGTGCGTGTCGACAAGTCTACTTTGACAAGAGTTAGCTGACTGATTTTTTCCCCTTAGCCCAGTTGAAAGTTAATCTTCGGCCACTTTGGTCGCCAGCCACTGGTGCAATAGCATCTCTGACTCAGCACTTCGGTGACGATGTATGGAGTATTCTATTTGGAGAAGTTCGAGAAGTGTCTCAGCCGGACTACTGGGATAGTACGACGGCTTCAAATGACGATGTACCTGAAGGAGGTGATGATACATGGGAAGAGGAACGTTCATGGAGAGATCCTAGTGCTCATAGATTCAGATTATCTGTGTGCCAGTGGTCGAGCAGCTCTCCAATTCCTTCGAAGTCATCACAAGTGCGTATCAGTAATATCTTGGCGTTTTCTATGCTAATCGCTACATAGGCTTCGACTGTCCGTGAAAATCTAGACATCCGTTCCTACGAGACGCAGCTCGTGGCAACGTTGGGGCAATGCTCTTCGCTTGCTGAAAAGCACAATCACGATCTCATCTCGTATTTCTTTTCCATCATCGACACAGACAGCAAGTCCAAGATGCCCCGACAGAAGCTTACACTCTGGTTAACTCTTTTCTCAAAGTTCACCAACCCTAAGGCCCTCTACGTGACCGATAAGCTTTGGGACCTCTATTTCTCCCTTCTGTCACATCCCGATCGTTCGCTCCAATCTGTCGCGCTATCGTGCATTTTGACCTACAAATCACGCTCACTTTCTCTATATGAAGACAAGCTTCGTCTTCTATTGGATAATACACGGTGGCGCGATGAACTCACTTCGCTCAGTCTCGCTGAGATTGAACCTCATAATCGTGCCGAGATTATAGACGTAATGGTGAGGTTACTCTTTGGAATAATGCTCGAGAAGAAGGGTCGTGCACGGGGTTATGACCGTCGGACAACAATTTTGGGCGTACTAGATGGTTGCACTGAAGAGGAGCTAGGGCTGCTGGTAGATCTGATGGTGAAGCCATTCGCCGCTGACAGACATTCTCATCAAGTGGAGTCCTTCACTGTCCAACCCACGGGACAGATATTGGAGAAACAGCAGATGGGGTATTTGACTCTTCTCAGCGACTTGTTGAAAAATCTGGGACCGCGGTTGACATCATATTGGCCTGCATTGTTGGGCACTACAATCAACATTGTGAGCAGCGCTCAGACGAAGTTGTCCTGTTCCGGTCAGGCGGCCGGTAATTCTGATGACGAAATTGATAACGACGAAGAAGAAGCTGTGGATGATTTACCGGTGGCGAAGGCGACTCGGGCTATTCGACAACTCGGTATCAAGCGCTTCTCCGATTTCTTCCAATGTCCGGTATCGTTCAACTTTAAACCATATCTGCAAGCATCGTTCAGCTCATTCATTTCCCCGCGGGTACCATTACTTGACAAGGAAAACACTCAATCTCCTTCCGCTCTTCTGGAGCTTTTCTCCGTATGGTCCAAATCTGTCGACCATGCGATGGCCCTTGTTCGCTACGATACACAGCTCTTACCACAGATATACAACTGCCTCATAGCCACCAATGTGAAGCCAGCAGTCGTGTCAAGAATTCTCGATATTATCGAAAGGCTCCTGGCTCTCACTGCTGAAGAGCCGGCTATCCTTGAGTCCATCCTGAAGCCCCATCTTCCCCTTTTACTCACCAACATGTCAATACTGATTGAACGCAAGAAAGGCTCCGAAGACCTGCTAGCGGAAAGACAAATCACTGTTCTTTCCCAGCTCGCGCCCTACTCGACCAATGCCGACGAGGCCAAGATGCTACTGCGTCTTTTCACCCCCTCGCTTCGTAAATCGTCCAAAGCGGTTTCCGAGAAAGTCAAGACTGACCTGCTCACTATCGTCAGCCATCTCATACCATTAGTCCCAGAGATGAAAGACGATTCTTCCACCGAATATAACAAACTGTACGAGGCGTTGTCTCAAATGTTCCAAACTCTTCGGTCGCAGAATTCCCGGCTGAGTCTTGTGGCCGCATTTCAGAGTCTTGCAGCAGGCAGCACAACCTTGCAAATTTTCGTCGGTCTCTTGCGGTCATTGAATTCTTATTCACCGAAACGTTTGGATGAACCTGACTTTGATTGTCGTCTCAAAGCATTCAACGAGCTGAACGACAGCGTGTTTACTACCCTGTCTTCCCGCGATTGGGCTCCTTTCATCCACCAGTCCCTCTACAGCATCCAAGATCCCGACGAACTTGCTATACGCAATAGTGCAGCGCATTCTATGCGGCGTTTTATAGATTGTGTAGCCACCCGCGCACCAGACTTCGTTGCCTCGTTTTCGCGAATCCTGTTCCCTGGCTTAAAGTATAGTTTCAGGTCAAAAAACGAGTTAGTTCGAGCTGAAGCTTTAGGTGTACTGGCGTATGCCGTCGCGACATGTGAAGATAACACTGCTGTCCAGGATATGCGGATGTTATTAGCAGGTGGTGACGAAGAAGCTAATTTTTTCAACAACATCCAACACGTCCAGATCCATCGAAGATCTAGGGCACTTCGACGCCTAGCCGACCAATGCGATGAGTATCCTCCTCGCAGCAGCACGCTCGCGGGTATTCTCATTCCGTTGATCTCGCACTATCTTGTGCCTACCTCACCCGCCAACCATCATCTAGTCAATGATGCTATCACAGCTGTTGGCCGACTAGCCAAGCACTTGACGTGGGGCGCATACTATGCCCTCGTTCAGTCATATATGCGACTGTCCAAAGCCAGAGACGAGTCTGAAAAGACCTACATTCGCACCCTAGTTTCCCTTCTAGACAATTTTCATTTTTCCATAGATGAACAGGCGTCGTCAGAAGGTGCCGAGGACAATGGAGCTAATGAAGACGAGCAACTCGACAATTCGAAACCTTTGCCAAATACCTCTCGAATTTCCGATGCTGTCACTAATCGCCTGCTTCCCGAGCTCCTAAAATTTATTGAATCTCGTGACTCCACTACCGAAGACACTACACGTATACCGATCTCTATCGGCATCGTGAAGGTGGCTTTGCACCTTCCTCCGTCTCTGGGCGAACCTCAGATAACCAGGCTTCTCACCGTGACCTGCCAAATCCTTCGCAGCAAGTCTCAGGAGACGCGTGATGCAACGCGTGACGCTTTGGCCCGGATATCAGTGACACTGGGACCGAAGTATCTTCCTGTTGTAATTCAAGAGCTGCGTGGCGCACTTTTGAGAGGGCCTCATTTGCACATTCTTTCCTACACGACACATGCGCTACTTGTTCATGTCACATCACCAGAGCACGCTTCTGTGTTTCATACACTAGATGATTGTGTGAGCGGCGTTGCCCATATCTCTGCTGAAGTCATATTTGGTGAATCAGGAAAGGATGTTCGCTCTGAGGATTTCAAGACAAAGATGCGAGAAGTACGTGGGTCATCGTCCAAGGGCCTGGACTCGTTTTCAATACTGGCAAGGCACGTCACGCCACCGTATATCAGTGGTCTCCTTTCCCCATTGCGCTCCATCATGAGAGAAACGGAATCGGTGAAGGTGATGCAACTAGTGGATGAGGTTATCAAACGCATTACCACCAGCCTTAACGTGAACACGCACTTAATACCGACGGAACTCTTGTTACTCAGCCACACCCTCATTACTCAGAATGCCCAATTCCTCAAAGAAGCCCCCTCGCGTAAAAAATTCAAATCCAAAGTTAAGGACGATGTCGTCGTTCAACTGAAACGTCAGGTTGCGGTCGAGAATGATCACTATAGCAGTAATTCCTATCGGTATGTCTACTTGGATCAATGGGACGCTTTCTAATATGTGCATGTTCCCTAGCTTTGTTGTCTTTGGTCTTGAATTGTTCAACACCGCGTTGCGACGGAACCGCTTTGATTTCAGAGACACGGGCATTATATCAAGGCTTGAGTCAATGGTCGTGGCGATTGGGAATACTTTATATTCGACCAGTTCTCCCGTCTTGATATCAGGAGTTAGATGTGTCGCCGGATTGGTCAAATGCCCCTTGAAATCCATGGACAGATCTCTTCCGGTTTTCATCAAGCAAATACTAGACATCGTCCGGCTGGCTGGAAACACAGAGTCGGAGCTTGTCCAAGTAGCTTTGAAGTCTTTGGCTGCCATCATTCGGGATGGACCAACAGTCGACGTGAAGGAGAAAGATCTCGTGTTCTTGCTCGAAGTTCTTTCTCCAGATCTCGAAGAACCTTCGCGGCAAACAACGGTGTTCACTATGCTTCGCGCTATAGTGTCTCGGAAGTTCGTGGTACCCGAGATCTATGATCTGATGGAAAAAGTATCCGAAACGATGGTGGCCAGTCAATCTCCACAGGTCCAAGAGCTTTGCCGAGGCGTGCTTCTCCAATTTCTGCTGGACTATCCGCAGGGGAAAGGGAGACTTCGAAACCAGATGACATTCCTCGCGAAGAATCTTTCCTACGTTCATGAAAGCGGAAGGAAATCTGTCATGGAGCTTCTGGGTGCTGTCATCGCGAAGTTTCAATCGGCGTTGGTGTGGGAGTACGCTGACCTGCTTTTTGTCGCACTTGTAATGGTCATCGCCAACGATGACTCTGCAAAGTGCACCGAAATGGCTGCTCAGCTCATCAAGTCGCTTTTGGGACGACTGGATGATGAGCGACGTGAAGTCATTCTATCGCATCTACATTCATGGGCCTCACAAGAGTCGCAACCTCGCCTCACACAGGTTGCTTCTCAAGTATACGGCTTGTTTGTTGATGCATTACAGACTGCAGCTCTATCCCACGTTCCTGTCATTTTGCAGGATGTAAACCTGTCTTTACAGAGGTCAGCACAGGCTCTATTACTTGCAGAGGTCGACGGCGATGCGATGGAGGTGGACTTGGATTGGCAGACACCGTATCATTCCTTGGTTGTGATCTCCAAAATCATACGTGTCTTTCCCAACCTCACTTCGGAGCATGATACCGCTTCGTGGCAGGATATAGTCACACTTCTTCTCTTCCCTCATTCCTGGGTTAGGACGGCATCCTGTCGGCTCTTAGGATCCCTTTTTGCCACCAACCCCGTCCAAGCCCCTGTGGACTCCGATGCTTTCTCGGTATTTTCAAAGTCTGGCATGATCAACATATCGAAGAAACTGTGTCTCCAACTAAAAAGTCAACATCTGGATGAACCGTTGAGCCTGCAGTTGGTGAAGAATCTATTTTATATCGGGAAATGTTTCGCTCTTTCGTCACCGGTACATGAGGAAACCGAAGAAGATGAATCCACGGTCAATATGGATGCAATCGGAGATGCAGAAGATCTGGAAGAGACACCGAAACAAGACAACCCTCTACCATGGTTGTTTTCGAAGCTTTCATATCAGGTCAGATCCGCGCATATCAGTCGCCGGAACAGACACAATCAGGTACCTTAATACAGAAACTTTATATAACTGTATCATGACTAACGAACTTTCTTTAGCCCAATTGGCACCACCAGCCTCTGTCTGTCCTTAGATGGTTTGCCGCGATGGCCTCTTTTTTGGAACCGAAAAGACTCGAGATGTTCTTGGTGCATATCCTGTCGCCTGTCTATAGAATCATCGAAGACGATACGATTCGTGATCAACAAATGGGTACTTCTTAAGTTTCTATTCATCTGACTCCAAATTAATTTCAGGTCTAGACGAATTGAAAACTCTAGCTACGGAGTTACAGGACCTCATTCAGTCCCGAGTAGGCTCCGCTCCATTTTCGACAATATACAACCAAATACGACAAGGCGTCTTGGGCGTTCGAAGGGAACGGAAGGCCGTGAGAGCCTTACAGGTGGCTACCAATCCTGAGATGGCCTACAAGCGGAAGCTTCAGAAGAACAGCATGAAGAAGGATAGTCGCAAGAGGAAGGGTGACATGTTCTCGTAAGTTGCGTTCAGATCTGGGGTGAATAGCTCTAATAGAAATCACATTTTTTTCAGCGATAGGAAAGGTAGCATAAAACGGCATCACTCATAGCGAGGCTACCTAAGACTGTATATATTGTATCTTAGTTATTTAATCTTACGCGATTTATAAATCAGCAAGCGAGTTCATTCGAAGAAAAGAAATTCACTATTTCCGTTGTGATACGCGTCCGGATCTGAAAGATATATACGGGAAATTGATGAAGCTTGATCGTCGAGGGCTTTAAGGGTTTTGGCGTAGTCTTCATCTCTGGTGACAGGGGCTCGAGCCTGCCTGAACCCTCCAGAGCCGACGTCTGTTCGCCTAAACCATCCCATACTTCATCGTAGCCTCCAATTCTGTCCAAGGAAGCGCATCATTCTTCTCAGGGGGTTTTGACTCCAGCGCCAGGGATTTGTGTAAGTGGGCATGTCTGTCTGGTAGATAAAAATAGGTTCAAAGAAATTGCAGGGCATCTTCTTTGACGTAAAACCTCCGGGAAACTCGATCAAACGCCAACGACTAGTCAATGTTAGCCGACAAAAAAATGCCAACCAGTCTAGACAGACTGAAATACTGCCGTGAGAGGGATAGATTTTAAGCCGAGATTCCAGGTGACTTGGGAAGTAACCTGGACGGTTTTCCGTTCAATACACGATTAGGTCCAAACCGAACACAACTGGAGAGAATGATCGGTATGTCCTTGCTTTGCGAAAAAGTCGTTCAATTCTTTCGATTTGCAAAGGAGGACTGAGTCCTCTTTCTTTGATCCACATGAACAGATGGCTGGGGCCCCACATATACTTCCTGTTCTTGGCAGAGAAACTCAGCTGCCTCGGTTGCCGTCGTATTTAGACCTTCTTTCAGCCATAACTGCCGATATTTATCCACGTCCTTATGCCAACTGGCATCAACAATGTCGCTTGAAAAAGATTCCCTGTCTTGCTCAACTTGTCGTTGATGTTCCTTATACACTCTAGTGAAGAAGTCTACAGACATGGGGGAGATCGTGCTATGTCCGGTAGCGGTACGGGCTCTGTGCGGTGTCAAATCTGCCATCCTCACCATCCCACTGCCCATTGAAGTGCAACTCACGGTATTCGATATTGTGGAGTCCACAAAACGGTATTCGATCTTGCCGTCGACCTCACGCAGCACGCTGGACAATATTTCGTGAAATGACATGGCTGGGATGGGCGTGATACTCTATGTGCATTTTCCAAAGCTGCTGGAACACGTAAAAGCTGATGCAGCATATTAGCATCAGGTAATCAAAGTCCTTGAGATGGTCAACCTTGAGGTGTTCCGCAATCCTCCAGTACGATGCATGTCACCGCTCTCCTCTTGGCTCTGGATGTACTTGACTTCTGTTTCCGTCCTGAAGCACCCATAGAACTTTGGAATAATGACGCCTTGCAGTACGGAAAGGATATCGTAATTGCGTGCCTCGTTCTCCAACTCGTCCAACGCTTCGCTTCGCCTTACCAGAACGCCAATTTTAGAACAAAATTTTCTTGATCTTAAGAAACAGAACGGTAAACGGTGGCTTGTACATCGATGCGTAGATGCTCGTAACCGTGAGTTACTGGTTAGTCCGGGACCGACTCCGGGTTTTGCAGAACTTGACAACACTGGTACGTGTTTGAAAACGAAGTGTTCAGTGCCTGACAATCCACAGAGTATACGATGTTGGGAGGTCGAATTGAAGAGTGAATGAGAACTAGAATGTGAAGGCTAAATTCGTCGATGATAGTTAGTTATCAGGTGATCTGAATTGTCGATCTAGTTTCCTCTCGTTGAATTCGCCTCACACTACGCCGCACAACATACCCCATATTCAGTAATGAAACTACCGAGACAGACCTTCCAATAGCGAGAGGAGCTTTTACGCAAATTTGCCACTCTGCTGAATTTCTATCGGTTGCATACTTGATCCTGATTTAGTATTGAGTGATAATTCTTGTGCTCTAAAGACGTCTTATTCGATATTCCTGAACAGAAACGTACCTGGGACCGCACTACAGCTCCTTGACATAATAAGTCTATAAAACGTCTCATTCAGTTCGTCGGCATAGTAGATCATAACCCAAGATGAGAGAGAGAGTAGACTCTTTCAAAGTCGACATTGAGGCTTAGTGATAGATACCGTAAATATTTGGGGTATGATAGATAGGATAGTTACAGGAGTTCATCAAGAGAATCCGGTTCTTATTGTCGGATTAAATATGGGTAGCGGATGCGCCTCCGTGTTGAACACATACCCTGTGCGCGATCTTCAGGAAATCGCCTTGCAGCAATAGTATGGAATACGCACTATCCAAAGGTAACACATCTGCGTCGTCGAAAAGCAGATATAGATACTTCAAGGTTTCGCTCTAAGAAAGCTTATCAGTCAAAACTAGCTTCCTCAACAAGTCACAAACCATCAAGAACGTCTCCATCTTATCCTCAAGTCGTACAGGAACCTCGTCAACGTTGACAATCGTCGCATATCCACCGGTCTCAACCTTGCAATATTTTTCAATGGACTGGAAAATACTCCAACCATAATCCCGGTACTTCTTGTCACCGGAGAGTCGGTATGCTAGGAACAGCGACTCCACCGTTTCAGGGCTGATAACCAGTCAGTTCAAGGAAATCCAAAAAGTCCGGCCACGCACCGTAACATGTAACGAGCATCGTAAGGAGGGAAAGCACCCGGTCTGAGTGACATACGGCAGTGAGGAAACACGGGATAATGCAAACTCAAGGTTCAGTCGCACCTAGCACCTTTGATGTACCAATCGGAGGGAGCGTTAACCTTCTGGTCCATTCCGTCACTCGGTATTCTGAAATGGACGATCTCTGGTGCCAATCCGCTGGGTGAGGTGAGCACCCCGGGGGTACGAAAGTAATAAGGCACGTACGTGGCGGTGTCGTGAGTTTCCATACAAGTCTTGATAAGGGCTACACCTGATTTCCAGTCCCGTAGCCCCGTGAGAGTGAGCTCCTGCCCTCTCGGAGGTACGGAGATGGTATCGAAAAGAGCGCCGGTTGTAGTTGCACCAAGCATGAGAGACCCTCCAATGAAGCAGACCAAGTGGTCTTGTTTCGGCGTCAATCGCCAGGAGCTTATGACTATCAGACTATGGAAATGCAATTCGATGTGTTATAACACGCACATGTCGTTGTTTTGATTACGCTCGGGTATCAGTTCTGCAGTGTATACCATTTTGGTGCTGGCGCTCTTTTGGATGAGGTACTGATGGATTCCTTGCATAGTGATGTCATACATCTGCATAAAATTCAGCGTTTATCTCGGCGGTGGGTCAGATATGGTACCTCGCGGTAGACATCCTCTGTTCGGTTCTGTAGGACATCAGAGTGAGTAAACCGTACACGTGTGCATACTCACAGTTTGTAGATACTGTTTTCTGTTGCAAGATGAATGGGGAAATGATATTGTCGAATGACCCACTTACAGCAAGTACTCATAGTAAGAGTCCCCTCTGGATCCGAGACGAATGGCAGATGGAACAAACTGGCCTCCTTCCAAACTACGACAGATCAGTCACACTGACAGCGATGTACGGAAAGAAAGGACCTCATGAAGATGGAAGCAAGACCGTGTGGCATTTTCGCAGCCTTGATGACTTTCATTACCTGAGCGTCAAATTCACAACGTACACTCACGCCTGTAACGATCGTCACTCACGTTTTCAGCTTTTTCCCAATATATCTCATTGTCAGTTAGGAAGCTCAAGTAGCGGAACTCTAGCTGTAATGTTGACACCTCTGCGGTGCTGACGAGGAGAGGGAATTCCTTGTCTGGAATACCTTTCCGCTCCACCAGATTTACCATTGGAAGAGGTAAACCAGTGGGCATGTCGAACACAGGCAGCAGCCGGTCCGCCAGGTCGACAGCACGCTCGAGATATAGAGGATCTTCACCAGAGATGTGGTAAGCTGAGAGAAGTCCGCCAAGAACACGTATTGTAGTCTGTAAACAGTCTGTCAGCTCATGCGCAGCAGGTTGCATAACATAAACGGTTGACCTCGAAAGTGTTGAAACTTCCATTCGTTTCAAACGACAGCTTGTCAGCTACCCAGGTTCGCGCACGGGCATAGTCGTCATCGAGACCCATGATCAACATAGTGTCAATGGAATCTATGACAGTGTATCCAATTCCACCTGTGTCTGTCAGATTGGATCCGTTGCGACTGATGGGATGGTATTCATCAGACCCCATGGCATCTCGTTCTATAGTCCACTCAGAGGGGCACACATCACCAGACGATAGAAAACGAACCATAGGCTCTCCACGCATACTGCGAGAACGTGAACAAAATCCGCAGTAATAGAAGATGAACATACTTTGAATGCCTCCACCACTGCATCTCTCTTCGGTATATCTGCACTCCTATTGGCGACCCGGACACGAAAGCCAGCTCCAGACGAGGGTTGCCATGTATTTTCTCCTAGCCATGAATTGGCAAGTTGAGTGACAGGACGAGGATTCTTCGCCATTGCGTGAGAACGAATAGAGCATAGTAAGGAGCTCGCGCGCGTACAAGATAGATGAATATCCCGAATGCAACGAGAAACGGTATCCAGATAATCTTGGCGTATTTTTGAAAGGACGAGAAATCTATGTCCAGGTCGTTGTTACTCTGTGAGGTAACAACAGCTCAGCAGGGCGTAAAGGATCCGAGGCAAGGATAACGAACGGGATCATTTTGGGTAGGTTTGGCGGTCGGTTTCGAAGATGCCTTTTTCCGTTTCCTTGGACCTGGGTCAGACATGAAGCTGCAGTTAAGAAGGCGGTGGACCAAATCATTTCGAAATTATGACGCGCTTGCCACGTTTGCCGAGCCGTCCGCAGGCAAACAAATCACCTCTCCCTCACTCACTCCTTAGGCCTCAATGAGGCTCATTTCTCTCCTTGTCGTCGCATCATGGCTCGGGACGACATTTGGAATACAGGAATCCGATGCCGGCATCATTGACTGGCACAAACGACTGGTCGGTGTACCCTTGGTGGCTTCGACTTCAACGGCACCTGTATTTCACCGCGTTGGAGGCAAGAACACGAAAAGCGTTATACTTGCAGCAACGGAGCAGAATGTGTTGGCCGCTTTGAACCCGGTTGATGGTTCAGTGGGTGCGTGTTGACGGTGTCGTCACGGTGGAAGTCTTACGAATACTTCATTGCAGCCTGGCGACATATATTCGAGCCGGAAGATGCAATCGTAACATTCCAGAAGCAGGATACAAGTGCGTTCCCGTAGAGATTCGATTATCCCCAACTCAACTCTTGTCTAGTTGTCGCGTCTCTTTCTGGGCCTGGCGGCGCGACTCTACGATCTTTTGACGTTTTGAGCGGCCGTCTCTTGCTAGAAAAGCGTCTACATTTTCCAGATACAGGTTTACCCTCGGAACCAGGATTTACAGGGTCGTGCATCACTTTCACGGCTGATTCAGATATTATTGCTTTGACCAACGGACACACTGTTCAGTTTGTCACCAAGTCGGGCGAGATACGCTGGACATGGACATCAGAAGACCAAAGGTATAGTGTACTATTCGAATATTGCTGGTTACCAACCTTATTGGTTTCACCTATAGTTCCCTTGTCATATATACCAACGTCATCGCCACCCCCACCGCCGTATATGCTGTCGGAGTAGCTAAAGCATATGCTTCCTACACTCTACATGTCGCAGCCCTCTCATCCGAGTCAGGTCAACTTCTGTCATCTGCTCATGTACCCTCTAGTATCACAAGTCCTTCCTCGGACCTCGTGTTACTAACAAGCAATACCGCTTCACGGTTAGCATGGCTAGAACAAGGATCAGTAAAATATGTTACACTTTCAACGTCGTTAAAGGAGAAACTCACCACAATCAAGGGGGCAAATTTTAAGCGAGTCCTCGATGTTGGTTTAAGCAGGCAAGGCTATATGGTTGCTATCATGCTTGATGGAACAGGGCGCGTTTTCCGATTGGGAGAAGATGGCTCTGACTTGAATAATATCTGGGAGTTCGAAGGATCTGTAAGCGCTTGCAACGTGCTCGGCCTTGGCTTTTCTCATTTCTTAATAGGCCAATGATCCTCAGCACTCAGAGTCGTTGTATACTGGTGGATTGGATAAGGCTGGACTTCCGTATATTGGACGCCTTTATTGGTCACATGCTTTCCAGGTGAGTTGTCTTGTGTATAATTAGCGATCGAGCTTGAGCATTCGTAGTTTGCTTCTGCAGAAATCTACGCGCCACACTTGGCCTCCGGGAAAGGTCTAGTGACAGGGTTTTCCTTCCCTTTTGAAACGTACAGCCATGGCGTTATAACACATGTGCGTGTTTTTTCTCTCCGTCAAAGAAGCCTTCTGATATCAGTTCATCAAGGTAACAATGGATGCTGCGAATCCTTCCGCCTTCACTGTCCTTGGACGGTTGTTCTTGACTACAACTACTGGCGCAGTTCAACTCTGGCAACAGGACAAACTGCAATGGACACGGGAAGAATCCTTGACTTCCGTTCGCGTAGCCGAATTCATCGAATTACCTGAACACGTTGTTACCTCATCTCATTCCCTGGATGAGCAATTCTCTGAACGTGTACGACGACACATATCCGACGCACAAAACTTCCCACGATACCTGCTCAACTTTGTTAGACGGTTTGCGACCGGCTCTTATGCTTCGGCTTCGTCCTCCGTCGCTGCCAAAGACGGATCTTTGTCTCGGGACGCGTTTGGATTCAGGCAGATAATTCTTGTCGCCACCGACTTTGGAAAACTTTTCGCCCTCGACTCAAGTAATGGAAATGTTGTATGGAGCCGTATTCTCGGCTTGGGATGGGCGGCAGAAGTAGGGGGCAAGCATTTACCCGTCAAGATTTTTGTGACCCGAACCGTGAGCGATGGAGAGTCGCCACAAGCCGTTCTGATTACGCAGAGGCGAGCAAACAACGCGAGTCTAGTCATTCTCACACAGAACGTTTTTAACGATTCGTTTTCTTAGGGTCTTCTGGACACTACGTTATTCCACTTTGACACCTTGACAGGCCTCGACGCCCGTTCAAACGCACAGCAAACAAAGGTGCTAGAGGGAACGGATATACCTGAAGCCATGGTAGACGCCTTTATGCTTCACAAAGATGATACGAGGGTTATTATAGTCGTGGATGAACTATTGCAGGTCTGTTTTCTGTATATGCATCTTTCTGGTTTGTGTTAAAGTCGTTCTAGGCGCACCTCTACCCTGACACCGATGATTCGAGGAAATTCCTACTCGAAAATGCCTCCTCGCTTCATTTTCCGCTTCAAATGAACCTTCCGAGTGGGCGCCACGTTGTTGGACACCATTTAGCCGAGATTCCTTCGCTGAGCCGTTATATTCTTGCGAGACCAACCTGGACGCTCTCTCTACCGCATGGAGAGACCGTTCAGTCGTTGATTCCGGCTGCTCGGGGCCCAGTAGCGTCTATTGGCAAAGTCCTGGGAAATCGGACGACATTGTACAAGTATCTAAATCCGCGGACTTTTGTGGTCTTGACCAACGCTGTTGCTTCAGAACCTCCAAGCTGTGGGCTCTACGTCGTTGATGCAGCCAAGGGCACGATAGTCTACCAGGTTGCGCTTCCTGTCATTGCGGGAAAATGTGATGTCAAGTCGGCATTGACGGAAAACTGGCTTATTTATCATTACTACGACGACGACGTCGAACAAGCCAAAGGCTACAGAATGGTTACGGTCGAGCTGTATGAAGGTTCGCAGGCAGACGAGAAGACCCGAAGGTAAAACTTGGCAATTGATCGTTTTTTGAACTATACTGACGTTGACGACAGCTCTGAGCTATCTGCATATTCCGAAGACAATACGGCCATAAGGGTGTTTGAACAGTCGTACGTCTTCCCGCACGGGATATCTGCGATCGCGACGACGTCGACCAAATTCGGAATCTCAAGTAAGGATGCTATTGGTGAGTGGGAGCGGGCGGAGATAAATGGATTGGCGCTAACTTCGTTTTTAGTTGCGACAACGAACAACAAGGTTCAGTCCTTCTCACGGCGACTTCTTAATCCGCGAAGGCCCAGTCAAAAACCAACTTCTGAAGAAGTAGAAGAGCAGCTCATGCAGTATGATCCTCTTCTCCCAGATGATTCACGGCGGGTGCTATCGCATACGTACGAGGTATGGGTTCTACTTCCTTACGTTACGTACCCGCGTCCTCATTCTATTTAGGTCGCTAATATCAGACGCATCATTACCTCTCCCGCACTTTTAGAGTCGACGTCCCTAGTCTTCGCGTTTGGACTGGACATGTTTTTGAGCCGGGTTGCGCCTTCGAAAACTTTCGACGTGCTGGATGAGAATTTCAACAAGGCGCAACTTGTCTTTACCGTTCTTGGATTAGCGGCTGCGATTGGGATCACGAAGCCAGTTGTACGGAACAAAAAGCTGAGGGAAAAGTGGTATCAGTGATAATCAATCTGATGTGTATTCCGGCAATCTGTTGTTCCGGAGTTGAAATAACATGAGATTCATTCTTTGGGAGCCGCTAGGCACGGATGGGGGAAGTGGTCCGATCGAGGACCTCATTGCTCGATCGACCTCGAGGCATTTACCCAAACAAGCACATGCTATTTGTTCCAAGATATAGATATCTGTGATACATAAAAGTATATATACGACGATTGCAATCCAGAGTGTCAAAAAAGGGGGTGATGGGGGGAGATTAAGTCTGATACATTACTCGTAGACATGCGTTTCCCAAGAATCAAAACGTTCCAACCGACAGTCCGGCCAAGTGAAAGATAAATTAGTGAATGTACTGCGAGATGAGGGGAGGAAGGAGGGGGATATTAGGGAACGATATTTTCAAGGCTACTTTTTCTGCTGGCGCCAAAGGCTGCGAGGGACTTGGTTTCTTCGCCGTCCATGCGCCAGATATTGTTGGCAGGGAGACTTCTGCGTTCCTCGTACTCGTCAAAGCTGAGATCTGCGGAGGAGGTCGAGACGGGGGAGAGCATGGGACTTTCTTGTACGATGTCCTGGAGGAATGAAGGTAGGAGCGGGGCTGGAGCATGGAGCTCGCGGTGACCCGAGGTCTGGTATATGGGATAGGCATTGTATTGGGTGCCGAGCTCAAATTGGCTATGTGAGCGATGGACGTGACCACGAGAGTGTGGCGGCGAGGTATTGATGAATGGACGGTGGACCTGGGGTGGTGTAAGGGAGTGAGACCGGGCCGGAAGGGTGTCGTGTGTCTGTGCGAGGACAGAAGTGAGGAGGGCGATTCGCTCGGCCTGTACGGCTGCAGAAATGGAATCGCCATTCCCTTCGGCGTCTGTCAAAGAAAAAAAAAGTTTGAGTGAAGGTCGATGAGAGACGACGAAAACGCACAAGGAAGACACGTCTGGCAGACTTTTCTGCGCCTCCAGTTGAGATAGTTGCATTTCTGACAAATCCAGTCGCCGGGTTGCTGGACGCGTCAAGGTGAGGTAAGGACGAAGGGATCGGAAGCTGGGACTTACGTGAGAGATGGGTCCTCGGTTCCCCGTGTTCAGGATGGGTGGCTGCTGACCAGGTGGTCAGACAAGCTGGGGTCGCGGATTTGAATACTTACCGGAACGCCTACGAGCCCGCTGGGTCGGATCTGGCCTTGCTCGGGGAACGGCTCGTTGTCGGGCCAGTACATGATGCAGGGGGACAATGGATCGCTCGAGATATTTTGGACCTTTCCGCCAACAGCAAAGGCGCGTCCAGAGGGCGTGAGGAGGGGATGGACGGACTTGGCCGGCTGTGGCGAGGGGGAAAAGGCTGGAGACTGGGGCGAGTAGGCTGGAGAGACTGGCGGCGGCGGCTGGAAGCGAGGCGAAGGCATAGGTCGCGAAGAAGGGGGCGGCGGCGTTGCCTGGTAGAGCGGGGCAGGGCTGGAGCGAGGGCAACCACAGCCGATGCAGGCCAAGTTGCGTCTGAGAGAAGGTCAGTTGCTGACTAGCTTTTATATGGATCACTGACCCAAAATTATGTGCGGCACATTTCGGGGTGCTGCAGCTGTTGAAATATATATAAGCCACATTGGAATAAGAAGGAAAAAAAAGAAGGTATGCGCACATCCAGTCGCCGAGTCTGAAGCTAGTCCGTGGATTTGGTGGGTTGGACGACAGAGTGTAGTCATTGCGCGACGCGATGTAGACAGGCTCGAGCATCATTGCTGGGGGTGGTGGTGGTGGAGAGTCGGAAGCTATGAGCGCCTAAAGAAGCGTTGAAAAGGGCCAGGATATACGTAAGGGCTGCCTTACCTGGGTCTGGATGTCGAATCTCTTGAGTTTGTGGAAGGGCTCGAGGTCGAGGTCGACGGCGGGCGCGACAATGAGCGCGGCGCTCGACAACGACAATGCCGTGCATGCCTATACAGACGTTGTCAGGAAAAAAAATACAGTGGCGTTGTCACGTGTCGACGCGCTCTCACCTCTTGATGTGACTTGAACACGGCCCATACGCTCTCTCGGCGGTTATCACGTAGGGTCCACATGGATACAGGAAGGGGAAAGTGCTGCGAAATAAATAAGCAGAAAAAGGCGTAGATGACTCGGCTCACTTTGAATATGCTCGAATCTGGGGGGGAGGGAAACTGGGCAGGGATCAATACGGGGTAACGACAGAGAACGGACGACAAACCCTGACGACTCTGGAACGGGTTGCGAGAAAGAGCTGGACCGACGGCCACTCGAGGTCAGTGCTGCTCTCGCTGGAGGCAGGAGAGTAGCGGGAATGCATGGGTATTAACTCGCAGGAACGGTATAAATGAAGCCGTCCTGGTTCGTAATTATACGTACTGGGGGAGGGAAGACGATCGTCCCCTTCATAGCAGATATATAACCCATTCCTGACACGCAGGGATCGACAAATCTCGAGCTTTTTGCAATCTGCCAACGAGGAGGAAACGTCAATTTTTCAATTTTGGAAATTAAGGTTGCGCATTAGGTAATCTGTTCCCAGGTGCCACGGTTGCGACAGAATCGATGAGCACTCTAGTAAATTAGATTCGCGTTTCAACTACGCCACTGTCAAGCAACGGCGGATCCCGTTGTGCTGCCCGCAAATGTCCATATATCGCCTGCTGAAGCTTCATCCCGCCGATCCTGCTCACCCGCCCTTCTTTCACCAAATACCGAGCAAAATTTCTCCAGGCAACCGCCCCTGTTTCTTCCTCTGCAGTCTCGACCGATCGTCCCATCCTCAGCGTACTGATACTTCCAACAATGAACAGCCCCCTCTTGGCCCGTGTGAGCCCAACATTCAGCCGTCCTCTGTCGGCAAGAAATCCGATATGTCCTCCCGCGTTGTTCCGCACGGTAGAGAATATGATAATCTCCTTCTCCCGGCCTTCGAACCCGTCTACTGTTTTGATCTCGATATCTCTGATCTGCATCGCCCGGTGCTCACCCAGTACAACCTCGAATCGCTGTCGGTACCGCGCATTCACATTGAACAACCGCCCCAGCAACGATATCTGCGCAGCGTATGGAGCAATAATCCCAATCTCGTCCCCTGTCAGTTCCTGTAACACTTTGAGAAAAACCCCGTTCCTTAGATTATTTAAAATAACAACATACCGGATTCGTCAGCAGCAAGTCCTCAACAACGCTCGCCACAATGTGAGCCTCGTTCCAGTTCACTCGGCTTCGATCTTTGCTTGACTCTGCCCCTGCGTGATCAAGAAACACCACCGACGGCCGGTTCCCGTTCCCATCCTTCGTCAGGTGCTGCGAATTTGGAGGCGCAAGTCGTGACAATATATTCCCTCCAGAATCCACCGTCCCATCCAGTAGACTCGTCCCATAAAATTCTAGCGACGGAAACGCCGAAATCGCCGGATGCATCCGATACTGGATATCCAGCATGATCGACGGAACTACGCCCTCGACAATGAGCCGCTCAAACAAACTCCTATTCAACTGATTCTTCTTTGCTATTGTACTCACGATTACCGGCGGGAGCTGTTTGTGATCCCCAATCAGAGCCACATGCCTAGACTGCGACCAACCAAGCCCGTCAACATCGTTTCAAAAAAAGCAACACTCGTTCACTTACTCCTTTCATCAGAGGAACGAGCGATGCTGGTTCCGTAGACATGGATGCTTCGTCTAGAAACACCACAGGAAAGTCCGTGGCCTCGAGCACGCGAGATGCGGCGGTCAGACATGTCGTACAGATCTGCTGAATACTGTAAGAGGTCAAGATTCATACTACAGATAGATCCAGCGTACCACATCAGCTTCTCCCAGTACGTCTTTGGTCATCTGCTGCGTCAGTGCATACCACCGGGCATGCTTCGCCTGGATCCACTCCTCCTTTTTGGCTATGGCCGTTAACATTCCTTCCAGCCGCTGCGCGAGGTTCGTCCGTCCCTCCTTGACTTTCTTGGCCAGTTCCTTGGCCCGTAGCTTTGTGTCCCTCACCTCCTCTTCCAGCCTCTTGATGGCTTCCGAGACCTTCTCCGCCTCGGGATAAAGAGGATGCTTCTGCATCTTGTACTCGAAGGTATAGGGCTCGAGTGATGCTCGCGTCTTGCCGCCAAACGCAACTCGGATGGGTTTGACTCCGGCGGCGACAAAGCCTTCCACAAGGTTATCCACAGCGACGTTGGTGTACGTACACACCAAGATAGGTTCGGGAATCTCGAAATGAACCTGCAACACCTTCGTATCGTGCGCAGACAGTAGAGTTAAAGCCACATACCTTGAGCAATTTAATAGTTTCGATAATTGTTTTTGTCTTGCCTGTCCCAGGAGGCTAGCAACCGTCAGTAATTAGCATCAACAGATATAGCAAGCGACCTACCCCTTGCACCAGGCTAAAGCGTTCTCCAATCATCTGCGCCATGGCTCTGACTTGCGTCGCATTCAAACCATCAATAACTGGATCACCCTCCACAACCACAGGATTCGGCCGCATGTACCTCTTCGCCCAGCTGTATATGAGCTGATTGTCACTGAACACACCGCTCGTTACAACGTTCTCGTCCAAGTCCCCTTGATCCTCGCCGCGCAGGATCACATCCCTCAAATGCGTCCCATTGAGGATCTCCTCGCGATCAGTAGCCATCACTGCCTCCTGCGAGCTGACATCCCGATGCAAGTGGTTGATCGCTTCACGCATCCGGAGATGCACCAATGACGAGTGGCCCAAATCTAGGCGCCACGCACCGTCGAGGTCGTCACTATCAAACTCGACCTGGTCGGGAAAGGACACTTTGAGCTGCAGTGGCGTGCGTGAAATGAGGGAGCCTTTCGCCGGTTCCTCCTTCAGCGGGGCAATACGAGACACAAGGACCTGTGTGCCGCTCTCGAACCGGTTCTCAGGTAGCTGCACTCCAGGCCCACGCGTAAACGTTGCCGTCCGCCTCCCGAAATGCTTTTCTTCAAGCCAAAAAGCAGTCATATCTGTAAGGCAATAACCTTCTTCAGAAAGTCGCTCCGTAGACCAGGTCGAGAGACGTTGATGAAGGACTGCCTCTTCTGCTGCGATCTCTGCATCGAGAAGACCGTTGAAACTAGGAGAACAAGTCAAACCGCGTCTTGAGATAAGAGAAAGACACGCACTGATTGCTATACCGGTGAACGGTATGATAGTAAGGCTCGTGTTCTTCTAGAACTGTCTGCTGAGGCGCTATCCGTCTCTTGTGTCTTCGTTTCTTGGCCGGCTCGGCTTTCTGCCTTGAAATGGCGCGTAGGCGCCAATCAAACCGCGGCCGTATAGGCACTGGATCTACCTCCAGTGGATCAGGTATAGGGGGCTCGTAGCTTGCAAGAAAGTCGTCTGTATCCACAAGTATCTTCGCCTGAGAGTGGTACGCCCGCCGTGTACATGGCGGTCTACTGCAAAAGTCGCGAAGTCTTAGATGGACAGGGCTCAGTGGGGCCTTTTGCCGGGTATGGTGAGAAGTAGATACTAGGACTCTTTCGGTGGATGTAGTTGCATTTTTAACTGTACGAACGAGAGCCAGCGTGAACGAGTGAATGAGGGAAACGAATGGGATAGAGCAGCCTTGAAGTCAAGATTTTTTCTCAGCTACCGGAGTCCGGACCGATGCAGGGGCGATCACATGACCATGGATAATCCCTTCGAAGTAACAGCTCCGATCCCGGATCGGATTGTGCCGATTTGCACTGAAGGGTAGGTATGATCCCAGGTTTGACACTTTTTTTTAACGTTCGGGTATGATAGACTTGACCGCGGAAATTGGTCAATTTTGTGCCAAGTCTCCGGTCTTAGTCCGCTGTAGCAGGTCAGGAATGCCATGCGGAGTTGAAGACTGTACCGAAGACCAGCCCCGCTCATGGATGATACATTTGTAGGTGAAAAAGACTCCCGGCTTCCCCATGGAATGACAGAGAAAATAAATCTCCACACCTGCGAGGCCATGAACCTCGCTTCATTAACGGGCCGAGCAGGGTACGGAGCTACACCAAACGTTCCACAGAAAATAAAAATTCCCGCCAGGAAGCGCCCAGAAATGGAAGACTTTGGGACCAAAACCATCCTACTGTTCCTTCCCATCACGTCACAGCCACGAACAAGTTTTTCGAGTTCATTTGTTATGCGACCACCAAGTTTATTCCATATCCAAACCCGTAGTGTGTCTTCCTCACCATACGGTCGCACGCACGTTTGGAAACGTCGCCAGCCCGTACTACCCAACCCTGTCGTCCCAAAATTCCCGCAACGTATCATCCGCTCTGATGGGAGCTCTTTCACCCACTGGACGACCTCCCCACGGTCTCTCCTCCGGCTTACGCGGGACGTAACAAACAACCCGGTATGGAACACGGGTCTCTGGGCTGATGAGGGTGCAATGGAGGACGAGGCGAACGCGCAAGGGAGGCTGGGGAGGTTCAATCGACGGTTTGACGGTGTGGGAGGGGCGGGCAGCGATATTGACTGGATGGCTGGGTCAGGTACAGAGTCGTCGTCGGGAGAGCTCGTGGATCCGAGCGAGTACATGATAAAGGCGAAGAAGACGAAGAAGAAGGGAGGATCGTAGGCGCGTCGAAAATATTTTCAGTGGACCATGACCGGTCCGCGTCAGCCGAAGTTCGTCTTTTTGTCTTCGCATCGTCGTGGTTGCTAAGCGAATTGGCTTAGAAAATCACGTTTACAAGGATCTGTAAATTACAACCAATCTTCATTATGCAGTCAGGTTTTCGTGTTACGGCCTCAGCGCTCAGCGCTCAGCATTGATCAACGCCAACCCAAATCATCGTTTTACCATGCGCATTGCGGAAGCAGCTGTGTGGTGCCTATCCAACTTTGACCCATACCTCGTCCGAGCTCCCGGGTTCCTGATTTTTTTTGCTGCCAAATAGTAATGCTGTCGTGGTAGATCGGAGATTTAACGGGAATGAGTGGGCCTACCACGCGGGGCAGCGCGTCGACGCTGAATATTACATGTACATTTCCTGCTTCGACTACATGGGCCGGCTTTGCTTCGTCTCTGATCCCCTTACTTTTCGTTGGGAGACTCTAATGATACATGCCGAACTTGTACAAAAGTTTCAGAGCTATCGATGCCCTAGTGCGTTGATAACATACAGCTCGTTTATCCGAGCCAATTAGAAGTAATACATAAATTCCATCTCTGAACCGAACACCAATATGATTTCCAAGGGCTGAAGATATCATTTATGGTAGGTCCTCTACAATAAATGTACAGATCTGGCGCCTGTACCAACTCCAACCCCAACACCAAACGATGAGTACTTTTTGGATGTTTATTAGCTACATAGGAGAGCGAGCGGGACCGAAATGGGTCAAGGAAAAGGCAGGCAAGGGGCCTAACGCCACTGTTACTTTGATTCTTTGATCATCGATAGCGAAAATTAAGCTCGAACTGGCAATGCACAGATCCTCGATGTAAGTACTACTCAAACAGTGGTTGAACGTAGAAGCAGAGTACATTAATGAAAGCGGTCTGCTGATCATAAAGATACTTTCAGCGTGCGTACAACCCGACTTGAGTCCTATCGATCGATTAAAAATGTAGACCCACGGAGGTCCAGTTATTACCGGTTTCTCCAATCAGGAACGACCGGGTACTTTTGATGCAGAGCCGAAAGAGAAATATAGTACGTCCAGGTTAGATACAAGAGATAAGTTAGAAGATACAGAAGCGGATTAGTGATGTGAGTTGATAATACAATGCTTCATGCCAATAGTCTTCTGTTCCTCAGTCACCCTCCGGCCTTTCCAAGAAGCGCATACCCACCACCCTGTGGACCATGCAGCTTGCTGTAACACCTACCACAAAGCGGCGTTCCGTCGTGATCCCGTAAGCGCGTAGAGTCCAGCAATGTGTTGCACTCTGTGCATCGCAGGCAAGCTTTGTGGTACGTCTTGCCGACCGCTTTGACCTAAAAACGTGTAATAAATACCCGCTACAACGCAACGAGTGCCGGGGCTTACCTGTTCAGCGAAATAAACGAGCCCGTTGCATTTGGGACACCTAGGCGTTGTCGAAGCCCCTCCCCATTTCTTTCCTGTGGTCTGCGGTGAAACTAGACCCAAGGCGGCGCCGTACCTGGTACCGGTTGCCGTCTGGAAGAGTGGCTTTGGGGTACGATTGATTGCGCCCAGAGTGTTACTCCGCTCGAGTGTTGGAGCTAGGGACGCATCATTGGTGGCACTGGTGGACGGGGACAGGTCGTTGAGCGCATCTTTCTCTTCGTCTTGCTCTTCCTTGGTAGCTGGTAGTTCCGTACTGCTGCGCGTTGGAGACGCAACATAGGGGAGGTTGGCCTGGCGTAAATCCCGAGTTCCAAAGTTCTTTACATGGCATGATTTGCTACATGATGTCGGTATCAGTGTTATATTAGCGTGCATAATATTTCATACCAGTAGGGCTGAAAGATGGAATGAGATCAAGCTGATAAGGTTCAGGATACACGAGGCGCACCTCTTGGTCATGCTCGAGTAAAGTATACGAGTCGAGTCGTTTGTTACAGGTCAAGCATTTGAGACAGGGCTGTACAATATTGAATCCGACGATACCCATTGGATTGACGAGTTTACCTTGTGATAAAGCTGAGAGAATGATATTGATTAGCGAGCTGTGGGGTAGCGGGGAATAGACTCGCCTTCCGGCCGGGGCCCATGACCTAGAAAGGTCTAAATCATGGAGAAATATATAATACTAGCAACTCACCTGCTCAGCAGCGTATACTGCCTTTTCGCAGCGAGGACATACGGGGGTACCACCAAAGGGATGCATGGGCGTTGCGAGTCAAGGAGTGAAATGCCGGAAGCGGTGGCGGAGTTTGAATGCACGTGGTGAAAAAAATGATTGGGCTTCGACTTGTTGACCACTGCCCATCTCCCATCTTCACTCCATCTTCCTATTCCCTTCTATTTCCCGTTTAAAATGTCTGACGATGAACACCACAACCAAACCTTCGAGCAGGTCCGTACTTGCTCTCTGTTATCTGCGAGATCTCTCTCATCAGTGGCTTGCTCTTCTCTGCTCTTTCCTTGCTCTGCCAGGCCAGCGCCGGTGCGTCCTTGACGTATCCCATGCAATGCTCGGCTCTCCGTAAAAACGGGTTCGTCGTCATCAAAAGTAAGCCAGCCAATCCCTTCTGATCGATTACATCGTCGTCTCACCTTTTTCGCCCAGACCGCCCTTGCAAGATCGTCGAGATGTCCACCTCCAAGACCGGCAAGCACGGACACGCCAAGGTCCATCTTGTCGCTATCGATGTCCGTATTTACTTTTTGCGTCCTCCCAGTCGCTGATCGATGACCACAGATCTTCACCAACAAAAAGTTGGAAGATATCTGTCCTTCCACCCATAACATGGATGTCCCCAATGTTCGGCGTAACGAATTCCAGCTCGTATGTTTGCTTTTCACTTTTATCTTCTTGCTATACCAATCCTTTATCTCCTAGGTCAACATTGACGAGGGTTTCCTTAACCTCATGACTCAGGACGGTACCCCCAAGGACGATGTCAAAGTCCCTGACAGTGAACTTGGTGGACAGATCAGCAAAGACTTTGACGACGGTAAGGACTTGCTCGTCACCATCATCTCCGCCATGGGTGAGGAGCAGGCTATTTCCTACAAGGAGGCCCCCAAGGGCGCCTAAGTACGTCTATCTTCTCACGCTTCTAAGCTTCTTCTTACTTTGCTCCAGTGCCGCCGGCTCTTACTTTCTTGGAGTATGATGTGGTGTCGTTTGCAGTTATAGTTATCCCTCGTTTGTGTCCATTCTTCATTGTAACGATGGTGTAGATCAGCAGTTATTGCAATTTGTGACAAGTAATCCTAACAATTGAACTGAATATGTATGTCACTTACAACTACGCCGGTCTGACCGCACACGATATCCAACGGTAATCAGTTCCTTTTGCGCTTCTCAGTTCTTGGTGTCCGCGCAGTTCGCTATTACGCAACCGCTGATCGCTTAGATTAGAAGAACATCGTGATGGTCCCGTTGCTCGGCCTGTACGTTTCCATGCGTTTCGAATTCCACGTTCGGCGCTGACTAGCAACGAAATTCAGGACTGCTACAAGAACCATACCAATACGCAATATTGTACTTTGAGCGCCAGTATCGAGAGTATATCAACGGGCATGAATCAACGGAAACCCGGAGTACGGGGACACCATTTACTAACTAATTCATCGTTGATATCGTCTGTGATCTATTATACATCGTATCTCAATATACACATTTCTTCCGTTGCAGACAAGGCATCCGAATGATATTGTTACCGGGGAGTTTTTCGAATTTGGGACAGACTTGAGGAGGTCTTCGACTTTTTTCGACCTGCGTATTTTCGTACCTCGTCGGTGGGAAGAAGCAGAATCGCCAGCATTTTGTCTATATCCAGCTGACTGAGATACGGATTTCGTTGGACGAGATACTCGTGCACGATTTTGGATCCAACTACTCCACCCAACTGTAGTTGACCATTTGGATAATAGTGAGCAAGAGGGAGATAAGTGAAATAGTATATTACCCTTAGTAAAAACGATGTCAGTCATGCCTTCTGTAAATCTAACCTCCGTAACAGAACCCGCTTCCATCAGTGGGTCCGAGTCTGTGCCTCCAGGTAGATCACAGCGGGCCTCGTTGAAGACATCAGATTTGATCCATGGTATTGATTTTACCAGTGGGGCGTCAGGTTGCCTAAAGAGCATGTCCTATCCAGATGCAAGGACATCAGAACACGCAATGGTTGCTGGAGAAGCAGAAGTCTGTAATACGCGATGGTTATCTCGTGAAGCATTGTCAACCGAAGCGCAGCCTCCACAGAGTGTAACGAGTGAAGTTCCGGATCAGTTTCCGGTACACCGACATGGAGCAAGGACATTGGTATGTGAATAGCCTGTATCTTGTCTAGATCTATTGGCAGACAAGAGGGCGTATAGCGTGTTGGGAATGGCTTTGCCAGCTCTAGCAATCCTTAAAGATACGAAGAAGCATCGCTAGACTGTATCAGTAGTTCTGAAGGGACGAACAGCTGAGCGGCATGATCAAGGCCTGAGTCCTCTGGCATGATAACTTCTTTAGAAGAAAAGGAGACGTGACGCCGGGATGCCAGAGTGGAGGCTGATAGTACAATGAAAGTCAGAGGATTTTTGTGGAGGATACGTTGGATAGTCTGGGCATCGTCCTCTGAAGGGTGATCTTCCAGTCGCACAAAATATGTCAGCTGAAGCGCACCGTCACCATGAATGATATTATTCCGTAATTCAGCAGCCAGCCGGAAGAGAAGCTTTTCCACTCCCGTCGCCCCAACAGATGGGTACAGCTTTTGGCCATCTTCGACAAGAATTCGAGGGATGAAGGGATTTGAGGCCGTTGTGAATTCATTTAAGAAGGAACTGTAGAAGTGGGCAAAAGATACTTTATCTGGAGCAACTTACGGACATTGGTTTGCAAGTGATAAGAAGAGAACACTTACCTTCCAATGAATGGAAGGTGAAATTCATTATATGTGGTCCCCCCCAATGAAACGAACTGAAACTAAGATGAGCGAAGTGAATATTTATCGTCGAAGATATACGATATGTTGAATTTTAGGCATTTTACTTCTCCAGGCACACCTCTTCGTTTCTACTTGTCGTGATCAACACTATTGTAGGATTCTGCAGGTCCGTATAACACTTCAGAATATATCGAACATCTAGGAATTACTCACTTAAGAAAATCGCCGACTAACGTTTCTATGCCGGGGAAGTATTCTTGACAACCCGAGTTGTCCGTAATGTTGATATTGAACTCCATTATTAGTACCCGGCATGCCAACAGGATGCTATCCGAGGGCAAGCCAGAAAACCTGGGGGGAAACGGTGTAGGGAGGTAGTCCGATCTTACCAGTGGACATTTCTCGTATACTATACAATGGAAAGAGAACAATAGCTTACCTCGGAGGACATGGCGGTACTCGTCTGGAACTCTTTAAATGATCGAGAGGCCCCTATGTTATCTAAGTGCATATTTGAAATTGCAATATTCTGATCGAGTTATTCCCACCCGGGCCACCTTGCCACCATCATGGCAGCCCATCTCAAGAAATCCGTCTGGTTCATACCGAACATCCCCAGCTCTACTACCGTCTCTGATGTCCTACACGCATTTCATCAAGTCTCTGAAACTGGATGGGATATCGACGTCACCGTTAGGCCACACAGGAAGCGCGCTGGTAGCGCTAATGACACTGCGACTCGTTCTTTTGCGCGTGTCAAGTTCAAGTTCCCTGAAGATGGATCGAGTGCGTACACCATAATATCTGTAGGCTTCCTCGCTTACTCGTGCACTCTCGTGCATCAGCGGAAAAGGCGCTTGTGACCGTGCACCAGCAAATCTCTATACCTAGTACAGATACTTTGGTGGCGTTCTCCATCAACCCAGATGGCGCGCCATTTCCCCCGCAAGGTGGCATTCCCCGGCTAGTGAAAGGTCTGCCTCAGGGACACACGGCCGGTCAGCTCTACGATCTTTTGCGCCAAAAAACCTCTGTGGCGTCTATTCGCGTTCACGTTGATTTTACGTTAGTCTGGTTTCATAAAGAAGAGGACATCGTTTCGTCAGTGCCTCTGGACAATGGGGGCAAGCTCACGTTCCAGGCATATGATCCTTTAACGCTGTTCTGCGCCGTGAGTGTACTTCATACCATTTAACGTGGTCCAATTACTGGATATCTGAGTTCTAGGGCTTGACGCACGGGACTGACGAAGCGACGCTTAGAAATGCATTAGTAGATGTTTATGATCTCATTAATGATGCCTCCTGGCCACTGACACTTTCCACAGTGTGAAGGCATTAAAGAGTAAGTCAAATCGTCTCAAAATCCGGAGGGCCAACTTTCACGAATATATGCCGCCAGCGTATCCCTTCGTCGTAGTAGGAACCGTAGAGCCCTGCCCTTTGCGTTTGTGTCTTTCGAGACCGCCGATCAGGGTAAGTCGTAGATTCTCAATGACTCGCGTTGATATTGATTGGAAATTCGGTACTTCTGTCAGCTTTTATTGCGAAGAAAAAACTGCATGGAACAACCGTCGATTCTAAGAAGATTTCCGTACAATACAGGGAATACAAGGAAGTTCCTGTCAAAGAGCAGAAGCGCGTATGTATCTCTCGTATTATCATGGTGGATTATAATCGACGTGAATTAGACGGACGAAGGCAAAGAGGCCGAGCTTCCTGCAGCTTCTGAGGCCCCTGCAGCAAAGGTTCAGGAGGCTCCGACACCACCGGACGCTGGTGCTGGCACAAAGCACGTAGTGATCAATGGCAAAGTCTCTGATCAGTGGGTTGAGATGTGGAAGAGCGAAGCCGATACTTCGAAGGCCCAGCTAGTAGAAGCACGCGGACGAGTTGTTGCGGTAGAAGAACAGCTGCAGCTGTTGAAAGCAGAGAGGGATCAAAAACTAGCTGAGATCCAGCGCTTGAAAGAGCAAAATCTCAAGTTGAAGGAGGTGCAAGAGGATAACGCCAAGTTACAGGCAGAGATCAACGATCTGAAGCGTAAACTGGAGTTATCAGAGTCACGGAAGAAGATACTGGAAATGCAGGCTGATGCACCGTTGTGGCAGGAAGCGAAGAAGAAGCGGGAGGCGGCTGAGAAGAAGGCGGAGGCTCAACGGAAGAGGAAGGCAGAGCTAGAGGAGTCGAAGAGAAAATTAAGAGAGATACAGGAGGCAGAGGCACAGAGAAAGAAGGCAGAGGAGGCTGCGAAGAAGAAAGAGAAAGAGAGAAAGGAGCGGGAGCAAAGGGAAGAACAAAAGAGGAAGAAGGAAGAAGAGGCCGCGAAAAAGAGGGAGCAAGAGAGAAAGGAACGCGAAGAAAGGGAAGAGCAGGAGAGGATACAGGAACAGGCTCGTAGGGAGAGGGAATGGCGGGAAGCGACGATTAGGGAGAGCGACCGGTTGAAGAGAAGAGCTCGCAGCCTCTGGGGACTCCGCAGATGGTCTAATTCATGCGCTCTTGAACATGTCCAGATGCTCATGGACGAGTTCGAGAAAACCAAGTTTTCAGAAAGCCAGCCTACGACATTTGAGATCATTCCGTGGCCTGTGCTTACCGACCCGCTACTTCTCAAGGTGGAGCATATTGATTGGGCTGGGGTGGAGGAATTTTTTGCTATGGCGAGGGTTGAGCTGACAGTGGCCGAGTACAAGAAGATGGTTGAGAGGCTGCATAAGATGTTCCATCCAGATAGGTGGCGAGCGAGGGCAATTTTGAAGACGGTGTTCGACGAGTGTCTCGGTCACACATTGGAGGAGGCAGGGAATACTGTCTCGCAGGCGATGACGCCGTTGTGGAGGGCCTCAAAGGCACTTTGAAGTGGTTGTCTAAGAGTATACGTTATCTGGTTTCCGTTCTCGTGTCATCTATGTAGAGATCTATCACGCTTGTATTTCTAGTTTTATCTTACGGTATTTGAGTAGGTGAACTACTGACAGTCGACGTTCCCTAAGTATAACTTCCTGTGATGCCACGTGATCGTATCAGCGTTGTAACAGTGATTTCTATCTCTTGACACATGGCATCCATCTCATACCGAGATTCCATTCGGTGGCTACCTGATGAGGCTAGCGAACCCTCTGATACCGTTGTCTTGTCTTCCCCGAAAAGCAACGTCTTCGTGGACGTAAGATTCATAAAGGGTACGAAAGATCTTGATTGGGCCTTTGCTGGATATCGATCTGTGTGTGAGTAGCCTGGAAGGGTCAGATGTAATAAAACTGACCTATGCAGTGGGCCCGAATGCGACCCAGTTCGTTCATCTTATCGATTCTCGCACATTGGTGAAATTTTGTGAATGATGTTGGTTCGTTCCCTCCTGGAGCTTACCTGTAGGATGCCCTCAGCGTCGATGACCGGGGGACCAACAGCGCCTTGCCCGACGGTAGGACATTAGAAACTGGGGAAATGGTTAACCCTGCTACGGGAAATATTACGGCCTACGAAGAAATCTGGCGAGAAGAAACGAGCGACCAGTTTCTGTTTGTCAAGAACGACGAAGGAACAACATGGCGAGCGAGAGCCGGACGCTGGCAGGTAGCCTTAGGGCGTGACTCGGACGGCAAATTCTGGGCATGGCAGGCAGAGAAGGACGAGAACGGGGCGTGGGTGATGAAGAACAGTACGGAAAATGCAAAGCAGCATGCCGACTTACTGCCGGACGACATGATGGTGCTCGACAAAAATTGGGTAGTTATTTGAGTATCTTATTTGTTCGAACCAAATAAATCAGATATATAAGCACCGATTTTTTTTTTGGGCTAGGCTGGCACTTCCGCCCACATGCCCGCTCAGCAATCCTCATTCCTCGACGCCGCCTCTGCTATTGAGCACCTTCGGTCCTATTCCCGTTCAGATGGCCTCTCCGTGAATGACCTCATGGACTCACAGGTCCATGGAGGTCTCACCTACAACGATTTCCTTCTTCTCCCAGGAAAAATCGACTTTCCTGCATCTGCCGTTCTTGCTGAGAGTCGTGTCACTCGTAATGTCTCCCTCAAGACTCCGTTCATCAGTAGCCCTATGGACACAGTCACCGAGGGAGAGATGGCTATCTCTATGGCGGTAAGCGTCGCTGCATGCAGGTGCGCTGGCCAATGTCTGATATTTGTGTCAGCTCCTCGGCGGTATCGGTGTCATTCATCACAATCAGTCGCCGCAGTCCCAGGCGTCGATGGTTCGCGCTGTGAAGCGACACGAGAACGGATTCATTACCGAGCCTGTCGTGCTTTCTCCATCCCATATTGTCGAAGATGTCCTAGATATCAAAGCGCGACACGGATTCTGCGGTATCCCTATTACTGGTCAGTCCCTTTTCCTGCTGCCTTCTCATGATGAGACTTTCTTTTTTTATAACCTTCGTTCTTCCGAGTTTTAACGCATGTTCAATGCGTGATATGCGGATGTTTGTTATTCTTTTCTGAATCTTCTTTCTTCCTCTGCCGTCAACAAATGCTAATCATTCTACTACAGACTCCGGTGCACTCGGTGGTAAATTAGTGGGCATAGTTACCTCTCGTGACGTCCAATTTCGCGACTCCTCCACACCTCTCTCCGATGTTATGACCACGGACCTTGTCACCGCTGCTCAAGGCATCACTCTCATGGAAGCCAACGACATTTTGCGTGACTCAAAAAAGGGCAAGTTACCTATCGTCGACTCGCAGGGCCGTTTAGTCTCTCTTCTCGCACGTTCGGATCTGCTGAAGAACCAGTCCTATCCCCTTGCCTCCAAAGACCCTGTGACAAAGCAGCTGTACGCCGCCGCCGCCGTAGGCACGCGTCCATCAGATCGGGAGCGTCTCGCTCTCCTTGTGGAAGCAGGTCTGGACATAATCGTTCTCGATTCATCTCAGGGCAACTCTGTATTCCAAATCGACATGATCAAATGGATCAAATCTACATATCCCAAACTCGAAGTTATCGCAGGCAATGTCGTCACTCGTGAACAAGCTGCATCCTTGATAGTTGCGGGGGCGGATGCCCTCCGTGTGGGCATGGGTTCAGGTTCCATTTGTATCACACAAGAGGTCATGGCTGTGGGGAGACCACAAGCAACCGCCGTATATGCTGTGGCCGAGTTTGCGAACAAATTTGGCGTGCCAGTGATCGCTGATGGTGGGATCGGGAACGTCGGCCATATTGTCAAGGCTCTGGCATTGGGTGCTGGAGCTGTGATGATGGGTGGCCTTTTGGCTGGGACAGAGGAGGCTCCGGGAGAGTATTTCTACCACGAGGGAAAGCGAGTCAAAGCGTACAGAGGCATGGGTAGTTTGGAGGCCATGGAACAGGGCAAACCAAGCGTGGGGCAGACAAAAGTTAATGGTGCACCATCAACCGGCGGCTCGAATAAATACCCGAGCCCCAAGAAATCGACGACCCTCGAGAATGCAGCGACATCGCGGTATTTCTCCGAGAGCAGCGCCGTAAAGGTCGCGCAGGGCGTCAGTGGGGATGTGCAGGACAAGGGGAGCATTAAAGCGTTCCTGCCCTATCTCTATGTCGGTGTCCAGCATTCGTTCCAGGATATTGGTGTCCGGAACGTGCAGGAGCTGAGGAGTGCCGTGAAGGAGGGCAAGGTGCGATTCGAGCTGAGGACTGCCAGCGCGCAAGTTGAGGGCGGAGTACATGGATTGAACTCGTAAGTTTTCTTTTTTTTCGCACTGTCTTCCTTGCTGATGGTATGTCCTCAGTTATACGAAAAGGCTTTTTGCCTAGGTCATGACTCATGTAGCACAGCTGTACGTTACCTTAGAATATCGATATACACACTTGAACCAATGGAACGAGATTGAGCATTTCTACCGGCGAACTACAAAGGAACGGTCGGGCCGGCACAACGCTGTTTACATGTGTTTTTTCTGGACGCGACTTTTCTAACTGCTTTTTGTTTTCCACTTCTATGGCCGATCTTTTCTCGTTCCTCGACAATGTCCCAGACGAGCCTGTTGATGAGCCTGCGATTGAAAGCAGTGCAATGTCGGTCGATACACCAGAATCCTCTGCGAAGAAACGAAAGGCCGAAGTCAGTCAAAACCGCGGTCCAGACATGAACGGAGTAGAAGAATCTGCAGTAAAAAAACCGCGCCTTGATGCACCGAACCCTATCGTTTTGGATGATTTTGAGACGGAGGCTAAGCGCGAAGTAGCTGCAAGTGCTGGACTGCAAGGAAGCGTTGAGGCAGGTCGACTTGAGCTTCGACATCAGGTATGTTCCGCTACACTGTGCTTCTCACTCCTGTGACATTTGTCTAGGTCCGTCACCAAGTTGCAGTGCCACCGGGATACAATTATACGCCAATAACGAAGCACGTACCACCTGCAAAACCGGACCGAGAGTACAAGTTTGAGCTGGATCCTTTTCAAAAGGTGTCCGTGTACGCTATACAGAGGAACGAGAGTGTCTTGGTGTCTGCGCATACAAGTGCTGGAAAGACAGTCGTTGCCGAGTACGCTATTGCTCAATGTCTGAATAGGAAGCAGCGAGTCATCTATACCAGTCCCATCAAGGTCGGCCCTATTTCACACTATATTCATGCGTGTATTTACCTGCTTACTAGGCTTTGAGCAATCAAAAGTACCGTGAAATGCTGGCTGAATTTGGCGACGTGGGTCTCATGACGGGAGATGTTACCATAAACCCTACCGCAACATGTCTAGTGATGACCACAGAGGTAGGATTTATCATGCTGATCATCTCTCTTTACTAAATACCACCGCCAGATTCTCAGGTCGATGCTCTACCGTGGATCCGAGATCATGCGTGAAGTCGCATGGGTCGTATTCGATGAGATCCACTACATGCGTGACAAGGAGCGCGGTGTCGTTTGGGAGGAGACAATTATCTTGCTTCCACATACCGTTCGCTACGTTTTTCTATCTGCGACGATACCAAATGCAATGCAATTTGCTGAATGGATATGCAAATCGCATGATCAGCCATGTCATGTCGTGTACACGGATTTCCGGCCGACACCGCTGCAGCACTACCTTTTCCCCGCTGGTGGAGAAGGAATATATTTGGTCCTCAACGAAAAAGGAGAATTCAAGGAGGATAACTTCAGTAAAGCTATGGGCCAGCTACAGGCCAACACAGGAGAAGATCCAGCGGACCCCCGAGGTGGTAAGGGAAAGAAGGGCAAGACTAAGAAGGGAGGAGAGAAGAAAGGCGCGTTATCAATTATTTGCCGCAATCTCAGGAAGAATAACACTGTTTCCTTAGGTCCCTCGGATATTGCAAGAATAGTGAAGAAGATTATGCAAGGCAATTACCACCCCGTCATCGTCTTTTCCTTCAGCAAGCGTGATTGCGAAGCCCATGCGCTATCATTGACTAAATACGAATTCAATTCTCAGGACGAACAAGACCTAGTGAATAGTATATTCACCAATGCTATCGACAATCTCTCCGAAGACGATAAACAACTCCCACAGATAGTCACCTTCTTGCCTCTCCTACGACGAGGAATCGGTATCCATCATAGTGGACTTTTACCTATCTTGAAAGAAGTCATCGAGATCTTATTCCAAGAAGGTCTGATAAAGGTCCTCTTTGCGACGGAGACATTTTCCATCGGCTTGAACATGCCTGCCAAAACTGTTGTGTTCACGGGGACACGCAAGTTTGACGGGCGCGAACAGAGGAGTATATCGTCGGGAGAGTACATCCAAATGTCTGGGCGCGCTGGTCGACGAGGCTTGGACGACCGCGGAGTGGTGATCTTGATGTGCGACGAGAAGCTAGAACCGGCTACAGCGAAGGAAATGATCAAGGGCGAAGCGGACCGCCTGGATTCGGCATTCCATGTGGGATATAACATGGTCATGAATTTGATGAAGGTGGAGGGCATCAGTCCGGAGTATATGCTCGAACGATGCTTCTTCCAGTTCCAGAGTAGTGCTGGTATTCCACAGTTGGAGAATGGTGCGTTCGATATCGGTGTCTGAAATTGATGCCTAATATGATCTTCAGAACTGCGGAAGGAAGAAGAGGCACATAAAGCCTTTGTCATTGAGGACGAAGAGCTCGTAGCACAATATTACGAGTTCCGACAACAGCTCGATCAGATGAAAGGGGACTTCAGAGAAGTAATCACGCATCCTACATACGTGTTACCATTCCTGAAGGCCGGTCGACTTGTCAAAGTTAAGTACAAGACCCTGGACTTTGGATGGGGAGTTTTCATAAATTTTGAGAAGCGTCTGCCACCAAAAGTGAGCTACCCTCTTATATTCCGCAGTTCTTGTGATCTGACCGAATTGTGAAGAATCGGCCAATGCCTAAAGCGGACGAGGTCCCTCCTCAGGAGCAGTATGTTCTCGACGTTTTACTCAATTGCGCCGCTGGTAGCAGCGTTTCCAAAGACCGGTCAAATATTGCGGCTACACCGGGAGGCGTGCTACCGTGTCCACCGCATCAGAAGGGTCAACCACTAGTCGTCCCCGTACTTTTGTCGACTATTGAAGGGATTAGTCACTTACGGCTATACCTTCCCAAAGACTTGAGATCTTCCGAGTCTAGGGATACTCTTTGGAAGAGCGTGGGTGAAGTCCACCGTCGTTTCCCAGATGGTGTACCGCTTCTTGATCCTGTGCAGAATATGGGGATAAAGGACGACAAGTTCCTCGGTCTCGTGAAAGTAAGTGCGCCCTGTTAACGATGCGTGCGTCCACCGCTGATCATTCTCGCCCAAAGAAAATTGAAGCCATGGAGAACCAGATGTTCAAGAGTCCTCTGCACGATGATAAGAGACTACCGGAGCTGTACATGCTATATTCCAAAAAGCGGGATGTGCAGGATCGGATAAGAGGGCTGAAGAAGCGGATACAGAGTACGCATGATGTGTTGCAATTGGAAGAGCTTAAATGTCGGAAACGTGTCCTTCGGCGACTGGGGTTCACGACGGCCGAAGATATCGTCGACGTCAAGGGCCGGGTTGCGTGTGAGATTTCTACAGGGGACGAGCTGCTGCTAACGGAGCTGATATTTAACGGCGTCTTCAATACGCTGGAGCCCGAGCAGTGTGCAGCATTACTGAGTTGCTTTGTATTTGATGAAAAGGTGTGTGGATCGAGTTTCACAGACCAGTTTGATATTGATTTCATCTTTAGAGCGAGCAACAGACAAAACTGAAGGAGGAACTGGCTGCTCCGCTTCGCATCATGCAGGAGATCGCGCGCCGGATAGCAAAGGTATCAAAAGAATCGAAACTTCCAGTGGATGAGGACGCATATGTCTCATCCTTTAAGGTGGAGCTCATGGACGTGGTTATACAGTGGTGTCGGGGAGCGTCTTTCTCTGAAATATGCAAAGTTAGTTTCGTCGTCTCTTGTTCTATTTTTCTGGCTGACTTGTGGATAAACAGCTCACTGATACGTTCGAGGGAAGTCTTATTCGAGTCTTCCGGAGACTGGGTGAACTTTTGCGACAGATGGCTCAAGCTGCCAAGGTCATAGGAAATGCGGAGCTTCAGAAAAAGTTTGAAAAGTCGTCAGAAATGCTAGAACGGCCCAATTCGGTCATTTTTTGCTCATCGCTCTATCTATAGATCGTATTATCTATATATTTCATTCAACAGGTCCAAGTCCTATGTTTTTTGTACATGTTTTTTTAATTAGATTCGATCAAATGTGTAAGTTTGTGTGGTCGTTGGAGATCTTGTACCCAAGGACTATGTAAAGCAATAAATGCGCTTTACACGGAATGACTGATGGATACAGGAAGTACCTTCCATAAGTCCCAAAGACCAGGCTGAGGAAAATGTCACCCATTGAAAAGGGGCTAAACCACAGGAAGACCGTTCTCGTCGAAGCCTATTGTCATTAATTGAGGTCTGTAGAAAGCAGAGATGGACATACCAAGAGTCGTGTCGCCTAGCATACCTAAAACTCTAAAAACCGCTTTCATCCAATCCTCGTTGAAAGAGGGGGGCCATTCCAAGTACTCAGCCACCCAGAATTGGTCCTCACTCACGTTCTTGGTATAGCTGGCGAAGGACTCTGGCAGTAGTACGACGTCTTGGAAGTCGAGAATACAAATCTTCCCGCTCTTATCGATGAAGAAGTTGCTCTTGCCAATGTCAGACTGGGTAAAGACGAGCTTGTCCTGGCTAAAACTGATCTTCGCCGATTTCAGGGATCCCGAACCAACTTGAGAGCCTAGTTCAACTCACAATTAGCGGGATAGGGAAAGTACGACAGCTTGGACACACCTTGTTCATGTAGTTTTCCAGACCCTTATTTATTATTCGAGAAGAGTAGAGGCGCTTCGCAATCTCTAAATACTTTATGGCAGGCACGTCCGTCTCCCACAATGCCAATTTTGGCACCGAAGGGGGCGGGAACACTACGGAGCCACTTCAAAGCGTTGTAGACCTCTTTGTAGGGGTTATTGGCTGGACTGGCATCAGTGAACTCCATGCCATCTGTTCATTGACAATAAAGTAGTCCAAAATCTTAGGAACGCGTGGTGCGCTCGGGTTATCGACTGTCTTGCCGTAGATATAACTTTGCGTCTTGTACTCGAATTTCAGAGAGCCGCGGCCGCGATACTTGACAAAGTACGACTTGAAGACTATGCATTGTCGGAAACCGGGTTTTCTGGACTCGTGAGAAGTTTTGCAGAGCAAGATGTTCTATTGTTGATCAGAGTATGAGAGGAATTGCATTTCGAGACGCACTGGAAGAAAAGTCAACAAGGTAGAAGATTTAAGGAGAACCGACAATACAGGGGCCAAAACCCCGATCACGTCCACAATAGGTAACAGCTAGATAACAGCGTGACACTGTTCTATCCTCAATATTGTCTTTTGCTGGATGTTGGGTTTGGGTTCAAGCTCAAGGCACACCCTCAAAGTGCATGCGGCGATCCGCGAGGGCAACTCTGGGCGATTTGAAGAGAATATTGACTGGCTTACTTCAATTATACATCCCACTACTGCCTACCCTCTCCTCTTCAGAGAGATTTGGGGCTACGCCCGACCCCCTTTCGTTGAGGAAGAGGTTCTACGAGACGAAGACAACCGTGCCAATGTGAAAGTCCCCAAAAAGACATGGGCTTTTGACACTGCAGCCATCCACAAGCGTATTTTTCAGCGGTGGCGAACTCGCCCCTTTATCCGCCGGGAGTATGAACAAGCTCTCTCTGATATACTTCAGGCGGCAATTACGGGTAATGAGAATATAACTGTAGGCGATGAGGATGAGCTGGAAGAGGAGGAACTTGGTGGAGAATTCGAAGAGCACGCCGACAGGGCGTCTCTAGACCCATCGGCTACCAGCGGGAAACGCATTCGTGACGAAGAGTTATATGTGGATCACAAAGAAAGGAAGAAGCAGCGCTTGCAGGACGCTTGGACATCCTCCGACCTTAACGAACAACTCATGACTATTGACCGCCCTGTTAAACAAAAACCAACGACGTATCCCAACCCGTTTCTAAGGTCTAAAGACTCGAATTCAGCGTCAAAAGTGAAAGGTGTCATTATTACAGGCCAACCTGGAATTGGTAAAGTAGTATCACAATATCGAATTTGACTGACTCTCGGATTTAGGAAAGACCATTTTCCTCTACTATGTCCTTCTCCTGCGATTGCAAGCGTCTCAGCCGACAATCTTAGTCACGCATCCCGAGAGGGTCGTAGTATTCCTCAGGCATGGATTTTTTTTCCATATCAATGGCAGATTTCGAGGACGCGATGTACATTGTTCCCGCCACTGCATGGTGTCTTGTGGATACCAACGAGAGTCTGGAAACTGTTCCTGCGCCAATCTCCAACGCGCCATTTTTCATCTTACAAGCAGCATCACCGAAAGCAAAACACTTTCAATGGGCCAACAAGACTATAGGCATTCTCCAGTATGTCATGAAACCGTTCTCTTTATCAGAGCTCATAATTGGGTATGAGAATTCCATCCCCTTTTTCACCTTTCTGAGCGAGCACGACAGGCGAAATCGAAGTTTCGATGTCAGTAAAACGCCCTCGGAAGAGTCGTTACAAGAATACCATCGACGGTATACGCCCTCGGCTCGCTTTGCCTATCAGCATGCGGGCAATCTCGACAAATACACGTCATTTGTGCAAGGTCTCCTCCGTCAATTGACCGACGATCGGCTGAAAAATCTGATTGGGGCATTCCCTCTCAACGTCGACTCTGTTGGTGAACAAATCTTGTACCATATTCTTACCGTCACAGCCAAAGCTGGAGGCGAGCGAAGCATCCCTGAAATTGACATTTCTAGTCATCATCTCAGTCAACTTTTACAGCTGCAGTCTTCGTCTGCGACTGTCGGAGCTACAACCCTGGGATGCTGCGTGCTCGGTCTTAATTTACACGCTGCTGGCTATGGCTGGTGAGTGGGGGACCTTGACGAGGATCGAAGTCTAGGACTTCGAGATTGCGGAGGCATCGGACACTTTTTCCTCAATTCATATGCTAGTAACACACTGTCTCCAGATAAACGGATGATTTAATTGGTGAATGAACGCGGAATAATATACAATACGGCTCCAAATGTAGCAGGGTGCGATCAGGATGCTTGCATACTACAGCAGCGGTGCAGTAATCAAGAGCTCGCAGAGATCTCTACTGGCGATTTCCATGTTAGCGAAACTTCGATCGCCTCCAGCTTCAACTGTGACAAAAAAGAAATGGTGCATGAGTTCTTCGTCCGTAGCCTCCAAGCCCGGGAAAATCGTAGCAAGCCTTTTCATATAAGTAAAAGTCAGTTGACGGAGGAGCTGGCGGATCTCTGCCGCATACTGGTCGAAATTGTTCGCATGCTGGTACGCAGTACGCGCAGACGGGGTATACCATTTGCGATATTTCTCCAGCGATATTTCGGAAATGTTTTCAGCGACATTCAGGGTTCGATTTCGTCTAACATGGTGTCAGGAGTTGATAGATAAAGAGAACAAAATGCTCATACCCAACTATGAGCTCGGACAACGTGAACGGCTTCATGACGTATCGATGGATGCCAACAACTTGGTTTTTCCACTGAAGGTGGTCTATCTTTGCGCGTGCTGCCTGTACGATGAAGAATGGCGTTTCAGTGATAGAAAGCGGGACACCCTGTAACATCTGGTTTGAGTCTACGAGACACCACGCATTGTCAGGGATGAACTTTGCTACGCTAGTAAAATCGGCCATAGACACAGAGAAGACGCCTTGTTGAAGGAATACAGTAACTTTTTCGGGATGCTTGACTAGGATAGTAGGTTGTTTCGCTTGTAGGCGTAAAAGAAGGATATAATAGAGGAAGATGGATTTTCCTGGAATTGTAAGTCACTGGTCGAATGAAAAAGCTGCATTTAGATAAGTTACCTATACCACGGTGTCCAAGGACAATATAGCCCTTTAATTTCGTGTCGATTTCCTGCCCTTGGAACGGATTGGCATACAATTCGCCATGCTTGTCGTCGTCCAGTCGCTGTTTTTTCTTCTCTCTATCATCCGGAAAGTCCTCTTCACGAGTACGCCGCATGCCAATAGTTGGCTCTGAGCTGGGAGAGGTCACTTGTTCCTCAACATCCAGGGATTCTTCCTCCTCGTCCGAAAATTCCTCGTCCGAGCACCTATCCGACGGGACAGTTATCTTGGTTTTCCCTGTCATTGCGGCCTTGATTATGTTGCGTAGAGCTATGCCATACTCTTCGCGGATGAAAGGGCGGGTCTGCAGCAGTTCCAAGACATCCGCGGTCATTGCAGGCGTTGGGCTAAGAACCCAGGTCGTTTCTGGTACCGTTACGTTGGCACGAGATTGTAAGTCATCCCGCAGAACTTCTTCTTTGATGAACGGAGATTGCTGGTCGCACCAGATGTCCTGGTAAATCTGGGTGTACTCGTCGCTAAACGGCATCTTTTCAGCAAGAGAGATAAAGTTGTGCTCGACAAGAGAGATTTTCTTGTTGGAAGCCATGGATTTCACGGTTTCTACCGAGATGTGCTGGGAAGATGACAAGGTCATTTTTAGCAGATGGTGGGAGAGATGAAAGACTGTTTCAGCAAGTTTCAACCTTTGCGTCATCGGCCCGGTTGTCCGTATGCGCGGATTTTTGAAATTTCCATTTCGCAGCGCAGTATCCCTAGCATTAATTGGTTGTTTGAGTCCTCTGATATTAGCGTCAGAGCAGAACTTTAATGTTAGATTTTCAAGGCAAAAAGTAGCGACAAAAAATATATACGACTCCGGAATCCCCCCAGAAATGACTGAACGGCACATTGCGAAGCTCGTGAGTAGTAATCTCACATACAAGATAGAATTCGCAAGAGGATACAATAGAGGTCTCCTGTGGAATATGTAGACGAAGACTGCAGGTGCTTGATGAAGAGCTTGTAGAGGTGACGACTAGGGGTGCTGGCTCTGGGACTGCAACGCTCGTCTCCAACGTTGACTGTGACAGTAACGATGTTGTCCAAAACTTCTTCGTCCAAAACTCGTAGTTCGTCGTAGGGCAGTTCGTCAACAAGCCTTTTGAGATGCACAAAACTGAGTCGATGAAGAAGACCGTTGATTCGTCTCAAACACTGGTCCGGATGGTTTGCAAACTGATAGGCAACTCGAGCAGATGGTGTATACAGTTTGTAATGATTCTGCAACGCGATTTCAGAGACGTGTTCATAAAATCTGAGCCCTCGATTTCGTCTATCAAGTCCGTTTCAGCAGTGAATCAGAAAGGAAAACAATGCTCCTACCCGACTATGAGTTCAGATAATGAAAACGGCTTCATGAAATATTCCCATACTCCAAGAGTTTTATCTTTCCAGGCGATGTGAGGTTTGATTGGTGACGCCGCTTGTACGATGAAAAACGGACTGTAGATGATACATTGCGGAGGGTGTGTTGATTCTCCATTGGAGTCTACAAGACACCATGCGGAGGAGGGAATGAGCATTGCCACACTATTGAAATGCATTATCCCCACAGAGAACACGCCCTGCTGAAGGAAGATGGTGACTACATTGGGATTTAAGACCAGAATTGTCGGTTTCTTCGCCTGTAAACGTAACAGAAGGATATAGTAGAGGAATATGGATTTTCCTGTTGTAGTGTTCATCGATGTTTTATCCAATAAGGATGCGTGGCGGCTGACCTATACCAGTATGTCCAAGGATAATGAAACCTGCTAGTCGTGACTCTGCCGCCTCCTCTCGAAACGGGTTAGCATACTGTTCCAGTGAAGGTTCGGTACTGGTATAGTAACGCGGTTCTATTGCGTGTTCAGACAACACATTACCAGTATGCTGCCTTTTCTGTGCCCTGTCGTTGACGAGATCCTGCTCAGGAACGCGCTTTGCACCAATAGTCGGTTCCGCCTGTGTCAAATTGGCATGGATTGCTTCACCATCGTCCCGAACGATTATAAGGGGGTTACCTGTCTTCTTGGCCTCCATTATATCGCCCAGAGCAACCTCATACTCTCTGCGGATGAAAGGTCGGACGCCCAGACGCCCCAAAATGGCAGGCAAGTCACCAAAAGCCCATGTCGTTTCTGGGACTGTTACATTGATGCGATCCGGTGTATTATCCCGAAGAACAGGTTCCTTGATGAATGGGGGTTGCTGGTTGCACCAGATGTTTGTGTATACATGGGCATACTCGAGGCTAAATGTCATCTTTTCAGCCAGCGACTCGATGATGTAGCTTTGCTCGACAAGAGGTATGCCTATATCGAGAGCCATTGATTTCACGATTTCCGCTGGGATGTGCAGTTGCGAAGAAGACATTTTTGTTAAACAGACGGTGGTGGTGGTGGGTTAAACAGACGGTGTTGGTAACTTGAAGAGGTGAAAGAATACCCGGCCCGAGCTCCCGGATGCTAGTCTTCGCTTTATATCATGCTTGATGCAGCACGTTGTCTTATTCGTGGATCTATCAGTAAGTTCCCGATTGTGTTGAACTTTACCAGTTATCAACATGTGCCACTACAGACATTGACGAATTTTTCCATGGTGTGGATTAGTACTCGTGAACGATTTTGGGTCGGTAGTGATCTCTTGCGGCAGTGAAAAATATCGTACGACTGGGCGAAACTATATCATCCAGCCATCTGGAAAAGAGAGCTGGCGGCAAGGGTGCGAATCAAGCTGTCGCAGTTGCACGAGCTGGAGGACAAGTCGACCTTGTAGGGGCCATCGGCAGAGATGGCATTTGGGTCAAATCTCAACTTGAAAATGCTGGTGTAGGCGTGAGCGGTGTACTAGTAGCAGAGGTGAGAAATCCAAGTGTTCTGGTTCTAGCTGATCAGTGTATACCCAGGAATCGACTGGAAGAGCTGTGATCCAGCTCACGAGCAAAGGGGAGAACAGTATCATTCTCTTCAAAGGCGCCAATTTTTCTAGCATTCCTCAGCGACCCATGCATGCAAGGACGACCCATATTCTTCTTCAAAACGAAATTCCTTTCTCAGATACCATCGCCCAGATAGCCGCCGCCAACCATCCTTCTCTTCCAAAGCCGCTCTCGACCATCTTCAACCCATCACCTATGCCATCACAAACTCAACTCTTGCAATTTCCTTGGGATAAGCTCACTTGGTTAATTGTCAATGACGGAGAAGCCTCTGATCTAATCGACATTCTCCTTCCTTCTCCCGTTTCTCAAGCTGTACATAACGAAGATTATGCATTTTTATCTGCCTATCCACTCATTCTTCGTCTGGCCGAACGAATTCCCACAACTAACATCGTCTGTACACTTGGTGCGGCCGGTGTATTGGCTCTTCTACCATCCTTCGAAGGAAACCCAGTATACCTCCCTGCCGCCCATTTGGAAGGAACGGTACGCGACACGACGGGTGCCGGTGACTGTTTTACAGGTTATCTGGTTGCGGGATTAATGGAAATGGAACAAGATGAGATACCCTTGACGAAAGATAAAATCACAGACGTGTTGAGACGTTGTGTTCAGGTAAGCTCAAAACGTCCCTTTGTTCCCCTTGTCTGATGACGTATTTGTAGGCTGCTGGCATGTGTGTTGAGAAACGGGGGGCGATGGAAAGTATACCAACAGGAAGTGATGTCGATATCCGCCTCCTAGCCTAGTCACCCTTACATCCAAAGTTCACGATCTAGTGAAGAGCAAGAACCTCCCGTAAGGGTGCAGCCCGCTGTCGGAGTCCCAGACTTTGACCTTGTTGCACTTCAAATGGTATCCAGCACACACTACTGCTTATTTGAATCGCCAGGAGGGAGAACCGAGAAACGGCGAAAACAGTTACATGTGCGATACGACAAAAATACGCAGATTTGTAGACTACAAAATATCCGCGGAAATGAATAAAGGCCGTGAGTCGTAATCTCACGTCGTGCACTCCAATTTCTGCACTCCAATTCAAATCGACGCCAAGGACACCCACTAGACAACCGTAGCCAGCAGCTCGCGCAAATTGAAGCCGAACACGTCGGGCTGAGGCTGTAACTCCGACACTCACATACGAAGACTGCAGTTGCTCAGTTATGAGTTGCCAGAGGTGATGTCTAGAAATCTCAATTTTAGGGATGCTGAGCTGGCCTCCAGCTTCGACTGAGACGGTAAGAATATAGTATAAGATCTGTTCCCCAGCATAGTCGACGTGATAGGGAAAGCCCCAACCAGCTTTTCCATACGATTGACTGAAAAGACTGTCTATACTCCCTGCAGATAAAGGGGCGAGTCCGCAACCGCTGGGAAAAAATATTTCGATAATAAGAGAGGATGGAAAGCCCACGTCGTTTTCGGGACCTTCAGGTTGATATGATGATCCTCGTCGTCACGGGAAACTTTTCCTCGACGAATGGGGAGAACTCAGAACCCCAATTAACCCGGTAGAGGCATGGTAGGCAAGACACCAGTGCATGATTGAAACAAACCAGCCCAATTCCCCTACATCTAGCCCAAAGTTGGCATCGCCGCCTCCACGGAAAAAGTATGATATCTCGACATTTTAATGTTTCTGAATGAGAGTAAAATATACGCCAGATACCAAAGTCAGGCTAGAGATTAAAATTTCGCGCCGGATGAAGACGGTAGGAGAGGTAACAGAAGCGGATAGCATCCTCGGCCCGGGCTCGACCTTGCCTGTCAAGTCTAAAACAAGTCCGAAGTTCAATGAGATTACGCTTCCTGCCAGAGCAGAGCCATTAATGCAATAGAGTATGTGCACCTGACTTAGCTAAGAACGATCCTTAAAATGTGAATATGATTTCCACTGGCTACGGTCCACTGACACAAGTTGTCCTTAGCTTACTGGGTTAGTCGAAGTACCTCTAGTATAGGCTATATCCAGATCCGGCAGCCGTGGAAGGGTTGCTTTGTCCTGTAGCAGCCTGCAACGCAACAGCAAATCCGTCCGTGAGCGTATCTATATCAGTCGTGACGCTGACCATGTCGAAGCCTTGCGCGAAACGTTTCGCAGCCTGCTCTCCAGTCAAACCTAAACAGGATGATCGTCGTTCAAGTCTATGATATTAAAAAAAGAGGCATACAGAAGATAGCAGCAGCTTTCCCTGCTTTCTTGCATGCATCAAGGATCTTGGAGATGGCGGCTTCATGCTCTACGCCACCAAATTCGACGCCCATGGATAGAGCCAAGTCAAACGGACCAATCTACTTTTTTCTAAGTAATGTACTCCCGGGATGCTGGCCATACCTACAAATGCGATGTCGATATCCTCTTTGACTATGTCTTCAATTTCCTTCACGGCGTTAGGATGTTCAATCTGAACGGCAATAAGAAGATCTTCGTTGGCGCTCTCCTTGTAGGATCCGCCTAGTTGGCCAGTTGCGTGTGTGAACATGGGCCCTTCGTGCGAGGTTCAGTCATCCCTCTCTGTTAAGTACGAAGAGAAAAGTGGATACCATAACCTACAATAGGGACAGACATCAACATGGAGTAATTCCGAATCAAATGTCAAAGACGTACCGCGAATGCCATGTGGTGGATATTTGGTTGCTTGAACCACCTTATGAACTATTTCCTGGAAAATATTCAAAGATAGATCCCTTTCCTTTCGAAGAAACACGCACAACGCTATTGGCCATGGGAACCATTAAACCATGGGCACCAGAATCAAGCGCGCGCTGGTATACTAATGGAATCAATCCTAGTGCCGAACCAAACCAGGCACACCTTGATTAACCAGGCCTCCTCAGCTGGAACGCGGACCAATGGCGACGCACCGCTGGCTGCGATAACATTTGCGAGATCGTAGAAATGGCTCTCTGAGGTCTGCTATCAAGATCCCTTGAGCCAGCACGGCCAACGTATCTTACCATTGATTAATCCGTGTTCTGAGTCATTACAACTGCAGCCAATATCCTCAGACGGTGAAGAGATGCATACCTCCGTCGATCAGGACCCAGGAAACATTCTTCGTACCGGCTATGGTGCGTGCAATCGCCGTGCTTTGAATGTGAAGATCGGCACTGAGCGACATTAATGCTTTTGGGGACGAATTTACCTGGGAAGAGTCAACCAACCACCTGCTGCCGGTTCACCAGCCGACAGTTTCTTGCGAAGAGGTATATTGAGGAGCATCGTGGGACAGGTTATCTTGTTACCTAGTCGAATATGCAATTTATAAAAGAAAGCAGCATCTGTACCACAAGACCATGGACGGGAAAAACTGCGGGGCGTTCGGGCCGTTTGAAAGAGCCGGTGCCGACCTTCTCCCCGATGACGTGATGGATGCATCCACTGATGCATAGGGGGGACATTCCCGAAGCATCGGAATCGTGTGTTTGCGACAGATACAAAGCTGCCACTCCCTAGCGATGGGCCGAGCATAGTATTTCCGCCGACAATGTCGTATCGAGCTGGTCTGATCTCGTGTAGAGCTCGGTACCAAGACTGAATATGCGGAAGAGACCCGCAAGTAGGGATGCTCGGGAGGGGTGTGTTGGTCGTAGAGATGCAGGACCTTTCTCCAGATCGTCTGAGGCCTCTTTGAAGATGGTCCTGATTGGCCTCAATCACTGTCTCACTTCTACTTACCTCGATTTAATGCCACCTTTGCCCGTGCGTATAGGTTTGCCGGGAGCGAAAGCAAATCGTCTGTTGGCATGTATTGCCCACACTTGGCACACATCTTCCATTCGTCCGGCAGGCAGGATTTGGGCAGAATATATCATGCGAAGCGTACGTCCGACTCCACTGAAAAAGAAAGACAACGCTATAGCTATCGATTTACCTTCCTTTTTGTCTCCTGTCTTATTGTCGTGACTGTCGCCCTTGATATATGTACATCACTTACGAAGAGCTACCGAGGTAGGCTAGTTTGCGCTTCTTCACCTGAGCTTTATCACCAGAGATGACCAATGAATTCAGTTTTCCTGTTCTCCCACGATCTGCTTAACATGAAGCGGACTGCGTCAATAGATGATTACTTATTTCCAAACCTAAGGATACTTACCTATAGTACGGTGTACCTAGGGAACATTTCACTGATTTCTTCCCAGGTAGTTACTGTCCATAGCATCACGATTCCAATCGTTGGTCCCCCCCCGCCAGTAACTATACAACGATGATGTTTAATATGTGGGCCGTGAGTATTTCCGCTCTGATCTATCTCTCTCCATCACGATGATGGCGGCAAGTGATACATCTCCCAAGTAACTGAAGAGACAGATGCCAGTCATATCATTGATATGATATAGTATATACATAAACGTTAACTTATCATCATCATCATCAACGATCGTGCTACCAGGTCGTACGTCATAAGTACCATCTTGTGGTGAAACAAGCAATGACTAGGGATGCGTCTAGTTCCAAATTCCTCGAAGCCAGACAGAAAAGTAAGGGCCCCCATACCTATAAGATCAACGGCAACGCAAGTCGAAGCCCAAAGTTTCAGTGTAAAGTAGGGGAAGAGGAATTTAGAAGGAGGGAAAAATTCTGATGCTAAGATTAAAGCACATTCTGTCGGCGATGGAGGAACGTAACGATTAAAAATTGTAGAAAGCGGGGATGGTAAAGGATACAGGCAATCGTTGGCTAAGTGTGAAACCAAAAAAAACAAACAACAGAAAAAACAACAAGAGAAACGACGAGTAACTGTTAGGCTCAGAAGCTGCCTTCTATACATGCAATGATCAAAAATGTGCCTCCTTGAGATGGCTGATGTACGTCGTGTAGAAAAAATGCGAGTTGTAGATTGCATGCAGTACGGAATGACGGTGGAAGGAATGACGGAATCAGAATTTAAAAAAGGAACAAAGAGAAGTGGGGACCACCATCTATTGCGTCGCGATCTTCACCATCTACAAGCATAGTTTAAAGGAGGTACGAAAGCAAAGTCGGAAAAGAAACACACCTCTCGCGCCCAACGCATGGTTTTCTTGGTCTCCGGGGACATTCGCTGCCTAGTTCGAAGCTCGCTGGCCACCCACGGCTGCAAGAGCAATGGCTTTAGTTGCCCAGCTGGGAATGAGTCCGCGAGATCGCCGAGAAGACCATATGACAATTTGACGACAGGCTCCGTCCGTTCCTCGTCAGATAAGCACCGATATATCAACTCGAGAATGCTGGGGGCATGTGGAAGAAGAATGGGAACTGAGGCCAACGTGAGTATGATAATCCTGACAGAGATAACCAACATACCCTTGGGTGTATTCTTGAGACCCGTGACGATGCCAGTGTAAGCCTCCAGAATCCCTTCGCGCAACTGTCCGACATAATCTAACAAATCGTAATCAAGCTAGAAAAGTCAGCTTAGTACGCTATATACAACATAGCATCTGTAGACTTACCGGGTTGATTTCCACGGCACCGGCCTGTTTCAAAACGTTCATAGTCGTGTCGAGATAAGGCTCAAAGCCGGCACCAACGGCGAGCGCAATATCACCAAAACAAGACAAAATCGTTATCTTGACGTTCCGATTAAGAACATCGCTTTGAAGGTTCTCGAGGAGCACAGTCATGAATGGATTAGCATACTGAGCGCTTTGGTCTCCCAAGGCACGTGAAATGTCACCGATGATACCGACAGCGACGGTACATAGCTGGGTATCTTCATGGGCTTTGAGAGCAGGATAGAGATAAGGAAGGAAGGCGCCGATATACGGCGCGAAAGCAGTTTCGAGAGCTGGTACACGTGTCAATAGACGATAGATTTGCGACACTGGTTTACTTACCAGAAGCAAGAGCACCTACAACGAGGAACGCGTCTTCCAAGACTGTTGAAGTCTTTCCGGCGGCTTGTATTAGCTGAAGCACGAGGGTCATAATGCGGTCTGCCAGGGGCTGTATTCCATTGTTCAATTTGCGAATGACGCACTGAAGGGAAATTAAATCGGCAGATTCTTACGTAAAATAAAAAAGAAATATGTACGTACAATGGCAACAGAGCACAGGTTGCTCTGGAGTTCGTTCCAGTTGTTGCTGTCGTCCACACCAACGATTTGATTCTAAGCAAAAAAAAACTTCAGCGTAAAAAGCGACGCAAACTGGTTAGAACTTACGTGGAGACTGAGAAGGTGTTCCATTCTTTGCAATATCGTCACAACTGTATTTTGAACGACGGTGATAGCATCGGGTGTGGCATGTGTGAGATACGACGTCATCGCCTCATACGCTGCGGTACGATAATTGGCTTCGTTAGAAGCACTAAAAATGTTGTCAGCCAGAATATCATAACAATGATGATAACTCACCTCTCCGTCACACGCAGCAGAGCTTGCACGACGCCCTCATAGTAGGGCGATAAAGGTCCAGATTGCGCAGGTTCCGCATCGTCCTCATAGTACACCGCAAGTTGATCCGCCAGATTCATTAGAGCCCAAGCACAATTCGTGACAATGCGCGGACTGTCTTGGAGGCCTGAAACCAAAGCCGAGATCAGCGGGTGAAGCTGCATATCGGGTTTGATAACCACGATGAGAAGGTCGCAGATGCGGCCCAAAGTCCACGCTGTTGTGTCCTTTACATGCGTGTTGGCATCCGCCATCATGCTGATAAGGGTCGGAAGGGCCTGTTCGGCGAGTGGTGTTAGAACAGTAGGATCGGGGCCCTCGAGAACAGATCCAAAGGCCATTACAGCGGCCTCCCGACGATGCCAGTCTTCGGACGTGATGTTGCCTTCGATGAAAGGTAGGACAGCTGTGACAATAGCGTCTTGGACGGCTCCTGCAAGCAAAGACATGCACGTTCCTGCCGCCATGGAGACGTTCCACTCATCTTCATCAGCATCTTCTTCTTGCTTGGTCAGTAGCATCAAAAGAACGGGAACGATCTCAGGCAAAGCAATTTTTGCGAAATGCCTGGACTCTCGTTCAGGTTGCTCGCCATAATCTATGGCCTATATTCTCATGAGTCCCCGATTCATGAGCATATAGACCACACATACCTCTTGGGCTTCAAGAGCCAACTCTACCTCCTCTTCACAAACAGTAGACCAGAACTCAACAGCTTGCAAAGCAACTCGCTCATCCGAATGTTTCATGCCAACAACAGTCAACTACGGGTCTTATCAGCCAGCCATCAAAGGAAGGTGAAGAGAAACACGTACACCGAACAAGGCTTGCTCCATGTAGAAGCCCATTTTCTCGTAATATAAACTCATAATCCTCACCAAGCACTCAAAAGCACCAACTTGCACAGAAACAGACGAACTCTGAGTAGCTTCGCAGACGACTTGCATTATGTAGTTCCTTTCTCCCTGCAAAACCATCAGCAAAGTCTTTGCGCTGATACGTCGCAGACTCACGTCTCTCTCAAAGTTATCCCGGACAAACTCAAGAGAGTTGTAGAGAGCATGGATAGCCGCCAGTTGCACATCAGATGATGGCTCCTCTTTTCGTGCACCATGGATAACGGCAGTCAGGATCTCGTTTGCACGCAAGCTGAGGATTTCGGGTTTCTGCAGGAGTTGTCAATATGATTTTGATGGCCTATGAGCGCCTACGTACTATTGTTTCACAGATATACCCGATAGTCTGAAGGGTGGCAATTTTCAAGTTGGTGTTGGGCTGATTGTTAACAAAACCTAGAAGTATCTCGATGAGGTCTTTCCATTGATCCTGCGGTAGTTCTACGGCAGCGATGGCGGCAACAACTTGAGATGCGAACTGGCCGGCTTTGAGATTTGGTGAGGCCAGGGTCATTAAGGCATCTTGCTTGATCTTGGCCTTCGTGTCGGGGTCAAGGCTCAACCATCGGTTTGAATACTCAGTTTGCCGCGATGTTTCCTATCCAGGATGAGAAAATGAGCATCTGCGATTGAAAATGGGAGATATCAAGGACAAGCCACGTACCCGTGCAGTCAGCGCATTTTTTAGAGCAAGGCCGGCTGCATTACGAACATGCAAGGGCGTCGAGTCCTCCAAAAGAACAGCAGAAAGCATGAGCATATATTGAGGCTACATTGCGAAGGAAAAGGGGATGAAAAAGTAAGAAGAGCTGAACAATGAAGACAGGGAGATGAGGACGTGCGTAGTTTTCCCGTGAGGCATTCTCGAGTTGTTGCGTGGCATCTTGACGCGTATTCGAGTCTTTATGGGAGAGAAAAGAGCACAGATAAGACTGAGGAAAAGACGAGACGCGCAAAAGGAGGAGGACGGACCTGCGGACAAGGTATTGGCGAGGAGGTCGGTTGCGTTCATGGCTGAAGGATACGATAACGATTCACGAAATGTATCAAGCAGCTGGCAGAGCAGAAAAAGTAGAAATCCAAGGGAGCAATGGCACCAACGACGTCGAGGGAAAGGGTTAAAAGGAAAGGAAGATGAGCGCGGTGATGGTGAAAAGGACAGAGACTGGCTGCCACCGAGCTGAACTTGAATTTTCTCCTGCAGCTTACAGCCACACCGGTCTTTGTTCTCTGCTATTCTTTTCTTTCTATTACTCTTGGACCACCCTTGTTAACGGTATGTCTTGGCCTTATTGTCTCTGCCGTTGTGCTCATTGTGGTGCTGTTGGGTGGCACAGCTTTTTTCAAGCGCGCGTCTCAATGGCAGACCGAGTACGTTTTCTGTGGCAGATTTGCAGCTTATCTTGCCAACTCAGACCCTAGGGCCGTGGTATGGCACCGAGAGGTCGTGGTGCCGGCAGTAGCGCCAGAGGGCGGGGCCCACCCACCAGCTCCCTTTCCATGGACAAGCCAAAACGCGAGGCTATCCTAGATCTCTCAAAGTACATCAACGAGAGAATTAGAGTCAAGTTTACCGGTGGACGAGAAGGCAAGTTTCGCTGTTGCGATAAGTGTATGCTTCCCCTCATGGTTCGATAGTCACCGGTATTCTCAAGGGCTATGACCAGCTGCTGAACCTCGTCCTTGATGAGGTTGAAGAAGAAATTCAGGGTCAGTTCCCCACGTTCATGTTCCCTTACTCTGTATGCTAATTTTGTCGTGTAGAGCCGGAAGTTCATAAACGTAGCCTAGGGTTGGTCGTTTTGCGTGGACCAACAATAACCCTTCTCAGTCCTGTGGACGGTTCCGACGAAATCGCCAACCCTTTCCTCGCGCCAGAGTAGACGCCTAGCGTATCTTTGTTTTTTTTGTACTCACGATAGTCTACGCCTCCAATGTACGATAGTATTTCGAGTATATCAACCGTGTCTTATGGTTACATGAGAAATCCAAATATCAAAAAGCAGAGCATGCCGGGTGCTACGAAATTCTACTAGTAATAGGTGCATGGAATATGGTAGCAGGAATCAGAAGGGGGAAGGTAGCAGACATAGCACTGGTCATGGATGGGACGGTGTCAGAAATATACCGTATACATGGTCATTCAAGGAAAGTGTTGGTTGGCCTGTTTCCGCACTACGAAGGAGCGACAGGCTGTTAAGCATAAGATGGTAGCGAAATGGCAGTGGAATGAATGGATGTTATCGTTTCTCGACAACAGGTTTATCGGTGTCAGTATTATCAGTGTGATCCCCGTGCAGGTCAGATAATCTGACGGCCAAGCTTGCGCCTAGGCGCGATGGTGTCGGTGAGACACAGTCCGATATTGATGGGGCGGCTATCGGTGGTGGTGATAATGGTGTTGATGGCAGATCCTGCGGTGACGGCGACCGTGATCCTGACGCTTCGTATCCTGTCGACGAGGAAGTCGGTGAGCTACTGTTCGAATAGATATCTTCGCCGTCAGTATTGATCCTCGGCGAAAGTGTCTTGAGGGATTGCGGGGGTGATGGTGGAAAGACTGCTTTGGACGAGTCGGAGGAAGAACTATTGATTACAGTAGTTTGCGAAAAGGTAGAGATGTGAGAAGGCGGCGTGGGCGCAGTGATAGTCGAAGTCGAATGCGAATGTGCATGCGACTTGGTATTTGCAGTTGATGGAGTCGGGGTATCCAGACCTCCTGAGGACTTGCTATGAGTCCTTTCATCCTCGTAAGGAATAGCCACGCCGCTTGACGAATGTACAGATGATAACAAAGGCGGAAGGCTAGAAGAATAAATATCATGCGGAATAGATGCCATGTAATATTGATTATGCTGCTGCTGGTATTGCGAAAGCAAAGGCGAATGTGATCCGGGAGGGGGGTATAGAACATTTGGACGAGGAGATCTGGTCGTACCAGTTTGATAATATACAGTAGTGGAATCTGAGAGATGATGGTCAACTGGGGAGTCAGGAGAAGACGGGAGTGGGGTAGGAAGGGTCGCAGATGGCCAGAGAGAACCTCTCAGTGGTCGTGCGGACGAAGAACGTTTAGAAGAATCAGGCTTGAAGCCGGCAGAAAAATTATCAAGCGTGACTTTCGAAGATGTGGGTGAAGATTCGCTTAAGCGCTCTAGGCGGTGAAAACGCCCCCGTGCGCCTGCGGTGAGTCTTGATGAAGCATCAACACCAGAGTCGATATGGATAGGACCCAGTCTCGAAGGCGGCAGCCAAGGCGATCGGTGAACACCATGACTGGAGACTGACCCTTCAGTATATGAACGAACCGATCGAACGTCGTCAGATTCGGTGGCATCGGAGCGATCTTCATCAGTGAGAACTTCACTTGAAGAGTCGTTATGCCCTTCCTCCCGTTCCCGCGCTTCTGTAGACGCAGTGGCCAATGAAAGCCCATTTTCAAGTTGATTTTCGAAAAGAGTATGATCCGTGGACGGTGCCTCAGGTGGAGGAGGGCTGGTCCACTTCCCTCGTTTGGGTGCCATATGCTCTGGAGGAGATCGGATGACAACTGGCGGAGATCGACCACTCGGCTCCGAGAATTGAGTTGGCGGTGAAAACCGATCAGAACCACCTTTCGGTCGCATGGACTGACTTCCAACACTATATGGAGTCTGCGGAGGAAGATTTGATAATCGGGGGGCTGGCGCAGAAACTAAGTCTTCGTCTTTGCGCTCCTCACAAAGCTCGGCAAGAGCTAGAATAGCCCGTTCCGGGCGTGCGGCAAGGACCCTTGATGCTCGCATGAATTCGCCGCGGATCTTGATAAATGATAAGCGATCGATTGAAAGAGGAAGTACAGACTGCTCACTGTATACAGGCCGTCCTTGGTAACACATCTGGCCACGTTAAAATCGGTTTCGAAAGGATCCTGAACTCCTTGTCAGAGGTGAAAGTTTAACAGGGCTTGTATAGTATACCTCAATACAAAATCGATTTCGTTCTCGTGCATCGTTGAAGCGCCCAGCAGATAGCTTCGGAAATGTAAGCAAATGGCACATCAACATGAAAATCTAGACACACATCGTTTTGCCATCCCTTCACCTCCTTTTTTATAAGCCCGGCCCGAATGGAAGCCACGCCCGTATTGTACAAGAAGTCGCGAGAATAGTATCGGAAGAAATCAATTAACCTGTAATTATGCTGTCGAAGACGTGATCACGGATAATCTAATGGGGCTCACAGTTCTGCAACCGTCTCCATATTTTCGGAACGCCAACGTTGCCGTAATAGGTCAATATCATCGAAGAACCAGGTGTTGTGTTCTCCTAGATGTGTATCTTCCTGCAAAGGATGTCAGTCAAGCGTAAAATCGCGCTAGCTGCGCTTGTACCTTCGAAATTGGACGTAGAGGGGGCATTTGCTGAAGGTTTGGCAATATTGGGGGGTTTTTGACGTGGACGAGAAAGTAGATTACAAGGAGGACGTATCCATAGGACGATAGGGTACCCTTATAGGGCGAGTTTATTTTCCTGAAGACCGCGTGAGGAAATGATGCATTCAGAAAGATAGTCCATCGACGTACCGGCGTTTGCTCCACACTTTGACTTGAGAACTGTCTTAGTTGGTGGCCGAGGAAAGAGATGGTACGAGACTCACGAAATAATACCAGTGTTCGGACACGCGTTGGGTCTATCATGGCATAACACATGAGTAGCCGTGTATTTTCCAACGCCAGCCTGTTCTCGAAGCCTATATCACAAGCAATTCCTAAGGGTAAACCTGGCGACGGATCGAGGGTGAGTTTGACGATAGGTATTCGAGCATGGGGTAGCGGCTTGACGTGGAATTTAGTTTCTTGGGGGGAAATATGAGAATTGTCTCCTTCACATACTGGCCAGAGAGACTCACCGCGCTCAAGGAGGTCACCTAGCATGGTGACAAGGTCAGAGGCGGCTAAACGTTCGTCGGAATCGATGAGACAGCAAAGGTCCATGTCTGCAGGATACAGAGATGAACACAGTCTTGATAGAATGAGGTAGCAATCTCACCAGAGTTCCGAAGGCTAAACCCGTTTGCCGTGCTCCCAAAGGACAAGAGTCTACTGTCTGGCTCGATCGTGCGAATGAGTCTCTCAAGCAGCTTGCGCACATCCTCCTTTACAGCCATTTCTTCCGCAGTAGGGAGTAGTTGGATCACAAAGTCGAATAGGCATTGCGACAGCTCTGCTACGAATCGCTGTTTCGAAGGCTGCCGAGGGTGGTGTATTGGTGATCCCGACGTGTGAACGTCACGGTACTGCTGGTGCATCGACTGAGGGCTCAGCGTCTGGGTATACGCCATTCGGGCGTTCAGAGTAGTCAAATGGAGTCCTGCCAGCAGACGGAAGGGCGTCAGACGGAGAGATGGTCAGTGATCCCTCTAAAAGTGCCTCAAGGGACTTTCCAACCGTTATATCAGCTCTATAGTGCCTTCCCATATATGGCAACATCGGCACTCTATCGGCTGAGACGTATTGGACACATGTCTGACACCTCAAATAATTCTTTGTTCTGGGACAGATCGTACAGGCAGGGCAAATGTAATGTATTATTGCATCTTGCATCCAGAATGGAGCTGAAATCATCCACGAAATCCACACATACTTACACCGGGTCAGTATAAAGCCAAGCGACTCGGAGGCTACAAATACCTATCGTCTACCGACATAGCCTCGTACCGATGATTTCCCGCTGGAATGAAACGAAAGACGAAAGCGTTATGTACTCTTCAGCCTGGAAAGGCGGTATTTTTTTCAGCCGTAGCACATCCAGCGAACCATCATCAGCACAGGCACAGAGTAAGGGCATCACCGGAGAGTGCAGAATCAAGGGTTCTTGGGGGAAGTAGCGCAGCTGTTTGAGGAATGAAGCTTGAAGCTTGAAGGAGCACCTCTCTGTGTATACAAACCAAGAGCAAGTCTTGCAGTATCGCCTGAGAGTATAGGGCCACAAATTTTCGCACGTTGGTGGGCTGTCCGAGACTTGGGTCGAATATAGTCCTCCTCCGCTTGCAGTGAAGCTTGATAAGTAGAATAGCACAGAAGATCTCAAGAGGTTAGAGTTCTACAGTAGCATCAGAAACAGCGAAGCCGCAATCATTGGTCGACTCCGTAGTGTATTTTTGGAAGAATATACCGCTACTCTTATATATACAACTCATCCTAGAATAGTTCCAAGACCGCCATAGCCGGGCAGCGCCCACGATGACCCTCTTATGGGGACAATTATGCTAATCTCTTCGACTATACATTAAACTTCCACCATGTGCATGGGTCAAATTTGAATTCTCCACCTATCGTTCGTTCGAGACGTTCCTGTGAAACTGAAGCAAGCTCTCGCATACCGTCTGGTCTTTCTGAGTTTAAATTTTCCAGGCAGAATTACGTTTCCGGACCAGACTCGGAATTTGAAATCTTGCACCTTAACCACGTCCTCCACTGCCCTTGCTATGGACAGCGACTGGGATGAAGAAGTGACTTCGGATTTACATATAGGTGAGACAGAATGGAACAAGATGTCTTCGGAATTCATAAATGTACGATGACTTACCTGATTTTATTCCGGCTGTCTGATTATACGTAGACCGGGTATCGTGAGGGTATCACGGCAGGCAAAGAGGCCGCGTTACAAGAGGGCTTCGACGCCGGATTCGCCCAGGTCGGGGCGCCCATAGGACACGAACTGGGATTACTCCGAGGCATCGCATCAGTCCTTACTGCGTTTCTCTCTTCTGCATCGGATCCGGACTGGGAAGAGGCTCGGAATATTTCTTCTGCATTGTCGAGCATACGCTTCTCCCATATCGCGCCCAGAGACCTCGAGGCGGAGCAGCATGCCCGTGAGCATCTCGAGGATGGCGCGTCCGAACCAGAGGAAGTCGAGGAGAAGAGGAAGATTGAGGATCTCGAGGATATGTTGAACAGACTGTCGGCTGGAAAGAGCATCACCGTCGACGAAGGGCGGCCTACTCTGGAGGATCTTCAGAAGCTGAAGGAGCGTTTGAACGCTATGATGGAAAGATCGAGCCTGGAGGTGGAAAGAAGTTGAACGGGCTTTTCACGCTATCGGACGACACACAGAATTGGGACGGCGCTGCAAGTCTGTTCCAGTATTATCGACAATTTATCAACTAATAATATCATAGGTATACGCATACAAAGCCTTTTATCATGCCCGGCATGAATGCGTTCTACACTGGTGCAGCAGTATGTCCTTATTCCGTTCCTTTTCACTCTCTTCTCATAAGTCGGCTTTTTTTACAGCCTGGAAACTGCGCTTGTTTAGCCGCAGCAAGTACGGTTGGTTTTATTAGATGGCTGCCTTCTCTCAGATCCTCATGTCCTTGGCTAGTTATCCTCGTGGATAGTAACGAAAGATGTCGGGATGCAAATGTAAACTAACGGATGGCAATCAGCACATTCTGATCTAGGATATTATGAGTCCTGAATTCCGGTGCTTCAGCATCCTGATTCCTCTGGTGTCGTTTAACGGCCAATTAGATGAAGTTGACCTTGAGTATAGATAGCACAGAGTGGTTACGGCTCCATCCCTGTAGGTCCTGTACAAATGCTTGTACTTTTCGTTACCTGCGACGTCCAATTTTCTCTAGGTATATTTACCTATCTCTCTGCCAGGTCAATCTCCGCATGTCTCATGAGAGAGTTGTACCCGAAGTATATTCTCTCTCTGATTGTCGAAGTGGGCACTCAGGTTGTCACTCAATCAACTATGTTCGTTCAGGTCCTGATACAATACAACACGTTGATCCCGGCAGTTAGTTCTCTTCACGCACCAGGCTCGGCTGGAGTCCTAGATTGTATACTCGGTTTGAGTTATGAAATAGGACGTCCTGCACAATCTTCACCGCCTGTTTTTCGGTCAAGTCTCCATTAGCGACTAATTCTGAGAGGACCTACAGCTATGTGAGCAGCGGAAATCTATGTGATGATGATTGTTTACCTCGCACAAAGCAGTTCTAGCTTGAAGCGCACCAAGATAATAAGTTTCTGGAAACCAATGTCCATCGGCTGGAATAATGACTCAGGAAACGCCACTGCAAAAGTCAGAGCTGACTTACTAGACCATAAAATCTTGTTCGTCGGCGTTATTTCGAGCATCTGCCGAATCACGGCTCTCTGCCCATGCGCCGAAACCATGGGGAAAATCTGGATAAAATTCTATACAAAGACAGTCTAGAATGGGAGACTGCGCACCTCCCCGAAATCCAGAAATACGTTAGCGTACACCAAAGTCAGATATCCCGCTTCGCGTGTATACGGATATGAGGAGTGTAGTAGAACGAAAGAGGTTTTGGGGTAGGCTTTTATGATAGGCTGCATGTGCGAGGGCGACGAGAACGCCAGTGTTATGTCATTGTCCCCAAGCCCGGTATGGAATTGTACTGTGGAAATGGTAAGCATGAGATATTAAAATGTGCCTAGTTGGCATTTGACCTGGAATGTTGTGTTCTCCAGCAATCTTGAGAGCAACGCGAACGATATGGTCGTTGAGGGCCTTATAGGCAAGCCTGATCTTCCCAGCTGCTAGATACTTCTTGTTGGCCACGATTAAACAATCAGAAATTTCTTGCTCTGAATTGCAGGTGGCGATATTTAAACCGGTACGATAGCATGCAATCGACTTGAATGCAACGACGTCTTCACTGGCAGCACTGAGTGAGAGCGAGTTCTGAAGTTCTTCCGTAAATTTATCCAGAGTTATGGGAACAGAGTCGGACTCTTTGATCATGCGCACAAGGATGGCCTACGTTGGGATGATTATTAACGCAGATACACTGTAAGAATGTTGAGAGTACTTCAGCCTCAGTTTCGACCCTGATGATACGCTTGACGGAGCAGTTGAATTGACGATGCCACGTCCAATCCTCAGCCATTTCAGCGACGCCTCCGAGGCCGTCATCAAGCATAAGACACTGGATACCAGTCGGTCTCATGAGCAGGTCACACAGATCACCGTAGTCCATCTCGTTTCTCTTTTTCTTGACGTCGTCCCATGAGGGTTCGTTCAAGCCCAAGATGTGCCCTAATTGAGAAGTTGCACGAAAACAGGACAAGGAGTGGACTGAGTCCTTGATAGCATCGCCTTCTGCTTCAGTAAATACAGCCTCGAGTGGGAAAGAGGCCTTATTCCCTGCGGTAAGAAGGGGGTGGGCGTGGTTGTCGATGATAGGGTAGGTTTGTACGGCTTCGACGAGAGTCTTGAAGGCCACCTTCATGACGGTGATCGACAAGGCGTGAGATCAAGATAACTTCAACATGTGACTGAGATAAGAGCACCCGGCTCTCTTCCTCATCCTTGATTCCGAGTCCTATGTATATAGGAAACTCGGTTATTATGTGGTAGCGAAACACCGTGGGAAATTCTATTTATACCATCACGGCGTTTGCCGACCCAGTAGCTGAGCTTTATCGTGGGAATATTTCTATTCGTTGCCGGCAGTCGCCGACCTTGATGGCCATTGCCGGTCTTATTATTGGTACGCTGGGCATGACTGTCTATTCCTTTGCCTGTTTTCTTTGTTTTACTTTTATTTTTATTTTGTGTCTTCGCATTTGATCTTATATCCTTTTCATATGTATATTATTTTCTCGGTTTGCTGGTACATCTGTCTACATGCCATTCATGCTGTGTTCAGCTATGTGTCAGTTATCATCTCACCATTTTCGTCTGTCTCTGTTTGCTGCCATTTTTTCACTCTGTCTTCTTCATCTTCCTCCAAGTCTGAATATTTGAACCCCACTTTTTGCTTCATTCTGTTGCTCACATTCAGGATGTCTTGTCTGTCATCTCCCTGCTTCCTTTCTCTGTCTGCGTCCTGAATGTGTTTGTGAGTTAATTCCCATATTCACTATTCTTGTTGTTTCTGCTCACTGTTGTGTGTTCACAGTTTACTAGCACTAGGGTGTGCAGGATAAGCTTCATCTTTGTGTCCCCTCCTTTGCATGTCACAAACATGATTGAGCATCTGGCCTTGACGATGTTGCTGACACAGAATACCTGTAGTTTGGTCTCGATGTATCTGTTGGTGTGGTCAGCATGCAATCGAGGTGCTGGGGGGGGGGGAGGGGAGTGCATGGTGCATACCTTTTCTTTTCTCCCTCAGCTACCCCCTGATAATATTTCACCTCGTTATCTTCTGTGTGCTCTAGCTTGTCCCCAGTGAGCTTGTGTAGTATCCTATTCAGGTCAACATTTTATCCTATCTGAATTCTGTTGCTCTGCATCAACGAACTTGTCTTACACTGGAAGTACCTGGTGGACAACTCAATGGTGTTAGACCCATGGACCTGTGTTGGCATCCAGTCCAGTAGCTGCCCCTGGTGGAATTCCCTTTCGCCTCTGGCATGTATGTCCTTCATATTCACTACAATTTGTTCAAACTCCATGCTGCCACACCCTGTCAGTGTCATGCTTTGGCTGAGGAATCTCAACTTCTCTCACATGCTGCTATACACATTTGGTGAGCATGTTGAATGTATATGGTTCATGTTGCTTACTGGGTTTTCCTGGTGATAGATGGGAGGTCCATGCTCATGATAGCACTGGTAATGGTGAATACCAGTTTAGTGGCTGTGGCTGGCACTTGTCGCTGCAAAATCAAAATTATCATTACACTTTATGAGGCTACAATTGCTGGGGATGGATGGCATTGATGCTGGAGATGGAGTCCAGGAACCAGGGCTAGGTATACGCTGTTGAACCTAGACTTCTGTGGCAATGGCAACACCCAAAACTCTGAGAGAGGTAGGGAAATATGCTTGCAGTCACAGTAGTCAAGGCTATGTGTGTCTGTGAGTGGTTCGGTGCACCTCCATGCAGTCAATTCCTCTAGACACAGGTATACACTTCAACTATACAGTCTGGAAGTAGTACCCTTAGCAGTCAAGTACTAAAGGGCTCAGGCTGTAAGCCGAGGGGGATCTCAATAAATGAGATAGAATGAGATCTGGTATGACCTGGATACCAAGAAACTGTTGCAAAAGATGTAGAACACATCTGGGAAATGTGCACCGAATGTAGGCAACCGGAGATGGTCCTAAAACCGGAGCAATGTCCTAGAAAATAATGCAAAACCAAATAAAACATGAAAATAGTCCTAAAACCGGTATAGTAAGCATGCAAGGGATATAGCAAATGGTAGAGGTCCTAAAACTGGTCTAGAAAGTGTGAAATAGATGTAGACACTGGTGATAAGTCTAGAACAGGAGCGATGTCGAAGAAAAATGGTGTAAAAGCCTATAAAATGCAGCAAGAGTATAGACAAGATGTCTTTATGGTGTACCTAATAAAGTGAATCGAAATGGGGGCAATGAACATAAAAAAAAATGAAATAAAACCGGTGGAAATCTTGGCAACTTGATCTATAAAACCGAAGATATGGCAACAAGTGTGCAGAGCTTTGGAAAAGCAATGACAATGATGAGGGGAATCCTATGGAGAGCGATGCAGAAATGGGCCTTCAAAGAGGCAATACAATCCTATACTGGGCTGGGAGATGATGAAGCCGGCAATATAAAACCAAAACTGACAAGATAAAACCAGTGTGACGAGGTGGAGGCAAGGTGGAAGTGTTAAAAGACAAAAGCAAGTAGTTGGAGCAAGAATGCATGTATTGGGCAGTAATAATGCGATCCAATAATGATTAAGAGTAAAGCAAGCAATGGGGCATAACTGTAGGTGACTGGAATCGACTGGTAATGTAGAAACTCATTGTTAGAGCATAGATCTGGTAAATCGAAGTAGTCTCCCCTTTTTTTTTTAACTAATTTTCTACAGAGTCTTATATACTAGAGGTTTGAAATTAAAAATAGAAAATATATCTTGGCCTTGGTAAGGCTGTAAGTGAGTAGCTTAGTAAAAACCATAGCAAGCATGTGGAAACCGGTCATCTGAACCCACAGCATTGTGTTTAATGCTGGGTTTTTCGAGGGGAAACATATGGTTGCTGTTACTGCTGTGAGGATCATGGGATGCTATTTAACTGCAGATTTTCAATGCACAGCTCTTCTGCTGAGGTGTGTGCAGTTGATAGCTGTTACTTTGAGGTCTTGGCAATGTAACAGCCTTAGTAAACATGATCTGAAGTGCCCATGCACTTTAAATAACTTGGAAGGAGAAAGGAGGAGGATCAATGAAAGTGCAGCAAATCATGGTTCCTAGTGATGTAGCAATGCTATATCTGGTTGATTGCTGATCAGGCATGCCAGGGTGTGATGGAGCATATCCGGCAGGAGAAGAATATGGAGGGTAGTAGGAGTAATAATCATTGTTCTCCAATTTCTGGAAGGATATTTGAGTTGTAGCATTTGAATATTCATTGAAATTGCCACTAAATAACCGCTGTATAATCGGCTGGTGCCTGGAAATATTTCTGAGTGGACTAGAGACAAAATCCAGAGTTTGTGTAGGAGGTAGTAGGAAGATAACAGAGTAATCTGTGAATTTTGAGGGCTGTATAATCTGTGAATTCTGAGCATACAGAGCCTAGAGGCTCATCAACGCATACAGGCATCGTGTTACGATTTATTAACTTTTATTAACTTTTTTCCTTATCTCAGTCATATCGCATCTTATCAGTGTCATCACGCTTATGCACTAACACCTCACCATCACCGATATCAACTTCGACAAAACTTTCATGATGGACAACGCATGATATTGCGTGCTCGTCGCCCGACCAGCACACCTCTTGACTTCGACAAAACTTTTGTACCTATTATTAGTACCTACGCTTTAGTATTTAAGTAGTTACGATTTACTGTACAACCTCAGCTTCGAGCTAAGGTTTACCTACACATAAATCTTACTTGTCTGCTCGCTTGCTGAGAGCTTCTCCAGTAAGCGCCTCTTTCACCACCTCGAGATCATCCATGGCATTGCATAAGTGATTGTCCAAATGCGAGACAGCTTAGCAATCGCCCGACTTCGAGTCACATGAGAGTCAGCCCTAACAATTAGCTCGAAGCTTCCCTCACCCTTCCATGACGCTAGACGCAGGAAGGACCCCGTATGCCATTTCAACAAACCCCCGACATTTCCCAGACAGAAACGAACTGAGTAGCTGTAGCACTCTTTACACTAGCAGTAATCGTTGGGACTGCAACCGCGGCCGCCGTCATCTACCATAGAAACAGAGAGTGGTTTGACCACTACAGAATTACCTTCCAAAGAGGAACACTACACTACCCACCCCCGACACTCCCCCACTTTTACAACCCCCCTACAATGTTCTGGCGTACCCCATGAGCTACACCATCTATGGACAGGAGTCCTACGGGATGCCCCCAGAGTCACCAACCCGGGACCTTCAGGGCCCCATCGCTGACTACATCAAACGAAGAGGAAGAACACCAAGCCCAGTGGCTGGCCCTTCCAGAACCTGGCACTCCTCTGAGGATGCCAGAAGCACTCCCTCTCTCAAGGGAAATATCGAGGAGCTCATTAGAGCCTATCATGGAGTTGGAACGGAACCCCTGGAGGATGCCAGGAGAGAACTGGAGCAAAGCCTCTGACAGATACCTATGGCCGAGGTCACCCAGCCCCGACCGGATAGCGAGACCCTGTAACGAGCATGCCACGGACTCCGAGGACTTCAACCTTCAACTCATCCAACCGGCTCCAACGCACTCATCGGAATCCAATGGAATCCGATTCCTGGTTTCTATTCCATATTTCATATCTCTATTTCACATACTAATTTCACATATTCATTTATCACACCTAGAATCCATTATGGTAGCGAGTAGGTGTTATATCGGAGTCCACAGAATACTTGACTCCTCCAGATACAGAATATTCCAGACTTATATTATTCTAGCCTCCAATTCCTTGGACTCCACAACAGTATATAAACTGTAGAATTAGCAGTACATACCTCAGTTCGAATATCAACTTGGTTTAGCCCAATACTCTCGTACTCACTATCTCTGGCCTTCAAGCCTAATCTCTCCCTCTTGCTATAAGTCCGCGGACTCTGACTCCGTCAGGACTTCATCTTGATCCCGCGGACTCCGTCCGTAATCTATCTTAGGGCTACGACCCAAGGGTGACGTTGCTAATAGCTTCGCCAAGCCCACACACTCTGCAGAATCCTCAGCATGCATTCTAATCCTTTCATCTATTGGCACAATCCTAACAGTATATTCGAACTCAAACCCTTGAGTCGAAATTTTTAGGCATGTCTACCATCATTCTCAAACAAACTGAGACTACTCAGTCCTCCACAGACCCCCAACCCACTTTCTCTATGAACAACATTCCCCAATCTGCCTCCAAAGGAGATCAACACCTTTTTGGTGAAGACTCCGCATCCACCAGCTGTTCCCGTAGGGAAACCTACACCCATAATGGTTTTACCCAATGACAACCCATCCCAGGGATCAATCCCGATCCCTTCAACCTCAATCTTGCCCCCGGACCCTCGGAATCCATCTCAGATGGCTATGGCAGCTACCGAAATGATCCCCCATGGACTCCAATTCCTAACCCGCGCCGTACCTTCCCTGTTCAAAACGAAGAGGAAACTGGCAGCCACTCTGAGGATGAGATTGACTCCCCTAGTAACCGCAGCCTACGCCTTCTGCGGGGCAACGATAATCGCCAACCTGGTGGTGGCCCACCTAATCCTGGTGGCCCTGGAGGTCCCGGTGGCCCCGGCGGACCTGGCGGACCTGGTGGTAATCCTCCCAATCCTCCTAACCCTCTTAATAACGACGAAGCCATGGTCAGGGATCTCTTCAACCTTCTCCGCGGCCTCGCCAACCAAGTCAATAATCCTCCACAATGCCCAATACGCACCAAGGTCAAGGAGCCTGATACTTTTGATGGCTCAGACCCGCGGAAACTGAAGGCATTTATCATTTCCCTCCAGTTGAACTTTAACGACAGGCCCGACGCTTTCCATGCTGATGCCTCAAAAGTCAACTACGCCATCTCTTTCCTTTCCGGTGTCGCCCTCGATTGGTTTGAACTGGATATCCTTCACCCTAATCATGCTAATCCTCCTGCCTGGGCATACTCCTATGCTGCCTTTCTTGTGGAACTCCGGACTAACTTTGGTCCGTTCGATGCTGTCAGAGATGCTGAAGATGAATTGGAAAACCTTCGGATGCGCGATGGAGACCAGATTATGAAGTATATAGTCCGTTTCAATCAACACACTTCTATTGTTGGCTATGGTGACAATTCCCTGTGCCATGCTTTTTACTGCGGACTTTGCTTGCAGATTAAAGATGATATGGCCCACCACGGTAAGCCCGATAACCTCCATGACATGCGCACCCTTGCACAGGAACTCGATGCTCGCTATTGGACTCGGAAGGCCGAAATTTCACATGAAAATCATGATAAACCTTCCTCCTCATCTTCCTCCTCCAAACCTAAGGGTTCGGGTTCAAACTCGAGCTCTTCATATTCCGCGGTGCCCAAGTCTTATGGATCCAATACCACGGGCTCCACCTCCACCTACCAGTCCTCTTCCTCTTCTTCGTCTGCCAAAAAGCCCTATGCTGACAAGCTAGGCAAAGATGGCAAGCTCACTCCCAAGGAAAAGGAATGCCGCCGGAAGAACAACCTCTGTATGTTCTGTGGTAGCAAACACAAGACTGAGGACTGCAATAAGTGCAAGGCCACGGCATCCGCCCACGCTCACGCTGCAGAGGTTTCAGAGCCTCCTGCCTCTACTGATCCGGCTCCCACGGAGTCGGAAAAATAGAGAGCAGCCCTGTTTCCTCTGTGCAAGGACAGGGTTGCATTGACTGTCATTGCACCTTGGAGATTGTAACCCTCAATGCTGCCGCTCTTTCAACCCATTCACTAACTGTATCACTATCATCCGAAATCGGTTCTGGATCGGAACCCGATGGATCCCCTATTACCATTATCCTTCGTTTTCTTGCTCTCGTTGATTCTGGTTCAAGTCATTGTTTTATTGACTCCAAATACGTTGAGGATCATAATCTCCCTACCAAATCCATTCCCGCTGTTCAACTTCGGCTTCTTGACGGCTCCGCTGGATCTCACATTTCCCAATCCATTACTCTCTCCGTATGGTTTCTGTCGGGAGATGTCATTCCTATTGACTTCTATATCACATGTCTTGATTCATCCTGTAACATTGTTCTGGGATACAACTGGCTTTCCTGCTACAATCCATTGATTGATTGGGCAAAGCACAGTATCACTTTCTGTTCAAAGCTATTCAGTGCTTCTATCCCTATTAGTGCTTCCGTGGCTACTGACACACATGTGCCAGCCCACTCGGACCCTTCAGGTCCAATTCCATCATCCAAACCCACTCTGAGATCCCGACGGACTCTGCCACCATATGAGCCCATCTACTCATATCCTTCCATCCCATCATTTTCTACTTTGGTTTCACCAAAGATTTCAATTATTTCCATGGCCGCTTTCGTACGAGCTTGCGCAGAAGAAGGTGCCCAACAGTACACCCTACAACCTTCTATGCCAAGTGTTAGTGGTCAAGCTGCCTCTGCGGCCCCCACGGATTTATCTGATATCCCACTGGAGTACCATGACTTTGCCGATGTGTTCAGTGATTCCCTCTCAGAGAAATTACCCGAGCATCGCCCTTATGACCTTAAGATCAATCTTGAGGAAGGCACTTCTCCTCTGCTCGGCCCCATCTATTCCCTCTCTGAATTCGAACTAAAAGCCTTACATGAATTTATCGACGATAATGTCCGTAATGATTTCATCTCTCCCTCACATTCTCCCCACGGAGCCCCAGTACTCTTCGTCAAAAAGAAAACCGGTGAACTAAGGCTCTGTGTTGATTTCCGCGGCCTGAACAAGATCACGAGAAAAGACCGTTATCCACTTCCCCTCATTTCTGACCTACTTGACTCTGCGCGTTCTGCACGCCTATATACAAAACTTGACCTTCGTCATGCTTATCATCTAGTCTGTATAGCTGAAGGAGATGAATGGAAAACCGCATTCCATACCTGTTATGGATCTTTTGAATGGCATGTCATGCCATTTGGACTTACCAATGCTCCTGCGGCTTTCCAACGCTTTGTCAATGACATTTTTTCAGATATGCTTGATGTTTCCGTCATCGTCTACCTCGACGATATTCTCATCTACTCCGACAATCCCACGGAACACCGAAAACACGTGTGTGAGGTCCTACACAGGCTTAGAGCTAACAGGCTCTACTGTCATGGATCTAAGTGCAAATTTCATTGGGATTCCGTGGAATATCTAGGCTATATCCTCTCTCCTGAAGGCTTACGTATGTCCGAAGACAAAGTCAAGGCTATTGTTGATTGGCCAGTTCTGCGGAAGGTCAAAGATATCCAATCATTCCTTGGTTTCGCTAATTTCTATCGCCGTTTTATCCATGAATACAGCGAGATTGTGTTGCCCCTAACACGTCTCACTCGCAAGGGTATTCCATGGAAATTCGATGACAAATGCCTGGCTGCATTTAATGAGTTGAAGCAAGCATTCACTCATGCCCCTATCCTTACCCACTGGATTCCCGACCATCAGCTTGTCGTGGAAACCGATGCCTCTGACTATGCTATTGCTGCCATCCTTTCTATTTACCTTGAGGATGGTGAAATTCACCCTATTTCCTTCTTGTCCCACAGTCTCCACAGAGCCGAGCTCAATTATGATACCCATGATAAAGAGCTTCTAGCTATTTTTGAAGCCTTTAAATACTGGCGTCACTACCTCGAAGGCTCCACGGATTCCATTGACGTCGTCACAGACCATAAGAACCTTGAGTATTTTTCCACTACCAAGATTCTTACTCGACGTCAAGTACGCTGGTCTGAATTCCTTTCCCAGTTCAACCTAGTAATCTGGTTCCGACCGGGTAAGCTTGGTGGGAAACTGGATGCACTCACTAGACGATGGGACGTCTACCCTAAAGAGGGGGATAGTCAATATGCTCAAGTCAATCCTCACAATTTCCGCCCTGTATTTACCCAAGAACAACTTTCCACTTCTCTCCGCGCTACTTTTCTTGAAGGTCCCATACTCCGCGCTAGTGCTATCATGGACGTGGACAAGCTCCACTCTGATATCAAGCAAGCACAACCCACGGATTCTGCATTGACCGAAGGTTTTCGTCTTGCTTCTTCCCCTTCCAATTCCTCCCAGTGGTCCATGGACAAGTCAGGAATACTCTACCTTGACAATCGCATCTACGTCCCGGACTCCATGGATCTCCATCTTCATGTCTTACAGAACAATCATGATCATATCTTGGCAGGTCATTTCGGTCAAAATCAGATGCTTGAACTAGTCCGAAGGAATTATACCTGGCCACAGATGCGTGAATTTGTTCGCCACTATGTCAAGTCTTGCACTACTTGTGGTCATAACAAAACACCTAGACACCGTCCATTTGGCTTACTCAAACCCTTGCCTGTACTGGAATGCCCATGGGATTCAATCTCCATGGATTTCATTGAACAACTTCTGGATTCCAATGGATTCACTGCCATTCTTGTCATTGTCGACCGTGCAAGCAAGCAAGCCATTTTTATACCCACTCATGATACCATTAATTCTGTGGATCTCGCACAGCTTTTTGTTACCCATGTCTTTTCCAAGCATGGTGTTCCGAATCACATCACTTCTGACTGCGGATCCGAATTCATCTCCCAATTCACGTGTGCCCTCGCCAAGGCTCTCAATATGGAACTTCACTTCACTTCTGGTTATCACCCGGAGGCTGACGGACAAACTGAACACGCTAACCAAACCCTTGAACAATACATCTGTATCTATTGTTCATATCAACAAGACAATTGGGATACCTTACTACCCATTGCTGAATTCGCGTACAATAATGTTCCTAATGCCTCCACTGGAATCTCGCCATTCTTTGCTAATAAGGGATACCATCCTAGTATCACAGTGCATCCTGAACGTGATATCGCCTCCGCTCGGGCCCGTGACTTTGTAGTCAACCTCGACGATCTTCACCAATTCTTACGAGATGAAATTACTCACACTCAGTCTCGCTACAAATTCCAAGCGGATAAGCGACGGTCTCCTGCTCCAGATTTCAAAGTAGGTGACAAAGTCTACCTCAGTTCTAAGCACATTAGAACTACACATCCTACTGCGAAATTTTCTGAGAAATTCCTTGGACCGTTCGATATCATTGCCCAGCCTGGATCCCATTCTTTCACACTCAAACTCCCCACGGACCTCCGTTCCATTCACCCCGTATTCCACGTCTCACAGCTGGAACCCATGGAAACCAATGCCATTCCTAACCATACCCAACCACCTCCACCTCCAGTTGAAGTCGACGGTGAAGAGCAGTACGAGATCGCACAGATTCTCGACTCTAAGCTTGACCGTCAGTTCCGATGTCCACTACTCTACCATGTACAGTGGTTGGGTTACGAAGGCACTGATGAAGAATTTGCTTGGATCCCTGCTACAGAATTTTCCGCGGACGAATATATTGAAGATTTCCACCGTCGATACCCAGACAAACCAGGACCCCTATCCAAGGTCACCATCCGCAAAGCAGTACTCAAAACTATGCCTCCTGCTTCTTAACTTCCATCTCCATCAGATTCCTATGGATTCCGTTGTCCTAATTTCAAATTAAATTCTGGAAAACTATTGCAAATTGCCTTCCTAATTGGGAACGGAATCCGTCGGATCCATATTTTTGACTTCACTCCTATTTTGTCATCATATTTCAGACATCAAGAAAAAATATACATTTTCACCCCGGCGCAATACACTACTGTCTTGGTACAAACATCAAAACTAGGCGTCTGCGGATTTTCCAACTTCTTCCACCTCTCCATCCAAATGCCCTTCCTCTTCAAGCATCATCGCATCCAACTCCGCGATTCCAATGGATCCGGACCCAGGGAGCATACTCTCCCTGATCTCTTCCTCATCCAATTCCCCGTCGGAATCTTCCACCAAATATTCTTCAGCTCCTTTCAAAAATTTCTTCCATAAGCCCCATTCTGTGCGCCGGCCTCCGAGGCGGTAGAACTCTGTACAGGTCGTCCTAAACTTTTTGCTGGCCTCGATAGCCTTCTCCAGCCCATCGGCTCCGCGGCTTCTGCGCCATAATTCCATATTTGCTAGTTTGAATGGGTCTTGACCGTTAAATGTCTCCTCAGACATTACTCTTGCGTGCCACACTTGTGCAATGTCCTGATCCAAGCGCATCGTCATAGCCCGGCAGAGAGCCTCGGAATTCGCGCCCTCCATGCATAGTATCTCCTGATGCGATACCAACTATTCCTCCTCAGACGCCTTCAGAATAAAATCTCGTGGGTATTCGACTGCATCGTCAGGATGAAAATCGTCCACCAAATCTTCCATGCGGGATCCGACGGCCTCGAGCTTAGACTCCATCCTTTCGATTTTCATCTCCACCAGATCCATACGTGCGTGAAGGCTGTGGAGCAAGTCCAACACTTCGCCCATACCCGTGGAATCCGCTTCATCTGAAAAAACACATCTTGCCTTGCGTATTCAGCATCATTCGCAAGACCTTCTCTTTTTGCCTAAAAAACAACAGGAACCGTCGGCATGACAATGACCACATCGATCTAACCATCAGTCAGTTTGACCATGGAAACCGTCAGACGCTTACCTTTGCCATAAAATTCTTCATCCCCTCGCCCAGGCACAGGCTCAGTTTTCAACCTCTTGTAACTTTTTCCTTCAGTGCCTCTCTCCGACGGGCCTGCAGTAACGTCATCACTTTCTTCAACATACTCAGCCGACCGTACCTTCCATTTCTTCAATGGCGTCGCAACCAACTCTTTACCCTTTCCCTTTCGTTTTCTCTGGCTCTCAGCCAGTTCCTTTCTGGCCTTTGTTTTCGGGTCTTCATTGTCACCGTTGGTGGAATCCTCATCCTCCATTGGCTTCAACAGTGTATCCAACTCCTTTTGCCTCCCCACGGCCTCCGCAATTTCCCTCAACCTCTCCTGTTTCGCCTCCTCAAGCCGTTTTTCCTCGGCCTCTTTTGCAAGACGCTCCTCTTCCAACCTCCGTGCCTCCTCCACGGCCTTTTTCGCCTTCAAATCAGCCACCTTTCGGGCTCTCTCCTCGGCCTTACTTTTCGCCAACTCTGCGGCCTCCGCGGCCTTTTCAGCCTTGCGTTTTTCCACCTTCCAATTTTCATGAGCCTCAAGGGCTAACCGATATGCCTCGTCCTCAGTGTCGCAATCGTCGTAGAATGCTTTGAGCTCATTGGGGTCGACGTTATCCGGTGTAGGTGGGGTAACGTATGGCTCAGGAGTTTGCGACTGGTGGTATGAAGTCATCATCGTATCGGATAGTGAAGGAAAATTATTGAACTTAGAGATGGTGGAGGTTAAAGGACAGGAGGTGAAAATCACGTGATGTACCTGCACAAAATTCCACGCAGTACATTCAGTCATCGGGATCAGCGCTCTTGAGGGCAAGAACGCTAAGGGGGGGATACTGTAATGAGCATGCCGTGGACTCTGAGGACTTCAACCTTCAACTCATCCAACCGGCTCCAACGCACTCATCGGAATCCGATGGAATCCGATTCCTGGTTTCTATTCCATATTTCATATCTCTATTTCACATACTAATTTCACATATTCATTTATCACACCTAGAATCCGTTATGGTAGCGAGTAGGTGTTATATCGGAGTCCACAGAATACTTGACTCCTCCAGATACAGAATATTCCAGACTTATATTATTCTAGCCTCCAATTCCTTGGACTCCACAACAGTATATAAACTGTAGAATTAGCAGTACATACCTCAGTTCGAATATCAACTTGGTTTAGCCCAATACTCTCGTACTCACTATCTCTGGCCTTCAAGCCTAATCTCTCCCTCTTACTATAAGTCCGTGGACTCCGACTCTGTCAGGACTTCATCTTGATCCTACTTCATCTTGATCCCGCGGACTCTGTCTGTAATCTATCTTAGGGCTACAACCCAAGGGTGACGTTGCTAATAGCTTTGCCAAGCCCATGCACTCTGCAGAATCCTCGGCGTGCATTCTAATCCTTTCATCTATTGGCACAATCCTAACAGACCCTCCCCCAGACGACCCTACGAGTCGTCAATCCTGACGAACCCTCCGAGGCTACTGACACTGCCTCACTTGATTCATCAGAGAGAAGAAGAGTGGCTCCAGAATATGATTCAGAGGAGAGCTGAAGGAGGGCTCACCTACCAGGGGACCCACGACTTCACCACCCCTTCCAAACCCAGACAACCTACGACATACCTACGTCGACAATTACACTCTCCTCCTCTGATCCCGATTCCCCTGCCCCTGAGTCCCCTGAACCTTATGTCCTTCGAAGAAGAGGAGGAGAGACTCCATTCACCAGCCCCACCCCCTCCAGCTCAGCATCCACCCCGGCCTCGCTCGACTGCAATGACCCAGGGTTCTATGCTGAGCTCCAGCGACGACACTTATGAATCTGCTACATCGGGCGGCCTTCGTACCAGCGAAGAAGAAGAGCTGGAGAATCCCCGCTCGCATACAGCATTCGACAATGCGAGGAGGACCCAGATGCTCCCCCTCGAGATCCCAGGAGCAAGCAACATCTCGCTCTACGAGAGATCGAAAGTAGTCCCTTCCACCTGGGAACTCCAGACAGAGCCTGGCCGTCCATCTCCTTATCCCAGCGAGTGGCCCACAGAACCTACCGGTCCCAGGCCTGGGCCCTATAAAGGGCAGACTATCTACGAAGGGGAGGAGTGGACGAGATGCAGGAGGAGCACCAACATCGCTTCGGCCTCGTCCCCAATGAAGAGCTATGGTGGTATGAGCTCAACTACGGCCCCATACCAGGGGTACATGTCCCCGATTTACAGGCAAGAACAGAGCAGGAGGAGCAAGTCCTCAACCAACAATTGACAGCTATACTCGCTGCCTGGCGAAGAGATGAGGCTGACCACGCTGAGCTATCCTGAGTACAGGTGGCCCAGGCCAATGCCTGACTCGCCGCCAACTGACTGGAGGCACCAGAACTGGGCCTGGAAGGGGACGAGTAGACTCTTCGCAGGATCAGGAGAGGCAGGACCCAGCAACATCCCTGTCGATGTCGACCCCGAAGCGGAACGACGACGATGGGAGGAAGAAGAGGTGGAGGCCAGAAGGCAAGAGCACCGCAACCAGCAAGCAGCCTTCCCAGAGCTGGTCAATGACCTAGCCCAGAAGCTGCTCCAAGCAAGGAGCTTTGCACTCGCCAATGGCCTGCCCCTCCCCCCCGAATTAGAAGACCCTAACAGACGAAGAGGACATCCTGCTGCCCCGGCCCCCAAGCAATGGGGAAGCCCTACTCATCGAACTGATAGGTGGTCGGTCCCAAGACCACCACCCAAGAACAACCCCCCCGACCCACCGGACTGGCCATCAGGGGAAGCAGATGAACAAGCACCCTGGTTACAGGTGAAGCCGACCCTGATTCGGCTTCCCGCAGACTTCGAGGGAAAAGGTGATGGCATTCACCAATTCACTGGAGCCTGCGAAGAATACTTCTCGATATTCTGCCCCTACTACCCAACACATGCCAACAAAATATTATTCGCAACATCCTTGTTTGGCAAGAGACCCCAAGGCTGGTGGTCCCAATACCGCCTTCAGTTCCAAAGTGATACTGAGGGACGATACCAGTATTGCTCATGGGACGACTTCAAAGCCACCCTACAAGTCGAATACGGCAACCCTGCCCTCCAAGAAGTCATGGAGAAGCAGATGAATGATCTCAGAATGACTGGCACAGTGGCCGAATACTTCCGCAAGCTGGAAGAGTTGGCTCACCAAGCCGACCAACTCCGTGACCTGGGACCCCGAGGTGCCCTAGTCCGAGCTGTCCGATGAGGAGTCCCTGCCTCATACACCGACTCCATAGCCGATCTAGGAGTCATGATCCCATCTACATATGCAGAATGGAAACAACGCATATGCAGCATCTATGATGAGAAGGCCCAAAAGCAGGCCTTCGACCACATCAGCCACTACGACAAGTCAACCAAGGACAAACCTGCTGGTAATACCTCAAAAGGTAATACCAGCACAACAAGTTCCTCGGCCAACAAATCGGCCAGCAAAGGAACATCGGGATCAGGGTGGACCACCTATGGAGGAGCCAGGGAGCTGATGGATATAGACCACCTCAAGAAGGAGGGCAGATGCTTCAACTGCAGAGGGAAGGGGCACCTAGGAAAGGATTGCAAGAAGCCGAAGCGGCCTAGAGACCCGAAAAGTGGGCGATATATGACAGCCCAACTTCGCACCATGTTGACAGAAGCTGAAGAGCACGAGAAGGTCGAGGAGAAGATGCCCTCAACATCGAAGGTTGAGGAGGTAAAAGGCGAGGCCAAGAAGTGAGTGATTCTGTTAGGGCCGACTCTCACATGACTTGTAGTCAGGCAATTGCTAAGCTGTCTTGCATTCGGACAATCACTTAGACAGTGCCTTGGATGACTTCGAGGTGATGAAAGAGGCGCTTACTGGAGAAGCTCTTGGCAAGCGAGCAGACAAGTAAAGTTTATGTGTAGGTAAACCTTAGCTCGAAGCTGAGGTTGTACAGTGAAATCATAGCTACTTAAATACTAAAGAGTAAGTACTATTATTAGATACGAAAGTTTTATTGAAGCGGGGAGGCATGCAAGTCGGACGACAAGCACGCAAGATCATGCGTTGTCCATCATGAAAGATTTATCGAAGTTGATGGTGGTGATATGGTGGTGATAATGCATAAGCATGATTATGCCGATAAGATGAGATAAGACTAGAAAAATGAAAAAAGTCAATAAATCATAACATTACCCTCTCGTTAAGGCAGGCGTCCCGACTGCCCTAGGGTTCACTCGGTGGTTCCTCTTGTGCCTTTGTATACTCCTTCCTCCAATAGTCATTGATGTAGTCCCTCCAGTGTTTGTCATTTGGGGAGGGGTTTTCGACCCAGAAGGTCCTTCCATCTTTTCTGAGTACTTGGTAGGAGATGATATTGTTGACGTAGCGATGGTCCAGTATTTCTTTTAATGTCTTTTCCGATCTGTCGATGACCTTGTGTGCGGTCATGACAGCTCTTGTTTCAGAAATGCTGTCCTCGTAGTCTTGAATGGCTTCCTGGGCATTAGCCATATCGTCTTCTCGGACCCATGAATTATGCTCTCGGGTCCAACCTTTCCATTTGACAAAGTAGTCTGTGACTAATCTTGATTTTTGTCCCTTCTTTCCATGGACTCTGCATGTGCATGAGTCTAGGACTTCTTCGACCTCGTATTCTTCCTCATCTTCGATGAGGTCTGGCGGCGGTGGGGGGGGCTGTTCTTGATTGGGGAATGCCGGTGGTACGTAGGGTGTTAGAAGCTTCTCATTGAAGCGTGGGTGAATCTTCCAATGGGGTGGGAGTCTGAGTTTATAGGCGGAAGTGCCGGCTTTTTCCAGAATTAGGAACAGGCCAACGTGCTTGTCGTCGAGTTTCTTCTTTGGGCGGGGAAGGTGAAGATGGGTGGAGTCAAGCCATACTCGGTCTCCGATGGCATAGTCCACTGCATTTCGCTTCTTCTTGTCATATTGGGCTTTCATCTTTCCAGCTGCCTCCTCCAGTGCTTCCTTGGCTTGGCGGTGTACTTCCTGCATGTTTTCTGCAAACAACTTGGCTGACGGGTTGGTGAATGCGTTCGTTTGGATGGAGTCCGGTAGGACTCGGGGGTTAACTCCATAGTTTGTGAAAAAGGGGGTTTGCCTGGTGGTGGAGTGGATTCGGTTGTTGTGAGCGAAAGCTGCTAGTGCTAGCCATTCGTTCCAGTCGGTTTGGCGGTGATTGATGAAAATATGGAGGTATTTGTTGATTTCCTGGTTGGCCCGCTCGGTTTGGCCGTCAGTCTGGGGATGAAAGGCAGTGGATGCGTTCGGTGTGATGTCGAGGAGTTTGAGGAGTTCCATCATGAACTTTGAAACGAACTGAGGTCCTCGGTCGGAGATCACGGTCTTCGGCATCCCATGGTGGGCGTAGACATGATTGCGTAGTAGCTTGGCCCATCCTTCAGATGTCAGTTCGATATTACAAGCGATTGGGATGATCTCTTTGGAAAATTGGTCTACGACGACTAGGATGGCATCATATCCATTGGATTCCGGTAATCCAGTGATCATGTCCACGGATATGTGCGTCCAGGGTTCGGACAGGATTTCGTTAGGGTGAAGGGGGGCGGCCTTGGCGTGAGTATCTGTCTTTGTTCGCTGGCATGCTTCACATGCCTTGACATACTTCTCCACCATCTGTTTGAGTTTAGGCCACCAGAACTCTCTTTGAACAAGTTCTTTGGTCTTTTCGATCCCGGGATGTCCGGCCGTGATATGGTCATGATGGGAGGCAATGATTTCCCCTCTGAGCTTGTCGTCTCGGGGAACATAGATTCGGCCATCATAGTAAAGGAGTCCCTCCTTTTTGGATATGCCACGCTCATGGTCGAGGGAGTTTTGAATTCCCTGGTCCCACTTGTCGTGGTTGCGGGTGACGTCCTTCACATGCTGGTGAGTCTCGCTGATCGTGGGCATGATCATGGCCCGGAAGTGTTCGGGTTGAAGGACCACAACATCATCGTTATCCTTCTTCCCTTGGTCATGATCATCCCGTCAGCTGAGTAAGTCCGCTTTTCAGTTGGAAGTCCCGGGTTTATGGTGTAGCGTAAAGTGGTACTCAGCGAGTTCCGTGACCCATCGGGCTTGTCAGCGATTCAGCTTCTGGGGTTGGCGGAAGTACTGCAGATTTTGATGATCTGTCCAGATCTCAAAGTCTTCGGCTGTGCCCATTAGGTAGTGTCTCCACTCCTCCAGTGCGAGCATAATTGCGAGTAGCTCCTTGTCGTATATCTTGTAGTTACATTCGGTGACGGTGAGTGCTTTCGAGAGGAAAGCCACCAGCCTCCACTTGCCATCTTGTTCTTGGCTTAGGACAGTGCCTATGGCTCCTTTGCTGGAGTCTGCCTCTACACGGAATTGGCCTTTCTCCTTTGGTAGTGCTAGCACTATGTCCTCTGCCATCTGCTTCTTGAGTCGCTGGAAGGCCTCGTTCTGGGCAGTCCCCCAGGTCCAAGGGGCGTTGCCCATAAGCTGAGTCATCGGGCGTACGATCTTGGAGTAGTCCTTAATGAACTTTCGATAAAAGTTCGTGAAGCCCAAAAAGGATTGTAGTTTCTTTTTCTTGGTGGGTATGGGCCACTCTGTTACCCCTTTGACCTTAATGGGGTCCATCCGGACAGATCCTTCACTGATGATCATGCCAAGATATTCGGTTTCGAGTACCTCAAACTCGCACTTTTCCGCTTTAAGGAATAGCTTGTGCTCCCTGAGTCATTGAAGGACTCACCTGACTATTCGTCGGTGCTCCTGCAGGTCCTTGGAAAAGATCAAGATGTCATCGAGATAGATGGTAACCTTCCCCTCCATGATGAGATCGTGGAAGATGTCGTTCATCATCCACTGGAAGGTCACCGGCGAATTGGTCAGGCCAAAGAACATGACAGTTGGTTCGAAGAGGCCACGGTTGGTTCGGAAAGCCGCTTTGGCCTCGTCTCCTTGCTTGATCCTTACATTGTTGTAATCCCATCGGACGTCCAATTTGGTGAAGTACTTGGCTCCTCGAAGTTTGTCCATGAGCTCGGAGATGAGAGGAAGCGGATATCGGTTCTTGATAGTCATCTCGTTGAGCTTCCGATAGTCTTGGACAGGTCAGAGGGAGCCATCCTTTTTCTTAACAAAGAAGAAAGGGGATGCGAAGGGGGACTTGGATGGGCGGATTCGTCCCGACTCCAAGTTTTCATCAAGGAATTTATCCAGCTCTTCCTGTTCATGTCAATTGAGCGGGTACACCTTGCAGTCAAGCATAGACTTGGCATTGGGGATCAGCTCGATTGCATGATCCCAGGGCTTGCGGTTGGGTAACTCGTCGAAGTTCTCCTTGGAGAAGAGGTCTTCGAATTTGTGGTATTGGGGCGGTACCATTTCTTCGAAAGTCTTCTTGGCCTTTCCTTCAGCGGCCCTGGTGGCTAGGTCATTGGCATGATGTACTGCGCAAATTTCTAGCTCCTCCCTGAGGTCGACCATTAGGATGGTTTCGCCTTCCTCTAACTCTTCATCCCACGGGTCCTCTGGATCGGCATCTGGCAATGGGAATGGGTTTTTTTGACATTGGCATCGGGCAAAGATGATTTTGCCTGTGGCCCAATTGATGACCGGGTTGTGACGGAGAAGCCAGTCATGTCCGAGAAAGATATCTCCCTTGCCAATGTTTGTGACAGCAAAGTTGATCCTTTCAGAGTGACCTCCGATGGTCATTCATACTTCTATGAACTCAGTGATTTCCCCTGCCTTATTGCATGTTCCATCAGCATTGTACATGGAGATTGGGGCTGGTGTGGGTCAGGTGATGAGTCCATACTTCTTTACGTAGTTTTCACTTATGGTACTCCCAGTGCATCCGCTGTCCACTAAGGCCTGAGCCTTGAGGGTTTGGTGATTTTCCAGTGTCTCGAGCTGTACATCGAGGAACAGCTCTCGGACACCTTTAGTGGAGACTCGGCATTGATATCAAATTGGTTGGCTTAATTTGTAGAGCTCTTCCCGGGCCCATTCCCCTCCCTTCCTTAGTGAGGCGAGAAGTTCATCATCGATCTTGTTGACCTTTTCCTTATGGGCCCAGAGATGGAGCGAGGTGAGGGCTTCCGAATCTGTGCGTGCTTCCCTGATGGCCCGAAGGGTCCAGTCCACATGCCAAATGGCTTGGACCAGGTGGACTTCGGGGTGGAAACACTCACTGGGGCTGATTCAGAATGCCTCGCCCTCAACGGTTCTTCTTCCTTCTTCTCTTGTGCCTTTGCCTGGGACATCTTAAAGGACGTGTCATCTTCCTCGTCAGGTACCTCGATGACAGTAGTATTCCGGGCCCATGAGCATCGCGCATCCGATGCTGGAACCCCGCTTGATCCTTCGAGGGGTCTCCCTAGTTGGGGCATGCTCCTTCCCTAGGGATTGCCCGCTGCCGGCTACTTCATCAGGAATCAGGGGTTTGGGGAGCAGGTCGCTCCTGGAGTGGTCGGAAGGCTCATCAGGACGAACGAAAGGAGTCGTGCACATCGCGTTCCTGTCGCATGAACCGTACTCCCATGTTACTCCTGGGTCCTTTGGTGCCTGTCCCGAATCCCTATCCTTGCTTGATTGACTGCCTTCTTCCTTTTGGGTCATGGACAAAAGGGGTGCCTTCTCGATTGGCATGGAGTCTCCGAGAGAATGACGAGGGCTGCTACCTTTCATTTCTTCTTCCAGGTGGGGGGAGAGGGGGTCGTGTATCTGCAACGGTCCTCGAGCGCGAGGCGAATCGTTGCGAACATGGTCGACAGACATCGACCTCATACACCTGCCTTCGTCTTGAGTTTTCCATTCAGCGACGATGGGCTTGGCTGGTTCAGGGAGCACCTCCTTCGTCTCTAAGGACTGGGAGATCCCCGACATTGTTCGGATGAACTCTGGTCCCCATCAAGTCTGAAGGTCCTGGAGGGTGAGGAGTTCTGGGACAGAAAGTGTGAGCGAGGGAGGGGGATGAGTCTCTCTTCGCTTCTGGGGGATTTTATATCTTTCTTCAGGCAGAGCCTGAATGGGTTGTGATTCTTTTCGGGTGGTCTCGGGGGAAGTGATCAAAACTGGTATATTCGAATGCACTAAAACTGTAGATGTACATAATGATGTAATACAATCAGATGAAGTCCACACAGCGGGACCCGATGACTGACCACCCAGAGAGGAGGATTGGGCTGAGAGAGTGGAATCACTCACTTCTCAGCCTTGCCTTTTACCTCCTCGATCTTCATTGTCAAGGGCGTCTTCTCCTCGACCTTCTCGTGACTATGTCCATGTTCCTCCTTATCGTGCTCTTCTGCTTCCGTGAGCATGCTGCGAAGTTGTGCCATCGTATATTGCCCGCTTTTCGGGTCTCTAGGCCGCTTCAGCTTCTTGCAATCCTTTCCTAAGTGCCCCTTGCCTCCGCAGTTGAAGCACCTGCCTTCCTTCTTGAGGCGGTCTATGTCCATCGGTTCTCTGGCTCCTCCATAGGTGGTCCATCCTGAACCCGACGACCCTTTGCTGGCCGGTTTGTCAGCCGAGGAACTTGTCATGCTGGTATTACTTTTAAAGGTATTACTGGTGGGTTTGTCCTTGGTCGACTTGTCGTAGTGGCCAATGCGGTCGAAGGCGGTCTTTCGGGCCTTCTTGTCGAAGATGCTGCATATGCGTTGCTTCCATTCCGCATATGTCAAGGGGATCATGACTCCTAAGTCAGCGATGGAGTCGGTGTAGGAGGCGGGTACACCTCGTCGGACAGCTCAGACTAGGGCACCTCGGGGTCCCAAGTCGCGGAGTTGATCAGCTTGGTGGGCCAATTCTTCCAGCTTGCGGAAGTATTCAGCTGCCGTGCCGGTCATTCTGAGATCATTCATCCACTTCTCCATTACTTCTTGGAGGGCGGGGTCTCCATATTCGACTTGTAGGGCGGCTTTGAAGTCGTCCCATGAGCAGTACCGGTATTGTCCTTCAGCGTTGCTTTGGAACTGAAGGCGGTACTGGGACCACCATCCTTGGGGTCTCTTGCCGAAGAGGGAAGTGGCGAAGAGGATTTTGTTGGCATAGGTGGGGTAGTATGCTCGGAATATTGAAAAATATTCCTCGCAAGCTCCTGTAAATCGGTGGATATCGTCCCCTTTTCCTTCGAAGTCGGTGGGGAGTCGAATTAGAGTGGGCTTCACCTGTAGCCAGGGAGCCTGATCGTCTGCCTCCCCTGAGGGCCAGTCTGGTGGTTCGGGGGGATTGTTCTTGGGTGGGGGTCGGGGAACTGACCATCTGTCAGTTCGATGAGTTGGGCTCCCATACCTTCTAGGGGCAGGAGCGGCGGGGCGTCCTCGATGTCTGTTTGGGTCTTCTAGTTCGGGGGGGAGTGGCAGTCCATTGGCAAGTGCGAAGCTTCTTGCCTCCAATAGTTTCTGGGCTAGGTCAGCAGTTAGCCCCAGGAAAGCTGCTTGCTTGTCTCGGTGCTCCTGCCTCCTGGCTTCTGCCTCTGCTTCCTCCCGCTGTCGTCGCTCTGTTTCGGGGTCGATGTCAACGGGGATGTCCATCGGCCCTGCCTGTCCTGACCCTGCGAAGAGTCTACTCGTCCCCCTCCAGGCCTGGTTCTGGTGTCTCCAGTTGATCGGCGGCGAGTCGGGCATTGGCCTGGGCCACCCATACTCAGGATAGCTTGGCGCAGTCAGCCTCATCTCTTCTCCAGGTAGTGAGTATAGTTGCCAGTTGTCGGTTGAGGACTTGCTCCTCCTGCTCGGTCCTTGCTCGTAAATGGGGGACATGTACTCCTGGTATGGGGCCGTAATTGAGCTCATACCACCATAGCTCTTCATTTGGGATGAGACTGAAGTGATGTCAGTGCTCCTCCTGTGTCTTGTCCACTCCTCCTCTTCGTAGGTAGTCTGCTCTTCAGAGAGCCCAGGCCTGAGATTGGTAGGTTCCATGGGCCATTCGCTGGGATAGGGAGAGGGACGGCCAGGCTCTGTCTGGAGTTCCCAAGTGGAAGGGACTACTCTCAATCTCTCGTAGAGCGAGGCATCGCTCGCTTCTGGGATCTCGAGGGGGCGCATCTGGGTCCTCCTCGCGTTGTCGAATGCTGTATGCGAGCGGGGATTCTCCAGCTCTTCTTCTTCGCTGGTACAAAGGCCACCCGATGTAGCAGATTCATAAGCGTCGTCGCTGGAGCTCAGCATAGAACCCTGGGTCATTGCGGTCAAGTGAGGCCGGGGTGGATGTTGAGCTGGAAGAGGTAGGGCTGGCGAACGGTGTCTCTCCTCCTCCTCTTCGAAGGATATAAGGTTCAGGGGACTCGAGGGTGGGGGAATCGGGATCGGAGGAGGAGAGTACAATTGTCGACATAGGTGTGTCGAATGTGGTCTGGTTTCTGAAGGGGCAGTGAAGTCTAGAGGGCCCTGGTAGGTGAGCCCTCCTTCGGTTCTCCTCCGAATCATATTCTGGAGCCGCTCTTCATCTCTCTGATGAATCAAGTGAGGTGGTGTCGGTGGCCTCGGAGGGTTCATCAGTATTGACGATCCATAGGGTCGCCTGGGGGAGGGTCTCACTATCTGGTCGGGGCTGGGCGACCTCGGTCATAGGTATCTGTCGGAGGCTTCACTCCAATTCTCTCCTGGCATCCTCCAGGGGTTCCGTTCCAATTCCGTGATAGGCTCTAATGAGCTCCTCGATACTTCCCTCGAAAGAGGAGGTATTTCTGGCATTCTCAGAGGAGTGCCAGGTTCCAGAAGGGCCAGCCACTGGGCTTGGCATTCTTCCTCTTCGTTCGATGAAATAGTTGGCGAGGGGGCCCTGAAGGTCCCAGGTCAGCGACTCTGGGGGTGTCTCATAGGACTCCTGTCCATAGATGGCATAGTTCGTGGGGTACGCCGGAACATTGTAGGGGGGGTTGTAGAAGTGGGGGAGTGTCAGGGGTGGATAGATTAGTTGTCCTCTTTGAAAGGTAATTCCGTGGTGTTCAAACCACTCTCTGTTTCTGTAGTAGATGGTCACAACTGCAGTCGTTGTTCCTATTACTCCTGCTATCGTGAAAAGGATCACAGCAAGGGTATTCGTTGTTCCTTCGGAAATGTCAGGGGTTTGTTGTAGGGGCATACGGAATCCTTCCTGCGTCTGGCGTCGTGGAAGGATGAGGGAAGCTTCGAGCTAATTGTTAGGGCCGACTCTCACATGACTCGAAGTTGGGCAATTGCTAAGCTGTCTCGCATTCGGACAATCACTTAGACAGTGCCTTGGATGACTTCAAGGTGATGAAAGAGGTGCTTACTGGAGAAGCTCTCGGCAAGTGAGCAGACAAGTAAAGTTTATGTGTAGGTAAACCTTAGCTCAAAGCTGAGGTTGTACAGTGAAATCATAGCTACTTAAATACTAAAGAGTAAGTACTATTATTAGATACGAAAGTTTTATTGAAGCGGGGAGGCATGCAAGTTGGACGACAAGCACGCAAGATCATGCATTGTCCATCATGAAAGATTTATCAAAGTTGATGGTGGTGATATGGTGGTGATAATGTGTAAGCATGATTATGCCGATAAGATGAGATAAGACTAGAAAAATGAAAAAAGTCAATAAATCATAACAGATTCCACTTCCTCGGCCCAATCCTCCTCTCTGGGTGGTCGGTCATCAGGTCCTGCTGCGCAGACTTTACCCAATTGTAATACATTTTTATGTACGTCACTGTTATCTACACATTCGAATATACCCGCCTTGATCGCTTCCCCCGAGACCACCCTCAAAGAATCACAAAAAAATCAGACTCTGCCTGAAAAAACATATAAAATCCCCCAGACATGAAACGAACCCCATCCCCCTCCCTCGCTAACCCTCTCTGTCCCAGAACTCCTTACCCTCCAGGACCTTCAGACTCGATGGGGGCCAGAGTTCATCCGAACAACGTTGGGGATCTCCCAGTCCTTAGGGATGAAGGAGGTGCTCCCCAAACTGGCCGAGCCCATCCTCGCTGAACAGGAACCTCAAGACGAAGGTGGAGACATGAGCCTGATGCCTGTTGACACCATCCGCAACAATTCGCCACGTGCTCGAGGACAGTCACAGAAACACGGTCCCCTCTCTCCCCGCCTGGAAGCAGAAGTGAGAGATTGTGCCCCCTGTCTGTCTCCTGAAGGCGTTACACCAGTCGAGAAGGCACCTCTTTCGTCTACGACCCAAAAGGAAGAAGACAGTCAATCAAGCAAGGATAGGGATTCAGGACAGGCGCCGAAGGACCCGGGAGTAATGTGGGAGCACAGTTCATGCAACAAGAACACGACGCTCACGGCCCCTTCTGTCCTAGACGGACCTTTCAGACAATCCCGGAGCAACCCGCTCCCCAAACCCCCAATTCCTGATGAAATAGCCAGCAGCGGACAATCCTTGGGGAAGGAGCATGCCCCAACCAAGGAGACTCCTCAAAGGCCCCCAACCGTCGAAGGATCAAGTGGGATTCCAGCATCGGATGCACGATGCTCATGGGTCTGGAAGACCACCCTCGTCAAAATCCTCGATGAGGAGGACGACACCGCCTTCAAGATGATGCAAGACCGAGAACGAGTCAAGCGGGAAAAGGAAGGGACCAAGGGGCTTCTCCCCTTGTTCCAGGAGCAAGAGAAGCAAGAAGAAGAACCGTTGAGGGTGAGGCATTCCGAATACAGTCCAGTGAGTGTTTCCCCCCCGAAGTCCACCTGGTTCAAGCCATTTGGTGCAGACTGGACCCTTCAGGCTGTCAGGGAGGCACACACAGATTCAGAAGCCCTCGCCGCACTCCATCTCTGGGCCCATAAGAAGAAGGTCAACGAGATTGACGATGGACTTCTCGCCTCGCTTCAGAAGGGAGGAGAACGGGCACGAGAAGAACTCTATGAATTGAGCCAACCCATTCGATATCAGCGCTGAGTGTCCACAAAAGGCATACGAGAGCTATTCCTCGATGTACAGCTCGAGACGCTAGAAAACCGCCAAACCCTCAAGGCTCAGGCCTTAGTTGACAGTGGATGTACGGGGAGTACCATAAGTGAAAACTACATCAAGAAGTATGGGCTCATCACCCAACCGGCGCCTGCCCCGATCTCAGTATACAATGCCGACAGCACCCGGAACAAGGCAGGGGTGATCACCGAGTTCGTTGAAGTACAAATGACTATAGGAGGGCACAGTGAGAGGATCAACTTCACCGTCACCAACATCGGCAAAGGAGATATCTTTCTTGGTCACGACTGGCTCCTTCGTCACAACCCCATCATCAATTGGACCACTGGCAAGGTCATCTTTGCATGGTGTCAGTGTCAAAAGAACCTGTTCCCGCTTCCTGATGCTGACCCAGAAGATCCATGGAACGAGGAATTGGAGGAGGGCAAAACCATCTTAATGGTCGATCTCAGAGAGGAGCTAGAAATTCGCGCAGTGCATCATGCTAATGACCTAGCTGCCAAGGCTGCCGAAGGAAAGGCCAAGAAAACCTTTGAAGAAATGGTTCTGCCCCAGTATCGCGAGTTCGAAGACCTCTTCTCAAAGGAAAACTTTGATGAGCTACCAGAACGCAAGCCATGGGACCACACGATCGAGCTGATCCCCAATGCCAAGTCCACCCTTGACTGCAAGGTTTATCCACTCAATTGCCATGAACAAGAAGAGTTGGATAAATTTCTTGACGAAAACCTGGAATCCGGACGAATATGCCCATCCAAGTCCCCCTTCACATCCCCTTTCTTCTTTGTCAAAAAGAAGGATGGCTCCCTCCAACCCGTACAGGACTATCGCAAGCTCAACGAGATGACAATCAAGAACTGGTATCCACTACTGCTCATCTCCGAACTCATGGATAAGCTCCATGGCACCAAGTACTTCACCAAGCTGGATGTCCGATGGGGCTACAATAACATCAGGATCAAACAAGGAGACGAGGCCAAGGCCGCTTTCCGGACCAACTGAGGACTGTTCGAACCCACCGTTATGTTCTTCAGGCTGACCAACTCACCCGCGACCTTCCAGTGGATGATGAACGACATCTTCCATGACCTTATCATGGAAGGCAAGGTGACGATCTACCTGGATGACATCCTTATTTTCTCCAAGGATCTCCAAGAACACCAATGGATTGTCAAGAGGGTACTTCAACGCTTAAGAGAGCACAAACTCTTCCTCAAAGCGGAAAAATGCGAGTTCGAAGTCCTTGAAACCGAATACCTCGGCGTCATCATCAGTGAAGGCTCTGTCTGGATGGATCCCGTGAAGGTCAAAGGCATTTCGGAATGGCCCATGCCCACAAAGAAAAAGGAACTCCAATCGTTCTTGGGCTTTACGAACTTCTATCGGAAGTTTATAAAGGACTATTCCAAAATCGTACGACCGATGACCCAACTCACTGGCAATGCTCCCTGGACCTGGGGGGCAGCTCAGAACGAAGCATTCCAACGTCTGAAGAAGCAAATGGCAGAGGATGTGGTGCTCGCACTACCCAAGGAGAAGAGACGGTTCCGAGTGGAAGCCGACTCCAGCGAAGGGGCTATAGGCGCAGTCCTGAGTCAAGAACAGGATGGAAAGTGGAGACCAGTGGCCTTCCTGTCAAAAGCCCTCATGGTAACCGAACGGAACTACGAGATCTATGGCAAGGAACTCCTAGCCATCATGCTCGCACTGGAGGAATGGAGACACTACCTCATGGGAGTGGCTGAAGATTTCGAGATCTGGACAGATCACCAAAACCTTCAGTATTTCCGCCAACCACAAAAGCTTAACCACCGACAAGCTCGGTGGGTCACTGAACTTGCCGAATACCATTTCACCCTGCACCATAAACCAGGCGCCTCCAATCAAAAGGCTGACCTCCTCTCTCGCCGAGATGATCATGACCAAGGCAAAAAGGACAATGATGATGTCGTGGTCCTACAACCTGAACATTTCCAGGCAATGATCATGCCCACCATCAGCGAAACTCACCAGCGTGTAAAGGATATCACTCGCAACCACGATAAGTGGGACCAGGGAATTCAAAACTCCCTCGACCATGAGCGAGGCATATCCGAGAAGGAGGGACTCCTTTACTATGACGGATGGATCTACGTTTCCAGAGACGACAAACTCAGAGGCGAGATCATTGCCTCCCACCATGACCATATCACGGCCGGACATCCTGGGATCGAGAAAACTAAAGAACTCGTTCAAAGAGAGTTCTGGTGGCCAAAACTCAAACAAACAGTAGAAAAATACGTCAAGGCATGTGAGGCATGTCAACGGACAAAGATGGACACCCACCCAAGGGCCGCCCCTCTCCACCCCAATGAGGTCCCCTCCGAACCATGGACCCACATATCTGTCGATATGATTACTGGATTGCCCAAATCCAATGGCTACGATGCCATTCTAGTAGTCGTCGACAGATTCTCCAAGGAGATAATCCCAATCGCTTGCAATGTGGAACTCACATCGGAGGGATGGGCCAAATTACTGCGCGACCATGTATACGCTCGACACAGAATGCCCAAGACCGTGATCTCAGACAGAGGACCCCAATTCGTTTCAAAGTTCATGATGGAACTTCTCAAACTCCTTGATATCACACCGAACGCATCCACTGCCTTCCACCCCCAAACCGACGGCCAAACCGAACAGGCCAACCAGGAGATTAATAAATACCTACGTCTCTTTATCAATCACTGACAAACTGACTGGAGCGAATGGCTTGCATTGGCAGCATTCACTCACAACAATCGAACACATTCGGCTACAGGCCAAACACCCTTTTTCACCAATTATGGGACCCATCCCTGCGTCCTGCCAGACTCCGTCAAATCGACCACTTTCACCAATCCATCGGCCAAATCGTTCACAGAAAACATGCAGGAGGTACATCGCCAAGCCAAGGAAGCACTAGAAGAAGCGGCCGGAAGGATGAAGGCCCAGTATGACAAGAAAAAGAGAGATGCTGTAGACTATGCCATCGGAGACCGAGTATGGCTCGACTCTACTCACCTTCACCTCCCTCGCCCCAAGAAGAAACTCGATGACAAGCGTGTTGGCCCATTCCTGATCCTAGAAAAAGCTGGCACTTCTGCCTACAAACTCAAGCTTCCACCTCATTGGAAGATCCACCCATGTTTCAATGAGAAACTCCTAACACCGTACGTACCACTGGCATTCCCCAATCAAGAGCAGCCCCCTGCACCACTGCCAGACCTCATCGAAGATGAGGAGGAATACGAGGTTGAAGAAGTCCTAGACTCACACACATGTCGAGTCCGTGGAAAGAAGGGACAGAAATCACAACTAGTCACAGACTACTTTGTCAAGTGGAAAGGCTGGACCCGAGAGCATAACTCATGGGTCTGAGAAGACGATATGGCTAACGCTCAAGAAGCCATTCAGGACTACGAAAACAGTATCTCCGAGACAAGAGCTATCGTGACCACATGCAAGGTCATTGACAGATCCCAAAGGGCAGTCAAGTGAATAGTCGATCGTGACTATCGCAAAAACCAAACCACAGGTGGATGGAGCATGTTCTACCAAGTAGAATGAACAGACAGGAAGAAGTTCTGGATTGAAGAACCCAACTGAGAGGTCTGGAAGACGTTCATTGACAACTACTGGGAAAGGGAGAGCGAAAAACAGGTCACAAACTGCATACTCTGCAACCAAGAAGAGGAAGACAACGAACCCTAGGGCAGTTGGGACATCTGCCTTAATGAGAGGGTAATGTTATGATTTATTGTACAACCTCAGCTTCGAGCTAAGGTTTACCTACACATAAATCTTACTTGTCTGCTCGCTTGCTGAGAGCTTCTCCAGTAAGTGCCTCTTTCACCACCTCGAGATCATCTGCGGCATTGCATAAGTGATTGTCCGAACACGAGACAGCTTAGCAATTGCCCGACTTCGAGTCATGTGAGAGTCGGCCCTAACACATTGTGATTGGAAGTGATGGAGCTGGAAGGTGTGGGCAAACAGACAGGGCAGACCCAGAGGGAAGCTGTTCTTCAATCCTAGCAACCATGTCAAGGTGAGTACTCATTATATGTTGCATGCACTTTCACTTAACGTTTATTTTATTTTATTTTTTTGCAGGTGATTTAGTTGGGCATTTGACAGTACAAGCTTATATATGACGAGTCTAGGCTGGATATTCTTGTAACAGCTGCATTGCTTTGCACAATTTGAGATATAGGTGGTGTTGGAAGTGGAACCTGTAAGCATTTGTCTTTGATGGTGTTGGCACCTTATTGATGAGACATTGAATGGCATGTGTCCTCTATACCAAACCATGTCAGAAGCTATCTCAACCCAGGCTAGCTTTCTTTGGGGTCAAGTGTATCCTGTATGTTTTGCTGGCACACAAATTTCAGAGTGGATAACAAGATTAATAGTGAAGGGTGCATGTCGTTTATCATCAACTAAATCGAACATTCATCTGACAATGCTGCAATACAGATATTATCACTTCATGCTGTGGTAACATCGACCAAGGTTGGATTTGAACAGTAATAAACAGTACATTGGATAGAGAGGGTAATAAAAAAATTAAAATAAAAAAAACATAGGACTCAGATTTGCTGCTCATATGAATTGGCCCACACCAACTAGTACTCTTTCCAGCTGGCAGCCTATCTAACATATTCTCGAGATCCTCTTCTCTTCGTTTTCGACATGCCAGCCTTGAGATGCTTACAAGCATGCTCCTCCACCTCAAGGTCTCCTGAGGTGCAATACTGGAGAACCGTATGCTCGATAATGCAGAGGAAATACTGTGAACCATTTCCTGGTCTGGTCTGGACGCAAAAGAAGAAATGCAGCAAGGACTGATGTAATGCCTCGAAGGAGTCCTAGTTAGTGTCTAATGGGTGCACTGACTGGGCAAATCCAGCATCAAATCCTTCTTGCAAAGTGGCCTCTTTGCCTTGTTGTGATACCATGAGACCTGGTCTAGATTCAATAGCTGTAATAAATTCAGTTGAAAAATTATATACATTTGTGAGTTCTGAAGACATCTTGTTCCATTCTGCTTTGCCTACATATAAATCCAAAGCCACTTCTTCATCCCAGTCCATCAGAAAAAAGGCTTTTGCTACATAACACACTGTCAGCGCTACATAATGTTACCCCAGGTACATAGCTCGGATAGCATGCTGCCAGTGCTATGTAGCATCAGTAGTGGTCCATAGCTTCATGCTTCGAGTACATACCAGCATATAGTATTCAATCCTTCAAGTCTAGATTTCATGATTCTCACAGAAGAAGATACAGCAAGAATCTAGGATATTGTCGCTGGTGAACTGTGGATCAATAATACACCCAGAATATGGAGAAAGGTGACAGCTATGAGAAATGTATGTAATTGGAATTATAGATGCACTTGGGAGACCACCTCAGATAGTAGATGTCAGTTAGATGATCTAACTACATCAGAAACTGATTGGTAGCATGGAAGAAAGGTTGACTCAGTACAGCACAGCAGGGTGACTTGAGTTGTTGTGAAATAAGTTATTGCCCTTTCGAGAAAAGTTGGCAGTGAGGCTGCAACCAAACAAATATCTGCAGTTTTGTCTCAATCTTCGATGAGCCATATCTCGCTCAATTCTTGACTGTTTCCTTCAAAATTAGGATCATTCAAAGCCGATTTTCGTCTACTATAATGCCCCATACTATTTTTTTTTTATAAACACAATGTAGTACTATAATCAACATTTTAACCATCTTCTTCAAGGGTCTGCAAGCCATAGCTCGTTGAATAGAATCTTGGCAGCCTTCATTTCTATATGTAGGGCACATATTTATGTTCAGGTAGATGGCCCCAGTATTATTTCCATTGGATATATCTCCTAGTGCATAATATTCAGAGTGGTAGTCTGACCCTTTTCAAATTTCTTCATTTTTGACAGTCAGCACCTTCTCCTGCTCGATATGACACTGTATTGAACACTGTTTGACTATGAAAGAAATTTACATTTATATCTACCACTGTTAACACACTCTTGGCACCTTGTAACTCCTTCCTAAGGCAAGGGGGTACCGAAATCAAAAAAAGACAGTGGGTCAATTAATTATTTTTATGCATCAGTGCTGGACCTACCTACCTTCATATGACCATTATGATGTCATATTGCCTAATATAGCTCTATTTTCGCACTTTTTGGTTTATTTTCTGTGCAAAGATACCTGCACAATGGACATTTCAATGTTTTCAATATAATCTGTATCTCATTGGACTCAGACTTCAAAATTAGTCCATTAAAGTGCATGACATCATGAGGATTGACTCATCAAAGCATATGACATCACTGCAATGCAGTAAGCATTGACCAAGCTTCAGTGAAGATGTCTGGAATACCAGTTACTGTATTATATTCCCAAAGGTGGATAGAATGTACTTTAGTATATTTTTCATAAAGACTTATCAAAAATGTGCCCTCAAAACCTCAGCTTTAGACCCAAATAGGGGGGGTCAGCTTTTTTTTTTCATGACATCCAGCTGGACCTACCTACCTACCCAGTGTGCTAGGCCATGATTCCGGTACCCCCTTGTCCTAAGGTGCTGCTGCATGACTGTTCCTCTTTTCTGGTAGTCTGAAAGAATGTGTTCAATTGTATGCCGTTTTTGACCAGTCTGCAGGATTATATCTTCAAGGTGATGTGTATGAGCCATAGTAAGAATAGTGTCATGGAGATCATCAGATAATGGCTTTCCATGAGGCATGATGGTGGTAAGAGAAAGACAGTGGTGCTGGCTAATCAATCAGAGTGGTCTTGAGGTTCATACACAAGTGGTCTCAAATTTTGGGCTGGAGCCATCTACCTGAACATAAATATGTGCCCTACATACAGAAATAAAGGCTGCCAAGATTCTATTCAATGAGCTATGGCTTGCAGACCCTTGAAGAGGGTGGTTAAAATGTTGATTATAGTACTACATTGTGTTTATAAAAATAGTATGGGGCGTTATAGTAGACAAAAATTGGCTTTGAATGATCCTAATTTTGAAGGAAACAGTCAAGAATTGAGTGAGATATGGCTCATCGAAGATTGAGACAAAACCGCAGATATTTGTTTGGTTGCAGCCTCACTGCTAACTTTTCTTGAAAGGGCAATAAGTCCATTTCGATCTCTGATCAAACTCTGATGGCCCATGTGATTCAACAAAATGATCATGCCATTGTTGGTTTCCAACCATGTTCTCTCTCCACCATCAAGCTCAACAACAACAATGGCGGTAAGAAATTTTGTTTGCACTCAATATCTTCTTTATTGCTGACATTGTTCTGTTGATAGATTCTGAAATCAATGTGCAGTACTCAGGCTGCCCAAGTCCTGGTGAGGTCAGCTCTTTCTTTTTCATCCACATTTCCCTTCTTTGACAAGCTCGACAGGTCAGACACTCACCTAGGCCAGCAAGATGTACATGAAAACCCAGTCCATTGTCCAACAGTATGCTCATCCCATTGTAGTCATTTGCATGTGCTGATGCCTTTCAGATTTTATGAGCAGTATGTTGGAATGCATCATGTTTGTAGGCATTGTGTAGGTCTTGGCAGGTGAGACATGCATCTGATCAAAAGGTAGCCTTGAGTGGCATGGAGGTTGGATGTAATTGCACAGGTGCAGGTTTGGGGCAAGTCTTGGTACATTCAACATCTTTCTCTGACTGTCTCACACTGACTAGGGTTAGCAGTAGGTCTTTTCTATACAACAATGGCCACATTCAATTTAATGGGACGTACCTTGACATCCCAATAACCTGTGCTGCCTGTGATGCCATCACAGCACTATGCTGGATTCACCAGACTTGGTTGGACAGCAGACTTGGTGCAGAAGACATGTAAAGGCACAATTGAAAATCGCTGCACACATGGAGGGTCCTATGTGGAGTGCAAGATGTGTATCACAGGCTCTCGGACAAGATTGAAGGATGGAAAGCAGTTGAGCTAGGGAGGTCACATATAATGGCGCTAAAGTCTATACACAGCTGCAGGTTTCACTCAAGTGTCTGGTACGTCCAATGCCTTTCTCTGTCTGTTTCACACTGACTTAGAGACCTTCACGATTGCGTACCCGGGTACATCCGCATCCGTGGCACAGATACTCGCACCAACAAGGCCATACCTGCCATCCGTGGCGACATCCGTCCCACGGATGACTCGACCCACAGTGTGGGTACCCGTATCCGTCGCAGGTACCTGTGGGTACCAGTACTGTAAAACCCAGAACCCAACTCAGATCTGGGCTCCAGGCTACAGGTTCACTCAGGTTCATAAACTTACAGTGTCTTGATGCTCACAGATACACTACAGTGTAGAACAAGGAATGATGAGACAATAGAATGAAGGAAGGGGGAGAAGGGGGGAGGGGGATGATGACAAGGATAGCACTGCGAATGGTGAGGGGATGGGGGTTGTGTTAGGGGTTGATGAAAAGATACCAAAAATAGTTTTGAGATGATCCAAGAATCAAAGGAAATGATGGAAAAGCGAATGAGATATGAATAAAACAAAATGATGGGAGGGGGGGGTGACAAGGTGGGTGTCGCACTGCAAGCAGCAATGGAATGGGGTCATGTTAGGGGTCGTTGAAAGGTACTAAAAAATGCTTTAAGATGATCCAAAAATTGAAGGAAACAATGGAGAAACGAACGAGATATGAATAAAACAAAGTGATGGCAAGAGGTGGCACTGATGAAATTGATAAGAGGGCAGCGAGTCCAGATCATGGTAGATCTAGGAGGTCATGGATGCATCAGAATGCCTTGAAAAAAGATGTTATGAACATACCAGACATATGGGGGTGCACCCAACTGATCCTATGACAGCTCATACCTGCTCCGAGTTTCCTCCCAGAAAGATCACCTAATATCTCCACAACGATGTGGCCGATTTCAGCGGTCAAGGGGTCGTTTTAAAGCTCCTAATTAGCACCTTTCAAACGATCCTAAAACTGAGGAAAACGGTTGAAAAACAATGGAGAAATCGTCGTCACAAAATGCGGACCTGATTGATCATGAGGAGACATGGTGTAGAGGTGCACTAGGGACATGGAAGAAGCAGGTAACACACTCTAAGAACACATGAATGAGTATATAAGACATGAAAGATGACAAACAGACCTTAGAGAAGCCTCTGAAGCCAACATGGTTTCAATCAGAAATGGGTTTGTGGCTGTGCAGGTACCTGCCATGGGTACCTGTCAAGGGGGTACCGGAATCCCGGCCCGGCACACCAGGTAGGTAGGTAGGTCCAGCCAGATGTCATGAAAAAAAAAAGTTGACCCCCCTTATTAGGGTCTAAAAATGATGTTTTGAAGGATGTTATGGGTAAATCATGAGGCATAATATGCAAACAGGCTTTCCATTCACCTCTAAGAATATAGTAGCTGGCCTTATGGAGCTTGTCAGACTCACACTCTGGCATCAATGCTTATGGCATCATGATGATATCATGCACCTCTTGAACCAATTTTGAAGTACATGTCACATAGGATACAGATTGTGCTCAAAAACATCAGAATATCCATTACACAGGTACTTTTGTGCCAAAAGAAACCCCCAAAAGTGCAAAAAGGACTTATATTAGGCAGTATGATGTCATATAGGTCACATGAAGGTAAGTAGGTCCAGTGCTGATGCATGAAAATAATTAATCGACCCACTGTCTTTTTTTATAATTTTGGTACCCCCTTGGTACCTGTGCATCACAAGGTCATACTTGTCATCTGCATGACATCTGCAGATGTGTACTCATGGATATGGATGCCAGTTAATCCACAGGTACCTGCCTGGCACCTGATAATTGTGAAGGTCTCTACACTAACTAGGGTTAGCAGCTCGCATGCCCCAAACTTCTATCTGGTGACACAGACAGTGAGGATGAACATGAGAACAAGTAATAGCATCTTGTAATCACTTTCCTAATAGAATATCAGCTCCATTTGTCTGTCTTTTTGTTGTGGTTCTGTTCAGATTACTTGGAAGTATAGGTACCAGTAATAGATATAGCAATATAGAGAAGAACCATCATGATATTGCATCAAATTGTTATGCTACAGTAGCAGCTACATACCTCTCAGTGATAGCTACAGAATGTACTAGCAGGTACCTAAGAGGGGGTGTGCTACAAGATACACGAGCTATATAGACAACATAGCTAAATGTACCACACTGGGTTTTTCCTGATGTCGCTGTCCATGGTGAAGGCAGCAGGTTGTGATCATGGGTTAAGGTGAAAGATTTCAAATTCTGAGTCCAATGCTGGGTGCTTGCATCCTAACAAATCCATACATTGAATAACTAAAATATTTCCTTCTCCTCACCTTCTCCAATTCTGCTCTCCTACCATGATGGAACAATGTATGGCCAATATTGTCAGCTACAAATGATTCCCAAATGCAGTCATCCAGGATTACTAAAAGCATTTATTTGCCCCACCCATGAACTGCTCATACATCTTAGCAAGCTTGCAGCTCACATCCTCCATAACCATTATAATCTTCTTCAATGGACAATTCTAATTTCAGAAGACCAAAAGGCTGCAGTCACACTCCCAGATGTGTGCCATACACAAAAACTCATGTGCCATCTTATTCACTATATTGCTGACACTTTTGATGTCCCCATCACTAAATCCTGGAATGAGGATTTTCAAGCCACAGCACCAATACCATACCTCTCCTCTCCTTGTCTTGCACTGTGCTGTCCTGACTGTAGCCATATCATCACCTCATCATTGTTCTCCAAAGGGGTGGGAAAAGTTATAGCACCACACTCCAACCATATCAAGCAGATGCACAGTTGCCAGATGACCCTGTCTGATCAGTATCCAGATCCCAATGAATACTTCTATGTTCAGGCATCAGGTCCAGCATGTGGAGGAAAATATCTACATTCCAAAATTATTCTCCATAGTTATACTCCTCCTCAGTCTAGATCTGCATACCAATATATCAAAGTCCAGACATTGGCCAAACTGTTGGTTGTTAGTGCCATTCCTACCCCAATCTATGCAGAGTGGTTAGAGGAATTGGGGTACCTCTCTATGTTGCACCATTCCTTCATGGGTTTCTCACAAAATGACCTCTTTTTGCTGGTGATACTTCCTAGTCTGTATGAAGCAAGATCTCCTCCACTGCTGAATGAAGTTCTCATCAAAACTGCTCTGTGGCATATATATCTGTTTCTCATGACCTTCATCAAAGACACAAATTGTTATCTTGATTCCATGCACCCTCAGCTGCAGGATGAGTTTGGTACTCTGTATGTATTATTTAAAGATCATGCTACTTATTCTCATACTTCCACATTCTTTTCTCTTTAGGTCTTCTCAATTGCAAAATCTGAAGTATCCTGTGGCATATGCAAGTATTTTTCACTATCCTTCTCCATGTGACTGTTTTCAAGAAAGCAGGTATGCCTCTTCCCTTCAAGCTCAAACTTGATCCCCAGGAGCATAAGGCGATAGAACAGCTGTACCACTACGTGATCAACTCTGATGATGAACTCAACTTTGGTACTTTTCATCAAAAGACTTACAGTTTTCTCAAAGCAGTCCTCATGGCCCACCTATCAATTGAAAAATGATAGTTGACTGCCATCAACTTTGTTTTGTTTGTTGGCATGTTTTGTTGATGAAGGACAGAGCTATCAGAAGAGAAATCTCCATTCATGAGTCCTGGTCAGTTTATGTTATGATTTATTAACTTTTTTCCTTATCTCAGTCTTATCGCATCTTATCGGTGTCATCACGCTTACACATTATCGCCACCTCATCACCGATATCAACTTCGACAAAACTTTCATGATGGACAACACATGATATTGCATGCTCATCGCCCGACCAGCACACCTCTTGACTTCGACAAAACTTCATACCTATTATTAGTACCTACGCTTTGGTATTTAAGTAGCTACAATTCACTGTACAACCTCAGCTTCAAGCTAAGGTTTACCTACCCATAAACTTTACTTGTCTGCTCGCTTGACGAGAGCTTCTCCAGTAAGCGCCTCTTTCATCACCTCGAGATCATCTGAGGTGTTGCCAAAGTGATTGTCCAAATGCGAGACAGCTTAGCAATCACCCAACTTCGAGTCATGTGAGAGTCGGCCCTAACAATTAGCTCGAAGCTTCCCTCACCCTTCCACGACGCTAGACACAGGAAGGATTCCATATGCCCCTACAACAAACCCCCGACATCCCCGAAGAAACAACGAGTACCCTTGCCATGATCCTTTTCACGATAGCAGGAGTAATTGGAACAATGACTGCAGTCGCAACTATCTACTACAGAAACAGAGAGTGGTTTGAACACCATGGAATTACATTTCAGAGAGGAACATTACACTATCCACCCCCGACACTCCCCCGCTTCTACAACCCCCCTCTACAATGTTCCGGTGTACCCCACGAGCTACGCCATCTATGGACAGGAGTCCTACGAGACGCCCCCAGAGTCGCTGACCCAGGACCTTCAGGGCCCCTTCACCGACTATGTCGAACGAAGAGGAAGGACGCCAAGCCCAGTGGCTGGCCCTTCCAGAACCCGGCACTCCTCTGAGGATGCCAGAAGTACTCCCTCTTTTGAGGGAAGTATCGAGGAGCTCATTAGAGCCTATCATGGAGTTGGAATGGAACCCCTGGAGGATGCCAGGAGAGAACTGGAGCGAAGCCTCCAACAGATACCTATGGCCGAGGTCGCCCAGCCCTGACCAGATAGCGAGACCCTCTCCCAGACAACCCTATGGGTCGTCAATCCTGACGAACCCACCGAGACCACCGATGCCGCCTCACTTGATTCGTCAGAGAGATGAAGAGCAGCTCCAGAATATGATTCGGAGGAGAGCCGAAGGAGGGCTCACCTACCAGGGGACCCTCAACTTCACCACCCCTTCCGAACCTAGCAGGCAACCCTCGACACGCCTGCATCGGCAATTATACTCTCCTCCTCCGATCCTGATTCCCCCGCCCCTGAGTCCCCCGAACCTGATAGACCTCGAAGACGAGGAGGAGACACACCCTTTGCCAGCCCCACAAGCACCAGCCCACCCTCCACCCTGCCCTCGCTCGACCACCATGACCCAAACTTCTATTCTGAGCTCAGGCGAAGATGCCTACAAATCCGCTTTATTGGGCGACCTTCCTACCAGCGAAGAAGAAGAGCAGGAGAATCCCTGCTCGCATACAGCATTCGACAACGCGAGGAGGACCCAGATGCGCCCCCTCAAGATCCCAGGAGCGAACGATGCCTCGCTCTATGAGAGATCAAGAGCAGTCCCTTCCACCTGGGGACTCCAGATAGAGCCTGGCTGTCCCTCTCCCTATCCCAGTGAATGGCCCATGGGACCTACCAATCCCAGGCCTGGGCCCTCCGAAGGGCAGACTATCTATGAAGAGGAGGAGTGGACGAGACACAGGAGGAGCACCGATATTGCTTCGACCTCATCCCCAATGAAGAGCTATGGTGGTATGAGCTCAACTATGGCCCCATACCAGGGGTACACATCCCCAATCTACGAGCAAGAGAAGCAAGTCCTCAATCAGCAACTGGCGACTATACTCGCCACTTGGAGGAGAGATGAGGCCGACCGTGCTGAGCTATCCCGAGTACGGTTGGCCCAGGCCAATGCCCGACTCACCGCCAACCGACTGGAGGTGCCAGAACCAGGCTCGCAAGGGGACAAGTAGACTCTTTGCAGGATCCAGAGAAGCAGGGCCGAGCGACATCCCTGTCGATGTCGACCCTGAAACCAAACGACGACGATAGGAGGAAGAAGAGGCGGAGGCCAGAAGGCAAGAGCATCACAACCAGCAAGCAGCCTTCCTGGAGCTGGTCAATGACCTAGCCCAGAAACTGCTTCAGGCAAGGAGCTTTGCGCTCGCCAACAGACTACCCCTACCCCCCGAATTAGAGGACCCCAACCAACATCGAGGACGACCCACAGCCCCGGCCCCCAAAAGATGGGGCAGCCCCACTCATCGAACTGACAGGTGGTCAGTTCCAAGACCACCACCCAAGAACAACCCCCCCGACCCACCAGACTGGCATTCTGGAGAAGCGGATGAGCAGGCTCCCTGGTTACAGGTGAAGCCGACCCTAATCTGACTCGCCGCGGACTTTGAAGGAAAAGGTGATGACATTCACTGATTCACCGGAGCATGCGAGGAGTATTTCTCGATCTTCCAACCTTATTACCTGACACACGCCAATAAGATCTTATTCGTGACATCCTTGTTCAGCAAAAGGCCCCAAGGCTGGTGGTCTCAATACCGCCTTCAGTTCCGAAGTGACACTGAAGGACAATACCGGTATTGCTCATGGGACGACTTCAAAGCTGCCCTACAAATCGAATACGGTGATCCCGCCCTCCAAGAAGTCATGGAGAAGCAGATGAATGATCTCAGAATGACCGGCACAGCAGCTGAATACTTCCGCAAGCTGGAAGAGTTGGCCCGCCAAGCTGACCAACTCCACGACTTAGGGCCCCGAGGTGCCCTAGTTCGAGCTGTCTGACGAGGCATACCTGTTAGGGCTGACTCTCACATGACTCGAAGTCAGGCGATTGCTAAGCTGTCTCGTGTTCGGACAATCACTTTGGCAACACCTCGGATGACTCTGAGGTGATGAAAGAGGCGCTTACTAGAGAAGCTCTCGGCAAGCGAGCAGACAAGTAAGATTTAGGTGTAGGTAAACCTTAGCTCGAAGCTGAGGTTGTACAGTGAAGCGTAGCTACTTAAATACTAAAGAGTTGGTACTAATAATAACTACAAAAGTTTTACAGAAGTTGAGAGGCGTGCTGGTCGGGCGACGAGCACGCAATATCATGCGTTGTCCATCATGAAAGTTTTGTCGAAGTTGATATCGGTGATGAGGTGGTGAAGTGTGTAAGCATGATGACACCGATAAGATATGATAAGACTAGAAAAAGGAAAAAAGTGAATAAATCGTAACATTACCCTCTCGTTAAGGCAGTCATCCCGACTGCCCTAGGGTTCATCATCTTCTTCTTCTTGGTCGCAAAGTATGCAGTCTGTGACCTCTTTCTCGCTTTCTCTGTGCCAGTAGTCATCGATGAGTGTTTTCCAAACCTCACAATCTGGTTCTTCAATCCAAAATTTCTTTCCGTCGATTCGTTCGACTTGGTAGAACATACTCCATCCACCCATGGTTTGGTTTTCTCGGTAGTTCCGGTCGACTATTCATCTGACTGCCTTCTCTGATCTATCGATGACCTTGTGTGCGGTCATGACAGTCCTTGTCTCGGAGATGCTGTCCTCATAGTCCTGAATGGCTTCTTGTGCATTAGCCATGTCGTCTTCTTGGACCCATGAGTTATGTTCCCGGGTCCAACCTTTCCACTTGATGAGGTAGTCAGTGACTAGTCATGACTTTTGTCCCTTCTTGCCACAGACTCAGCGTGTGCATGAGTCTAAGACTTCCTCTACCTCATACTCTTCCTCGTCTTCGATGAGGTCTGGTGGCGGTGCGGGGGGCTGTTCCTGGTTGGGGAACACGGGTGGTACGTAGGGTGTTAGGAGCTTCTCGTTGAATTGTGGGTGGATCTTCCAATGAGGTGGGAGTTTGAGCTTGTAGGCGGAGGCGCCGGCCTTTTCTAGAATTAGGAATGGGCCGACACGTTTGTCATCGAGCTTCTTTTTGGGTCGGGGGAGGTGAAGGTGAGTGGAATCGAGCCATACTTGGTCTCCGATGGCATAGTCCACGGCGTCTCTCTTCTTTTTGTCATACTGAGCTTTCATCCTTCCAGCTGCTTCCTCTAGTGCCTCCTTGGCTTGGCGGTGTACTCCTTGCATGTTTTCCATGAAAGACTTGGCTGATGGGTTGGTAAAGGCCATCGTCTTGATGGAGTCTGGGAGGATGTGAGGGTTCGTTCCATAATTGGTGAAGAAGGGTGTTTGGCCTGTGGCCGAATGGGTGCGATTGTTGTGAGTGAACGCTGCCAGTGTGAGCCATTCACTCCAGTCTGTCTGTCGGTGATTGATGAAGATGCGGAGATATTTATTAATCTCTTGGTTGGCCCATTCGGTTTGGCCGTCGGTTTGGGGGTGGAAAGCAGTGGATGCGTTTGGGGTAATGTTGAGTAGGCGAAGAAGTTCAGTCATGAACTTCAAGACAAATTGGGGTCCTCGATCAGAAATGACTGTTTTGGGCATACCATGGCAGGTGTATACATGATCGCGTAGGAGTTTGGCCCATCCTTCGGAGGTAAGTTCAACATTGCAGGTGATTGGGATTATTTCCTTTGAGAATCTGTCGACAATCACCAGGATGGCGTCGTAGCCATTGGATTCAGGGAGTCCGGTGATCATGTCAACGGAGATGTGAGTCCATGGTTCGGAGGGGACTTTGTTGGGATGGAGGGGAGCGGCCTTCGGGTGAGTGTCCGTCTTTGTTCGTTGGCATGCTTCACATGCCTTAACGTACTTCTCTACCGTCTGTTTGAGTTTTGGCCACCAGAACTCTCTTTGGACGAGTTCTTTGGTCTTTTCGATTCCTGGATGTCCCACTGTGATGTGATCGTGATGAGAGGCTATGATTTCCCCTCTGAGCTTGTTGTCCCGGGGAATGTAGATCCGTCCATCGTAATAGAGGAGTCCTTCCTTTTCCGAAATGCTGCGTTCGTGGTCAAGGGAGTTTTGAATCCCTTGATCCCACTTATCATGGTCCCTGGTGATATCCTTGATGCGTTGGTGAGTCTCGCTTGTGGTGGGCATGATCATTGCCCGGAAGTGTTCTGGCTGAAGGACGACAACATCATTGTTGTCCTTCTTCCCTTGGTCATGATCATCCCTTCGGCTTAACAAGTCAGCCTTGCGATTGGAAGCGCCGGGCTTGTGGTGTAGCATGAAGTGATATTTGGCGAGTTCAGTGACCCATCGGGCTTGGTGATGGTTCAACTTTTGGGGTTGGCGGAAATATTGTAGATTTTGATGATCAGTCCAAATCTCGAAATCTTCTGCCGCTCCCATCAAGTAGTGTCTCCATTCTTTGAGCGCGAGCATTATTGCGAGGAGTTCCTTGTCATAGATCTCGTAATTCCGTTCCATGGTGGTTAGAGCCTTGGAGAGGAATGCAACCGGCCTCCATTTTCCATCCTGCTCTTGACTGAGGACAGCCCCCACGGCTCCCTCGCTAGAGTCGGCCTTGACTCTGAACTTTCCTTCCTCCTTTGGTAAGGCCAGGACCACGTCTTCCACCATCTGCTTCTTCAATCGTTGGAAGGCTTCATTCTGGGCTGCTCCCCATATCCAGGGGGCGTTGCCGGTGAGCTGGGTCATTGGCCACATGATCTTGGAGTAATCTTTTATAAACTTCCAATAGAAGTTTGTAAAGCCCAGGAAGGATTGTAATTCCTTCTTCTTGGTGGGTGTGGGCCACTCCGTGATGCCTGCAACCTTGATGGGATCCATACAAACTGATCCTTCGCTGATTATGACCCCAAGGTATTCGGTTTCTAGCACCTCAAATTCGCACTTCTTGGCCTTCAGGAAAAGTTTGTGTTCCCGTAGGTGTCGGAGTACCCTCTTGACAATCTGCCGGTGCTCTTGAAGGTCTTTGGACAAGATCAGGATGTTGTCCAAGTAGATGGTCACCTTCCCTTCATGAATTAGATCATGGAATATATTGTTCATCATCCATTGGAAGGTTGCCGGTGAATTGGTCAGGCCGAAGAACATGACGGTTGGTTCGAAGAGGCCGCGGTTCGTTCAGAAAGCTGCTTTGGCCTCGTCTCCTTGATTGATCCTTACATTGTTGTAACCCCACCGGACGTCCAATTTGGTGAAATACTTGGCTCCTCGGAGTTTGTCCATGAGCTCGGAGATGAGAGGAAGCGGATATCGGTTCTTGATAGTCATCTTGTTGAGCTTCTGATAGTCTTGGACAGGTCAGAGGGAACCATCCTTTTTCTTAATGAAGAAGAAGGGGGATGCGAAGGGAGACTTGGATGGACGGATTTGTCCCGACTCCAAGTTTTTGTTGAGGAATTTATCCAGCTCTTCCTGTTCATGTCGATTGAGCGGATATACCTTGCAGTCCAGCGTAGATTTGGCATTGGGGATCAGCTCGATTGCATGATCCTAGGGCTTGCGGTCGGGCAACTCGTCGAAGTTCTCCTTGGAGAAGAGGTCTTCGAATTTGCGGTATTGGGGTGGTACCATTTCTTCGAAAGTCCTTTTGGCCTTTCCTTCGGTGGCCTTGGTGGCTAGGTCATTGGCATGATGTACTGTGCGAATTTCTAGCTCCTCTCTGAGGTCGACCATTAGGATGGTCTCGCCTTCTTCCAACTCTTCGTCCCATGGGTCCTCTGGATCGGTGTCTGGCAATGGGAATGGGTTCTTTTGACATTGACACCGAGCAAAGATGATCTTGCCCGTGGCCCAATTGATGACTGGGTTGTGACAGAGAAGCCAGTCGTGTCCAAGGAAGATGTTGCCTTTACCGATGTTGGTGATGGCAAAGTCGATTCTTTCCAAGTGGCCCCCTATGATCATTCATACTTCTACGAACTCAGTGATTACTCCTGCTTTGTTACAGGTTCCATCGGCATTATAGACAGAGATTGGCGCTGGGGCAGGTCAGGTGATGAGGCCATGCTTCTTTACATAGACCTCACTGATCGTACTTCCGGTGCAGCCACTGTCGATGAGTGCTTGAGCTTTTAGGGTCTGTCGGTTCTCCAGCGTCTCTAATCGGACGTCGAGAAAGAGTTCTCTGATGCCTTTAGTGGAAACCCGTCGTTGGTAGTGAATTGGTTGGCTTAATTTGTATAGCTCTTCTCTGGCTCTTTCCCCTCCCTTCCTTAACAAGTCTAGGAGGCGGTCGTCGATCTCATTGGCCTTCTCCTTGTGGGCCCAGAGGTGGAGTGAAGCAAAGGCTTCCGAGTCCATGCGTGCTTCCCTGATGGCCCGAAGGGTCCAGTCCGCGCCAAACGGCTTGAACCAGGTGGACTTTGGGGAGGAAACACTCACTGGGGTTGACTCAGAACGCCTTGCCTCAATCGATTCTTCTTCCTGCTTCTCTTGCTCCTGGGTGAACGAGGGGAGAAGCCCCTTGGTCCCTTCCTTTTCCCGCTTGACTTGTTCTCAATTTTGCGCCATCTTGAAGGCGGTGTCATCCTCCTCATCGGGGATTTTGACGAGGGTGGTCTTCTGGACCCATGAACCTCACGCATCCAAGGTTGGAGTCCCGCTTGATCCTTCGACGGTCGGGGGCCTTCGAGGAGTTTCCTTGGTTGGGGCATGCTCCTTCCCCAAGGATCGTCTGCTACCGGCTACTTCATCAGGAATCGGGGGTTTCGGGAGCGGGTCACTCCGGGGTTGACCGGAAGGTCCATCTGAGACAGAAGGGGTCATGGACGTCACGTTCTTGTCGCATGAACTGTACTCCCATGCTCCTTCCAGGTCCTTCGGCGCCTGTCCCGTGTCCCTATCCTTTCTTGGGTGACTGTCTTCTTCCCGGGTCGGGGGCGAGGGAGACGCCGTCTCAACTGGCGTAGCGTCTTCAGGGGACAGACGAGGGGCGCTATCCTTTGCTTCTTCATCCTGGTGGGGAGAGAGGGGGTCATGTTTCCACGACAGTCCTCGAGTGCGCGGCGAATCATTGTGGACAGCGTTGGTGGGCATCGACCTCGTGTCCCCGCCTTCATCTTGCTGTTCAGCGACGACGGGCTCGACCAGTTCAGGGAGCACCTCCTTCATCTCTAAGGACTGGGAGATCCCCGACATTGTTCAGATGAACTCTGGTCCCCATCGAGTCTGAAGGTCCTGGAGGGTGAGGAGTTCTGGGACAGAGAGGGTTAGTGAAGGAGGGGGATGAGTCTCGCTTCACTTCTGGGGGATTATATATCTTGTTTCAGGCAGAGCCTGAATTCGGTGTGATTCTTTTCGGGTGGTCTCGGGGGAAGTGATCAAGCTTGGTATATTCGAATGCATCAAGACAGTTGTAGACATACGTAAAAAAGTATTACAATCAGGTAAAGTCCACACTGCAGGACCCAATGACCGACCACCCAGAGAGGAGGATTGGGCCGAGGAAGTGGAATCACTCACTTCTCGGCCTTGCCTTTTACCTCCTCAATCTTCGACGTCGAGGGCGTCTTCTCCTTCTCTTCGCTTTCCTCCTTGTCGTGTTCTTCGGCCTCCATGAGCATCATGCGAAGTTGGGCCATTGTGTATTGCCCACTTTTCGGGTCTCTAGGCCGCTTCGGCTTCTTGCAATCCCTTCCCATGTGCCCCTTTCCTCTGCAGTTGAAGCACCTGCCTTCCTTCTTGAGGCGGTCTATGTCCATCGGTTCTCCGGCTCCTCCATAGGTAGTCCATCCTGAACCCGACGACCCTTTGTTGGCTGATTTGTCAGCCAAGGAACTTGTCATGCTGGTATTACCTTTAGGGGTATTACCGGCGGGTTTGTCCTTGGTCGACTTGTCATAATGGCCAATTCAGTCGAAGGCAGTTTTTTGGGCCTTTTCATCAAAGATACTACATATGTGTTGTTTCCACTCAGCATATGTTGAGGGGATCATGACTCCCAGGTCAGCGATGGAGTCAGTGTAAGAGGAGGGTATGCCTTGTTGGACGGCTCGAACCAGAGTGCCCCGGGGTCCCAAGTCGCAGAGTTGATCAGCTTCGCGGGCCAATTCTTCCAACTTGCGGAAGTATTCGGCTGCCGTGCTGGTCATCCTGAGATCATTCATCCACTTCTCCATAACTTCTTGGAGTGCGGGATCTCCGTATTCGACTTGTAGGGCAGCTTTGAAGTCGTCCCACAAACAATACCGGTATCGTCCTTCTTCATTGCTTCGGAATTGAAGGCCGTACTGGGACCACCATCCTTAGGGTCTTTTGCCAAAGAGGGAGGTGGCGAAGAGGATTTTGTTGGCATAGGTGGGGTAATATGCGTGGAATATTGAGAAGTATTCCTCGCATGCCCCCGTGAACCTGTGAATGTCATCCCCTCTTCCTTCGAAGTCGGCGGGGAGTCGGATCAGGGTGGGCTTCACCTGTAGCCAGGGAGCCTGTTTGTCTGCTTCTCCTGAGGGCCAGTCTGGCGGGTCAGGAGGGTTGTCCTTGGGTGGTGGCCTGGGGACTGACCACCTGTTGGTTTGATGAGTGGGGCTGCCCCATCATTTGGGAGCCGGAGCGGCGGGTCGTCATCTGTGTCTGTTGGGATCTTCTAATTCAGGGGGGAGGGGTAGGCCGTTGGCGAGTGCAAAACTTCTTGCTTCCAACAGCGCTTTTGCCAATTCATTGGCGAGTCCTGGGAAGGCGGTTTGTTTATCTTGGTGCTCCTGCCTTCTGGCTTCTGCTTCTGCTTCCTCGGCTTGTCGACATGCTACTTCAGGGTCGATGTCGACAGGGATGTCGGCAGTCCCTGCTTCCCCTGAGCCTGCGAATAGCCTACTCATCCCCTTCCAGGCCTGGTTCTGGCGTCTCCAGTCGGTCAGTGGCGAGTCGGGCATTGGCCTGGGCCACCCGTACTCAGGATAGCTCTGCGTGGTTAGCCTCATCTCTTCTCCAGGCAGCGAGTATAGCTGCCAACTGCCGATTGAGGATTCGCTCCTCCTGCTCTGTTCTTGCCCGTAAATCAGGGACGTGTACCCCTGGTATGGGGCCGTAGTTGAGCTCGTACCACCATAGCTCTTCATTGGGGACGAGGCCGAAGTGGTGTCGGTGTTCCTCCTGGGTTTCGTCCACTCCTCCTCTTTGTAAATAGTCTGCTCTTCAGAGGGCCCAGGCCTGGGATCGGTAGGTCCCATGGGCCATTCACTGGGATAGGGAGAGGGATGGCCAGGCTCTGTCTGGACTGCCCAAGTGGAAGGGGCTACTCTCAATCTCTCATAGAGCGAGGCATCGCTCGCTCCTAGGATCTCGGGGGGGGTGGTCTGGGTCCTCCTCACGTTGTCGAATGCTGTATGCGAGTGGGGATTCTCCAAGTCTTCTTCTTCGCTGGTACGAAGGCTGCCCGATGTAGTGGATTCGTAGGCGTCGTCACCAGAGGTCATTATAGAACCCTGGGTCATTGCGGTCGAGCGAGGCTGGGGTGGATGCTGAGCTGGAGGGGGTGGGGCTGGCAATCGGAGTCTCTCCTCCTCTTCTTCGAAGGATATAAGGTTCGGGGGAGTCGGGGGTGAGGGAATCGGGATCGGAGGAGGAGAGTACAATTGTTGACGCAGGCATATTGAGGGTTGCCTGGCTGAATCAGAAGGGGCGGTGAAGTCGCGGGTCCCCTGGTAGGTGAGCCCTCCTTCAGCTCGCCTCTGAATCATACTCTGGAGCCATTCTTCATCTCTCTGATGAATCAAGTGAGGCGGTGTTGGGGGCCTCAGAGGGTTCGTCAGGATTGATGACCCGTAGGGTCGTCTGGGGGAGGGTCTCACTATCTGGTCGGGGCTGGGCGACCTTGGTTGTAGGTATCTGTTGGAGGCTTCACTCCAATTCTCTCCTGGCATCCTCCAGGGGTTCCATTCCAATTCCGTGGTAGGCTCTAATGAGCTCCTCGATACTTCCCTCGAAAGAGGAAGTACTTCTGGCATCCTCAGAGGAGTGCTGGGTTCCAGAAGGGCCAGCCACTGGGCTTGGTGTTCTTCCCCTTCGTTCGATGAAATAGTCGGTGAAGGGGCCCTGAAGGTCCCGTGTCGGCGACTCTGGGGGCGTCTCGTAGGACTCCTGTCCGTAGATGGCGTAGCTCGTGGGGTACACCGGAACATTGTAGGGCGGGTTGTAGAAATGGGGGAGTGTCAGGGGTGGATAGTGTAGGGTTCCTCTTTGAAAGGTAATTCCGTAGTGGTCAAACCACTCTCTGTTTCTATGGTAAATAACGGCGGCTGTGATCACGGTTCCAACGATTGCTGCTAGTGTGAAAAGAGCTACAGCTACTCGGTTCGTGTCTGTTTGAGAGATGTCGGGGGTTTGTTGAAATGGCATATGGGATCCTTCCTGCATCTGGCCTCATGGAAGGGTGAGGGAAGCTTCGAGCTAATTGTTAGGGCTGACTCTCACATGACTCAAAGTTGGGCGATTGCTAAGCTGTCTCGTGTTCAGACAATCACTTTGGCAACACCTCGGATGACTCTGAGGTGATGAAAGAGGCGCTTACTAGAGAAGCTCTCGGCAAGTGAGCAGACAAGTAAGATTTATGTGTAGGTAAACCTTAGCTCGAAGCTGAGGTTGTACAGTGAAGCGTAGCTACTTAAATACTAAAGAGTTGGTACTAATAATAACTACAAAAGTTTTACAGAAGTCGAGAGGCATGCTGGTCGGGCGACGAGCATGCAATATCATGCGTTGTCCATCATGAAAGTTTTGTCGAAGTTGATATCGGTGATGAGGTGGCAAAGTGTGTAAGCGTGATGACACCGATAAGATATGATAAGACTAGAAAAAGGAAAAAAGTGAATAAATCGTAACAGTACCCGCCCCCTACACCGACTCCATCGCTGATCTCGGAGTAATGATCCCGTCCACCTAAGCAGAATGGAAGCAGCGAATCTGCAGCATCTACAACGAGAAGGCCCAAAAACAGGCCTTCGACCGCATAGGCCACTATGACAAGTCGACCAAGGAAAAATCCGCCGGTAATACCTCAAAAGGTACTACCGGTGCGACAAGTTCCACGGCCAATAAACCCGTCAGCAAAGGGTCATCGGGTTCGGGATGGACAACCTATGGAGGCACTGGGGAACCGATGGACATAGACCGGCTCAAGAAGGAAGGAAGATGTTTCAACTGCAGAGGGAAGGGGCATCTAGGGAAGGATTGCAAGAAGCTGAAATGGCCTCAAGACCCGAAAACCGGGAGATACTCGACAGCCCAACTTCGCACGATGCTAACAGAAGCCAAGGAGCACAACAAGGAAGAGCATGGACAGTCACGAGAAGGTCGAGGAGAAGATGCCCTCGACGTCGAAGGTCGAGGAGGTAAAAGGCAGGGCCGAGAAGTGAGTGATTCCACTTCCTCGGCCCAATCCTCCTCTCCAGGTGGTTGGTCATCAGGTCCCACTGAGCGGACATTACCTGGTTCTATTAATTCATTACGTATGTCTGTCATTGTACCCGTGCATTCGAATATACCTGACTTGATTACTTCCCCCGAGACCATCTGAAAAGAATCACAACCAATTCAGACTCCGTCTGAAACAAAATATAAAATCCCTCAGAAGCAAAGTGAACTCCACCCCCCTCCTTCGCTAACACTCTCAGTCCCAGAACTCCTCACCCTCCAGGATCTTCAGACTCGATGGGGACCGGAGTTTATCTGGACAATGTCGGGGATCTCCCAGTCCTTAGGGACGAAGGAGGTACTCCCCAAACCGGCCAAGCCCATCGTCGCTGAACGGAAACCTCAAGACGAAGGCGGGGGTATGAGGTCGATGCCTGTCGACCATGTCTGCAACGATTCACCTCGTGCTTGAGGACCGTCGCAGATACACGACCCCCTCTCCCCCCATCTGGAAGAAGAAACAAAAGGTTGCAGCCCTCGTCGTTCTCTCGGGGACTCCACACCGATCGAGAAGGTGCCTCTTTCGTCCACAACCCAAAAGGCAGAAGACAGTCAATCAAGCAAGGATAGGGATTCGGGACAGGCGCCAAAGGACCTGGGAGTAATGTGGGAGCACAGTTCATGCGACAAGAACGCGACATGCACGACTCCCTCTGTTCGTCCCGACGAGCCTTCTGGCCACTCCAGGAGCAACCCGCTCCCCAAACCCCCAATTCCTGACGAAATAGCTGGCAGCGGGCGATCCCTAGGGAAGGAGCATGCCCCAACTAGGGAGACCCCTCGAAGGCCCCTGACTGTTGAAGGATCAAACGGGGTTCCAGCATTGGATGCGCAATGCTCACAGGCCCGGAATACCACTGTCGTCGAGATACCTGACGAGGAAGATGACACGTCCTTCAGGATGTCCCAAGCAAAGGCGCAAGAGAAGAAGGAAGAAGAACCATTGAGGGCGAGGTGTTCCGAATCAGTCCCAGTGAGTGTTTCCCCCCCGAAGTCCACCTGGTTCAAGCCATTTGGCACAGACTGGACCCTTCAGGCCATCAGGGAAGCACGCATGGATTCGGAAGTGTTCACCTCGCTCCATCTCTGGACACATAAGGAAAAGGTCAACAAGATCGATGACGAACTTCTCGCCTCGCTAAGGAAGGGGGGAGGACAAGCATGGGAGCAGCTGTATGAATTAGGACAACCAATTCACTATCAACGCCGAGTGTCCACCAAGGGCATCCAAGAACTTTTCCTCGACATACAACTCGAGACATTAGAGAACCGTCAAATCCTCAAGGCTCAAGCCCTAGTCGATAGCAGGTGCACTGGGAGTACCATAAGCGAGAACTATGTCAAAAAGTATGGACTCATCACTCGACCTGCACCCGCTCCGATTTCCATATACAATGCAGACGGGACTCACAACAAAGCAGGAGTAATTACCGAGTTCATGGAGGTACGGATGACCGTAGGAGGCCACTCAGAAAGGATTGACTTTGCCGTCACCAATATCGGCAAGGGTGATATCTTTCTCAGCCATGACTGGCTTCTTCGCCACAACCCCGTCATCAATTGGGCCACCGGTAAAATTATCTTTGCCCAGTGCCAATGCCAAAAGAACCCGTTCCCGTTACTGGATGCCGATCCAGAAGATCCATGGGACAAAGAGTTAGAGGAAGGCGAAACCATCCTGATGGTTGACCTCTGGGAAGAGCTAGAAATTCACGCCGTACACCACATGAATGACCTAGCAGCTAAGGCGAACGAAGGAAAGGCTAAAAAATCCTTCGAAGAGATGGTCCCACCCCAATATTGTGAATTCCAAGACCTCTTCTCCAAGGAAAACTTCAACGAGTTACCAGAGAGAAAACCCTGGGATCATGCAATTGAGCTAATCCCCAATGCCAAGTCTACGCTCAATTGCAAGGTCTACCCTCTCAATCGCCATGAGCAGGAAGAACTCGACAAGTTCCTCAACGAGAACCTCGAGTCTGGCTGCATCCGACCATCCAAGTCACCCTTCGCCTCACCGTTCTTCTTCATCAAGAAGAAGGATGGCTCCCTCCGACCCATTCAAGATTATCAGAAGCTCAATGAAATGACTATCAAAAACCGATATCCGCTTCCCTTAATCTCCAAACTGATGGACAAGCTCCGTGGCACCAAGTATTTCACCAAGCTCGATGTCTGCTGGGGGTACAACAATGTCCGGATCAAACAGGGAGACAAGGCTAAAGCCGCCTTCAGGACCAATCATGGACTTTTCGAACCCACTGTTATGTTCTTTGGATTAACCAATTCCCCAGCAACCTTCCAATGGATGATGAATGACATTTTCCATGATCTCATCCATGAAGGGAAGGTGACCATTTACCTGGACGACATCCTGATTTTCTCCAAAGACCTCCAGGAACACTGCCAGATTGTCAAGCGTGTACTTCGACGACTACAAGAGCACAAGCTCTTCCTCAAGGCCGAGAAGTGTGAATTCGAGGTACTAGAAACCGAATACCTCGGGGTTATCATCAGCGAAGGTTCCATATGCATGGATCCTATCAAGGTCAAGGGAATCACCAAATGGCCCATGCCGACCAAGAAAAAGGAGCTACAGTCCTTCTTAGGCTTCACGAACTTCTATTGAAAGTTTATCAAGGACTACTCCAAAATTGTCTGCCCTATGATGCAACTCACCGGCAACGCTCCCTGGACATGGGGAGCAGCTCAGAACAAGGCCTTCCAGCGTCTCAAGAAGCAAATGGCCGAAGACGTGGTACTAGCATTCCCCACGGACTGAGGAAAGTTCAGGGTAGAAGCTGACTCAAGTGAAGGAGCGATAGGTGCTGTCCTTAGTCAAGAACAGGATGGGAAATGGAGGCCAGTCACCTTCCTCTCAAAGGTGCTAACTGTGATGGAGCGAAATTACGAGATATACAACAAAGAACTTCTTGTAATTATGCTTGCATTAGAAGAATGGAGACACTATCTCATGGGCGCGGTCGAAGACATAGAGATCTGGACCGATCACCAAAACCTGCAGTACTTCTGACAACCTCAGAAGTTGAACCGTCGCCAAGCCTGATGGGTCACTGAGCTCACCGAGTATCATTTCACACTCCATCATAAGCCAGGGACCTCCAACTGAAAGGCTGACCTGCTTAGTCGACAGGATGATCATGACCAAGGAAAAGGGGACAACGATGACATCGTAGTCCTTCATCCCCAACACTTCTGGGCGATGATCATGCCCACTACCAGTGAAATATATCAGAAGGTCAAGGACGCAACCAGGAACCATGACAAGTGTGATCAGGGGATCGCTAACTCTCTCAACCATGAGCGAGGCATCTCAGAAAAGGAAGGGTTGCTGTACTATGATGGACAGATATATGTTCCCCACGATGACAAGCTATGGGGGGAAATCATTGCTGCCCACCACGATCATATTACTGCAGGACATCCAGGGATCGAGAAAACGAAAGAACTCATACAAAGAGAGTTCTGGTGGCCAAAGATTAAGCAGACAGTAGAGAAGTATGTCAAGGCATGTGAAGCATGCCAACGAACAAAGACAGATACTCACCCTAAGGCCACACCCCTTCACCCAAACGAGATCCCGTCCAAACCATGGACCCACATATCGGTCAACATGATCACTGGACTACCAGAATCCAATGGCTATGATGCCATACTAGTGGTTGTTGATCGATTCTCTAAAGAAGTCATCCCGATCGCTTGTAACGTCGAACTGACATCTGAAGAATGGGCCAAGCTCCTACACGATTACATATATGCCCGCCATGGCATGCCTAAAATGGTAATCTCTGACAGAGGACCTCAATTCGTCTCCAAGTTCATGATGGAACTCCTCAAGCTCCTCGACATCACGCCCAATGCATCAACCACCTTCCACCCCCAAACCGATGGGCAAACCGAATGAGCCAACCAAGAAATCAATAAGTACTTCTGACTCTTCATCAATCATCGTCAGACCGACTGGAGCGAGTGGCTTGCACTAGCAGCATTCACTCACAATAACCGAGTCCATTCAGCGATGGGACAAACACCTTTCTTCACCAACTACAGAACAAATCCCCATGTCCTACCAGACTCCATTAAGACGACTGCTTTCACCAATCCATCGGCAAAATCCTTCGCAGAAAATATGCAAGAAGTACACCGCCAAGCCAAGGAGGCATTGGAAGAGGCCGCCAGGAAAATGAAAGCCCAATACGACAAGAAGAGAAGAGATGCTGTCGAATACACCATTGGAGATCGGGTATGGCTAGATGCGACAAACCTCCACCTTCCCTGCCCCAAAAAGAAGCTCGACGATAAACACGTCGGCCCATTCCTGATACTGGAAAAGGCCAGCGCTTCCGCCTATAAACTGAAGCTCCCACCGCATTGGAAAATCCACCCACACTTCAACGAAAAGTTACTCACACCGTATGTACCACCAGCGTTCCCTAATCAGGAACAACCCCCCCCCCACCCCCACCCCCACCAGACCTCATTGAAGATGAGGAGGAATACGAAGTCGAAGAAGTCCTGGACTCCCGTACACGATGAGTCCGAGGCAAGAAAGGACAAAAATCACGACTCGTAACCGACTACTTCGTCAAGTGGAAAGGATGGACACCAGAACACAACTCATGGGTACGACATGACGACATGACCAACGCACAAGAGGCCATAAAAGATTACGAGAGTAATATTGCAGAAACATGAGCTATCGTAACTGCCCATAAGGTCATCGACAGATCCCAAAAGGCAGTCAAGTGAATAGTTGATCGGAACTATCATGAAAACCAAACCACAGGCGGATGGAGCATGTTCTACCAAGTGGAATGGACTGATGGGAAAAAATTCTGGATCAAAGAACCCGATCGGGAGGTATGGAAGGCACTCATTGACGACTACTGGGAAAGAGAGAGCGAAAAGGAAGCGACAAACTGCACACTCTGTGACCAAGAAGAGGAAGACGATGAACCAATGAAGGATGTAGGGCAGTCGGGACAACTGCCTTAATGAGAGGGTAATGTTACGATTTATTAACTTTTTTCCTTATCTCAGTCTTATTGCATCTTATCGGTGTCATCACGCTTACACATTATCGCCACCTCATCACCGATATCAACTTCGACAAAACTTTCATGATGGACAACGCATGATATTGCATGCTCGTCGCCTGACCAGCATGCCTCTTGACTTCGACAAAACTTCATACCTATTATTAGTACCTATGCTTTGGTATTTAAGTAGCTACAATTCACTGTACAACCTCAGCTTCGAGCTAAGGTTTACCTACCCATAAACTTTACTTGTCTGCTCACTTGACGAGAGCTTCTCCAGTAAGTGCCTCTTTCATCACCTCGAGATCATCCGAGGTGTTGCCAAAGTGATTGTCTGAACGCGAGACAGCTTAGCAATCACCTGACTTCGAGTCACGTGAGAGTCGGCCCTAACAGTTTACTGGTATGTGTGCATTGAAGAGGCTGGCTGTGAGCACTTGTGGAATAGCATGCTGAACAGCATGATATACACACTAAACCTCACACACACTCACACAGCTACTCAATCTAACAATCACCCTCAAAAGTACAATGGGGGAAATGAGATTATATCAACTCTGCAACTACTAGTGCTTCAAAACTAGTAAAGCTCTTTATTATCTCAATGCTATACAGTGTTTACTCCTTTCCAGTTGATCCTAAGTCTAGGAACTTTTACAAGAAGGTGTTACTTTGAGGCGCAACCTTCTAGGCGAATGATAATATTCAAAATACAATAGGGCACTGGTCCTATTATGGAATGGGACATGATACAAGTCAAAATGACACTGAGCTTGCTCTTCTAACCACTTGACTAAGCACTGACTTAGTGAGCTTGCTACATGTCAGTGTTGATGTGAATGAGGACCTCTCTAGGAGCAATAGTGAGGCCTCATCCTGCAAGTTCTTTGGAGAAAGGTGGTGGTATGAGTCAAGGGTGGATTGCTGATATAATCTACTGCTAAACTCAGACTAAAGCTAAGTATGACTACTAAATCTGACTACTAACTATTACTATGGACTACTATGGACTACTACTATGGAAAGGAACACAATCTGAGCTCAGAATGGGGTACACCCCATCAGCATGTAGGGTTATCCAAAACTGACTCGAATGACAATATCAACCACAGACACTTCAACAGATCTTGGATTTAGAACAGAACAGAAGCAGATTTCAGAAACAGACTGATAAAACAGAACAGACAGACAGAACAGATTTCAGAACTTCCACTTCAAATCATACTCTCAACAGACTTAACAATGCTCAGATGGAACAGAACAGCAATACTGATTCTTATTCACTTAGAACTTAAGCACATGAGTCAGATTCTGAATATATCTCTATTCTTCTAGGTGAGCTCACAGGTTTATATACAACACTCAAAGCTACAAACTAATCCTCTGCTACAGCACTCACTTTTTATGTGCACATCATAACTTGAGGGTTTGAAACTTGTATACTATCCTATGATACTGACTATGTATACTACCACAGGTTAAATGACTACAAATGTTATGCTAGTACCTAGGTAAACAGACTCCTATGTGCACAGCTCACCACTGCCACAGTTTTACTTGGTGACCAACTCAGAGTTTCCTCCTATAGTGTTATTTCTATAGTGAGCTCACTAACTGTTAGCATGTACTCAGTATATGCAAGCCTGAGGACATATCAGATTGATGGCTGACAGCTATTCCAGGTTTAGCCTTGTCATTATATTATCGTTTCTCTCTAGAAGGGAGTCTCACATGCATTGAGCTCTCAGTTTGACACAACAACAGATGCAAGTTACTTGGCACTTCAGTATTTGGCCAACCCTTTTAATCAGCCTGTGTGTCTAAATTATCATTTATTTTATCTCATATGCAAGGTTCAGACTAGCTTCTCAGGTACAGTATGTCATTTTAATTTAATGAGCACACTGTTTTTATTAAGTGCAATCATATAGTTCTTCAGTTACAGAACAGAGCTTGCTGTATAGACTTGACTGCCAGTGCTAGGACAGGGGTTTTGATCTTTCTGTCAAGTGTGCCTATCAGGTACATGCTATGACTAAGTCCCTGGTTTATTCTGTTGCATCAGATGTCACTTTATTGTCTATTAGTCATGTCACATTGTATTTTATTATATACGCACTTACATATTAGCTCTGCTCACTCTCTTTATAAGTGTTAGGATTGTGCCAATAGAAGAAAGGATTAGAATGCATGCCGAGGAGTCTGCAGAGTGCATGGGCTTGGCAAAGCTATTAGCAATGTCACCCTTGGGTCAAAGCCCTAATATAGATTATGGATGGAGTCCATGGGATGAAGATGAAGTCCTGATGGAGTCAGAGTCCACAGACTTATAGTAAGAGATTGAGATTAGGCTTGAAGGCCAGAGACAGTGAGTACAAGAGTATTGGGCTAAACCAAATTGATATTTGAACTGAGGTATGTACTGCTAGTTCTAGAGTTTATATACTAGTGTGGAGTCCAAGGAATCGGAGGCTAGAATAATAAGTCTGAAATATTATGAATCTGGAGAAGTCAAGTATTCCGTGGACTCTGATATAACACCTACTCACTACTGTGATGGATTCTAGGTGTGATAAATGAATATGTGAAATTAGTATATGAAATAGAGATATTAAATATGGAATAGAAACCAGAAAACAGAATCCATTGGATTCCGATGAGTGAGTTGGAGCCAGTTGGATGAGTTGAAGGTTAAAGTCTGTGGAGACCATGGCATGCTCATTACAGTATCCCCCCCTTAGCATTCTTGCCCTCAAGAGTGCTGATCCTGATGGCCGAATGTGCTGTGTGGAATTTTGTACAGGTTTGTCACATGATAATTGCCTCTTGAACCTGAACCACCACCTTCTAAGCCCAAAATGTCTTTCTCGCTGTCCATCATGTCTTCAACTTCATACTGCCGATCGCAAACACCCAAAGCATACATCGCGCCTCCTACCCCAGACAATATCAACCCTAATGAACTCAAAGTTTTGTACACTGAACGGGATGTTGAGGAAACTGCATATAGGGCTGCTGTTGATGCTCATGATGAGTGGAAGATGGAGATGGCAGCAGAATTGGCTAAGGCCAAAAAAATTGCAGCAGCCATGGAGGTAGCTCAGAAAAAAGCAGAAGAAAGAGCTAAAAAAGTAGCAGAGGTGAAGGCAAAGAAGGAAGCAGAGGCCGCAGCAGAATGGAAAAGGCAAGAGGAGGCAAAGAGGTTGGAAAGGGAACAACTTGAGGAAGAGCGGAAGCAGGAAAGGGAGAGGTTAAGGTTGAAGGAGATGGCAGAGGCCATGGAGCTAGAGAGGTTACGAAAAGAGACAGAGGATCAGGTCTCACAGGGTGAAATGCTGGTGGATTCAGATGAGGACAGGTCTGCTGGAGATGATGAAGATCCAAAAGTGAAGGCGAGAGAGGAATTGGCTGAATCTTGAAGGAGACAGAAAGGAAAGGGTAAGGTGGTGACTGCAGGCACTGGTGGAAAGAAACGAAAGATGAAATCCACAGAGTATGTGGTAGGCAGTGGAGAGGAGAGAATTGTGGGCCCATCGGGGCAATTTAATTTGGCAGTGCCTCCTACCAAGAGGTTGAAGACTGATCCAGTCCCAGGGGATGGGGACATAGAATATTTTGGCAAAGGTAAGTGATCACCAAAGTCCATGGCCAAGACTAAATCTTTATTAGATCAATGTGGGCAGTGTAAGGCTGACAGTGCTTGTTGCTTCCTGGCTCAAAAGGGAAGGTCCTGTGAAAGGTGTAGGGTTTGCAAAGCCAAGTGCGTTTTTTCTGACGAGATGGAGTCCACAGGGATGGGCGAGGTCGTGGACCTCCTTCACAGCCTGCACGTGCGTTGTTGCGACTGCAGATGATCCACTCATGTATTTTTGCAATCTGAGTGATTAGACAATATGACTTATATAGACAGCGAGCGGAGCTAGTATGTCAGCACTGAAGAGGCTGGCTGTGGGCACTTGTGGAATAGCACACGGAACAGTGTGATATACACACTAAACCTCACACACACTCACACAACTACTCAATCTAACAATCACCCTCGAAAGTACGATGGGGGGGAATGAGATTATATCAACTCTGTGACTACTAGTGCTTCAAATCTAGTAAAGCTCCTTATTATCTTGATGCTATACAGCATTTACTCTTTTCCAATTGATCCTAAACCTAGGAACTTTTACAAGAAGGTGTTACTTTGAGGTGCAACCTTCTAGGCAAATGATAATATTCAAAATACAATAGGGCACTGGTCCAAGCGAGTGCTGTGGCAAAGGATTAGTTTGTAACTTCGAGCATTATATATAAACCTGCAAGCTCACCTAGAAGAATCGAGATATATTCAGAATCTGACTTATGTGCTTAAGTTCCAAGTGAATAAGAATCAGTGTCGCTGTTCTGTTCTATCTGAGCATTGTTGAGTCTGTTGAGAGTATGAATTGAAGTGGAAGTTCTGAAATCTGTTTCTGTCAGTCTGTTTCTGTTCTGTTGGTCTGTTTCTGAAATCCACTTCTGTTCTGTTCTGAATTTGTTTCTGTTCCGAATCTGAGATCTGTTGAAGTGTCTGTGGTTGATATCATCATTTGAGTCAGTTTTGGATAACCCTACATGCTGACATGTAGTGAGCTCACTAAGTCAGTACTTAGCTGAGTGGTTAGAAGAGTGAGCTCAGTATCGTTTCGACTTGTATCGTGTTCCGTTCTGTCATGGGACCAGTGTCCCTTTATATTTTGAATATTATCATTTGCCTAGAAGGTTGCACCTCAAAGTAACACCTTCTTGTAAAAGTTCCTAGGTTTAGGATCAATTGGAAAAGAGTAAATGCTGTATAGCATCAAGATAATAAGGAGCTTTACTAGATTTGAAGCACTAGTAGTCACAGAGTTGATATAATCTCATTCCCCCCCATCGTACTTTCGAGGGTGATTGTTAGATTGAGTAGTTGTGTGAGTGTGTGTGAGGTTTAGTGTGTATATCACACTGTTCTGCATGCTATTCCACAAGTGCCCACAGCCAGCCTCTTCAGCATATGGATATGATGGAGATGAAGATGGAGAAGATGGAGGCAAATCTGGAGGCCATCAGATCCCATGTTGATGATTTAGTGAATGACTTCCACCCTGGCAATGTGATTGAGTATCTGCAGGATTTTATCCCAGAAGACTACAAGGAGGAGTGGTACAAATCATTAGATGAATTGCAAGAGCTTGGTCACATGGCTCCAGAGGCCCTTCAAAGAGCAATGAACATGCATCTTGACAAGGACGTGGCACAAGTTTGGCACAAACATGTCCACATCAAGAAAACTTTCAATGCTGCAGATGCATTTGAATTGGCGAATGTGAAGTTCTGGTATGGGACCCTTGGGAAGGATGGGCTGCAGAAGGCAGTGGCTGGTATTAGAAGGTTTGAGGAAACAAGGGCAAGGTTTTACACCCTCAGAGGCTGACAGTTGGAATGGTGCTTGTGGAAAAAGGTCTTGAAGGGTTCCAACAACTATATTGTGGAGGAATCCAAGGATGAGGAGGATGATGGGGTGGTCAGAGAGATGATGAAGTCAGGCATGGAGTCTGTCAGGGTTCCTAACCTTGATCATTTGAAGTTAAGGAGAATTGTAGGAAAGGAGGACAAGTACAAGATCGATATGGATGCTGAGGAATCATCATGGGAATCTCAAGTCAGCAATGAAGACTATCTGGGGGCAGAGATGGGCTTGAGTAAACCAGTAAGGTTGGAGAAAGAGGTGCAAGTGGGAGATGAAGACAAGATGGAGACTGTGCAGAAGGTGTCAGGGGATGTCGTGATGGGTGAATCCAGGGATTCTGTGGGGGCCTAATTCTTTCACCTTGTAAATGTTTTTTATCTTGATATTGTATATATGGACAAGTAGTACCATGCCCAGAGGGGCATACAATGTATGATTTTTCTTGATGTCTAAAATGAAGTGGCAAAAGGGAAGTCAAGTCAAGAAATGGAGCTGGCAGAGTCCATTCCAAATTAGGAAGGTAATTTGCAATAGTTTTTCAGAATTTAATTTGAAATTGGGACAACAGAATCCATAGGAGTCTGATGGAGATGGAAGTCAAGAAACAGGAAGTATAGTTTTGAGTAATGCTTTGTGGATGGTGACCTTGGATAGGGGTCCTGGTTTGTCTGGGTATTGATGGTGGAAATCTTCAATATATTCTTCCATGGAAAATTCTGTAGCTGGGATCCAGGCAAACTCTTCATCAGTACCCTCGTAACCCAACCATTGTACATGGTAGAGAAGTGGACATCGGAAACGACAGTCAAGCTTGGAGTTGAGAATCTGTGCAATCTCATACTGCTCTTCACCATCAACTTCAACTGGAAGTGGAGGTGGTTGGGTACAGTTAGGAATGGTATTGATTTCCATGGGTTCCAGCTGGGAGACATGGAATATGGGGTGAACGGAACAGAGGTCTGTGGGGAGTTTGAGTGTGAATGAATGGGATCCTGTTACGATTTATTGACTTTTTTCACTTTTCTAGTCTTATCTCATCTTATCGGCATAATCATGCTTACACATAATCACCACCATATCACCAACATCAGCTTTGATAAAACTTTCATGATGGACAACACATGATATTGCGTGCTCGTCACCTGACCAGCACGCCTCTTGACTTCTACAAAACTTTTGTAGCTATTATTAGTACCGACTCTTTAGTATTTAAGTAGCTACGCTTCACTGTATAACCTCAGCTTCGAGCTAAGGTTTAACATCACATAAATCTTACTTGTCTGCTCACTTGCCGAGAGCTTCTTCAGTAAGTGCCTCTCTCATCACCTCGAGATCATCTGAGGCATTGCATAAGTGATTGTCTGAACGCGAGACAGCTTAGCAATCGCCTGACTTCGAGTCACATGAGAGTCAGCCCTAACAATTAGCTCGAAGCTTCCCTCACCCTTCCACAACACTAGACGCAGGAAGGATCCCATATGCCCCTTCAACAAAACCCCGACATCTCCAAAGGAACAACGAGTACCCTTGCCGTGATCCTTTTCATGATAGCAGGAGTAATAGGAACAACAACTGCAGCCACGACCATCTACTACAGAAACAGAGAGTGGTTTGAACACCATGGAATTACATTTCAGAGAGGAACATTACACTATCCACCCCCGACACTCCCCCGCTTCTACAACCCCCCTCTACAATGTTCCGGTGTACCCCACGAGCTACGCCATCTATGGACAGGAGTCCTACGAGACGCCCCCAGAGTCGCTGACCCAGGACCTTCAGGGCCCCTTCACCGACTATGTCGAATGAAGAGGAAGGACGCCAAGCCCAGTGGCTGGCCCTTTCAGAACCCGGCACTCCTCTGAGGATGCCAGAAGTACTCCCTCTTTTGAGGGAAGTATCGAGGAGCTCATTAGAGCCTATCATGGAGTTGGAATGGAACCCCTGGAGGATGCCAGGAGAGAACTGGAGCGAAGCCTCCGACAGATACCTATGGCCGAGGTCGCCCAGCCCTGACCAGATAGCGAGACCCTCCCCCAGATGACCCTACGGGTCGTCAATCCTGATGAACCCACCGAGACCACTGACACCACCTCACTTGATTCGTCAGAGAGACGAAGAGCGGCTCCAGAATATGATTCAGAGATGAGCTGAAGGAGGGCTCACCTACCAGGGGACCCTAGACTTCACCGCCCCTTCCGAACCCAGCAGGCAACCCTCGATACGCCTGCATTGACAGTTGTACTCTCCTCCTCCGATCCCGATTCCCCCGCCCCCGAGTCCCCCGAACCTAATAGACCTCGAAGACGAGGAGACACACCCTTCGCCAGCCCCAGCAGGACCAGCACACCATCCACCCCGCCCTCACTTGACCGCCATGACCCAGACTTCTATCCTGAGCTCAGGCAAAGATGCCTACGAATCTGCTATATTGGGCGACCTTCCTACCAGCGAAGAAGAAGAGCAGGTGAATCCCCACTCGCATACAGCATTCGACAATGCGAGGAGGACCCAGACCAGCCCCCTCGAGATCCCAAGAGCGAGCGACACCTCGCTCTATGAGAGATTGAGAGTAGTCCCTTCCACTTGGGAACTCCAGACAGAGCCTGGCCGTCCCTCTCCCTATCCCAGCGAATGGCCCACAGAACCTACCGGTCCCAGGCCTGGGCCCTACGAAGGGCAGACTATCTACAAAGGGGAGGAGTGGACGAGACACAGGAGGAGCACCGACACCGCTTCAGCCTCACCCCCAATGAAGAGCTATGGTGGTATGAGCTCAATTACGGCCCCATACCAGGAGTACATGTCCCCAATCTATGAGCAAGGACCGAGCAGGAGGAGCGAGTCCTCAACCGACAATTGGCAACTATACTCGCTACCTGGAGAAGAGATGAGGCCGACCATGCCAAGCTATCCTGGGTATGACTGGCCCAGGCCAATGCCCGACTCACCGCCGATCGACTGGAGATGCCAGAACAAGGTCTGGAAGGGGAAGAGTAGACTGTTCACAGGATCCAGAGAAGCAGGGCCGAGCGACATCCCTGTTGACATCAACCCTGAAACCAAGCGACGACGAAGGGAGGAAGAAGAGGCAGAGGCCAGAAGGCAAGAGCATCACAACCAGCAAGCAGCTGTTACGATTTATTCACTTTTTTCCTTTTTCTAGTATTATCATATCTTATCGGTGTCATCATGCTTATGCACTATAGCCACCTCATCACCGACATCAACTTCGACAAAACTTTCATGATGGACAATGCATGATATTGCATGCTTGTTGCCCGACCAGCACGCCTCTCGACTTTGACAAAACTTCAGTACCTATTATTAGCACCTACGCTTTAGTATTTAAGTAGACATATTTCACTGTACAACCTCAGCTTCGAGCTAAGGTTTAACATCACATAAATCTTACTTGTCTGCTCGCTTGCCAAGAGCTTCTCTAGTAAGCGCCTCTTTCATCACCTCGAAGTCATCCGAGGTGTTGCCCAAGTGATTGTCTGAACGTGAGACAGCTTAGCAATCGCCCAACTATGAGTCACATGGGAGTTGGCCCTAACAATTAGCTCGAAGCTTCCCTCACCCTTCCACGATGCCAGATGCAGGAAGGACTCCACATAACACTTCAACAAACACCCGACATCGACGAAACACTCAGAAACGCGGCCATAGGAGCCTTCGTAGGAGCAGCAGCATTAGTCGGACTAGCCCTCTTTGCTGCTGCCATATATTGCAGAAACCGAAACTGGTTCGAACGACACAGACTAGGACCCAGAAGACCATTAACTTACCCTCCCCCTACCCTCCCACAATTCTACATCCTGCCCTACAATGGTCAAGTTCAGCCCATTTACACGACATACGAGCCCTACCAAAGGGACCAGTTCTACACGCCCCCCATCTCGCTGAATAGGCAGGACAGGTCAGGTGCCCCCAGCCCCGAGACCGACATCGGGATCTATCATGGAAGAAGAGGAAGAAGCCCAAGCCCCATCGCTGGGCCCTCTGGTACTAGGCAGTCCTCTAGGACAGCATCTCGATCTCCCTCTATCGAGGGAGACATCACAGAACTCATCTGAGCCTACGTTGGGCCTGGAACTATCGAGTATGATGAGACAGAGTCGCATCGAAGCAGTACAAATGTACTTCCAACCGAGGGCACTGAGCCTGCTCCCATTAGCACATCCCCTACCCGTCCGACCCTCTGAGTTACAAACCCTTCTCCACCTTCAGCAAGCAGCTCCATCATCACAGCGCGGAGCACCGCGTTCTATAACCAGACAGAGCACATACACAGGGACCCCCTCTATGACCTCGGCTGGACCCCCCCCCCCCCCCCCGGCACACCTATGGTATCAATTACATGGACCTCCTCCTCCCCCTCCCCCAATGAATCCCCCTCCAGAGAGCACCCCTGACCTGATCGACCTCGAGAACGAGGAAGTAGCCAGGATGTTGAGCCCCTCAACAAGGGCAGCGTCTCGAGCCACCCATCGGTACGAGTCGACCCAGCTGACCTCCGAAGAGGAAGACTTCAGATCCGCGATATCGGGAGACCTTCCTACTTCCGACGAAGAAGAGCATGGGAGACTGAGAACGCATTCCGCCTACGGCGACTGGAGGAGGATCCGGACCAGTCCCCTGGAGAGCTTAGGGATGAGTAAAGACTGGCAAGACAAGAACTCGAGAGCAATCCATTCTACTTGGGAGCTCCAGCCCGAGCCTGGACCTCCCTTTCAGTACAGCAACGAATTACCCTCGGACCCTACCACGCCCAGGCCTGGGCCCTTAGGAGAGAGGACTACGTCAGATGAGGAGGAATTGACGAGTCCCTGGAGGAACACCGCCGACGACTACACCTCTTCCCAACAGAGGAGCTCCACCGTCACGAGCAGGACTACGGCCCCATGCCTGGAGTCTATATACAAGGACTACAACCAAGGATGGAGGAGGAACTACGAACCCTCCAGAGAAACCTGGAGGATGTACTTTGAACCTGGAGAAGCGATGAGCATGAACGAGAGCACCTGGCCCATGTACGAATGGCCCAGGCCCATGCCCGACAAACCGCCCAGAGAATGGCAGCAGAACAGCAACCCATGGAAAGGGAAGAGTAGACTGTTCGCCGGGTCTGGCAAAGCAGGACCCAGTGAACCAATGGAGATGGAAGATGAGCGACAAATACGAGAGGCCGGGGAAGCAGAGGCAAGAAGGCAACAATTCCAGGCCGACAAAGACGCCTTCCCCGACCTCGCAGCTGGGTTGGTAGCCCAATTAGAAAGGGCCAGAGTATTCACGCTCGCCCACAATCTACCCATCCCTAAAGAACTCCAGGATGTACCTGATCAACCCCAGCCCCAAGGACGCCCTGCTGTGCCAGTCCCCAGAAGATATGGGAGTCCAACCCATCGAACCGATAGGTGGTCAGTTCCTCGACCACCTCCCAGATATAACCCCCCAGATCCCCTGTACTGGCCTTCCGGCGATGCTGCCGAACAAGACCCATGGCTTCAAGTAAAGCCAACACTGATCCGAATGCCCGGAGAATTCGAAGAGAAAAGCAGCGATATCCATCGATTCACCGGGGCATGCGAAGACTATTTCGCGGTCTTCAGAGCCTACTACCCCACCCATGCAAATAAAATCCTATTCGCGGTATCCCTATTCGGCCAGAAGCCACAGAACTGGTGGTCCCAATACCGCTACCAGTTCTGGAGCGAAACCGAGGGAAGATACCAATACTTCTCCTGGGACGACTTCAAGGCTGCTCTCAAAGTGGAGTATGGAGACCCCGCCCTCCAGGAGGTCATGGAACAACGAATGAATGAACTCAAGATGACCGGAATGGCATCCGAGTACTTCAGATGTCTCGAAGAACTAGCCTGACAAGCTGACCAGCTCACCAACCTTGGACCTAGAAGCGCGATTGTCCAAGCCATCCGACAAGGAGTCCCCGAGTCCTATACCGACTCCATCGTGAACCTGGGCATTATGATCCCATCAACTTACCCAGAATGGAAGCGACGCATTTGCAGCATATTCGATGAAAAAGCCCACAAAACCACCTTCGATAAAATCGGGTACGTCAACCGCCCAAAGAACCAAAACGCCAGAAGCTCCTCTAAAGGAACTTCCGGTGCGACAAGTTCCGTGACCGACAAACCCGCCAGCAAAGGGTCATTGGGTTCAGGATGGACCACTTACAGAGGGGCTGGGGAGCCCATGGATATAGACCGCCTCAAGAAGGAGGGCCAATGCTTCAACTGCAGAGGAAAAGGACATATGGGGAAAGACTGCAAGAAGCCAAAACAGCCGAGGGACCCAAAAAGCAGGCGATATACCTTGGCCCAGCTTTGCGCGATGCTCACAGAGGCAGAAGAACACGATAAGGAGGAGCACAGACATAGTCATGAAGAGAAGGTCGAGGAGAAGATGCCCTCGACAATGAAGATCGAGGAGGTAAAAGGCAAGGCCGAGAAGTGAGTGATTCCACTTCCTCGGCCCAATCCTCCTCTCTGGGTGGTCGGTCATCGGGTCCTGCTGTGCGGACTTTACCTGATTGTAATAATTTTTTATGTACGTCTACAACTGTCTTGGCGCATTCGAATATACCAAATTTGATCACTTCCCCCCAGACCACCCTAAAAGAATCACAACCAATTCAGACTCCATCTGAAGCAAGATATAAAATCCCCCAGAAGTGAAGTGAGAATCATCCCCCTCCTTCGCTAACACTCTGTCCCAGAGCTCCTCACCCTCCAGGACCTTCAGACTTGATGGGGGCCAGAGTTCATCTGAACAATGTTGGGGATCTCCCAGTCCTTAGGGATGAAGGAGGTGCTCCCCGAACTGGCCGAGCCCATCATCGCTGAACAAGAACTTCAAGACGGAGATGGGGGTATGAGGTCGATGCCTGTCGACCTTGCCTGCAACAATTTGCCTCGCGCTCGAGGGCCGTCGCAGATACACGACCCCCTCTCCCCTCATCTGGAAGAAGAAACAAAAGGTTGCAGCTGTTGTCGTTCTCTCGGAGACATCACACCGATCAAGATAGCGCCCCTTTCGTCCACGACCCCAAAGGAAGAAGATAGTCATTCAAGAAAGGATAGGGATTCAGGACAGGTGCCAAAGGGCCCAGGAGTAATGTGGGAGCACGGTTCATGCGACAAGAACACGATGTGCACGACTCCCTCCGTTCGTCCTGACGAGCCTTCCGGTCACCCCAGGAGCGACCCGCTCCCCAAACCCCCAACTCCTGATGAAGTAGCCAGCAGCGGGCGATCCCCAGGGAAGGAGCATGCCCCAACTGGGGAGATGTTACAATTTATTTACTTTTTTCCTTTTTCTAGTGTTATCTCATCTTATCAGTGTAATCACACTTATGCATTATTACCACCGTATCACCAACACCGACTTCAACAAATCTTTCATGATGGACAACGCATGATATTGCGTGCTCGCCGTATGACTAGCACACCCTCTGGCTTCGACAAAACTTTCGTACCTATTAATAGTACTCACACTTTCATATATAAGTAGCTATGATTTTACTGTACAACCTCAGCTTCGAGCTAAGGTTTAACATCCCATAAATCTTACTTGTCTGCTCGCTTGCTGAGAGCTTCTCTAGTAATCACCTCTTTCACCACCTCGAGTCATCCGAGGCATTGGCCAAGTGATTGTCCAAACACGAGACAGCTTACCAAGTGCCCGACTATGAGTCACGTGAGAGTCGGTCTTAACAATTAGCTCGAAGCTTCTCTCACCCTTCCACGACACTAGACACAGGAAGGATTCCGTATGCCACCCAACAAACCCCCGACATCAGTGAAACACTCAGAAATCAGGCCATAGGAGCCTTCGTAGGAGCAGCAGCACTAGTAGGGTTAGCCCTTTTTGCGGCCGCCATCTATTGCAGAAACAGAGATTGGTTTGAATGACACAGACTAGGACCTAGAAGACCATTAACCTACCCACCCCCAACCCTCCCACGCTTTTACATCCCTCCCTACAATGGTCAAGTTCAGCCCGTTTTCACGACATACGAGCCCTACAGAAGGGACCAGTTCTACATGCCCCCAGTCTCGCCGAATAGGCAGGACCGATCAGGAGCCCCCAGTCCCGAGACTGATGCCGGGATCTATCATGGAAGAAGAGGAAGAAGTCCAAGCCCCATCGCTGGCCCCTCTAGAACTAGGCAGTCCTCTAGGACCGCATCTCGCTCTCCCTCTATCAAGGGAGACATCACAGAACTTATCTGAGCCTACGTTGGGCCCAGAACTATCGAGTATGACAAGACAGAGTCGCATCGAAGCAGTACAAACATACTTCCAGCCGAGGGTAATGAGCCCAATCCCCCTAGCACACCCCCATCCCGTCTGACCCTCTGAGTTACAAACCCTTCTCCGCCTTCAGCAAGCAGCTCCGTCATCGCAGCACGAAGCACTGCATTCTACAATCAGACAGAGCACATACACCGCGATCCCCTCTACGACCTCGGCTGGACCCCCCCCAGTACACCAACAGCGTCAATTGTACAGACCCCTTCCTTGCCCTCCCCAGATGAACCCCCCAGTAACCTACCCTGACCCGAACGTCCACAGAGACCAGGAAGTAGCATGGATGCTGAGCCCCTCAACGAGGACAGCATCTCGAACCAGTCATCAGTATGGGTCGACCCAGCCGACCTCAGAAGAGGAAGACTTCAGATCTGCGATATCGGGAGACCTTCCTACTTCTGATGAAGAAGAGCTTGGGAGACCGAGAACGCGTTCCACCTACAACGATTGGAGGAGGATCTGGACCAGTCCCCCAGAGAGCTTAGAGATGAGCGAAGACTCGCAAGAAGAGAACTCAAGAGCAATCCATTCTACTTGGGAGCTCCAGCCTGAGCCTGGACCTCCCTTTCAGTACAACAGCGAATTGCTCTTGGACCCTACCGTGCCCAAGCCTGGGCCCTTAGAAGGGAGGACTACGTCAGAAGAGGAGGAATTGATGAGTCCCTGGAAGAACACTGCCGATGACTACACCTTTTCCCAACAGAGGAGCTCCACCATCATGAGCAGGACTACGGCCCCACACCTGGAGTCTATATACGAGGACTATGACCAAGGACAGAGGAGGAGTCACGAACCCTCCAGGGAAACCTGGAGGATATACTCCGAACCTGGAGAACCGATGAACACGAACGAGAGCACCTGGCCCATGTACGAATGGCCCAGGCCAATGCCTGATGAACCGCCCAGAGAATGGCGGCAGAACGGCAATCCCTGGAAAGGGAAGAGTAGATTGTTCGCCGGGTCCGGCGAAGCAGGACCCAGTGAACCAATGGAAACGGATGACGAACGATGCATATGAGAAGCAGGGGAGGCAGAAGCAAGACGACAACAATTCCAAGCCGACAAAGACGCCTTCCCCAACCTCGCAGCAGGGCTAGTAGCCCAATTAGAAAGGGCCAGGGCATTCGCTCTCACCCACAATTTACCCATCCCAAAAGAACTCCAGGACGTCCCCGATCAACCCCAACCCCGAGGGCGCCCCGCGGCACCAGTACCCAGAAGATATGGGAGTCCGACCCACCGAACCGACAGATGGTCAGTTCCGCGACCCCCTCCCAGGTATAACCCCCCAGACCCCCCGTACTGGCCCTCCGGCGAAGCCCAGGAACAAGACCCATGGCTCCAAGTAAAGCCAACGCTAATCCGGATGCCCAGAGACTTCCAAGGGAAAAGCAGCGACATCCATCGCTTTACCGGGGCATGCGAAGACTACTTCGCCGTTTTCAAAGCCTATTATCCCACCCATGCCAATAAGATCCTTTTCGCCGTCTCTCTCTTCGGAGAAAAACCCCAGGGTTGGTGGTCTCAATACCGATACCAATTCTGGAGTGAAGCCGAAGGACGCTACCAATACTTTTCCTGGGACAAATTCAAAGCCGCCCTCAAGGTCGAATATGGTGACCCCGCCCTCCAAGAAGTAATGGAGCGGCGAATGAACGAACTCAAAATGATGGGAACCACGTCTGAGTACTTCCGATGCCTCAAAGAGCTGGCACGACAAGCCGATCAGCTCACCGATCTCGGACCCCGAAGTGCGATCGTCAGGGCAGTACACTGAGGGGTCCCCGAGTCCTACACTGACTCAATCGCGAACCTGGGCATTATGATCCCTTCCACCTACCAGGAATGGAAGCGACATATTTGTAGCATATTCGACGAAAAGGCTCACAAGACCGCCTTCGACAAAATCGGGTATGTCGACCGCCCCAAGAACCAACACGCCAGAAGCTCCTCTAAAGGAACTTCCGGCATGACAAGTTCCGTGGCTGACAAACCCGTCAGCAAAGGGACGTCAGGTTCAGGATGGACCACTTACGGAGGGGCCGGAGAACTGATGGACATAGATCGCCTCTGAAAGGAAGGCCGATGCTTCAACTGTGGAGGGAAAGGACACCTGGGGAAGGATTGCAAGAAGCCGAAGCGGCCTAGAGACCCGAAAAGCGGGCGATATATGACAGCCCAACTTTGCACCATGCTAACGGAGGCCGAGGAGCATGATAAGGAGGAGCATGGACACAGTCACGAAGAGAAGGTCGAGGAGAAAATGCCCTCGACATCGAAGATCGAGGAGGTAAAAGGAAAGGCCGAGAAGTGAGTGATTCCACTTCCTCGGCCCAATCCTCCTCTCTGGGTGGTCGGTCATCGGGGCCCACTGTGCGGACATTACCTGATTGTAACAATATTTTACGTACGTCTTTGTTATCTACGCATTCGAATATACCTGCCACATTCACACAGTCCCCGAGAACCACCCCAAAAGAATCACAACCAATTCAGGCTCTGCCTGAAAAAACATACAAAATCCCTCAGAAGCGAAGCGAGAACCACCCCCCTCCTTCGCTAACACTATCTGTCCCAGAACTCCTCACCCTCCAGGACCTTCAGACTCGATGGGGGCCAGAGTTCATCCGAACAATGTCGGGGATCTCCCAGTCCTTAGGGACGAAGGAGGTGCTCCCTGGACTGGTCGAGCCCATCATCGGTGAACAGGAACTTCAAGACGGAGGCGGGGGCATGAGATCGATGCCTGCTGACCTTGCCCACAATGATTCGCCTCGTGCTCGAGGGCCATCACAGATACACGACCCCCTCTCCCCCTGCCTGGAAGAAGAAACGGAAGGTTGCAGCTCTTGTCGTTCTCTCGAAGACGCCACACCGATCGAGACAGTGCCCCTCCTGTCCATGACCCGAATGGAGGAAGATGTCACAAGAAAGGATAGGGATCCGGGACAGGTGCTGAAGGACCCGGGAGTAACGTGGGAGCATGGTTTATGCAACAAGAACACGACGCTCACGCCTCCCTCCGTTTGCCGTGATGAGCCTTCCAGTCACTCCAGGAGCAACCCGCTCCCCAAACCCCCGAATCCTGATGAACTAGCCGACAGCGGGCGACCTCTGGGGAAGGAGCATGCCCCAACCAGGGGAGACCCTCTTAGGCTCCCGGCCCTCGAAGGATCAAGAGGGATTCCAGCATCGGATGCGCGATGCCCATGGGTCCAGAAGACCACCCTTGTAGAAATCCCCAACGAGGAGGACGATACCGCCTTCAAGATGGAGCAGGACCGAGAACGAGTCAAGCGGGAAAAGGAAAGGACCAAGGGGCTTCTCCCCTCGTTCCAGGAGCAAGAGAAGCAGGAAGAGGAACCGTTAAGGGCAAGGCATTCCGAACATAGTCCAGTGAGTGTTTCCCCCCCGAAGTCCACCTGGTTCAAGCCGTTTGGTGCGGACTGGACCCTTCGGGCTGTCAGGGAAGCACGCACAGATTCGGAAGCTTTCACCTCACTCCACCTTTGGGCTCATAAGGAGAAGGTCAACGAAATTGATGACCATCTGCTAAATGCTTTACGAATGGAAGGGGAAGAAGCCAGGGAAAGGCTATACGAACTAAGTCAACCCATTCGGTATCAACGACGAGTAAGCACCAAGGGGGTCAGGGAGTTATTCCTTGACGTCCAGCTTGAGACGTTGGAAAACCACCAGATGCTCAAGGCTCAAGCCCTCGTCGACAGCAGATGTACCAGGAGCACTATCAATGAGGCCTATGTCAAGAAGCATGGCCTTGTTACCCGACCCGCCCTGACACCGATCTCAGTATATAACGCTGACAGGACACACAACAAGGCCGGGGAAATCATGGAGTTCATAGAAGTGAGAATGACGGTAGGAGGCCACAGTGAAAGAATCGACTTTGCCATTACCAACATAGGCAAGGGCAATATCTTCCTCAGACATGACTGGCTCCTTCGTCACAACCCCGTCATCAACTGGGCCACCGGCAAAATCATCTTCGCCCAGTGTCAGTGCCAGAAGAACCCATTTCCTCTACCAGATGCGGATCCTGATGACCCTTGGGACGAAGAGCTGGAAGAGGGTGAGACCATCCTGATGGTCGATCTTCAGGAAGAACTGGAAATCTGCACGGTACATCACACGAACGACCTGGCAGCCAAGGCCAGCAAAGGGAAAGCCAAGAAAACGTTCGAAGAAATGGTTCTGCCCCAATATCGCGAGTTCCATGACCTATTTTCCAAAGAAAACTTCGACGAATTACCAGAGCGGAAACCATGGGACCACGCAATCGAGCTAATCCCAAATGCCAAATCGACCCTTGATTGTAAAGTTTACCCACTCAATCGTCACGAACAAGAAGAGTTGGACAAGTTCCTCGACGAGAACCTGGAGTCAGGACGAATTCAACTCTCCAAATCCCCATTTGCTTCCCCATTCTTCTTCGTTAAAAAGAAGGACAGTTCCCTCCGACCCATGCAAGATTATCATAAGCTCAATGAGATGACGATCAAGAACCGATATCCACTACCTCTTATCTCCGAGCTTATGGACAAACTCCACGGAGCCAAGTATTTCACCAAGTTGGACATCCGGTGGGGCTACAATAATGTCAGAATCAAACAAGGGGACGAGGCCAAGGCTGCCTTCCGGACCAACCGAGGGCTATTCGAACCCACCGTCATGTTCTTCGGATTGACCAATTCGCCTGCAACCTTCCAGTGGATGATGAACGACATCTTCCACAACCTCATCATGGAAGGCAAGGTGATGATCTACCTGGACGACATCCTTATTTTCTCTAAGGATCTCCAGGAGCATCGACGAATTGTCAAAAGGGTACTCCAACGCTTAAGGGAACACAAACTCTTCCTCAAAGCGGAGAAGTGTGAGTTCGAGGTCCTCGAAACCGAATATCTCGGCGTCATTGTCAGCGAAGGCTCCGTCCGGATGGACCCCGTCAAGATCAAGGGGATTACGGAATGGCCCACGCCCACCAAGAAGAAGGAGTTACAATCCTTCTTAGGCTTTATGAATTTCTATCGGAAATTCATAAGGGACTATTCCAAAATCGTACGACCTATGACCCAGCTCACCGGCAATGCACCATGGGTATGGGGCGCGGCCCAAAACGAGGCATTCCAATGCCTGAAGGAGCAAATGGCCAAGGATGTGGTGCTCGCCCTTCCTAAGGAAACCGGGAGATTCCGAGTAGAGGCCAGCTCTAGTGAAGGAGCAATCGGTGCTGTCCTTAGTCAAGAACAAGATGGGAAATGGAGACCAGTTGCATTCCTATCTAAAGCGCTCACCGTCACTGAGTGAAATTACGAAATTTATGATAAGGAACTCCTGGCGATTATGCTTGCACTAGAAGAGTGGAGACACTACCTCATGGGTGCAGCGGAAGATTTCGAGATCTGGACCGATCATCAAAACCTGCAATATTTCCGTCAGCCCCAGAAGTTGAACCACTGACAGGCCCGATGGGTCACCGAACTCGCGGAGTATCACTTCACCTTGCACCACAAGCCAGGCACCTCAAATCGAAAGGCCGACCTACTCAGTCGACGAGACGACCATGACCAAGGCAAGAAGGACAATGACGACGTTGTAGTCCTCCAACCCGAGCACTTCCAGGCAATGATCATGCCCATGACCAGTGAAACGCACCAGCATGTAAAGGAGGTCACTCGCAACCACGATAAGTGGGATCAGGGAATCCAAAACTCCCTCGACCACGAACGTGGCATATCCAAAAAGGAGGGACTCCTCTATTATGATGGACGCATATATGTTCCCCACAACGACAAGCTGCATGGCGAAATCATCGCGGCACACCACAATCACATCACAGCGGGTCACCCAGGAATCGAGAAGACAAAAGAACTCGTGCAAAGAGAGTTCTGGTGGCCAAAGATTAAACAAACGGTAGAAAAGTACGTCAAGGTGTGTGAAGCATGCCAACGGACAAAGACGGATACTCACCCTAAGGCTGCCTCTCTTCATCCCAATGAAGTCCCCTCTGAGCCATGGACTCACATCTCCATCGACATGATCACCGGACTCCCCAAGTCCAATGGCTATGACACCATCCTAGTAGTTGTTGATCGATTCTCCAAGGAAATCATCCCCATCGTGTGTAACGTCGAACTCACCTCCAAAGGATGGGCAAAACTCCTACGTGACCATGTCTATGCTCACCATGGCATGCCCAAGACTGTCATCTCTGACCGAGGCCCCCAATTCGTCTCCAAGTTCATGATGGAACTCTTGAAACTCCTCGATATTACCCTGAATGCCTCCACGGCTTTCCACCCCCAAACTGATGGACAAACCGAATGGGCAAACCAAGAAATCAACAAGTACCTCTGACTCTTCGTCAAACTGATTGGAGCGAATGGCTCACATTAGCAGCATTCGCCCATAATAACCGAATTCATTCGGCCACGGGTCAGACACCTTTCTTCACGAACTATGGGATCCATCCCCGTGTCCTGCCAGACTCCATTAAAACGACTGCCTTCACCAACCCATCGGCCAAGTCATTCGCAGAAAACATGCAGGAAGTACACCGTCAAGCCAAGGAGGCACTAGAAGAAGCGGCCGGAAAGATGAAGGCCCAATATGACAAAAACAAGAGAGAGGCCATAAACTATGCAATCAGAGATCGAGTATGGCTCGACTCCACTCACCTCCACCTCCCGTGACCAAAGAAGAAACTCAACGACAAGCGGGTCGGTCCATTCTTAATCCTAGAGAAGACCGGCGCTTCCACATACAAACTGAAACTCCCACCCCACTGGAAAATCCACCCACGGTTCAATGAAAAGCTCCTAATGCCATACGTACCACCAGCGTTCCCCAATCAAGAACAACCCCCTGCACCACCACCTGACCTCATCGAAGACGAGGAGGAATATGAGATCGAAGAAGTCCTGGACTCTCGTACACGACAAGTCCGAGGCAAGAAAGGACAAAAATCACGACTCGTAACAGACTACTTCATCAAGTGGAAGGGCTGGACCCGAGAACACAACTCATGGGTCCGAGAAGACGACATGGCCAATGCTCAAGAAGCCATACATGACTATGAAAACAGCATTTCTGAAACAAGAGCTGTCGTGACCGCACGCAAGGTCATCGACAGATCGGAAAAGACAGTTAAATGAATAGTCGATCGCTCTTATCGCGAAAACACTACCACAGGAGGATGGAGCATGTTCTACCAAGTGGAACGCACCGATGGCAAGAAGTTCTGGATCGAAGAACCCAACCGTGAGATCTGGAAAAAATTCATTGATGACTACTGGGAATGGGAGAGCGAGAAGGAGATTACAGACTGCATACTCTGCGATCAAGAGGAAGAGGATGATGAACCCTGGGAAGAAGACATAGGGCAGTCAGGACGACTGCCTTAACAAGAGGGTAATGTTACGATTTATTTACTTTTTTCCTTTTTCTAGCGTTATCTCATCTTATCGGCATAATCACACTTACGCATTATTACCACTGTATCACCAACACCGACTTCGACAAATCTTTCATGATGGACAATGCATGATATTGCGTGCTCGCCATATGACTAGCACGCCCTCTGGCTTCGACAAAACTTTTGTACCTATTAATAGTACTCACACTTTTGTATATAAGTAGCTATGATTTTACTGTACAACCTCAGCTTCGAGCTAAGGTTTAACATCCCATAAATCTTACTTGTCTGCTTGCTTGCTGAGAGCTTCTCTAGTAATCACCTCTTTCACCACCTCGAGTCATCCAAGGCATTGGCCAAGTGATTGTCCAAATGCGAGACAGCTTATCAATTGCCTGACTATGAGTCACATGAGAGTCAGTCTTAACAGGAGACCCCTCGAAGGCCCCCAACCATCAAAGGATCAAGCGGGGTTCCAGCATCGGATGCACGATGCTCAAGGGCCCGGAAGACCACCATCGTCGAGGTCCCTGATGACGAGGATGACACGTCATTCAAGATGACTCAAGCCAAGGCACAAAAGGAGAAGGAAGAAGAACCGCTGAGGGTGAGGCATTCCGAATCAAGTCCAGTGAGTGTTTCCCCCCTGAAGTCCACCTGGTTCAAGCTGTTTGGCATGGACTGGACCCTTTGGGCCGTCAAGGAAGCATGCACGAATTCAGAAGCCTTCGCTTCGCTCCACCTCTGGACTCACAAGGACAAGATCAACGAAATCGATGATCACCTGTTGAGTATCTTGAGATCGGAAGGGGAGGAAGCAAGGGAAAGGCTATACGAATTAAGTCAGCCAATTCGATACCAACGTCGAGTGAGCACCAAGGGCATCTGGGAGTTATTCCTCGACGTCCAACTCGAGACACTGGAGAACCGCCAGACTCTCAAGGCCCAAGCATTAGTCGACAGCGGTTGCACCGGGAGTACCATAAACGAGACCTACATCAGGAAGCACGGACTCGTCACCCAACCTGCACCCACCCCGATCTCCATGTACAATGCTGATGGGACACGAAATAAGGCCGGGGAGATCACCAAATTCATAGAAGTGTGAATGACCATAGGGGGCCACTTGGAAAGGATCGACTTTGCTGTCACCAATCTCGGCAAGGGTGATATCTTCCTAGGACACAACTGGCTCCTGCATCACAACCCAGTCATCAATTGGGCCACCAGCAAGATCATCTTTGCCCGATGTCAATGCCAGAAGAACCCATTCCCATTGCCAGATGCCGACCCAGAAGATCCCTGGGATGAGGAGTTAGAGGAAGGTGAAACCATCTTGATGGTTGACCTCCGAGAGGAGTTAGAGATTTGCACTGTACACCACGCAAATGATCTCGCTGCCAAGGCTGCCGAAGGAAAGGCCAAGAAAACCTTTGAAGAGATGGTTCCGCCCCAATATTGAGAATTCCATGACCTATTCTCCAAGGAGAACTTCAACGAGCTACTGGAATGAAAGCTGTGGGACCACGCAATCGAGTTAATTCCAAACGCCAAATCAACTCTCGACTGCAAGGTATACCCGCTTAATCACCACGAACAGGAAGAGCTCGATAAGTCCCTTAACGAAAATCTGGAGTCCGGACGTATCCGACCCTCCAAGTCCCCCTTCACCTCCCCCTTCTTCTTTGTCAAGAAGAGGGATGGATCCCTTCAGCCCATACAGGACTACCGAAAGCTCAACGAGATGACGATCAAGAACCGATATCCATTACCCCTCATCTTCGAACTCATGGACAAACTCCGTGGAGCAAAGTACTTCACCAAGCTGGATGTCCGTTGGGGTTACAATAATGTACAGATCAAGCAAGGGGACGAGGCCAAGGCGGCCTTCCGAACCAATTGCAGCCTATTCGAATCAACCGTCATGTTCTTTGGCCTGACTAACTCGCCAGCTACCTTCCAGTGGATGATGAACGACATCTTCCACAACCTCATCATGGAGGGGAAGGTCACCATCTATCTCGACGACATTCTGATCTTCTCCAAGGACCTGCAGGAGCACCGACGAATCGTCAAACGGGTCCTACAACACCTAAGGGAGCACAAGCTATTCCTAAAGGCGGAGAAGTGCAAGTTCAAAGTCCTTGAAACCGAATATCTTGGTGTCATAATCAGCGAAGGATCAGTACGGATGGACCCCATCAAGGTCAAGGGAATCACGGAGTGGCCTACCCCCACCAAGAAAAAGGAACTGCAATCCTTTTTGGGTTTTACGAATTTCTATCGGAAATTCATAAAAGACTACTCCAAAATCATCCATCCCATGATGCAACTCACTGGCAATGCCCCCTGGACATGGGGAGCAGCTCAGAATGAGGCCTTCCAGCATCTCAAAAAGCAGATGGCTGAAGATGTGGTACTAGCATTCCCAACAGACCAAGGGAAGTTCAGGGTAGAAGCCGACTCCAGTGAAGGGGCAATAGGCACTGTCCTTAGCCAAGAACAGGATGGAAAATGGAGGCCAGTCACCTTCCTTTCGAAGGCACTAACCGTGACAGAATGGAATTATGAGATATATGACAAAGAACTCCTTGCCATCATGCTCGCATTAGAAGAGTGGAGGCATTACCTCATGGGTGCAGCCGAGGAAGTAGAAATCTGGACTGATCACCAAAACCTACAATATTTCTGCCAGCCTCAAAAGTTAAACCGTCGCCAAGCCCGATGGGTCACTGAACTTGCCAAGTATCACTTCACGCTCCATCATAAACCTGGAACTGCCAACCGAAAAGCTGACCTGCTTAGTCAACAGGATGATCACGACCAAGGAAAAAAGGACAACGATGACATCGTAGTCCTCCTTCCTGAACATTTCCGGGCGATGATCATGCCCACTACCAGCAAGACACATCAGAAGGTAAAAGACGCAACTAGGAACCACGACAAGTGGGATCAGGGAATCGCCAACTCCCTCGATCATGAGTGAGGCATCTCAGAGAAGGAAGGACTGTTGTATTACGATGGATGGATATACGTTCCCCGCGATGACAAGCTACATGGAGAAATCATTGCCGCCCACCATGACCACATCACTGCAGGACATCCAGGGATCGAGAAGACCAAGGAACTCGTTCAAAGAGAGTTCTGGTGGCCCAAACTCAAACAGACGGTAGAAAAGTATGTTAAAGCATGTGAAGCATGCCAACAGACGAAGACAGATACCCACCTGAAGGCTGCTCCCCTCCATCCCAATGAAATCCCCTCCGAGCCATGGACTCATATCTCTGTCGACATGATCACCGGACTCCCAGAATCTAATGGCTATGATGCCATCCTGGTAATTGTCAACAGATTCTCAAAGGAAATGATCCCGATCGCCTGTAACGTCGAACTCACCTCTGAAGGATGGGCCAAACTCCTCCACGATCACGTCTATGCCAGACGCGGAATGCCCAAGACCGTCATCTCTGATCGAGGACCCCAGTTCGTCTCTAAGTTCATGATGGAACTCCTTAAACTCCTCGACATCACTCCCAATGCATCAACTGCTTTCCACCCCCAAACTGATGGTCAAACTGAATGGGCCAACCAAGAGATTAACAAATACCTCTGCATATTCATTAACCATCGACAAACAGACTGGAGCGAATGGCTCACATTGGCAGCATTCACCCACAACAACCGCACCCATTTGGCTACAGGTCAGACCCCTTTTTTCACCAATTACAGAACGAATCCCTGCATATTACCTGACTCTGTTAAAACGACTGCCTTCACTAATCCATTGGCAAAATTGTTTGTGGAAAACATGCAAGAGGTTCACCACCAAGCCAAGGAGACACTTGAAGAGGCAGCAGGAAAAATGAAGGCGCAGTACGACAAGAAGAGGCGAGAAGCAGTGGAGTATGCTATTGGGGATCAGGTATGGCTTGACTCCACAAATCTTCACCTTCCCTGCCCCAAAAAGAAACTTGACGACAAGTGCGTCGGTCCCTTTCTCATTTTGGAGAAGACCGGCGCCTCCACCTACAAGCTCAAACTTCCACCTCATTGGAAGATTCACCCACAATTCAATGAAAAACTCCTGACACCATACGTACCACCAGCATTCCCTAATCAAGAACAGCCCCCTCCCCCACCACCCGACCTCATCGAAGACGAGGAGGAGTACGAGGTCGAAGAGGTCCTGGACTCATGCACACGCAGAGTCCGCAGAAAGAAGGGACAAAAATCATGACTAGTCACCGACTATTTCGTCAAGTGGAAAGGTTGGACCCGAGAACACAACTCATGGGTTCGAGAAGATGACATGAGCAATGCCCAAGAAGCCATTCAAGACTACGAGAACAGCATCTCTGAGACAAGAACTGTCGTGACCGCACGCAAAGTCATCAACAGATCGGAAAGGGCAGTTAAGCGAATAGTTGATCGTGACTATCATGAAAATCAAACAACAGGCGGATGGAGCATGTTTTACCAAATTGAACATATCAACAGGAAAAAGTTCTGGATCGAAGAACCTGACCGAGAAGTCTGGAAGACATTCATCGATGACTACTGGGCAAGAGAGAGCGAAAAGGAAGTCACGGACTGCATACTTTGCGACCAAGAAGAGGAAGATGAAGACCCTAGGGCAGTCAGGACGCCTGCCTTAATGAGGGTAATGTTACAATTTATTCACTTTTTTCCTTTTTCTAGTCTTATCATATCTTATCGGTGTCATCATGCTTATGCACTATAGCCACCTCATCACCGACATCAACTTCGACAAAACTTTCATGACGGACAATGCATGATATTGCATGCTTGTTGCCCGACCAGCACGCCTCTCGACTTTGACAAAACTTCAGTACCTATTATTAGCACCTACGCTTTAGTATTTAAGTAGACATATTTCACTGTACAACCTCAGCTTCGAGCTAAGGTTTAACATCACATAAATCTTACTTGTCTGCTCGCTTGCCGAGAGCTTCTCTAGTAAGCGCCTCTTTCATCACCTCGAAGTCATCCGAGGCGTTGCCCAAGTGATTGTCTGAATGTGAGACAGCTTAGCAATCGCCCAACTATGAGTCACATGGGAGTCGGCCCTAACAGCAGCCTTCCCAGAGCTGGTCAATGACCTAGCCCAGAAGCTGCTTCAGGCAAGGAGCTTTGCCCTCGCTAATGGACTACCCCTGCCCCCTGAATTAGAGGACCCCAACCGACGTCGAGGATGACGTGCAGCCCCGGCCCCCAAAAGGTGGGGCAGCCCCACTCATCGAACCGACAGGTGGTCAGTCCCAAGACCACCACCCAAGAACAACCCCCCCGACCCACCAGACTGGCCATCAGGGGACGCAGACGAACAGGCTCCCTGGCTACAGGTGAAGCCCACCCTAATCCGACTCCCCGCCGACTTCAAAGGGAAGGGGGACGACATTCACCGGTTCACAGGGGCATGCGAGGAATATTTCTCAATATTCCGAGCATACTATCCCACCCACGCAAACAAAATCCTCTTTGCCACCTCCCTCTTCGGCAAGAGACCTCAAGGCTGGTGGTCCCAGTACCGCCTTCAGTTCCGAAGTGATGCTAAAGGACGATACCGGTACTGCTCATGGGATGACTTCAAAGCCGCCCTACAAATCAAATACGGAGACCCCGCCCTCCAAGAAGTCATGGAGAAGCGGATGAATGACCTCAGAATGACCGGCACGGTGGCCGAATACTTCCGCAAATTGAAAGAACTGGCCCATCAAGCAGACCAACTCCGCAACCTAGGACCCCAGGGCGCCCTAGTCCGAGCTGTCCGACGAGGCGTACCCGCCTCCTACACCGACTCCATCGCTGACTTAGGAGTCATGATCCCATCTACATATGCGGAGTGGAAGCAATGCATATGCAGCATCTACGATGAGAAGGCCTGAAAACAGGCCTTCGACCGCATCGGCCACTACGACAAGTCGGCCAAGGACAAATCTGCCGGTACTACCCCTAAAGGTAATACCAGTGCGACAAGTTCCTCAGTGGACAAACTGGCCAGCAAAGGATCGTCGGGTTTGGGATGGACCACCTACGGAGGAGCTGGGGAACCAATGGATATAGACCGCCTCAAGAAGGAGGGCAGGTGCTTCAACTGTGGAGGGAAGGGGCACCTAGGGAAGGATTGCAAGAAGCCAAAGCAACCTAGGGACCCGAAGACTGGGAGATATTTGATGGCCCAACTTTGGGCGATGCTTACAGAGGCCGAGGAGCACGACAAGGAGGAGCATGGACATAGTCATGAAGAGAAGGTCTGTTAGGATTGTGCCAATAGATGAAAGGATTAGAATGCATGCCGAGGCTTCCGCGGAGTGCATGGGCTTGGCGAAGCTATTAGCAATGTCACCCTTGGGTCGTAGCCCTAAGATAGATTACGGACGGAGTCCGTGGGATCAAGATGAAGTAGGATCAAGATGAAGTCCTGATGGAGTCGGAGTCCGCGGACTTATAGTGAGAGGGAGAGAGTAGGCTTGAAGGCCAGAGATAGTGAGTACGAGAGTATTGGGCTAAACCAAGTTGATATTCGAACTGAGGTATGTACTGCTAATTCTACAGTTTATATACTGGTGTGGAGTCCGAGGAATCGGAGGCTAGAATAATATAAGTCTGGAATATTCTGTATCTGGAGGAGTTGAGTATTCCGTGGACTCCGATATAACACCTACTCGCTACCGTAACGGATTCTAGGTGTGATAAATGAATATGTGAAATTAGTATGTGAAATAGAGATATGAAATATGGAATAGAAACCGGGAATCGGATTCCATCAGATTCCGATGAGTGCGTTGGAGCCGGTTGGATGAGTTGAAGGTTGAAGTCCTCGGAGTCCGCAGCATGCTCGTTACAGTATCCCCCCCTTAGCGTTCTTGCCCTCAAGAGCGCTGATCCCGATGACCGAATGTGCTGCATGGAATTTTATGCAGGTACATCATGTGATTTTCACCTCTTGTCCTTTAACCTCCACCATCTCTAAGTTCAAAAATTTTCCTTCGCTATCCGATATGATGACGACTTCATACCACCAGTCGCAAACTCCCGAACTGTACGTTACCCCGCCTACACCGGATAACGTCGACCCCAACGAGCTCGAAGCATTCTACGACGATCGCAACGCTGAGGACGAGGCATATCGTTTAGCCATAGAGGCTCATGAGAATTGGAAGGTGGAAAAACGCAAAGCTGAAAAAGCTGCGGAGGCCGTGGAGTTGGCGAAAAGTAAGGCTGAGGAGAGAGCCTGAAAGGTGGCTGATTTGAAGGCGAAAAAGGCCACGGAGGAGGCACGGCGGTTGGAAGAGGAGCGTCTTGCAAAAGAGGCCGAGGAAAAACGTCTTGAGGAGGCGAAACAGGAGAGATTGAGGGAAATCGCAGAGGCCACGGAGAGGCAAAAGGAGTTGGATATACTGAAGTCAATGGAGGATGAGGATTCTGCCGACGGCGCCGACGGTGACAATGAAGACCCGAAAACAAAGGCCAAAAAGGAACTGGCTGAGAGCCGGAGAAAACGAAAGGGGAAGGGTAAAGAGTTGGTTGCGACGCCGTTGAAGAAACGGAAGGTATGGTCAGCTGAGTATGTTGAAGAAAGTGATGACGTTACTGCGGGCCCATCGGAGAGAGGCACTGAAGGAAAAAGTTACAAGAGGTTGAAAACTGAGCCTGTGCCTGGGCGAGGGGATGAAGAATTTTATGGCAAAGGTAAGCATCCGACGGTTTCCGTGGTCAAACTGACTTATGGTTAGATCAATGTGGTCGTTGTCGTGCCGACGGTTCCCGTTGTTTTTTAGGCAAAAAGGGAAGGTCTTGCGAACGATGCCGAATACGCAAGGCAAGATGTGTTTTTACAGACGAAGCGGATTCCACGGGTATGGGCAAAGTGTTGGACTTGCTCCACAGCCTCCACGCACATATGGATATGGTGGAGATGAAAATCGAAAGGATGGAGTCCAAGCTCAAGGCCGTCGGATCCCACATGGAAGATTTGGTGGACGATTTTCATCCTGACGATGCAGTCGAATACCCACGAGATTTTATTCTGAAGGCGTCTGAGGAGGAATGGGTGGTATCGCGTCAGGAGATACTATGCATGGAGGGTGCGAATTCTGAGGCTCTCCGCCGGGCTATGACGATGCGTTTGGATCAGGACGTTGCGCAAGTGTGGCATGCAAGAATAATGTCTGAGGAGACATTTAACGGTCAAGACCCGTTCGAACTAGCAAATATGGAATTATGGCACGGAAGCCACGGCGCCGATGGGCTGGAGAAAGCTATCGAGGCCAGCAAAAAGTTTAGGATGACCCGTACGGAGTTCTACCGCCTCGCAGGCTGACGCACAGAATGGGGCTTATGGAAGAAATTTTTGAAAGGAGCTGAAGAATATTTGGTGGAAGATTCCGACGGGGAATTGGATGAGGAAGAGATCAGGGAGAGTATGCTCCCTGGGTCCAGATCCGTCGGAATTGCGGAGTTGGATGCGATGACGCTTGAAGAGGAAGGGCATTTGGATGGAGAGGTGGAAGAAGTCGGAAAATCTGCGGACGCCTAATTTTGATGTTTGTACCAAGACAGTAGTGTATTGCACCGGGATGAAAATGTATATTTTTTCTTGATGTCTGAAATATGATGACGAAATGGGAGTGAAGTCAAAAACATGGATCCGACGGATTCCGTTCCCAAGTAGAAAGGCAATTTGCAATAGTTTTCCAGAATTTAATTTGAAATTGGGACGACGGAATCCATAGGAATCCGATGGAGATGAAAGTCAAGAAACAGGAGGTATAGTTTTGAGTAATGCTTTGCGGATGGTAACCTTGGATAGGGGTCCTGGTTTGTCTGGGTATCGACGGTGGAAATCTTCAATATATTCGTCCGCGGAAAATTCTGTAGCCGGGATCCAAGCAAATTCTTCATCAGTACCTTCGTAGCCCAACCACTGTACACAGTAGAGTAGTGGACATCGGAACTGACAGTCAAGCTTAGAGTCGAGAATCTGTGCGATCTCGTACTGCTCTTCACTGTCAACTTCAACTGGAGGTGGAGGTGGTTGGGTACGGTTAGGAATGGTATTGGTTTCCACGGGTTCCAGCTGTGAGACGTGGAATACGGGGTGAATGGAGCGGAGGTCCATGGGGAGTTTGAGTGTGAAAGAATGGGATCCAGGCTGGGCAATGATATCGAACGGTCCAAGGAATTTCTCGGAAAATTTCGCAGTAGGACGTGTAGTTCTAATATGCTTAGAACTGAGGTAGACTTTGTCACCTACTTTGAAATCTGGAGCTGGAGACCGTCGCTTATCCGCTTGGAATTTATAGCGAGACTGGGCATGAGTAATTTCATCTCGTAAGAATTGGTGAAGATCATCGAGGTTGACTACAAAGTCACGGGCCTGAGCGGAGGCGATATCGCGTTCAGGATACACTGTGATACTAGGATTGTATCCCTTATTAGCGAAGAATGGTGAGATTCCGGTGGAGGCATTAGGAGCATTATTGTACGCGAATTCGGCAATGGGTAGTAAGGTATCCCAATTGTCTTGTTGATATGAACAATAGATACGGATGTATTGTTCAAGGGTTTGGTTAGCACGTTCAGTTTGTCCGTCGGCCTCCGGGTGATAACCAGAAGTGAAGTGAAGTTCCATATCGAGAGCCTTGGCAAGGGCACGCGTGAATTGGGAGACAAATTCAGATCCGCGGTCAGAAGTGATGTGATTCGGAACACCATGCTTGGAAAAGACATGGGTAACAAAAAGTTGTGCGAGATCCGCAGAATTAATGGTATCATGAGTGGGTATAAAAATGGCTTGCTTGCTTGCACAGTCGATGACGACAAGAATGGCAGTGAATCCGTTGGAATCCGGAAGTTGTTCAATGAAATCCATGGAGATTGAATCCCATGGGCGTTCCAGTACAGGCAAGGGTTTGAGTAAGCCAAATGGACGGTGTCTAGGTGTTTTGTTACGACCACAAGTAGTGCAAGACTTGACATAGTGGCGAACAAATTCACGCATCTGTGGCCAGGTATAATTTCGTCGGACTAGTTCAAGCGTCCGGTTTTGACCGAAATGACCTGCCAAGATATGATCGTGATTGTTCTGTAAGACACGAAGATGGAGATCCATGGAATCCGGGACGTAGATGCGATTGTCAAGGCGGAGTATTCCTGACTCGTCCATGGACCACCGGGAGGAGTTCGAAGGGGAAGAGGCAAGACGAAAACCTTCGGTCAACGCGGAATCCGCGGGCTGTGCTTGCTTGATATCAGAGTGGAGCTTGTCCACGTCCATGATAGCACTAGCGCGGAGTACGGGACCTTCAAGAAAAGTAGCGCGGAGAGAAGTGGAAAGTTGTTCTTGGGTAAATACAGGGCGGAAATTGTGAGGATTGACTTGAGCATATTGACTATCCCCCTCTTTAGGGTAGACATCCCATCGTCTAGTGAGTGCATCCGGTTTCCCACCAAGCTTACCCGGTCGGAACCGGATTACTAGGTTGAACTGGGAAAGGAATTCGGACCAGCGTACTTGACGTCGAGTAAGAATCTTGATAGTGGAAAAATACTCAAGGTTCTTATGGTCTGTGACGACGTCGATGGGATCCGTGGAGCCTTCGAGATAGTGACTCCAGTATTTAAAGGCTTCAAAAATGGCTAGAAGCTCTTTATCATGGGTATCATAATTGAGCTCGGCTCTGTGGAGACTGCGGGACAAGAAGGAAATAGGGTGAATTTCACCATCCTCAAGGTAAATAGAAAGTATGGCAGCAATAGCATAGTTGGAGGTGTCGGTTTCCACGACAAGCTGATGGTCGGGAATCCAGTGGGTAAGGATAGGGGCATGAGTGAATGCTTGCTTCAACTCATTAAATGCAGCCAGGCATTTGTCGTCAAATTTCCACGGAATACCCTTGCGAGTGAGACGTGTTAGGGGCAACACAATCTCGCTGTATTCATGGATAAAACGGCGATAGAAATTAGCAAAACCAAGGAATGATTGGATATCTTTGACCTTCCGCGGAACCGGCCAATCGACAATAGCCTTGACTTTGTCTTCGGACATACGTAAGCCTTCAGGAGAGAGGATATAGCCTAGATATTCCACGGAATCCCAATGAAATTCGCACTTGGATCCATGACAGTAGAGCCTGTTAGCTCTAAGCCTGCGTAGGACCTCACGCATGTGTTTTCGGTGTTCCGCAGGATCGTCGGAGTAGATGAGAATATTGTCGAGGTAGACGATGATGGAAACGTCAAGCATATCTGAAAAAATGTCATTGACAAAGCATTGGAAAGCCGCAGGAGCATTGGTAAGTCCAAATGGCATGACATGCCATTCAAAAGATCCATAACGGGTACGGAATGCGGTTTTCCATTCATCTCCTTCGGCTATATGGACTAGATGATAAGCATGGCGAAGGTCAAGTTTTGTATATAGGCGTGCGGAACGTGCGGAGTCAAGTAGGTCAGAAATGAGGGGAAGTGGATAACGGTCTTTTCTCGTGATCTTGTTCAGGCCGCGGAAATCAACACAGAGCCTTAGTTCACCGGTTTTCTTTTTGACGAAGAGTACCGGGGCTCCGTGGGGAGAACGTGAGGGAGAGATGAAACCATTATGGACATTATCGTCGATAAATTCACGTAAGGCTTTTAGTTCGAATTCAGAGAGGGAATAGATAGGGCCGAGCGGAGGAGAAGTGCCTTCCTCAAGATTGATCTTAAGGTCATAAGGGCAATGCTCGGGTAATTTCTCTGAGAGGGAATCACTGAACACATCGGCAAAGTCATGGTACTCCGGTGGGATATCAGATAAATCCATGGGAGCCGCGGAGGCAGCTTGACCACTAACACTTGGCATAGAAGGTTGTAGGGTGTACTGTTGTGCACCTTCTTCTGCGCAAGCTCGTACGAAAGCGGCTGTGGAAATAATTGAAATCTTTGGTGAAACCGAAGTAGAAAATGATGGGATGGAAGGATATGAGTAGATGGGCTCATATGGTGGCGGAGTCTGTCGGGATCTCGGAGTGGGTTTGGATGATGGAATTGGACCTGAAGGGTCCGAGCGGGCTGGCACATGTGTGTCAGTAGCTGCGGAAGCGCTAATAGGGATAGAAGCACCGAATAGCTTTGAACGGAAAGTGATACTGCGCTTTGCCCAATCAATCAACGGATTGTAGCGGGAAAGCCAGTTGTATCCCAGAACAATGTTACAGGATGAATCAAGACGTGTGACATAGAAGTCAATAGGAATGACATCTCCCGACGGAAACCGTATGGAGAGAGTAATGGATTGGGAAATGTGAGATCCGGCGGAGCCGTCAAGAAGCCGAAGTTGAACAGCGAGAATGGATTTGGTAGGGAGATTATGATCCTCAATGTATTTGGAGTCAATAAAACAATGACTTGAACCAGAATCAACGAGGGCAAGAAAACGAAGGATAATGGTAATAGGGGATCCATCGGGTTCCGATCCAGAACCGATTTTGGATGATAGTGATACAGTTAGTGAATGGGTTGAAAGAGCGGCAGCATTGAGGGTTACAATCTCCGAGGTGCAATGACAGTCAATGCAACCCTGTCCTTGCACAGAGGAAACAGGGCTGCTCTCTATTTTTCCGACTCCGTGGGAGCCGGATCAGTAGAGGCAGGAGGCTCTGAAACCTCTGCAGCACGAGCGCAGGCGGATGCCATGGCCTTGTGCTTATTGCAGTCCTCCATCTTGTGTTTGCTACCACAAAACATACAGAGGTTGTTCTTCCGGCGGCGTTCCTTTTCCTCAGGAGTGAGCTTGCCATCTTTGCCTAGCTTGTCAGCATAGGGCTTCTTGGTGGACGAAGAAGAGGAAGAGGACTGGTAGGTGGGGGCGGAGCCTGCAGTATTGGATCCATAAGACTTGGGCGCCGTGGAATATGAAGAGCTCGAGTTTGAACCCGAACCCTTAGGTTTGGAGGAGGAAGATGAGGAGGAAGGTTTATCACGATTTTCACGCGAAATTTCGGCCTTCCGAGTCCAATAGCGAGCGTCGAGTTCCTGTGCAAGGGTACGCATGTCATGGAGGTTATTGGGCTTACCGTGGTGGGCCATATCATCTTTAATCCGCGAGCAAAGTCCGCGGTAAAAAGCATGGCGCAGGGAATTGTCACCATAGCCGACGATAGAAGCGTGTTGATTGAAACGGACTATATACTTCATAATCTGGTCTCCGTCGCGCATCTGAAGGTTTTCTAATTCATCTTCAGCATCTCCGACGGCATCGAACGGACCGAAGTTAGTCCGGAGTTCCACAAGAAAGGCGGCATAGGAGTATGCCCAAGCAGGAGGATTAGCGTGGTTAGGGTGAAGGATATCCGGTTCAAACCAATCGAGGGCGACACCGGAAAGGAAGGAGATGGCGTAGTTGACTTTTGAGGCGTCAGCACAGAAAGTGTTGGGCCTGTCATTAAAGTTCAACTGGAGGGAAACGATAAACACCTTCAGTTTCCGCGGGTCTGAGCCATCAAAAGTATCAGGCTCCTTGACCTTGGTGCGTATTGGGTGTTGTGGAGGATTATTGACTTGGTTGGCGAGGCCGCGGAGAAGGTTGAAGAGATCCCTGACCATGGCTTCGTCATTATTAGGAGGGTTAGGAGGATTGGGAGGATTACCACCAGGTCTGCCAGGTCCGCTGGGGCCACCGGGACCTCCAGGGCCACCAGGATTAGGTGGGCCACCACCAGGTCGGCGATTATCGTTGCCCCGCAGAAGGCGTAGGCTGTGGTTACTAGGGGAGTCAATCTCATCCTCAGAGTCGCCGCCAGTTTCCTCTTCGTTTTGAACAGGGAAGGTACGGTGCGGGTTAGGAATCGGAGTCTGTGTGGGATCGTTTCGGTAGCTGCCATAGCCACCTGAGATGGATTCCGAGGGTCCGGGGGTGAGATTGAGGTTGAAGGGATCGGGATTGATCCCTGGGATGGGTTGTCGTTGGGTAAAACCATTATGGGTGTAGGTTTCCCTATGGGAACGGCTGGTGGATGCGGAGTCTTCACCAAACAGGTGTTGATCTCCTTTGGAGGCGGATTGGGGAATGTCGTTCATAGAGAAAGTGGGTTGGGGGTCCGTGGAGGACTGAGTAGTCTCGGTTTGTTCGAGAATGACGGTAGACATGCCTAAAAATTTCGACTCAAGGGTTTGAGTTCGAATATACTGTTAGGATTGTGCCAATAGATGAAAGGATTAGAATGCACGCCGAGGCTTCCGTGGAGTGCGTGGGCTTGGCAAAGCTATTAGCAACGTCACCCTTGGGTCGTAGCCCTAAGATAGATTACAGACGGAGTCCGCGGGATCAAGATGAAGTAGGATCAAGATGAAGTCCTGACGGAGTCGGAGTCCGCGGACTTATAGTGAGAGGGAGAGAGTAGGCTTGAAGGCCAGAGATAGTGAGTACGAGAGTATTGGGCTAAACCAAGTTGATATTCGAACTGAGGTATGTACTGCTAATTCTACAGTTTATATACTGGTGTGGAGTCCGAGGAATCGGAGGCTAGAATAATATAAGTCTGGAATATTCTGTATCTGGAGGAGTTGAGTATTCCGTGGACTCCGATATAACACCTACTCGCTACCGTAACGGATTCTAGGTGTGATAAATGAATATGTGAAATTAGTATGTGAAATAGAGATATGAAATATGGAATAGAAACTGGGAATCGGATTCCATCGGATTCCGATGAGTGCGTTGGAGCTGGTTGGATGAGTTGAAGGTTGAAGTCCTCGGAGTCCGCAGCATGCTCGTTACAAGGTCGAGGAGAAGATGCCCTCGACGACGAAGATTGAGGAGGTAAAAGGCAAGGCTGAGAAGTGAGTGATTCCACTTCCTCAGCCCAATCCTCCTCTCCGGGTGGTCAGTCATTGGGTCCCACTGTGCGGACTTCATCCGATTGTAATACTTTTTTATGTATGTCATTGTTATCTATGCATTCAAATATACCTGCCACGTTTTCACAGTCCCCCGAGACCACCCCAAAAGAATCACACCCAATTCAGACTCCATCTGAAAAAACATATAAAATACCCCAGAAGCGAAGCAAACACCATCCCCCTCCTTCGCTAACACTCTCAGTCCCAGAATTCCTCACCCTCCAGGACCTTCAGACTCAATGGGGACCGGAGTCCATCTGAACAATGTCGGGGATCTCCCAGTCCTTAGAGATGAAGGAGGTACTCCCTGAACCGGCCGAGCCCATTGTCACTGAAGGAGAACCTCAAGACAGAGGTGGGGGTATGAGGTCGATGCCCGTCGACCCTGTCCGCAACGATTCGCCTCACGCTCGAGGACCGTCGCGGAACCATGACCCCCTCTCCCCCCACCTGGAAGAAGAAACGAAAGGTTGCGGCTCTCGTCGTTCTCTCGGAGACGTCACACCGATTGAGATAGCACCCCTTTCGTCCATGACCCGAAAGGAAGAAGACGTCGCAAGAAAGGATAGGGATCCAGGACAGGTGTCGAAGGACCCAGGAGTAACGTGGGAGCATGGTTTATGCGACAAGAATGCGATGCTCACGCCTCCCTCCATTCGTCATGATGAGCCTTCCGGTCACTCCAGGAGCAACCCGCTCCCCAAACCCCCGAATCCTGACGAAACAGCCAACGGCAGGCGACCTCTGGGGAAGGAGCATGCCCCAACCAGGGGAGACCCTCTTAGGCCCCCGACCCCCGAAGGATCAAGCGGGACTCCAGCATCGGATGCGCGGTGCTCACGGGTCCGAAAGACCACCTTCATCAAGGTTCCTGACGAAGAGGATGACACGTCATTCAAGATGTCCCAGGCCAAGGCTCAAGAGAAGAAGGAAGAAGAAACGATTGAGGAGAAGCATTCCGAGTCCAACCCTGTGAGTGTTTCCCCCCCGAAGTCCACCTGGTTCAAGCCATTTGGCATGGACTGGACCCTTCAGGCCATCAGGGAAGCACGCACTGACTCAGAGGCATTCGCCTCGCTCCATCTCTGGGTGCATAAAGAGAAAGTCAACGAGATTGATTCTGATCTCCTTCGCTCGCTGAGGGAAGATGAGGGCTCGGCCCGAGAATGGCTCTATGAGTTAGGGGAACCCGTCCGATATCAATGCCAAATATCCACTAACGGCATACGGGAACTCTTTCTCGATGTCCAACTTGAGACGCTGGAGAATCGTCAGACCCTCAAGGCTCAAGCCCTGGTAGACAGTGGCTGCACTGGGAGTACAATCAATGAAGCCTTCGTCAAGAAGCACAGTCTCATCACCTGACCCACCCCAGCTCCGATCTCAGTCTATAACGCTGACGGTACCCGAAACAAGGTGGGAGAAATTACGGAGTTTGTTGAAGTAAGAATGACGATAGGAGGCTATAACGAGAGGGTTGACTTTGCCGTTACCAACCTAGGCAAGGGAGACATCTTCCTGGGACATGATTGGCTGCTCTGGCATAATCCCATCATCAACTGGGCCACCGGCAAGATCATCTTTGCCCAGTGTCAGTGTCAAAAGAACCTGTTTCCCTTACCAGATGCAGACCCTGAGGATCCATGGGACGAGGAGTTAGAAGAGGGTGAAACAATTCTAATGGTTGACCTCTGAGAGGGGCTGGAAATCCGTGCCATGCATCATGTGAATGATCTAGCAGCCAAGGCCGCCGAAGGAAAAGCCAAGAAGACCTTCGAAGAGATGGTTCCCCCTCAATATTGCGAGTTCGAGGACCTATTCTCTAAGGAGAATTTCGACGAGTTGCCTGAACGTAAACCCTGGGACCATGCCATCGAGTTGATTCCCAATGCCAAATCAACCCTTGATTGCAAGGTCTATCCTCTCAATTGACATGAGCAAGAGGAACTCGACAAATTCCTCGACGAGAACTTGGAGTCGGGACGAATTCGCCCATCCAAGTCCCCCTTTGCGTCCCCCTTCTTCTTCGTTAAGAAGAAGGACAGCTCTCTCAGACCCGTCCAGGACCATCAGAAGCTCAACAAGATGACCATAAAGAACCAGTATCTGCTCCCCCTCATCTTCGAACTTATGGACAAGCTCTGTGGAGCCAAGTACTTCACCAAACTGGACATCCGATGGGGTTACAACAACATGAGAATCAAACAAGGGGACGAGGCCAATGTTAGGGCCGACTCCCATGTGACTCGTAGTCGGGTGATTGCTAAGCTGTCTCGCATTCAGACAATCACTTGGGCAACGCCTCGGATGACTTCGAGGTGATGAAAGAGGTGCTTACTAGAGAAGCTCTCGGCAAGCGAGCAGACAAGTAAGATTTATGTGATGTTAAACCTTAGCTCAAAGCTGAGGTTGTACAGTGAAATATGTCTACTTAAATACTAAAGCGTAGGTGCTAATAATAGGTACTGAAGTTTTGTCAAAGTCGAGAGGTGTGCTGGTCAGGCGACAAGCATGCAATATCATGCATTGTCTGTCATGAAAGTTTTGTCGAAGTTGATGTCGGTGATGAGGTGGCTATAGTGCATAAGCATGATGACACCGATAAGATATGATAATACTAGAAAAAGGAAAAAAGTGAATAAATCGTAACAGCCAAGGCGGCCTTCCGAACGAACCGCGGCCTCTTCGAACCGACCGTCATGTTCTTCGGTCTGACCAATTCACCAGCAACCTTCCAATGGATGATGAACGACATCTTCCACAATCTCATCATGGAAGGAAAAGTCACCATCTATCTCGATGACATCCTGATCTTCTCCAAAGATTTTCAGGAACACCGATGGATCATGAAGCGGGTGCTTCAACGGCTCAGGGAGCACAAATTATTCCTTAAAGCTGAGAAGTGTGAGTTCGAGGTACTGGAAACAGAATACCTCGGCATCATCATTAGTGAGGGATCGGTATGAATGGACCCGATTAAAGTCAAAGGGATCGCCGAATGGCCTGTGCCCACCAAGAAGAAGGAACTACAATCCTTTTTGGGCTTTACAAACTTCTATCGGAAGTTTATTAAGGACTACTCCAAAATCATACGACCAATGACTCAGCTCACAGGTAACGCCCCCTGGATCTGGGGGGCGGCCCAGAATGAGGCCTTCCAACAACTAAAGAAGCAGATGGCCGAGGATGTAGTCCTGGCCCTACCAAAGGAGAATGGGAGATTTCGAGTAGAGGCTGACTCCAGCAAAGGAGCGATAGGTGCAGTCCTCAGTCAGGAGCAGGATGGAAAGTGGAGGCCGGTCACATTCCTCTCCAAGGCCTTAACCACTATGGAGCGGAATTATGAAATCTACGACAAGGAACTCCTCGCCATAATGCTCACACTTGAAGAGTGGAGGCATTACCTGATGGGTGCTGTGGAAGATTTTGAAATCTGGACAGATCATCAAAATCTCCAGTATTTCTGCCAGCCCCAAAAGCTCAATCGTCGCCAAGCCCGGTGGGTTACCGAACTTGCAGAATATCACTTCACACTGCATCACAAACTGGGTGCCTTGAATTGAAAAGCCGACTTACTTAGCCAAAGGGATGATCATGACCAAGGGAAGGGGGATAATGATGATGTTATTGTCCTCCAACCCGAACATTTCAGGGCCATGATCATGCCCACCACCTCAGAAACTCACCAGCACGTCAAGGACATCACCAGGGACCATGACAAGTGGGATCAAGGGATTCAAAACTCCCTTGATCACGAACACGGCATTTCTGAAAAGGAAGGACTCCTCTATTACGATGGATGGATCTATGTCCCCCGAGACAACAAGCTCCAAGGGGAAATCATAGCTTCTCATCATGATCACATCATGGCAGGACATCCAGGGATTGAAAAGACCAAAGAACTTGTCCAAAGGGAGTTCTGGTGGCCAAAACTCAAGCAGACGGTAGAGAAGTACGTTAAGGCATGTGAAGCATGCCAATGAACAAAGACGGACACTCACCCGAAGGCTGCTCCCCTCCATCCCAACAAAGTCCCCTCCAAACCATGGACTCACATCTCCGTCGACATGATCACTGGACTCCCCGAATCCAACAGCTATGATGCCATCCTGGTGATTGTCAACAGATTCTCAAAGGAAATGATCCCGATCGCCTGCAATGTTGAACTTACCTCCAAAGGATGGGCCAAACTCCTACGCGATCATGTATATGCCCACCATGGTATGCCCAAGACAGTCATTTCTGATCGAGGACCCCAATTCGTTTCGAAGTTCATGACTGAACTTCTTCGCTTACTTGATATTACTCCGAATGCATCCACTGCATTCCACCCTCAAACGGACGGACAAACTGAGTGTGCAAATCAGGAAATCAACAAATACTTGCGCATCTTCATCAACCACCGACAGACTGACTGGAGTGAATGGCTTGCATTGGCAGCGTTCGCCCACAATAATAGGACCCACTCGGCCACAGGCCAAACCCCCTTTTTCACCAATTATGGAACCAATCCCCATGTCCTACCAGACTCCATCAAAACGACAGCCTTCACTAATCCATCGGCCAAGTCGTTCGCTGAAAATATGCAGGAAGTACATCGTCAAGCCAAGGAAGCATTAGAAGAAGCGGCCGGAAGGATGAAAACCCAATATGACAAGAAGAAGAGAGACGCAGTGGACTATGCCATTGGAAACCGAGTATGGCTTGACTCCACTCACCTTCACCTCCCTCGCCCAAAAAAGAAACTCAATGACAAACATGTTGGCCCGTTCCTGATTTTGGAGAAAACTGGCGCTTCCGCGTATAAACTCAAGCTTCCACCCCATTGGAAGATCCACCCACGCTTCAATGAGAAGCTTCTGATGCCGTATGTACCACCGGCGTTTCCCAATCAAGAACAGCCCCCTGCACCGCCACCAGACCTCATCGAAGATGAGGAAGAGTACGAGGTCGAGGAAGTCCTAGACTCGCACACATGCCGAGTCCATGGAAAAAAGGGACAAAAGTCACAATTAGTCACAGACTATTTCATCAAATGGAAAGGCTGGACCCAAGAACATAATTCATGGGTCCGAGAAGACGATATGGCTAACACCCAAGAAGCCATTCAAGACTATGAGGACAGCATCTCCGAAACAAGAGCTGTCGTGACCGCATGAAAGGTCATCGACAGATCGGAAAAGGCTGTCAAACGAATAGTCGACCGTGACTACCAAGAAAACCAAACCACAGGTGGATGGAGCATGTTCTACCAAGTGGAACAAATTGACGGGAGGAAGTTTTGGATTGAAGAACCCGATTGCAAGATCTGGAAAACGTTTATCGACGATTACTGGGAAAGGGAAAGCGAAAAGGAGGTCACCAACTGCATACTTTGCGACCAAGAAGAAGAAGACGACGAACCCTAGGGCAGTTGGGACGTCTGCCTTAACGAGAGGGTAATGTTACGATTTATTGACTTTTTTCACTTTTCTAGTCTTATCTCATCTTATCAGCATAATCATGCTTACACATAATCACCACCATATCACCAACATCAGCTTTGATAAAACTTTCATGATGGACAATGCATGATATTGCATGCTCATCGCCCGACCAGCATGCCTCTTGACTTCTACAAAACTTTTGTAGCTATTATTAGTACCGACTCTTTAGTATTTAAGTAGCTACGCTTCACTGTATAACCTCAGCTTCGAGCTAAGGTTTAACATCACATAAATCTTACTTGTCTGCTCGCTTGCCGAGAGCTTCTTCAGTAAGTGCCTCTCTCATCACCTCGAGATCATCTGAGGCATTGCATAAGTGATTGTCCGAATGTGAGACAGCTTAGCAATTGCCCAACTTCGAGTCACGTGAGAGTTGGCCCTAACAGATCCAGGCTGGGCAATGATATCGAACAGTCCAAGGAATTTCTTGAAAATTTTCGCAGCAGGATGTGTAGTTCTAATGTTTTTTGAACTGAGATAGACTTTGTCATCTACTTTGAAATCTGTAGCTGGAGACTGTCACTTATCTGCTTGGAATTTGTAGCGAGACTGGGCATGAGTAATTTCATCTCGTAAGAATTGGTGAAGATCATCGAGGTTGACTACAAAGTCACAGGCCCGGGCAGAGGTGATATCACATTCAGGGTACACAGTGATATTAGGATGGTAACCCTTGTTAGCGAAGAATGGAGAGATTCCGGTGGAGGCATTAGGAGCATTATTGTACACAAATTCAGCAATGGGTAGTAGGGTATCCCAATTGTCTTGTTGATATGAACAATAGATACAGATGTATTGTTCAAGGGTTTGGTTAGCACATTCAGTTTGTCCATCAGCCTCCGGTGATGTGCTTGGTAACAGTGAGTGACAAAAGACTAGTGCGCTGCAACAAACTACAACCAACACTAACCTCTCAAAACTCTACACTTATCACCAATGTATTGAATTCAGGTGTTTCAAGTATGGTAGAAGCACTCTGCAGACTTCAATAATCAAGTGAACTTGTTCAAATAACTTTAATTGATACTAGTGAGCTTCACAAAATGTATTACTCATACTAGTGGGGTGGGGTTAAGACACAGTTGGGGAAAAGTGACTTGATTTGAGCTGCTATGCTCGCTGGGACTATGACTGCTTCAAACTAATGGCTCTCTTGGCCCTGTAACTGCTTCCTACAAGTGAAGAACACTTGACTAGCCGCACTCTTGGCAAACTAGTGGCACTCTTGGCCTAAGAATACTACTTATAGCTTCAGAGAGCTTGCTTGAACTAGCTTCAAAACACTCTTGGTCTTTGCTTGACACAACGATATGCTCAAAGGGACTTCAATTCACTTCAATACTAGGGTGACTCAGTGACTAGTAGTCATTTTGTCGAGGTTAAGCACAAAAGTCCTTTGATTGGGGCACTAGATACTGACTAGTATGTTGCAATCATGGGGGAAGGCTTGCCTGCCACACATGTACTGGTTGGACTACTTATATACTAAATAAATAAGGTACAATTGAGATACAATTAGACTGAATGGGGATGACTATTGGTAAGGTTTTCTTGGCTAGTCACAAGTAATGGCAAATAATCACGCAATAGTCGGTCTAGAGACCACTACTTGCTTACTGATGGGCCTAGGAGCTCTGGTGGGAGTCCTATTCTGTGTCCTAATACTACAGGCACTCCATAAATATCAAAGCTGAAGGACTAGCCGGTTATGTGTGCTTGTAACAGTGGTTGATTGTGATCGGAACTGCAGCCCGATTATACTAGTACCGATTGTAACAGATCTGTATCACACTAGTCAAATCTCCCATGAGACTAGGTTACTGCTAATTCATATCAAAGTTTGGCTTTGAGATCGCCGCATGACTAGTTTTCCTGACTTAGGCATTTTATGCCCAAACGGCCCTCTAGTAATCGAACTTCATGAGATGTGTGTGCCCTCTGCCTCTTGTTTGGTGTGCCAGCCACATTCCTGATCCACTCATGGCTATGTTTGTTAAACCCAGTAGTTTGCAGGATACTAGTTTGGCCGGCTGGTAGAAGGAGTCCACAGTGGTACCACTCCTAAGTCCTGGCTCTACTAATCGCATACTAGTCTGACTATCAGCTCGAAGCCTCTGCTATAGTCCTCTGAAGTCTCACTAGTATTGGGTAGCTATGCAATAGTAAAGTGCTAAAATTGCAAAGTCTAGGTGTGAATGCGTAGATGGCATATCACCGGGTGATAACCAGAAGTGAAATGAAGTTCCATATCGAGAGCCTTGGTGAGGGCATGCATGAATTGGGAGACAAATTCAGATCCACAGTCAGTAGTGATGTGATTAGGGACACCATGCTTGGAAAATACATGGGTAACAAAAAGTTGTGCAAGATCTGCAGAATTTATGGTATCATGAGTGGGTATAAAGATGGCTTGCTTGCTTGCACAGTCGACAACGACAAGAATGGCAGTGAATCCATTGGAATCTGGAAGTTGTTCAATGAAATCCATTGAGATAGAATCCCATGGGTGTTCTGGTACTGGCAAGGGTTTTAGTAAACCAAATAGACAGTGTCTAGGTGTTTTGTTATGACCACACATGGTACAAGACTTGACATAATGGTGAACAAATTCATGCATCTGTGGCCAGGTATAATTCTGTCGGACTAGTTCAAGTGTCTGGTTTTGACTGAAATGACCTGCTAGGATATGGTTGTGATTGTTCTGTAGGACATGAAGATAGAGATCCATGGAGTCCGGGATGTAGATGCGGTTGTCAAGACGTAGTATTCCTGACTCATCCATGGACCACTGGGAGGAATTGGAAGAGGAAGAAGCAAGATGAAAACCTTCAGTCAACATGGAATCCACGGGTTGTGCTTGCTTGATATCAGAGTGGAGCTTGTCCATGTCCATGATAGCACTAGCATGGAGTACAGGACCTTCAAGAAAAGTAGTGCAGAGAGAAGCAGAAAGTTGTTCTTGAGTAAATACAGGGTGGAAATTGTGAGGATTGACTTGAGCATGTTGACTATCCCCCTCTTTAGGGTAGATGTCCCATCATCTAGTGAGTGCATCTGGTTTCCCACCAAGTTTACCCAGTCAGAACCAGATTACTAGGTTGAACTGGGAAAGGAATTCAGACCAGTGCACTTGACGTTGAGTAAGAATCTTGGTAGTAGAGAAATACTCAAGGTTCTTATGGTCTGTGACGATGTCGACAGAATCCGCGGAACCTTCGAGGTAGTGACGCCAGTATTTAAAGGCTTCAAAAATGGCTAGAAGCTCTTTATCATGGGTATCATAATTGAGCTCGGCTCTGTGGAGACTGTGGGACAAGAAGGAAATAGGGTGAATTTCACCATCCTCAAGGTAAATAGAAAGGATAGCAGCAATAGCATAGTCAGAAGTGTCGGTTTCCACAACAAGTTGATGGTTGGGAATCCAATGGGTAAGGATAGGTGTGTGAGTGAAAGCCTGCTTTAACTCGTTAAATGTGGCCAGGCATTTGTCATTGAATTTCCACAGAATACCCTTGCAAGTGAGATGTGTTAGGGGCAACACAATCTCGCTGTATTCATGGATAAAACGGCAATAGAAATTAGCAAAACCAAGGAATAATTGGATATCTTTGACCTTCTGCAGGACCAGCCAATCAACAATAGCCTTGACTTTGTCTTCAGACATATGTAAGCCTTCAGGAGAGAGGATATAACCTAGATATTCCACAGAATCCCGATGAAATTCACACTTGGATCCCTTGCAGTAAAGCCTGTTAGCCCTAAGCCTGTGTAGGACCTCATGCATGTGTTTTCAGTGTTCCACGGGATTGTTGGAGTAGATGAGAATATCGTCAAGATAGACAACAATGGAGACATCAAGCATATCTGAAAAAATGTCATTGACAAAGTGTTAGAAAGCCGCAGGAGCATTGGTAAGACCAAATGGCATGATGTGCCATTCAAAAGATCCATAATGGGTATGGAATGCTGTTTTCCATTCATCTCCTTTGGCTATATGGACTAGATGATAAGTGTGGCGAAGGTCAAGTTTTGTATATAGGCATGCAGAACGTGTGGAGTCAAGTAGGTTAGAAATGAGGGGAAGTGGATAACAGTCTTTTCTCATGATCTTGTTCAGGCTGCAGAGATCAACACAGAGCCTGAGTTCACCAGTTTTCTTTTTGATGAAGAGTACTGGGGCTCCATGGGGCTCTGTGAGGGAGAGATGAAACCGTTACAGACATTATTGTCAATAAATTCATGTAAGGCTTTTAGTTCAAATTCAGAGAGGGAATAGATGGGGCTGAGCGGTGAAGAGGCTGGCTGTGGGCACTTGTGGAGTAGCGTGCGGAACAGCATGATATACACACTAAACCTCACACACACTCACACAACTACTCAATCTAACAATCACCCTCGAAAGTGTGATGGGGGGAATGAGATTATATCAACTCTGCAACTACTAGTGCTTCAAATCTAGTAAAGCTCCTTATTATCTCGATGCTATACAGTGTTTACTCTTTTCCAATTGATCCTAAACCTAGGAACTTTTACAAGAAGGTGTTACTTCGAGGCGCAACCTTCTAGGCAAATGATAATATTCAAAATACACAGGACACTGGTCCTACAACAGAATGGAACATGATACAAGTCGAAACGACACTGAGCTTGCTCTTCTAACCACTCAGCTAAGTACTGACTTAGTGAGCTCACTACATGTCAGCATGTAGGGTTATCCAAACTGACTCAAACGACGATATCAACCACAGACACTTCAACAGATCTCAGATTCGGGACAGAAACAGATTCAGAACAGAACAGAAGCGGATTTCAGAAACAGACCAACAGAACAGAAACAGACCAACAGAAACAGATTTCAGAACTTCCACTTCAATTCATACTCTCAACAGGCTCAACAATGCTCAGATGGAACAGAACAGTGACACTGATTCTTATTCACTCGGAACTTAAGCACATAAGTCAGATTCTGAATATATCTCGATTCTTCTGGGTGAGCTCGCAGGTTTATATATGACACTTGAAGCTGCAAACTAATCCTTTGCCACAGCGCTCGCTTTCCATGTGCACACTGTAACTCAGGGGTTCAAAAACTTGTATACTACTCTAATATACTGACTATTTATACTAGAACAAGTTACTGATTACAAACGTCACACTAGTACCCAGGTAAAATAGACTCCTATGCACACAGCCTGCCGCTGCCACAGTTCTTACTTGGCTACCAACTCAGAGTTTCTTCATATAGTATTGTTTCTATAGTGAGCTCGCTTAACTAGTAGCGTGCACTCACTTATCTGTAAGTCCGAGGACATATCAAAGTGATGGCTGTCGGCTATCCCAGATCTAGCCTCATCATTAGGTTATTATTTCTCTCTAGAAGGGATTCTCACATGCACTGAGCTCTCAGGTTGACAAGGCAATGTATACAAGTTACTCAGCACTCTGGTATTTGGCCGACACTGCTAATCAATCCGTGTGTCCAATTTTATCATTTATCTTATCTCACATGCAAGGTTCAGACTGGCTTCTCAGGTACAGTACATCATTTTAATTTAACGAGCACACCATTTTCATTAAGTGCAATCATATAGTTCTTCAAATTAAAAAGCAGAGCTCACTATGTAGACTAGACTGTAGGCGCTAGGACAGGGGTTTTCAGTCTTTCTGCCAAGCATGCCCATCAGGTACATACTATGACTAAGTCCCTGGTTTATTCTGTTGCGTCAAATGTCACTTTACTGTCTATTTGTCTCATCACATTGTATTTTATTATGTACGTGCTGACATATTAGCTCCACTTGCTGTCTATATAAGTCATATTGTCTAATCACTCAGATTGCAAAAATACACAATTGGATTGTCTGCAGTCACAACAGCGGAGGAGAAGTGCCTTCCTCAAGATTGATCTTAAGGTCATAAGGGCGATGCTCAGGTAATTTCTCTGAGAGGGAATCACTGAACACATCAGCAAAGTCATGGTACTTCAGTGGGATATCAGATAAATCCATGGGGGCTGTGGAGGCAGCTTGACCACTAACACTTGGCATAGAAGGTTGTAGGGTGTACTGTTGGGCACCTTCTTCTGTGCAAGCTTATACAAAAGTGGCTGCAGAAATAATTGAAATCTTCAGTGAAACCGAAGTAGAGAATGATGGGATGGAAGGGTATGAGTAGATAGACTCATATGGTGGCAGAGTCCATGTGGATCTTGGAGTGGGTTTGGATGATGGAATTGGACCTGAAGGGTCCAAGCGGACTGGCACATGTGTGTTGGCAGCTGCAGAAGCGCTAGAAGGGATAGAAGCACCGAATAGCTTTGAATGGAAAGTGATACTGTGCTTTGCCCAGTCAATCAATGGATTGTAGCAGGAAAGCCAGTTGTATCCCAGGACAATGTTACAGGATGAATCAAGATGTGTGACATAGAAGTCAATAGGGATGACATCTCCCAATGGAAACCATATGGAGAGAGTAATGGATTGGGAAATGTGAGATCCAGTGGAGCCGTCAAGAAGCCGAAGTTGAACAGCGAGAATGGATTTGGTAGGGAGATTATGATCCTCAATGTATTTGGAGTCAATAAAACAATGACTTGAACCAGAATCAACAAGAGTGAGAAAACAAAGGATAATGGCAATAGGAGATCCATCAGGTTCCAATCCAGAACCGACTTCAGATGATAGTGATACAGTTAATGAATGGGTTGAAAGAGCAGCAGCATTGAGGGTTACAATCTCCAATGTGCAATGACAGTCAATGCAACCCTGTCCTTGCATGGAGGAAACAGGGCTGCTCTCTATTTTTCCGACTCCATGAGAGCCGGATCAGTAGAGACAGGAGGCTCTGAAACCTCTGCAGCACAAGTGCAAGTGGATGCCGCAGCCTTGCACTTATTGCAGTCCTCAGTCTTGTGTTTGCTACCACAGAACATACAGAGGTTGTTCTTCCAGCAGCGTTCCTTCTCCTCGGGAGTAAGCTTGCCATCTTTGCCTAGCTTATCAGCATAGGGCTTCTTGGTGGATGAGGAAGAGGAAGAGGACTGATAGGTAGAGGTGGAGCCCGTGGTATTGGATCTGTAGGACTTGGGTGCTGCAGAATACAAAGAGCTTGAGTTTGAACCCGAACCCTTAGGTTTGGAGGAAGAGGATGAGGAAGGTTTATCATGATTTTCACACAAAGTTTCAGCCTTCCAAGTCCAATAATGAGTGTCGAGTTCCTGTGCAAGGATACGCATGTCATGGAGGTTATTGGGCTTACCGTGGTGGGCCATATCATCTTTAATCTGCAAGCAAAGTCCACAGTAAAAAGCATGGCACAGGGAATTGTCACCATAGCTGACAATAGAAGCGTGTTGATTGAAACAGACTGTATACTTCATAATCCGGTCTCCATTGTGCATCCAAAGGTTTTCCAACTCATCTTCAGCATCTCTGATGGCATTGAACAGACCGAAGTTAGTCCGGAGTTCCACAAGAAAGGTGGCATAGGAGTATGCCCAAGCAGGAGGATTAGCGTGGTTAGGGTGAAGGATATCTGGTTCAAACCAATTGAGGGTGACACCGGAAAGAAAAGAGACAGTGTAGTTGACCTTCAAGGCATCAGCACAGAAAGTGTTGGGCCTGTCATTGAAGTTCAACTAGAGGGAAACAATGAATGCCTTGAGTTTCCATGGGTTTGAGCCATCAAAAGTGTCAGGCTTTTTGACCTTGGTGCATACTGGGCATTGGGGAGGGTTGTTGAGTTGGTTGGTGAGACCGTGGAGGAGATTCATGAAATCCCTGACCATGGCTTCATCATTATTAGGATAGTTAGGAGGGTTAGGAGGATTGGGAGGATTACCACCAGGTCTGCCAGGTCCACCGGGGCCACCAGAACCTCCAGGGCCACCAGAACCTCCAGGGCCACCAGGATTAGATGGGCCACCACCAGGTCAGCGATTGTCATTGCCTCACAGAAGGTGTAAGCTGCAGTTACTAGGGGAGTCAATCTCATCCTCAGAATTGCTGCCAGTTTCCTCTTCGTTTTGAACAGGGAAGGTGCGGCACAGGTTAGGTATTGGAGTCCATAGGAGATCATTTTGGTAGCTGCCATAGCCACCTGAGATAGATTCCGAGGGTTCGGGGGCAAGATTGAGGTTGAAGGGATCGGAATTGATTCCTGAGATGGGTTGTCATTGGGTAAAACCATTATGGGTGTAGGTTTCCCTATGAGAATGGCTGGTGGATGTGGAGTCTTCACCAAAAAGGTGTTGATCTCCTTTGGAGGCAGATTGGGGAATGTCATTCATAGAGAAAGTGGGTTTGGGGTCCATGGAGGACTGAGTAGTCTCAGTTTGTTCGAGGAGGATGGTAGACATGCCTAAAAATTTTGACTCAAGGGTTTGAGTTCAAATATACTGTTAGGATTGTGCCAATAGAAGAAAGGATTAGAATGCACACCGAGGAGTCTGTGGAGTGTGTGGGCTTGGTGAAGCTATTAGCAACATCACCCTTGGGTCAAAGCCCTAATATAGATTACAGACGGAGTCCATGGGATGAAGATGAAGTAGGATGAAGATGAAGTCCTGATGGAGTCAGAGTCCACAGACTTATAGTAAGAGATTGAGATTAGGCTTGAAGGCCAGAGACAGTGAGTACAAGAGTATTGGGCTAAACCAAATTGATATTTGAACTGAGGTATGTACTGCTAGTTCTAGAGTTTATATACTAGTGTGGAGTCCAAGGAATCAGAGGCTAGAATAATAAGTCTGGAATATTATGAATCTGGAGGAGTCAAGTATTCCATGGACTCCGATATAACACCTACTCACTACTGTGATGGATTCTAGGTGTGATAAATGAATATGTGAAATTAGTATGTGAAATAGAGATATGAAATATGGAATAGAAACCAGAAAACAGAATCCATCGGATTCCAATGAGTGAGTTGGAGCCAGTTGGATGAGTTGGAGGTTGAAGTCAGTGGAGGCCATGGCATGCTCGTTACAATAAGTCATAGTGTCTAATCAAGTAGGTTGCAAAAATACATGTATGAATCATGTGCAGTTGCAACAGCATCATGGCAATACACACTCTGGTGCATAGCAGTTTACATTGTTCAGCTGGGAGGCAGTAAGGCCAGCTATGTGCCTTTTGAGAATAACAATGTAGTCATGGTATGGCCCTCATTGAAGTTTGATATAGCTGACTAAATATCCATCTTAGCCAGACTCTGGGATTGACAAGGAAGAAAAGAATAGCAGTTTTGAAGGCAATGACAATGATAAAGATATTGGTACACTGACTGACTCTATTCTTTCATACATTTGTATTGTTTTTGGTCTCTTTGATATCATTCTCACATCCTCCAATAGAACACTCAAGTTGCTGAAAGCCTTCCTTACACATGATTGTTCAGATAATGCAGAGAAACATTCCACTTTGTTCTCTTGTGTGTGGGCAGCTTGGCATGCTGCTCATATTGGAAAACTGCAGTGCCTGCCCACTACACAATTGGTTTGTGAACCTAACAGTCATTACTTCACACTACATTATAAGGCACACTCCATCAATGTTAACATAAAATGTTTCAAGGAGGGAACATGGAGCTTGGTCAAGTCAGCACATCAAGTACTTTAGAAGCTCCTGCTTGATGATGCAGAAAGCATCAACCTAGTAATATTATGCAACATTCTTGGCCTTGGGAATAATATGTACCATCATCCTTCATTGTATCTGCAATTGCTTGTGATGCTACAGCATCCATCGTCAAGGCAATCAGCAATGCTTCAAGCATATGTCTTCAATAGTGGACCAAAGAGGATCAATAGAAGTTGTGTCCACAATTGGCTCTGATTAGAGAAAGAACTTGTTGGCATGTTTGTCACTCTTCATGCAATAGCTGGTGGCATCAACCCATGAAGCCAGCAAATTGCACAGCTTAACTTTAATAGCTCGAGTGTGGACCATGATTGCCACCTTTTTCTCCTGAACTGAGACCTGATGGTTGCATTTTCACCCAGCAAGAACCCATGGAGCTATGGGGAAAAGTCTGGCAGTGTACATCTTTTACCTGCAGTTGTGGCCTAGCTTCTCATCATGTTCTTAGTATTCATTTGGCCTCTGAAGATTCAATTACTAAGATCTCATGGTTCCGGAATACTACTAGGGTTTCTCCAGACTCTTGCATGGATATCCATACTCAGGTACTCAGCTAGACAATCATGATTGCCAATGGGAATGCCAACTTCCTGGCTTCTGCCACTGATGTCCACTCTGTGGATCTGAGCCTGATGCCCCAAGTCACCCAGGTGGACATTGTAGGTAGGATTTTGGCCAATCCTTGATTCCTCAAGTTCAAGAACATTGGAAACTACAATGATTGATACATATCACTATTCAATGCCAAGTGGCTCCTTCATCTTCAAAACCCAGCAGGCATGGTGTTTGATGCCAATTGAATTTGAGCTCTGGCTAATTTCCAGGCAGTGGAATAGAAGGTCGCAGTTACAAAAGGTGTGAATATGCTGGCATACACCTCTCAGGATGATCTTTGTGAGTTTCAGGTGACAGTATCTTGTTTTCTGTCCAATGTGAGTGCATTTTTTTCCTCTTTCTGCTGTAAATGCCTCAGCTCACTCATATCAGCATTAGGACTCAGAAATGTGTATGGGTCTACTGCATTGCCTTGCCTTGCCTTATTGACCAATTGTCCCTACAGCAGATGCTGCATTAGTTGCTTATGAGAACAAGGTGGAGAGAAAATTCTGCAATGAGTTGAAAGATCTCTCACCTTGGTGGAAGTTGAGTCCTGTTCCTGTTTACAATGTCAAGGGTGAGAAGATTCCACCAGGTATGTTTCTGTATGTCTGCCAGTGGTCTTGCAAGTACTCACTACTTTTGGCACAGGCACACCTCAAGAAAAGTCTCTCTCAAGATCTTTAGTAAAACTCATCTTCATGGTCAAACATAACTACATTGCTTCAACCAAGATTGATTCTTTTAGTGTGCACATGGTCAGCACCCACATATTATTATCTGGTGTGGTCTATAATAATGTTGTAAATGCTCAGATCACTATGGTTATCCCTCCAGCCCTGCCCACTACAAGTCCTTCTCTTGCTAGACATGGTACGACATTGGTCAGTGATTTGGATCAGCATGATGAGCATTTTTGGCATGTCCCATCCAACACTATTGCTTTCTAGACACTGATTCAGGGTCCAACCTCACTGGGGCCCCAATCACCCCCTCTATCACATCAACAGCAGAAGGCAGGTCTCCTTCACCAACCATAACTTCCCTTGACATGCAAAAAACCACAGATGTATTGACCAATGCCCCTACAGGTGATTTATGGCGCTGCATTCCTCTGCATGATCCTGACATTCTAGTTATTCCAGAAACAGTGATCAGTCCAGTTAGCAACCCCATCATCACTACAAGCTCCCCCAATGTTCACAAGAGCACACTCAAGCTGACTGAGACTGGAATGACCAAGAAGACTGCTGGTGAGTCATTGTATGATTGGATTTGGCCTAGTGCTTATATTCTACTGTATCTAGAAACAGTGGTCAGCCTGAGTCTTGCAAACAATGCTGTTGTCACCAGCAACCCTCTTCTTATCAACATTCCCACAAGCAGACTGACCAAGATCACTGAGGATGAAAAACCACCTGGCACTCTGCATGTAGACCCTCACATGACTTCAGTGGGTCCAATTGTGAATGCGGTGATGAACCTAGAGACTCCTGCGGGCAGAAAACACAACACCTAAGTGGCAAGTATAATCTGAAACAGAATCTGAAGGCAGGTTCTTAGTGAGTCTAGTTGTGCACCTCCGTGCGGTGATTATAGGTCCTAAGATTGTAGCTTATTCAAGGCTACTGGGTGTTATGCTCTTGAATTAATAGTTTGAGAAGCAAGCTTGGTTTGTGAACCTCTTCAAGAAGGGAAGGAAGTCGCAACTGTGGGTGTATACTGAGTGGGGCAGGCTATATGCTGCATGCACCTGGTGTGTGTCGAAATCCTGGCTACAGATTCAGTGGGAAGACTCTATATGAATCTATGAAGCTCTTGCTCTATATGCAAGCAAGGCTTTGTCCAAGATGATGTATGTGCAAGCAAGATGAAGTTCTCGAACTTATAAAGCTCAAGAAGATTCTAATATCAAGCAAGTCAGTACCAATCTTGAGTCAAACTTAACTGGATGAGCTTCACGAACCTCCCTTTCTATAGGAAAGGTAGCTAAGGTCTCAAGGTGTCTAACTCAATGGGAGTTAAGTGGTGTTGTTTCCTAGGCTTGGAAACAGTAGTAGTAGGTGTTAGTGGCTAAAGGCTTCAATCCTAGCTGTGGATTGCTCTTTGAAGCACACAGGTATGTTCTCAAACTTAAATTGATGAGAATTCCATGCAAGGGTAACCAGTAAAGGTTTCCTGGCGAGGTTTTTGGAGCAGAGGAAAGCTTCATGAAGTTATAAGTGACTTTTAGTGAATATTGGTTCACTAAGTGTTATTTCTCCGATGGGAAACAGAGAATTACAACTTTGAGAAGGTATATCAGATGTAGGAGGTGTAGAAGGCAAGGAACAAGTTCGAGGACTTTCTCTAAAGCTTGTGGCCTAGTGTCTCCCTTTTTGAACCTAATTCAACTTTCTACTTATACTACTGAGGAAATACTTGTATGTAAGCTACATTTGTCCTTGCCTGGTTGATTCACAACACAAGCAAACTATTAATCATCCAATGAAGTATTATTAGCCTTTCCTTACTACTGCTGCATTGAAGACAGTCAGCAATCAGTCAGCAGCTGTGAACTTCCAACTGTGCATTGCTGCACATAGCATATGCAAGTAACTGTGCATTACTGAGCAAAGCTGATACTGCATGAACCTTCTGAGTAATTGTGGGTGTTTCTAAGCCTCCTTGCTTTGTGAAGCAAAAAGCCTTGGTAATATCTTGCTTGCTGCTGACTGTAGCAATGAATAAGTTCACTAACTTTGTCATTTAACTTGTGTAATAGTTGTGCAGCCATTCCAATTGATCTGGCATAGCCATAGGCTATTTCTGGAGTGTCTTTTAAATAGGATTGATGATCAAGGTGCCTACAGATCATTGCTGCACCTTGATATGAAGTTTAAAGGAGTGGAGTATCACTAGATCTTTACAGATCCACGAATTTATGAGCACACAGAGCTGCGAGGCTCATCAGTGGACCATCCAAAACATCGACAGGGTGAATCTGATAACAGTTTGGTTGGGAAGAAACCCAGAGTGAAGGGGTGAAGGACCAAAGACACTCATATTAGTCAACTGGCCATACATATGAAATCAGGATGTAATGTTATTCATGGAATGTTGGTAATGGCCTTGTTAGTTAGGGAAAGAGTATGATGACATTCAAGACTAAGTCACAGAGGGTTGCCAACTGCTAAGCAGAGTGTTGGAGGTGTTGACCAATGACTGCTAGTGTGTAGTATGACTGGGAACTCAAATTCACATGCTCTCTCAGCCAGCTTCTGTTATTGCACATTATTTTAATCAGATGAAGTTCTCAGCCTTCTACCACCGTATCCTCCTACAAGGTAACTCAATGCTCCTCTTTTTTTATTACATTCCTGACACTGCATACCAGATTGAAGTGTACAGAAGATATCCAGTTACTAAATTGGCTATCTCCCTGATGTCTTACCCCCCATATTCTCTGAACCTGGGAGCTTGCCTTCAGGCATCCAACAGCAGTGGGCAATAAAGAAGTTCTCCATCTTGTTGGATGGAAGACTTCAAATCTTCACTGAATTTGATATATTAACAGGCAAGTAGACCCTCCTTTCCTTCCTGTTCAAGGATGGTGAACAGTTGTACTCATTGACTAGTATGACCAATATCAAAAAGTTTTTTTTCCAGCTCACTACCAATGTTATCAACAAGGTATCTGGTGCTGGTGCATACAAACTGACACACCTTGTATGGTGGGATGATGTCCTGTTGAAGGATGATGCAGAAGAAGTATGATGGCTGTTCAAACACAATCTGCCTGCCTTCATCATGGTGCCTGGTAATACCCATGCCCAACTCTCCTTCTTATCTGTAGACATCATTTATCACAATAACAATCTAGACTGCATCAGGCAACTATGCCTCCCATTGGAACAGTTTCCATTACACATAAGCTTAGATGACTCACCCTATCATCAAAGCCTTGACAGTGTTCAGATGCTGCCAGACAGGGTGATGTCATCTCTACCTGTCTATGGGAGCCACAATCAAACCCTCACCCTTGATAAAAGCAAGGGTACACAGTCCATATGCATCCCTCTGGAGATGCTCTATCTCTATTCAGCTCTTGATCCCATCCAAGTGGTATCAGACAAAGCTTGCCACTCAGCATTATGTCTTAAGGCTACAATATGGTTAACTATTCAACATGAATTGTCACAGTATGTATTTCTCACATTCAAGTCAGTAACACAGTCCGATCAATCATTGCATTCTAGAATCTTCATAAAAATGAAAACACTCCCTCAAGAAAATCATTAACATGGGCTACTGATGACATCTATGATACTGCTGCCTCTGACATACAAGGTGGTGATGGTCCTCTGGACTCAGGATTCCTTACAGAGATCCAGTTGACTAGAGGTAGAACAGAACTTGTTCAGACACAAGGTATATATGCTTTCTATTGTTGTTCTTCCTTCCTTTATTATCTTCCAGCTGGCTGGCTTGAACTGGGCCAAGTTGTACCCTCAAAGATTGTTGAATAGCATCTCTGGGAGCTTAACCCCAACCTCAGAAAAAGCACATCAACTGTAAGCCTGCCAAGGTCTGCTGACTGCTCTTTCTCTTAACTAATCCTCAGCTCTCACAGCTGGAGAACAATCAAGTTAACCAGGAAGACCTCAAATCTGATAGTGAAGCTGACCCTGATCATGTATGTTGATCTACTTTGTTCATGTTGAATCATTAAATCATGGTGACCAGGACAATGTTGAATCTGATAGCAAAAGTGACCCTACTGACAATCATGTGGTATGTTTGCTGTTGATTTACTTTGTTAGCATCCAAATGACCACTCAATCATGTTGGCTCACAGACAGATGCTTTGGGCTCTCTGTTGATGAGCCTTGCAGCTCTGTGTGCTCATAAATTCATGGATCTGTAAAGATCTAGTGATACTCCACTCCTTTAAACTTCATATCAAGGTGCAGCAATGATCTGTAGGCACCTTGATCATCAATCCTATTTAAAAGACACTCCAGAAATAGCCTATGGCTATGCCAGATCAATTGGAATGGCTGCACAACTATTACACAAGTTAAATGACAAAGTTAGTGAACTTATTCATTGCTACAGTCAGCAGCAAGCAAGATATTACCAAGGCTTTTTGCTTCACAAAGCAAGGAGGCTTAGAAACACCCACAATTACTCAGAAGGTTCATGCAGTATCAGCTTTGCTCAGTAATGCACAGTTACTTGCATATGCTATGTGCAGCAATGCACAGTTGGAAGTTCACAGCTGCTGACTGATTGCTGACTGTCTTCAATGCAGCAGTAGTAAGGAAAGGCTAATAATACTTCATTGGATGATTAATAGTTTGCTTGTGTTGTGAATCAACCAGGCAAGGACAAATGTAGCTTACATACAAGTATTTCCTCAGTAGTATAAGTAGAAAGTTGAATTAGGTTCAAAAAGGGAGACACTAGGCCACAAGCTTTAGAGAAAGTCCTCGAACTTGTTCCTTGCCTTCTACACCTCCTACATCTGATATACCTTCTCAAAGTTGTAATTCTCTGTTTCCCATCGGAGAAATAACACTTAGTGAACCAATATTCACTAAAAGTCACTTATAACTTCATGAAGCTTTCCTCTGCTCCAAAAACCTCGCCAGGAAACCTTTACTGGTTACCCTTGCATGGAATTCTCATCAATTTAAGTTTGAGAACATACCTGTGTGCTTCAAAGAGCAATCCACAGCTAGGATTGAAGCCTTTAGCCACTAACACCTACTACTACTGTTTCTAAGCCTAGGAAATGACACCACTTAACTCTCATTGAGTTAGACACCTTGAGACCTTAGCTACCTTTCCTATAGAAAGGGAGGTTCATGAAGCTCATCCAGTTAAGTTCAACTCAAGATTGGTACTGACTTGCTTGATATCAAAATCTTCTTGAGCTTTATAGGTTCAAGAACTTCATCTTGCTTGCACATACATCATCTTGGAAAAAGCCTTGCTTGCACATAGAGCAAGAGCTTCATAGATTTGTATAGAGAGTCTTCCCACTGAATCTGTAGCCAGGATTTTGACACACACCAGGTGCATGCAGCATATAGCCTGCCCCACTCAGTATACACCCACAGTTGCGACTTCCTTCCCTTCTTGAAGAGGTTCACAAACCAAGCTTGCTTCTCAAACTATTAATTCAAGAGCATAACACCCAGTAGCCTTGAATAAGCTACAATCTTAGGACCTATAGTCACCGCATGGAGGTGCATGACTAGACTCACTAAGAACCTGCCTTCAGATTCTGCTACAGATTATACTTGCCACTTAGGTGTTGTGTTTTCTGCCTGCAGGAGTCTCTAGGTTCATCACCGTTTCTCCAATCTATCTTTATGAGACAGGCAGATGCTCCTGACCCAACACCTGAGCCAGAAAATTCAATGAATTATGAAATTGATCTGCTTCATTGCCCTGTTATCTTAGCACTTGTCTCTCACAAAGATGTAAAAAAATATGCAGAAGGTATCTTTTATGGTAAGCAATCACATTCACCAGAACTCTCAGTGAGTAAGTTGAAGCTTTGGGAAATTTATCATGTAATACATGCTCATCATGTCTCTCAGCAGACCTCAATACTGCAGCCCATGTGCTTCTAAGGTCACCACTTAGAACCCCTCAGCAAAGGATATATAGACAGGAAAGAGATAATCCAGTGAAAAGCCTGTCAATTGGTATAGCAGTAGAGAACAAGAACTCTCAGCCAAAGCCCACCTCACCACTTGGAAGGGGCACATGAATTCTAGCATCAGAATGTTAGGGCCCGACTCCCACATGACTCGAGATTGGATGATTGCTAAGCTGTCTCGTGTTTGGACAATCACTTTGGCAATGTCACAGATAATCTCAAGGTGATGAGAGAGGCGCTTACTGGATAGGCTCTCGGCAAGCAAGCAAACAAGTAAAGTTTATGTGATAGGTAAACCTTAGCTCGAAGCTGAGGTTGTACAGTGAAGCGTAGCTACTTAAATACTAAAGAGTCGGTACTAATAATAGCTACAAAAGTTTTGTAGAAGTTAGACAGCATGCTAGTCAGATGGCAAGCACGCAATATCATGCATTGTCCATCAAGAAAGATTTATTGAAGTTGATATCGGCAGTGGTGAGGTGATAGTGTGTAAGCATGATGATGCTGATAAGATGAGATAAGACTGAAAAGTGAAAAAAAGTGAATAAATCGTAACATTACCCTCTCGTTAAGGCAGACGTCCCGACTGCCCTAGGGTTCGCTCGGCGGTTCCTCTTGTGTCTTTGTATACTCTTTTCTCCAATAGTCGTCGATGTAATCCCTCCAGTGTTTGTCGTTTGGAGAGGGATTTTCGACCCAGAAGGTCCTTCCATCTTTCCTGAGTACTTGATAGGAAATGATGTTGTCGACATAACGATGATCTAGTATCTCTTTTAATGTTTTTTCTGATCTGTCAATGACCTTGTGTGCGGTCACAACAGTTCTGGTTTTGGAGATACTGTTTTCGTAGTCTTGTATGGCTTCCTGTGCGTTAGCCATGTCATCTTCTCGTACCCATGAATTGTGTTCTCAGGTCCAACCTTTCCATTTGATGAGGTAGTCAGTGACAATGCATGACTTTTGTCCTTTCTTTCCACGAACTCGGCATGTGCGAGAGTCCAGGACTTCTTCGACTTCGTACTCTTCCTCATCTTCGATGAGGTCTGGCAGCGGTGTGGGGGGCTGTTCTTGGTTGGGGAACACCGGTGGTACATATGGTGTTAGAAGCTTCTCATTGAAGCATGGATGGATCTTCCAATGAGGTGGAAGCTTGAGCTTATAGGCGGAAGCGCTGGCTTTTTCCTCAATTAGGAAGGGGCCAATGTGCTTGTCGTCGAGTTTTTTCTTGGGGCAGGGAAGGTGAAGGTTAGTGGAATCTAGCCATACTCGGTCTCCGATGGCATAGTCCACTGCATTTCTCTTTTTCTTGTCGTATTGGGCTTTCATTTTTCCTGCCGCTTCTTCTAGTGCTTCTTTGGCTTGGCAGTGTACCCTCTGCATGTCCTCAGTGAATGATTTTGCCAAAGGGTTGGTGAATGTGTTTGTCTGGATAGAGTCTAGTAGGACTCGGGGGTTAATTCCGTAATTGGTGAAGAAGGGAGTTTGGCCCATGGCCGAGTGGATACGATTATTGTGAGCAAATGCTGCCAATGCGAGCCATTCGCTCCAGTCTGTTTGTTGGTAATTGATAAAAAGGCGGAGGTATTTGTTGATCTCCTGGTTGGCCCACTTGGTTTGGGGGTGGAAGGGGGGTGGATGTGTTCGGTGTGATATCGAGTAGTTTGAGGAGCGCCATCATGAACTTGGAGACGAATTGGGGTCCTCGGTCAGAGATGACGGTCTTGGGCATTCCATGTCGGGTGTAGACATGGTCACGGAATAGTTTCACCCACCCCTCAGATGTCAATTCAATGTTACAGGTGATTGGGATGATTTCCTTGAAAACCGATCCATGACTACCAGGATGGCATCATAGCCATTGGATTCTGGTAGTCCAGTGATCATGTCAACCAATATGTGGGTCCATGGTTCAGACGGGATCTTGTTTGGGTGGAGGGGGGTGGCCTTGGGGTGAGTGTCTGTCTTCGTTCACTGGCATGCTTCACATGCCTTGACATACTTCTCTACTGTTCATTTGAGTTTTGGCCACCAGAACTCTCTTTGCATAAGTTCTTTGGTCTTCTTGATTTCTGGATGACCCGCCGTGATGTGATCATGGTGGGTGGCGATAATTTCGCTGCGTAGCTTGTCGTCGTGGGGAACATATACATGCCCATCATAGTAGAGGAGTCCTTCCTTTTTGGAGATGCCATGCTTGTGGTCTAACGAGTTGGCAATCCCTTGGTCCCATTTGTCCTTACTTCTGGTAGCATCCCTGATGCGTTGATGGGTTTCACTTGTAGTGGGCATGATCATGGCATGGAAATGTTCAGGCTCGAGGACGATGATGTCATCGTTGTCCTTTTTGCCCTGATCATGGTCATCCCATTGACTAAGTAGGTTGGCCTTTCGATTGGATGTGCCCGGCTTATGATGGAGGGTGAAGTGATACTCTGCCAGTTCGGTGACTCATCGTGCTTGGCGCCAGTTGAGTTTCTGGGGTTGTCAGAAATATTGAAGATTTTGGTGGTCCATCCAGATCTCGAAGTTCTCAGCCGTGCCCATCAGGTAATGTCTCCACTCTTCCAGGGTGAGCATGATAGCGAGGAGTTCCTTGTCATATATTTTGTAATTCCACTCGGTGACGGTTAGCACCTTGGAAAGGAAGGCCACCGGCCTCCATTTCCCATCCTGTTCTTGGCTAAGGACTGCACCGATCGCCCCCTCGCTGGAATCAGCCTCTACTCTGAACTTCCCGGTTTCTTTGGGGAGCGCTAGTACCATGTCTTCTGCCATCTGCTTCTTGAGTCGCTGGAAGGCCTCATTCTGAGCAGTTCCCCAGGTCCATGGGGCATTACCAGTCAGTTGGGTCATCAGGCGCACAATTTTGGAGTAGTCCTTTATGAACTTCTGGTAGAAGTTCGTAAAGCCCAGGAAGGATTGTAATTCCTTCTTTTTGGTGGGCACAGGCCACTCTGTGATGCCTTTGACCTTCACGGGGTCCATTCGGACGGAACCTTCACTGATGATTACATTGAGATACTCAGTTTCAAGTACTTCGAACTCGCATTTCTCAGCTTTCAGGAACAGCTTATGCTCTTGTAGGCATTGTAACACCTGTCTGATGATCTGGTGGTGTTCTTGGAGATCCTTGGAAAAGATGAGGATATTGTCCAGGTAGATGGTTACCTTTCCTTCATGGATGAGGTCGTGAAAAATGTCATTCATCATCCACTGGAAGGTCACTGGTGAATTGGTCAGGCCGAAGAACATTACCGTCGGCTCGAAGAGGCCACGGTTTGTTCAGAAAGCCACTTTGGCCTCATCCCCTTGTTTGATTCGTACATTGTTGTAACCCCATCGGACATCCAGCTTGGTGAAGTATTTGGCGCCACAGAGCTTGTCCATGAGTTCGGAGATTAGGGGTAGTGGATACCGGTTTTTGATGGTCATTTCATTGAGTTTCTGGTAATCTTGTACTGGTCGGAGGGAGCCGTCCTTCTTTTTCACAAAAAAGAAGGGGGACGCGAAGGGGGATTTCAAGGGATGGATTCGTCCTGACTCTAGGTTCTCGTCAAGGAATTTATCTAGCTCCTCTTGCTCGTGTCGATTCAGAGGGTAGACCTTGCAGTCGAGCATAGATTTGGCATTGGGAATTAGCTCAATTGCATGGTCCCATGGCTTGCAGTCAGGCAGTTCATCAAAGTTTTCCTTGGAAAAGAGATCTTGGAACTCGTGATATTGGGGCGGAACCATCTCTTCGAAGGTCTTCTTGGTCTTTCCTTCATTCACCTTGGCTGCTAGATCGTTTGCATGATGCATGGTGCGAATTTCCAATTCTTCTCAAAGGTCAACCATGAGGATTGTTTCTCCTTCCTCTAGTTCTTCATCCGACGGGTCCTCGGGATCGGCATCAGGGAGTGGGAATGGATTCTTCTGGCACTGACACCGGGTGAAGATGATCTTGCCAGAAGCCCAGTTGATGACGGGGTTGTGGCAGAGAAGCCAGTCATGCCCTAAGAAGATATTGCCCTTGCCCAGGTTGGTGACGGCGAAGTCGATACGTTCGCTGTGTCCTCCTATGGTCATCCTTACTTCGATGAATTCGGTTATCTCGCCGGCCTTATTTCAGGTGCCATCGGCATTGTAAACTGAAATAGGAGCAGGTGCAGGTCAGGTGATGAGGCCATACTTCTTGACATAGGCCTCATTAATTGTGCTCCCAGTACACCCGCTGTCAACAAGGGCCTGGGCTTTGAGAGTCTGTTGGCTCTCTAACGTCTCAAGCTGGACGTTGAGGAATAGCTCTCGGACGCCTTTGGTGGACACTTGTCATTGGTAACAGATAGGTTGGCTTAACTCATACAACCGTTCCCTGGCTCGGTCTCCCTCTTGCCTTAATGCTTGAAGGAGTTGGTCGTCGATCTCGTTGACTTTCTCCTTGTGTGCCCAGAGGTGTAGTGCAGCTAGAGCTTCCGAGTCCGTGCATGCTTTCTTGACAGCCCGAAGGGTCCAGTCCATGCCAAACAGCTTGAACCAGGTGGACTTCGGGGGGGAAACACTCACTGGACTTGATTCGGAACGCCTCGCCCTCAGCGGTTCTTCTTCCTTCTTCTCTTGAGCCTTGGCTTGTGGCATCCTGAATGACATGTCGTCTTCTTCGTCAGGGACCTCGACAAAGGTGGTCTTCTGGACCTGTGAGCATCGCGCATCCGATGCTGGAATCCCGCTTGATCCTTCGACAGTCGGGGGCCTTCGAGGGGTCTCTCCAGCTGGGGCATGCTCCTTCCCTGGAGATCGCCTGCTGCTGGCTGCTTCGTCAGGACTCGGGGGTTTGGGAAACAGGTCGCTCTGGGAGTGATCGGAAGGCCCGTTATGGATGGAGGAAGCCATGGATGTCATGTTCTTGTCACATGAACTGTACTTCCACATTACTTCTGGGTCCTTCGGCGCCTGTCCCGTGTCCCTATCCTTTCTTGAGTGACTGCCTTCTTCCTGGGTTGGGGGTGAAAGAGGCGTCGTCTCGACTGGTGTAGCATCTCCAGGAGATAGACGGGGGACATGATCTTTCCCTTCTTCTTCCAGGTGGGGAGAGAGGGGGTCGTGATTCTATGACGGTCCTCGAGCGCGAGGCAAATCGTTGCAGACACAGTCGGCAGGCATCGACCTCGTGTCTCTGCCTTCGTCTTGATGTTTCCATTCAGCGATGATGGGCTCAGTCAGTTCGGGGAGTACCTCCTTCGTCCCTAAGGACTGGGAGATCCCCAACATTGTTCGGATGAACTCTGGTCCCCATCGAGTCTGAAGGTCCTGGAGGGTGAGGAGTTCTGGGACAGAAAGCGTTAGCAAAGGGGGGGGGTGGAGTCCACCTCGCTTCTGGGGGATTATATATGTTTTTTCAAGTGGAGTCTGAATTGGGTGTGATTCTTTTGAGGTGGTCTCAGGGAACTGTGAAAACGAGGCAGGTATATTCAAATGCGCTAATAACTGTGATGTACATAAAAATGTGTTACAATCAGGTAAAGTCCGCACAGCAGGACCCGATGACCGGCCACCTGGAGAGGAGGATTGGGCTGAGGAAGTGGAATCACTCACTTCTCGGCCTCGCCTTTTACCTCCTCAACCTTCAATGTCGAGGGCGTCTTCTCCTCGACCTTATCGTGCGAATGTCCATGCTCCTCCTTATCGTGCTCCTCGGACTCTGTTAGCATTGTGCGAAGTTGGGCCGTCGTATATTGCCTGCTCTTTGGGTCTCTAGGCTGCTTTAGCTTTTTGCAGTCCTTCCCCATGTGCCCCTTTCCTGCGCAGTTGAAGCACCTGCCTTCCTTCTTGAGGCGATCTATATCCATGGGCTCCCCGGCCCCTCCATAGGTGGTCCATCCTGAACCCAACGATCCTTTGCTGGTGGGTTTATTGGTCGAGGAACTTGTTGCACCGGTATTGCTTTTAGAAGCATTACCGGCGTGTTTGTCCTTGGTCAATTTATCGTAATGGCCAATTCGGTCAAAAGCCTGCTTTCGGGCTTTCTCGTCGTAGATGCTGCAGATGTGTTGCTTCCATTCTGCATAAGTGGAGGGGATCATGACCCCAAGGTCAGTGATGGAGTCTGTGTAGGAGGCAGGTACCCCTCGTTGGACGGCTCGGACCAGGGCACCTCGAGGTCCTAGGTTGCGGAGCTGGTCGGCTTGGCGGCCCAATTCTTCCAGCTTGCGGAAGTATTCGGCCGCTGTGCTGGTCATTCTGAGATCGTTCATCTGCTTCTCCATTACTTCTTGGAGGGCAGGGTCACCGTACTCGATCTGTAGGGCGGCTTTAAAGTTGTCCCATGAGCAGTATCAGTATCGTCCTTCAGTATCGCTTTGGAACTGAAGATGGTATTGGGACCACCATCCTTGAGGCCTTTTGCCGAAGAGAGATGTGGCGAACAGTATTTTGTTTGCGTGAGTAGGGTAGTATGCTCGGAATATTGAGAAATTGTTAGGGCCGACTCTCACGTGACTCGTAGTCGGGCAATTGGTAAGCTGTCTCGTGTTCAGACAATCACTTGGCCAATGCCTCGGATGACTCAAGGTGGTGAAAGAGGCGCTTACAGAGAGGCTCTCGGCAAGCGAGCAGACAAGTAAGATTTATGTGTAGGTAAACCTTAGCTCGAAGCTGAGGTTGTACAGTGAAATCGTAGCTACTTAAATACTAAAGTGTGAGTACTATTATTAGATACGAAAGTTTTATCGAAGTCGAAAGGCATGCAAGTCGGGCAACGAGCACACAATATCATGCGTTGTCCATCATGAAAGATTTGTCAAAGTTGATACGGTGATACGGTGGTGATTGCATGTAAGTGTGATTATGCCGATAAGATGAGATAAGACTAGAAAAAGGAAAAAAGTCAATAAATCGTAACATTACCCTCTCGTTAAGGCAGACGTCCCGACTGCCCTAGGGTTCATCGTCTTCTTCCTCTTGGTCACAAAGTATGCAATTTGTGACCTCCTTCTCGCTTTCTCTTTCCCAATAATCGTCAATGAATGACTTCCAGAGTTGTCGATCAGGCTCTTCAATCCAAAACTTCTTCTCATCAGTCCATTCTACTTGGTAGAACATGCTCCATCTGCCTGTAGTTTTGTTTTCACGGTAGGAGCGATCAATTATGTGTCTGACTGTTTTTTCTAAGTGGTCGATGACTTTTCGGGCAGTCACGATGGCTTGCGTCTCGGAGATACTATCCTCATAGTCCTTTATGGCTTCTTGGGCATTAGCCATGTCATTTTCTCGGACCCATGAGTTATGTTCTTGTGTCCAGCCTTTCCACTTGACGAAATAGTTGGTGACTAGTCTCGACTTTTGTCCCTTCTTCCCATGGACTCGGCGTGTTCTCGAGTCCAAAACTTCCTTGACTTCGTACTCCTCCTCGTCTTCAATGAGGTCTGGCGGCAGTGCGGGTGGTTGCTCCTGGTTGGGGAACACCGGTGGTACATATGGTGTTAGTAGTTTCTCATTGAAACGTGGGTGAATCTTCCAGTGAGGTGGAAGTTTGAGTTTATAAGCAGAGGCGCCAGTCTTTTCTATGATGAGGAAGGGGCCGATGCGCTTATCGTCGAGCTTCTTTTTGGGGCGAGGTAGGTGAAGATTCGTGGAGTCGAGCCACACTCGGTCTCCGATGGCGTAGTTGACAGCGTCTCTCTTCTTTTTGTCGTACTGGGTTTTCATCCTTGTGGCCGCTTCTTCGAGTGCCTCCTTGGCTTGACGATGTACCTCCTGCATGTTTTCCACGAACGATTTGGCCGATGGGTTGGTAAAGGCCGTTGTCTTGATAGAGTCTGGGAGGACGTGGGGGTTCGTTCCATAATTGGTGAAGAAGGGTGTCTGGCCCATAGCCGAATGGACTCAGTTGTTATGGGCGAATGCTGCCATTGTGAGCCACTCGCTCCAGTCTGTTTGTCGGTGGTTGATGAAGAGTTGGAGGTACTTGTTGATCTCCTGGTTTGCCCATTCTGTCTGGCCATCGGTCTGGGGATGGAAGGCGGTGGAAGCGTTCGGGGTGATGTTGAGGAGTTTCAGGAGTTCCATCATAAATTTGGAAACGAACTGGGGTCCTCGGTCAGAGATTACCATTTTGGGCATTCCATGGTGGGCGTATATGTGATCGCGTAGGAGCTTGGCCCATCCTTCGGAAGTGAGTTCGACGTTGCAAGCTATGGGGATCACTTCTTTTGAGAATCTGTCGATGATCACCAAGATTGCATCGTAGCCATTAGATTCTGGGAGTCCGGTGATCATGTCAACAGAGATATGGGTCCAGGGTTCGGAGGGGACTTCGTTGGGATGTAGGGGGGCGGCCTTGGGATGGGTATCCGTCTTCGTCCATTGGCATGCTTCACATGCTTTAACATACTTTTCTACTGTCTGTTTAAGCTTAGGCCACCAGAACTCCCTCTGGACAAGTTCTTTCATCTTTTCGATTCCGGGATGACCTGCCATGATGTGGTCATGGTGTGTCGCAATGATTTCGCCACGTAGCTTGTCATCGTGAGGAATGTATATGCGTCCATCGTAATAGAGTAGTCCCTCCTTCTCGGATATCCCACGCTCATGATCGAGAGAGTTTTGGATGCCTTGGTCCCACTTGTCATGGTTGCGCGTGATGTCTTTGATGCGCTGATGAGTTTCGCTGACCGTGGGCATTATCATAGCCCAGAAGTGTTCGGGTTGAAGGACTATAATGTCATCATTATCCTTCTTTCCTTGGTCATGGTCATCTTGTCGACTGAGTAGGTCCGCTTTTCGATTGGAAGCCCCAGGCTTGTGGTGTAGGGTGAAGTGGTATTCCACGAGTTCTGTGACCCATCGGGCTTGTCAGCGATTCAGTTTCTGGGGTTGATGGAAATACTGCAGATTTTGATGATCTGTCCAGATTTCGAAGTCTTCGGCCGCGCCCATGAGGTAATGCCTCCATTCTTCTAGTGCGAGCATAATTGCGAGAAGTTCCTTGTCATATATCTCGTAATTTCGCTCAGTGACGGTTAAGGCCTTGGAGAGAAAGGCAACCAGCCTCCATTTCCCGTCCTGTTCTTGACTAAGGACTGCCCCGATCGCCCCTTCGCTGGAGTTGGCTTCTACCCTAAACCTTCCGTTTTCCTTGGGAAGTGCTAACACCACATCTTCTGCCATTTGCTTCTTGAGTCGTTGAAACACCTCATTCTGAGCGGTTCCCCAGGTCCAAGGCGCATTCCCGGTTAGTTGGGTCATCGGACGTACGATCTTGGAGTAGTCCTTGATAAACTTCTGATAGAAGTTCGTAAAGCCCAAAAAGGATTGTAACTCCTTTTTCTTGGTGGGTGTGGGCCACTCCGTGATCCCCTTGACCTTGACGGGATCCATGCGGACAGATCCTTCGCTGATGATGACGCCGAGATACTCGGTCTCGAGGACCTCGAACTCGCATTTCTCTGCTTTGAGGAAAAGTTTATGTTCTCTCAAGCATTGAAGTACCCTCTTGATGATCCGTTGATGCTCTTGGAGATCCTTGGAGAAAATAAGGATGTTGTCTAGGTAAATCGTCACCTTGCCTTCCATGATAAGGTCATGGAAGATATCGTTCATCATCCACTGGAAGGTAGCTGGCAAATTTGTGAGTCCAAAGAACATGACCGTCGGTTTGAACAGTCCGCGATTAGTACGGAAGGTGGCTTTGGCCTCGTCTCCTTGCTTGATCCTGACGTTGTTGTAGCCCCATCAGACATCCAATTTTGTGAAGTACTTGGCGCTGCGGAGCTTGTCCATAAGTTCCGAGATAAGCGGGAGGGGGTATCGATTCTTTATCGTCATTTCATTCAGTTTTTGATAGTCCTGAACGGGTCGGAGAGAGCCATCCTTCTTTTTGACAAAGAAGAAGGGGGACACGAAGGGGGACTTGGACAGACAGATTCGTCCTGACTCTAAGTTCTCGTCTAGGAACTTATCTAGCTCTTCTTGTTCATGTCGGTTGAGCGGGTACACCTTGCAGTCAAGTGTGGACTTGGCGTTAGGAATCAGTTCGATGGCATGATCCCAGGGTTTGCGGTCGGGGAGCTCGTCAAAGTTTTCCTTGGAGAAGAGATCTTCGAATTCTCGGTACTGGGGTGGAACCATCTCTTCGAAGGTCTTCTTTGCCTTTCCTTCGGCAGCCTTGGCAGCTAGATCGTTTGCGTGATGTACGGCATGAATTTCTAGTTCCTCTCGGAGGTCAACCATCAGAATGGTTTTGCCTTCCTCCAGCTCTTCATCCCAGGGATCTTCGGGGTCTGCATCCAGTAGTGGGAATGGGTTCTTCTGGCACTGACACCGGGCGAAGATGACCTTGCCAGAAGTCCAATTAATGACCGGGTTGTGGTGGAGAAGCCAGTCGTGTCCAAGGAAGATGTTGCCTTTGCCGATGTTCGTAACGGCGAAGTCGATCCTCTCACTGTGTCCTCCTATTGTCATCCGTACTTCCACGAACTCAGTGATTACTCCTGCCTTATTCTTGGTGCTGTCTGCATTGTATACAGAAATTGGAGCGGCCGCGGGTCGGGTGACAAGTCTGTACTTCTTGACGTAGTTTTCACTTATGGTACTGCCGGTGCATCTGCTGTCAACCAATGCTTAGGCCTTGAGCGTCTGACAGTTTTCTAGCGTTTCGAGTTGGACGTCGAGGAATAGTTCTCGAACGCCCTTGGTGCTTACTCGTCGCTGGTACCGAATTGGTTGGCTCAACTTGTAGAGCTCTTCCCATGCTTGTCCTCCCTCCTTCCGAAGCAAGGCGAGAAGTTTGTCGTCGATCTCGTTGACCTTTTCTTTATGTGCCCAAAGGTGGAGCAAGGCAAGCGCTTCCGAATCTGTGCATGCTTCCCTGACGGCCCGAAGGGTCCAGTCTGTGCCAAATGGCTTGAACCAGGTGGACTTCGGGGTGGAAACACTCACTGGACTTGATTCGGAACGCCTCGCCCTCAACGATTCTTCTTCCTTCTTCTCTTGCGCCTTGGCTTGCGTCATCTTGAATGACGTGTCATCTTCTTCATCGGGGACTTCCTCGACCATGGTATTCTGGGCCCGTGAGCGTCGTGCATCCGACGCTGGAACCCTACTTGATCCTTCGATGGTCGGGGGCCTAAGAGGGTCTCCCCTGGTTGGGGCATGCTCCTTCCCCAGAGGTCACCCGCTGTCAGCTGCTTCGTCAGGATTCGGGGGTTTGGGGAGCAGGTTGCTCTGGGAGTGACTGCAAGGCTCGTCAGAACAAATGGAAGGAGCCGTGAGCATCGCGTTCTTGTCGCATAAACCGTGCTCCCACGTTACTTCTGGGTCCCTCGGCACCAGCGCCGGATCCCTATCCCTTGTTGAGACGTCTTCTTCCTTTGGGGTCGGGGACGAAGGGGGCACTGTCTCGATCGGCGTGGCATCTCCAAGAGAATGACGAGGGCTGCAACCCTTCGTGTCTTCTTCCAGACGAGGGGAGAGGGGGTCGTGTATCCGTGACGGCCCTCGAGCACGAGGTGAATCGTTGCGGGTAAGGTCAACGGGCATCGACCTCATACCCCCGTCTTCGTTTTGAGGTTCCCATTCAGTGATGACGGGCTCGGCCGGTTCGGGGAGAACCTCCTTCACCCCTAAGGACTGAGAGATCCCCGACATTGTTCGGATGAACTCCGGTCCCCATCGTGTCTGAAGATCCTGGAGGGTGAGGAGTTCTGGGACAGAAAGTGTAAGCGAAGGAGGGGGATGAGTCTCGCTTCACTTCTGGGGGATTTTATAGATTAATTCAGATGGAGTCTGAATTCATTGTGATTCTTTTGAGGTGGTCTTGGGGGAAGTGATCAAAGCAGGTATATTTGAATGCATATTGATAGTGATAGACGTACGTAAGGTATTATTACAATTGGATGAAGTCCACACAGCAGGACCCGATGACTGACCACCCAGAGAGGAGGATTGGGCCGAGAGAGTGGAATCACTCACTTCTCGGCCTTGCCTTTTACCTCCTCGATCTTTGTTGTCGAGGGCGTCTTCTCCTCGACCTTCTCCTCGTGACTGTGTCCATGTACTTCCTTATCGTGAAGTTCGTGGAGCTCGGCTTCCATTAACATTGTGCGAAGTTGGGCCGTCGTATATTGCCCGCTTTTCAGGTCTCTAGGCCGCTTCGGCTTCTTGCAATCCTTTCCTAAGTGCCCTTTGCCTCCACAATTGAAGCACCTGCCCTCCTTCTTGAGGCGGTCTATGTCCATCGGCTCCCCGGCTCCTCCATAAGTGGTCCATCCTCCTCCTGACGACCCTTTGCTGGCGGGTTTATCAGCCAAGGAACTTGTCACGCCGGTATTACCTTTTGAGGTGTTACCGGTGGATTTGTTGCTGGCCAACTTGTCGTAGTGGCCAATTCGGTCGAAGGCCTGTTTTCGGGCCTTTTTGTCGTAGATGCTACATATGCATTGTTTCCATTCCGCATATGTGGAGGGGATCATGACTCCTAAGTCAGCGATGGAGTCGGTATAAGAGGCGGGTACGCCCCGTCAGACGGCTCGAACTAGGGCACCTCAGGGTCCCAGGTCACGGAGTTGGTCAGCTTGGCGGGCCAGTTCTTCTAACTTGCGGAAGTATTCGGCTGCCGTGCCAGTCATGCGGAGGTCGTTCATCCGTTTTTCCATGACTTCTTGGAGGGTGGGGTCGCCATATTCAACCTGAAGGGCGGCCTTGAAGTCGTCCCATGAGCAGTATCGATACCGTCCTTCGGCGTCGCTTCAAAATTGGAGGCGGTACTGGGACCACCATCCTTGGGGCCTCTTGCCAAAGAGGGAGGTGGCAAAGAGGATCTTGTTGGCATGAGTGGGGTAATATGCTTGAAATATCGAGAAATATTCCTCGCATGCCTCTGTGGACCTGTGGATATCGTCCCCCTTTCCTTCAAAGTCGGCGGGGAGTCGGATTAGGGTGGGCTTCACCTGTAGCCAGGGAGCCTGTTCGTCTGCGTCCCCTGATGGCCAGTCTGGTGGGTCAGGGGGGTTGTTCTTGGGTGGTGGCCTTGGTACCGACCACCTGTCGGTTCGATGAGTGGGGCTGCCCCATCTTTTAGGTGCCGGGGCTGTGGGTCGTCCCCTGTGTCGATTCAGATCTTCTAGTTCGGGAGGGAGGGGTAGGCTGTTGGCGAGTGCGAAGCTTCTTGCTTCCAACAGCGCTTTTGCTAAATCATTGACGAGCCCCAGGAATGCTGCTTGCTGATCCCGGTGCTCCTGCCTTCTGGCTTCCGCTTCCTCTTCCTCCTTGCGGCGTCGCTTGGTTTCGGGGTCCTCTTCTGGCAGGTCGACGGGGATGTCACTCGGCCCTGCTTGTCCTGAGCCAGCGAAGAGTCTACTCTTCCCCTTCCAGGGGTGGTTCTGGCACCTCCAGTTGATTGGCGGCGAGTCTGGCATTGGCCTGGGCCACCCGTATCCTGGATAACTCAGCGCAGTTGGCTTCATCTCTTCTCCAGGTAGCGAGTATAGTTGCCAGTTGGCGGTTGAGGACTCGCTCCTCCTGCTCGGTCCTCGCTCGTAGTGTGGGGACATGTACCCCTGGTATGGGGCCATAGTTGAGCTCATAGAGCCATAGCTCCTCGTTGGGTCAAAGGTCGAAGCGGTGGCAGTGCTCTTCCTGAGTCTCATCGACTCCTCGTCGTCGTAAGTAGTCTGCCCTTCGAAGGGCCCAGGCCTGGGAGCGGTAGGTCCCGTGGGCCATTTGCTGGGATAGGGAGAGGGACAGCCAGGCTCTGTCTGGAGTTCCCAAGTAGAAGGGATTGCTCTCGATCTCTCGTAGAGCGAGGCGTCATTCACTCCTGGGATCTTGAGGGGGAGCATCTGGGTCCTCCTCGCGTTGTCGAATGCTGTATGCGAGCAGGGATTCTCCAATTCTTCTTCTTTGCTGGTACAAAGGCTGCCTGAGGTAGCGGATTCGTAGGCATCGTCGCCAGAGCTCATTATAGAACCCTGGGTCATCGCAGTCAAGCGAGGCCAGGGTAGAGGGTGAGCTGGAGGGGGTGGGGCTGGTGAAGGGAGTCTCTCCTCCTCTTCATCGAAAACTATTAAGTTCGGGGGACTCAGGGGTGGGGGAATCAGGATCGGAGGCAGAGAGTTCAATTGTCAGCGTAGATGTATAGTAGTCGACCTGGTAGGTTCGGTGGGGGCAGTGAAGTCTTGAGGGTCCTGGTAGGTGAGCCCTTCGTTGGCTCTCCTCTGAATCATGTTCCGGAGTCGATCTTCGTCCCTCTGTCGAAGCACATGAGGGGGTGTCGGTGGAGGGTTCGTCAGGATTGACGACCCATAGGGTCATCTGGGGGAGGGTCTCGCTATCTGGTCGGGGCTGGGTGACCTTGGCCATAGGTATCTGTTGGAGGCTTCGCTCCAGTTCTCTCCTGGCATCCTCCAGGGGTTCCATTCCAACTCTATGATAGGCTCTAATGAGCTCCTCGATGCTTCCCTCATCATAGGAAGCACTTCTGGCATCCTCAGAGGAGTGCCGGGTTCCAGAAGGGCCAGCCACTGGGCTTGGCATTCTTCCTCGTCGTTCGACGAAATAGTCGGTGATGGTGCCCTGTAGGTCCCGGGTCGGCGACTCGGGGGGCATCTCGTAGGACTCCTGTCCATAGATTGCGTAGTTCATGGGGTACGTTGGAACATTGTAGGGGGGGTTATAGAAACGGGGAAGTGTCGGGGGTGGGTAGTACAATGTTCCCCTTTGAAAGGTAATTCCGTGGTGGTTAAACCACTCTCTGTTTCTGTGATAGATGACGGCGGCTCCGGTCGCTGTCCCAACGATTGCTGCTAATGTAAAGAGGGCTACTGCCACTTGGTTCGTGTCTGTTTGGGAGATGTCGGGGGTTTGTTGAAATGGCATATGGAATCCTTCCTGCGTCTGGCATCGTGGAAGGGTGAGGGAAGCTTCGAGCTAATTGTTAGGGCCGACTCTCACGTGACTCGTAGTCGGGCAATTGGTAAGCTGTCTCGCATTCAGACAATCACTTGGCCAATGCCTCGGATGACTCAAGGTGGTGAAAGAGGCGCTTACAGAGAGGCTCTTGGCAAGCAAGCAGACAAGTAAGATTTATGTGTAGGTAAACCTTAGCTCGAAGCTGAGGTTGTACAGTGAAATCGTAGCTACTTAAATACTAAAGTGTGAGTACTATTATTAGATACGAAAGTTTTATCGAAGTCGAAAGGCATGCAAGTCGGGCAATGAGCACGCAATATCATGCGTTGTCCATCATGAAAGATTTGTCGAAGTTGATACGGTGATATGGTGGTGATTGCGCGTAAGCATGATTATGCCGATAAGATGAAATAAGACTAGAAAAAGGAAAAAAGTCAATAAATCGTAACAGAAATACTCTTCGCAGGCTCCTGTGAATCGGTGAATGTCGTCTCCCTTCCCTTTGAAGTCGGCCAGGAGTCGAATTAGGGTTGGCTTCACCTGTAACCAGGGAGCCTGTTCGTCTGCTTCCCCTGAGGGCCAGTCTGGCAGGTCGGGGGGGTTGGGGAACTGACCACCTGTCTGTTCGGTGTGTGGGGCACCCATACCTCTTGGGAGCCAGGGCAGCAGGGCGTCCTCGACATCTGTTAGGGTCTTCTAGTTCAGGGGGGAGGGGCAGACCATTGGCGAGAGCAAAACTCCTCGCCTTGAGCAGCTTCTGGGTCAGGTCAGTGACCAGACCTGGGAAAGCAGCTTGCTTGTTGTGGTGGTCTTGCCTCCTGGCCTCTGCCTCTTCTTCATCCTTTCATCGTTGTTCTGTTTCAGGGTCAATGTTGATGTCGCTCGGCCTCACCTCTCCTGAGCTGGCAAAGAGTCTACTTGTCCCCCTCCATGCCTGGTTCTAGCATCTCCAGTCGGTCAGTGGCAAGTCAGGCATTGGCCTGGGCCAATCGTACTTGGGAGAGTTCGGCGCATTGTGCCTCATCTCTCCTCCAGGTGGTGAGTATATTTGCCAACTGTTGGTTGAGGACTTGTTCCTCCAGCTCTGTTCTTGCCCGTAGGTCAGGGACATGTACTCCTGGAATGGGGCCGTAGTTAAGTTCATACCACCATAGCTCCTCATTGGGGAAGAGGCTGTGTCGATTCCTATGCTCTTTCTGGGTCTCGTCCACTCCTCCCCTTTGTAGATAGTCTGCCCTTCGGAGGGCCCAGGCCTGGGATCTGTAGGTTCCATGGGCCATTCACTGGGATAGGGAGAGGGATGGCCAGGCTCTATCTGGAGTCCCCAGGTGGAAGGGACTGCTCTCAATCTCTCATAGAGCAAGGTGTCACTCACTCTTGGGATCTCAAGGGGGCTCATCTGGGTCCTCCTCCCTTTGTCGTATGCTGTATGCGAGTGGGGACTCTCCAGCCCTTCTTCGTCACTGGTAGCTAGGCCGCCCAATGTAGCGGATTCGTAGGTGTCATCGCCTGAGCTCTGCATAGAACCCTGGGTCATTGCGGTCGAGTGAGGCTAGGGTAGAGGGTGAGCTTGTTCTGGGGGAGTTGGCAAAAGGAGTCTCTCCACCTCTAATTCTTCCTCGAAGTCTATCAGGTTCAGGGGAGTCAGGGGCGGAGGAATCAGGATCAGAGGAGGAGAGTATAATTGTCATCGTAGGCGAGTCGAGAGTGGTCTGGTGGGTTCTGTAGGGGTGGTGAAGTCGAGGGTTCCCTGGTAGGTGAGCCCTTCTTCAACTCTCTTCTGAGTCGTATGATGACCTTCCTCTCCTTCTCTCTGATGAATCCAATGAGGCGGCGTTGGAGGTCTCAGAGGGTTCATCAGGATTGACAACTCGTAAGGTCGTCTGGGGGAGGGTCTCGCTATCGGGTCTGGGCTGGCTGACCTCGGTCATAGGTATCTGGCAGAGGCTTCACTCCAGTTCTCTCCTGGCATCCTCTAGGGGTTCGGTTCCAATTCCATGGTATGCTCTAATGAGCTCCTCGATACTTCCCTCAAAAGAGGGAGTACTTCTGGCATCCTCAGAGGAGTGCCGGGTTCTGGAAGGGCCAGCCACTGGGCTGGGCGATCTTCCTCTTCTTCCAATGTCGGTGAAGGGGCTCTGAAAGTCCCTGGTCGGCGACTCTGGGGGCATCTGGTAGGACTCCTGTCCATAGATGGGGTAGTGCGTGGGGTATGTTGGAACATTGTAAGGGGGATTGTAGAAGCGAGGGAGGGTCAGGGGTGGATAGACTAATTGTCCTCTTCTGAATGTTATCCCGTGGTGTTCAAACCACTCTCTATTTCTGTAGTAGATGACAGCGGCTCCAGTCGTTGTTCCTATAACTCCTGCAATCGTAAAAAGGATTATAGTGAGGGTGTTTGTGGTTCCTGCTGATATATCGGGGGTTTGTTGAAATGGCATGTGGAATCCTTCCTGTGTCTGGCATCGTGAAAGGGTGAGGGAAGCTTCGAGCTAATTGTTAGGGCCCGACTCCCATGTGACTCAAGATTGGACGATTGCTAAGCTGTCTCGTGTTCGGACAATCACTTTGGCAATGTCGCAGATAATCTCAAGGTGATGAGAGAGGCACTTACTGGATAGGCTCTCAGCAAGCGAGCAAACAAGTAAAGTTTATGTGATAGGTAAACCTTAGCTCGAAGCTGAGGTTGTACAGTGAAGCGTAGCTACTTAAATACTAAAGAGTCGGTACTAATAATAGCTACAAAAGTTTTGTAGAAGTTAGGCGGCGTGCTAGTCAGACGGCAAGCACACAATATCATGTGTTGTCCATCAAGAAAGATTTATCGAAGTTGATATCAGCGGTGGTGAGGTGATAGTGTGTAAGCATGATGATGCCGATAAGATGAGATAAGACTGAAAAGTGAAAAAAAGTGAATAAATCGTAACACAGAACTATAGCTTAAAAATATTGTATGGATCCCCCATAAGGAAATAGAATGGGAACAAGATGTATTCTAATGGACTACAATTACCAAGGGGCTACCATTTTGAAAAAAAAAAAACACAGTGGGTCGATTAAAATATTTCAGGCTTGAGCATCGAACCTACCTACCTCCACATGACTATTATGATGTCAAATTACCATTTTAGGCAGCCAGTTGTTGCCGGAGATGACATGTGACCTTGGTCCAGATGTTCATCAATGTTCGCTCAATGCTCATGATGATTCAAGAAGCCCTCTAACAATACTACCATATCATTACCCAATACAATATGTCATCCAAAATATTATACAAATTTCAGAATACATCAAGGGGCTACCATTTTGAAAAAAAAACACAGTGGGTTGATTAAAATATTTCAGGCTTGGGCATCAAACCTACCTACCTCCACATGACTTTTATGATGCCACATTACCATTTTGGGCAGCAGCTTGTTGCCAGAGATGATGTGTGACCTCAGTCCAGGTGTTCATCAATGTTCACTCAATGCTCATGATGATTCAACAAGCCCTCAGACAATGCTACCATATCATTACCCAATACAATATGTCATCCAAATATTACACAAACTTCAGGATACATTTTAGCCTGCCTATTACCTTCAACTTGCCTACAATTCATCCAGAAACCAAATGTCCTTGAATTCATTTCTATTGCCTCCCTTTCTTCCTCATGCAAGCATCACAACACCAAACATCTTTCTGCAGAAATCTGTATTTTAATTTTTTTGTCTAATTGCCTGGCTGATAGTAACTGGCAGCTAAGGGTTTTTAATGCAAGTGTTTAATAATAATAATAAAGTGTGGAAATTACTATCATTGCAAAGTGAAGATTGTCCAGATCAAGATTGGTTTCAAAGTATTATAATATCTCAATTACATGAGGATTTATGCCCATGACGACATAATTTGAGTGAGGTCAACTTTTTTTTTTTGGGCCTGCTGGCCCAACCTACCTACCCGCCCGGTGTTCCGGCCCGACATTCCGGTAGCCCCTTGACAATTACAGTTGTGTTGTTGTATCCTGCTAGTATACAGTCTACAGGTAGAGCAATGAGCGGGTGTCAGAAAAATAGCACAGCTAACAACAGACCAACTTTGCATAGTAAAGATGCTCCCCAACACCACTGTATAACCACAGCCATGAGCTCCACCTTCAATGAGACATACTACAAATCCTTGTTGGAAGCTTCGATTCTTTCGACACCTTTGCTATCCACCGTGCAATCTACTGCATGGAACGAAGCGGAGCAGCTAGTTCCTCCTTCTTAAGATGCAATCCATAGTATCCGATAGCCACTCTGCGGAACCCAAAAACGAAGCTACTCAGCAATGCCGCATACTGCTCGGGCTCCGTATTCAAGACGCCGTTACATATCAGCTCCGCCAGCAGCAGTTCTATCCCCGTAGAAATCTCGCATATAAGCCCGGCCCTTGCGTCGACGATATCTTCAGTCGTCGTAAACCTCAGTCGCCGAAGGACACGTCTCCGACACTTAAGCTTTTCCAGTAGCAACACATCTTGCGTACTCCGACTGGGTGCTGATCGATGAAGGTATGCATCCCCACCGTCTGAGGATATTGGTTCTGTAATGACACAGAAAAATGGATTGATCAATGGTAAGAGTAGGCTTGCCGTTCTGGCTCAACGGATCTTAGATTTAAGAGAGCCATTTCTACGATCTCGCAAACGTTATCTCAACTAGCGGCGCGTCACCTTTGGTCCGCGTTCCAGCTGAAGAGGCCTAGTTAAATCCATCAGACTGGGCAGACGACGAATACACAGTACATCCCGATGCGAAACAAAGACAATAAGGTGGAAGAAAGATAATTTGAAATTGCTGGTCGCCACGCCACTCGGTCATTGTCCTCTTTTTGTTCTCTGCCACAATGGGGGAATATATAAAGCTGGACCTCGCAGCAACGCCGCCGCTACCTTTCGCCGATTCTCTCGTCCTTACGCTCATTTCACGTCTGGTGCACCGGTGCACCTCTCACGTCCCTCAAGCCTGGTTGCTTTATTCTATATTGTCTAATAAATCATGCTACCTCCTCGTGCATGTGAGCACCTTTCCGTCGGTGGTGCCACTTTTCTGATCTTTTGCTATAGATATATTCATTGGTCTCAATATCATCCGTACCTTGAGCATTATCGGCCTTCTTCTCGTGTTTGCGAGCAACATCGAGACCCTGGTCAGCGACATCAAAGCTGTGAACCGGTTCCAGAGTACGTCGGGCGACAGTACGACCTCTTCATCCAATTCCACTGTGGTGGACACGGACTACATTGAGTGCGTCAGCTTTTTTTGTTCGTTTGGTCATAGTAACTAATAGATCTGTAGTGGAAGCACCGTACCCAACCAGGTCGCTGGAATTTTTTGGGCAGTACTGAACAGGCTCCTCATTATCGGTCAAACTGTCGTTCTGCTCCTCTCTGAATTCGGCTGGCCATCCGTGTTCTTCAATCGTTTCTTCCCTGTCCTCGGTGACGACTTTGGCCTGGGTGCTTTAGGGATTATCCAATGTTTGTACGTTCTGCACCTTCATTTTCTCTGTTATTTCCGCTCACAGCCGATGTCAGAATTGGTGCAGCAGTCCTCTCTCACCATGTTGACGACTTCACCCTTGTATCCGCCTTCTTCCTCTTCTCTATCGGCTGCCTGAACATGCTCGCTGGTCTCATCTTCCGGCAGTCGGCCAAGACCAAGCGTTCGGTCACCTCGTGGCGCGATCATGCCAAGAGTGCTGCGAAGAGCGCCCTCCCTACGCACGTAGCTGGAATCCCGGTGCCTACCTCGGTACCTTCCTTTGTCTCCAATGCCTTCAGCAACGAGGAAAAAGGCTCTGATGCTGGCTCCAAAGCTGGATTCGGCTTTGGTCGCCAGGGCGAAAAGGCTGCAGGATTGAAAGGCTTCCTCATCTCGAAGCCCCTTGAATCTCTCCCCCGGTATGCAGCTAAGCCTGCTAGCTCCGGTTGATACGTACTCCATGGACATGATACTATACTGACTGTAGCTAACGCCTCATCGGAACCTTGTAGTGTATCACCATCGCATATAATTGGGACATTGCATACATCTTCACATATGTAATTATTTCTCCCGTGAAATACAAGACTCGATACCAACCTACTTGTCACTTACGCAGGTTACTAGGTAGGTTCAACGTTGGGTAGGTTGGATTTGCTTGGATGCACTCTAGTGCAGTGATCAATCACAGTCGATCATCGAGTCCGTTTGATCACGGAAAACTTTTAGTCTACTTAGTAGACTACATCATTACTACCTGGTTCTTATTCCGACCTTCATCCCCTCAATATGAACTACATGGTCTCGTCAGACTGGTTCGAGTCTATTGAAATATCTCCACTTTGAAAGGTTGACCTAGTCTCGTAAACTAGACTCCAAGTCAACGATCCGTTCGACTTAAATGGATGGCTCAGAGCCTCCGTTTCACCATCGGACGTCGGAGCCAACTCTTCTTCGGCTGAATTCTCCGTCTGCCGCATGAATTTGTTTTCTTCGGCAATTACTACTGCACTTTCAAATGTGTCTGCAACTCAAGTTCTGTACCTATTTCACATCCGTCATAGTGACCTGGACGCTCCTGGAACAGAAGGACAATGGGGATGATTCGGTTCTAACTTCTCGCCTTTTCTTGTGGGGCGAGCCTTCGCTATAAATTTCCACGGAGCCGAGGTAAATACTGCTTGGAACGTACCATGACGTGGATACAGGCTATACTGAAAGCTCTGGAGGTCGGGGCATTGATTTTTTAGATCAAACCGCACTCATTGTATCGATAGGTCTCGCCGGACGCATCATCCTACAGGAACAATGACATCCTGCCTTTCTCACCTGCTAGGAGGACGTGGACCAAGAGAGATTTCATCTTTTTCTGGCTTTCGAAATGTGGGTTCTTCGCTGTGCCATTTCTGCAAACCCTTGGCTCACGGTATCGAAAGCTATCAATATCGCGGAATGGTCTGGCGCTTCTGCAGCGCGTGAGTGTGTCCTCGTCGTTTTTGGAATTGTTAACTGTTCTATAGTAGCTATTGGGTTGACTGTTGGCCAAGCAATTGCAGGTATGTTTCCTTTCTGCACGTATCTTATCGTTCTCAATGAAATTGAAGTGAATGCCGTTAGTACGATAATGTCACCACATTCTCTTCCTTTGGTTTCCTCGTATTCACTTTGGTGCAGAATATGTTTAGCTCTCGTTACTAGTGGTCACGGAGGAGGAGAATGGCACATTCCGTTCGTGCGTATAATTTATTCTCTCAATTCTTCTCCATAAGAGCTTGCTATTAGGCTGTGATCAATCGCAGTGCCTGGGGAATGTTAGTTTCCTACCTCTTTTCCTTCTCCTCATCCCTCTGAAAATCGCGCTAGTCGTGGTTCTTGGTTCGCACTGCTTAATCGCGTAATTCTCTCGTGTTGTTGGTACGGCGTTCAAGGGTGGTATGGTGGCCAGATGGTCAAAATCATGATTGGGTCAATATGGCGTGAGTTTCGCCTTAGTCCTCGTAGTATACTCTAAGTTTGTTTCTAGCCGGCTTCTACAACATAAGGAACACATTCGGACCTGGTATCGCGATGAAGACGAATGAATTTAGTTGGTAGAATTCCCTGATTGCGATCATCTTAGATTGACTGATTTTGTCTAGTTTCTTTCACCATCTTCTGGCTCATCTCGTGTCCGTTCCTCCTCCTTCGACCAGAACAGTAAGTTATCCGTGGGACTGTCTCTATACATCAACTTTATACTCGTCCTTCAGATATCGGCTTTCTTCGATCATATCTTCTGTCGTTGTTATTATTGCTGCGTTGTCAGTCTTCATATGGGCTGTCATAAAACAGGGCAACGGCGGCCCCTCATTAACAACCCTGAAACTGTCTACGGGATCGGGGAGCTGAAGGGGGCGGCGTTAGGTTGGGCCATGACGCGTATGATCACCAGCGGGATCGGTGGTTGGGCTGGAGGGGTCGGTTATTCACTATTTCTCTTTTCTGCATCTCCACTGACCATATCCTCCTAGATTCTTTATCAGAGCGGTACTGTGCTCGCTATGTTGTCCATGTTACCGAAGTTTGACAGTAATCTCTAGATCTCTCTCGTTATGCGGCAAAACCTGGTGATCAGCTGTACGGGCAAATCTTCATCATTCCCATGTGTTTGTTGGGAACTAACGTACTCGGGATCGTGAGTCTTGACAGTCTTATGTCGTGCTTAATGCTCACTGAAGCAAGGTGACCACATCTTGCGCACGCGGATTCTATCCCGACGAACCCCTCCTCTGGTAAGTCAGCACTAGGCCTGATCATCATAATTTTCCATCAATTGACTTGGCAAGGAAACTGTATGACTTATTACAAGCAATCCAGGAACACGGTGGTCCCGTAGCGCGTGCGGCCGTGTTCTTCGCGGCTTTTGCTTTCTTTGTGTCTCAGCTGTCCGTCAATGTACGTTTGTTTCTGTTGTTGTGGCAAATTTGTAATGTCGCATATGTAGGTGACCGCATGCGGGGTTGTTGGAGGGATAGATCTTGCTGTGCTTCTCCCTCGGTAGAGTCAAGATATCACTCGACGACGTCTTGATGACATCCAGCCATGTAGGTACATCGACATCAAACGGGGCGCTTTCATCATCGCGATAATTGGGATATGCATCAATCCCTGGAAGATTCTCAATGTATGTATGAGTTTCCTACAGAAATGCATCAAGGTAGATTGACATCTCAGAAATAGAGCGCAAACTCATTCATCTCCGTGATCTCGGGTTATGCTGTCTTCCTTGGCCCTCTTTCAGGGATAATGATTGTTCGTGTGCCCCTTCTCTCGGGCATGATCTGGTGCTCACGAACTATTCCAGGCGGATTACCATCTTCTACGTCGACGACGGTTAAGACTGTCTCATCTCTTCATCCCGAACTCATCCAGTGACTATTGGTTCTGGCGTGGCCTCAACTGGCGGGCACTAATAGCCTGGCTACTTGTACGTGACTATCAGATCTATCAGAATATTTGCCTTCAGCATCAGATCTGACAGGGTGTCTGGCCTAGTATGCCCGGATTCTGCGCGTCCATCATGCCGGACTCGATCCATGTTAATACCACATGGGTGTATGTTGTCTTTTTGTCAGCGACATTTGCGGACGTAACTGATGGTTGTCTTTAAAGACATGTGTATTACATGTCCTGGCCGTTAGGGTTTAGTATAAGCGCTGCGACCTGGCTATTTTTGAATAAGATGTGGCCGCCACCGGGCATTCGCGACGTAGATGAGAAAAACGTATTTGGTACGTTTATACCTGCGGAGTCCTCTGTTTCGGGTTTGGAAAACTACACAGAGAAGGATGACGTGAAGGAAGAGATTCGGAGCCAATGTAACTCGTAGGGAGTATCGAACACGGCGACGTTGCTGACCCTGCCGAGCAGACGTACCTCGTGGAGTGGGTCTGTAAAGTGATGCGTGCTCGTCGCGGAAGTACGTTGCCAATATCGTTTTGGGTATCGTCACAAGAGTCTATCAGTTAGACAAAACCAAGATGCCACCAGTTTCTAGTGGATACAATGATGTCTAGGTGTGAAATGCAAGTAGTGTACATATATGTGCTGCGGTGTGTCACGACGCCTTTCTGCGTGAAACTAATCATTAGTGTGTGCTCTCCGACGGGGTAGGACTCGTCGCAATCCTTGGAATTTCCTGTATCGCTTTCTCCACATCGCGATCAACAGCCACTGTAGAAGTGCTTTGAGGTGTGGATATGGAGCTGGTCTCTTCCGGCGCATCCTTGTCCCCGACAATTCCAACATTCCAAAAGAAAAGAATAGCTAGAAGGGCGCCTATAGAGCGTAGTTAAGTCGACGTTCGTGATGGAAGCAGATGAATGACGAACCAACGGCTCCAAAAGCGAATGCGGTCCACTCGGCTGCCTTGTAGCCATTCAGAAGCGCCTCTTGAGGAGCATTACTATTGGCATTGTCGACGATGACACCCATATTCAACGAATCTTGAGCGACGACACGATTAAAAACGATCGTGGAGACCGTAACTCCCAGTGCTGTCCCAATCTGTTCGAGGATATCAACATTTGATCCTTGTTCAAGAACGAGTTTATCCACCTGGTACATCGTCTGGAACAGAGCACCGGAGAGACTCTGTTCATGCGGCTCGACAATTCTCGCTACAAATATTGACCCGGCAGCAAAAACAAAATCGGCCCCAACGACGGAGAAAATGGCGCTAGGGAAACCATAGGCCCAGTATGTCGCGTCGGGGTTGATTTCAGCAAAGAAGATTGCTGCGCAGGCAGTAATAAGCGTTCCGCTCGCTAAAGGATGGGAATGAGTATATTTTTTCTAGTTGGCTGCTATCAGAATCCACGAACCTAGTATCCAGACAACGGAAACCCGAGCAATGATGACAGCAATTATAAAGTTGCAGATAATTCCGGTGATAAACATGGGAAACAGCCGGATCATAGTACCAACAGGCGTGTAGCCTTGATAGTTTTGATAGTAGAGCTGTGAACGCCGTAATAAGCGCATCGTCCGCGAGTGGAACATCTTCAACATACCTGGGTCCAGAAATTCCATCCCAAAAATGAGCAGAAGGTGAACATGACAATGATCATGATAGCTGCAAATTTCCCGTTTCCACGGGCCCACAGAGAGAGCTTCATGATGGGTGGCGGGGTGAGTACGGAATACGGCGCGTTTGGATTTCGCTGGACACGTTCCAGATACCACTGCCATAATAAGAACAGGCCGAGGATGACGACGCCGACTATAAGAAGTGCGATAATGTCTGAATGGAATGTAAATAGAGACCTAGTGAGGAGAACATCAAGCTTACAGGAAGTCTCCCATTTGTTCGGAGCCACCTCTCCGTCACTAAGAACGAAGATGATGAGGGTCAGACCAGCCGTTACCAAGAATGCGCCAATCCAATCAACACGTTTGTCCGCTTCTACGGATGGCTCGTCCTTAGGTATAGCCCAAAGTCCGACAACCATGTACAAAACTGTCAGGCCGGTTGATAGGTAGAAATTACTCCGCCAGGATGGACTTTCAAACAAATGGTCAGACACTGTTTCAGCATCGTCAAGTTTATCACATACTTGGAGAGTTGTGTGAGAACAGCGCCTAACGCCATACCGGTGAACGCGCCCAAGGGTGCCCCAGCGGCGAATGATGAAAAGGCAATAGACCGGATTTTCCCGGGAGGAAAGGCATGTGCCAGAATGCCTGTCTACGCTCGATGGTCAGCTTGCCTCGCTAAGAAGTCAAAGGTTCTGGGTGCTCACTGATGCAGGCAGGGCGGCAGCTACACCAATTCCTTGCATACCGCGTAGCACATCCAGGGTAATTTCATCTGATTTGAGTAAGTGATCGGAAGTATTATACGATAATAACAGAAACGTACTTGGGGCAAAGCCACACGCAAGGGTAAAGATGGCGAGCCATGTTGAACCAGCCATGAATACCAGTTTACGTCCATACAGATCTGCAAGGCGTCCGAACATGGGAAAAAGGCATCCCTGGAAAAAAGATGTGCTTAGTTACTGACAACGGCTGATGTCCAGTATGAACGTACGGAACTCAGAGCATAGGCCGATACCTGGGAGATTGACAGCGAGTCAGCGTCGTGCAAGGGTAGTACGTAACGACTCACGAGCCACTGTAATTGGGTCTCTTCGATATTCAAGTCCTCACCAATAGCTGGCAATGAAATAGAAACGGAAGTGTTATTTGAGCTCTGAAAATGCAAGTGAGTTATAATTTCTAAAGAGAACAAGGAACGACATACATTTACCCACATGGCCATAGTACATGTAGCTATCAACGAAACCGTTTGAAGGGTCGAAAACGGCCTCCGCGTTTTTCTTTCATTTTTATCTGCAGCGTCGACGGTCGTGGTAGTACTATGCGACTCCATAGAATGTGAATGTAACGGTGGGAGTACCATCAACAGCGACGCGGCTTATATGTACGCCCATGTGGAAGAGGTGGGACTGCCTGTAGCACCGAGCTTGAACTCCACCCATTTCCGGTGTCTTAATCATCACGTTCGAAGTGAAAAAAACACGTCGGTCGTGCGCCAACTACGTTGATGATCGGCAACTATATTAGGACAGCGGTATTGTGGATTTCGTCATAGTTAATAGGAAGTGATAGGCGAAGAAAATACGCGTTTGGGATTTGGGGGGAGAATGATATTTCCTTTTCTAGCATCGTGCTACATATAACAATAATTTGTCAGAGTGATTATTTGGGTTATACTACTTACAATTATAATATAATATAATGCCGACTCTCGGCAAGTAGTTACTCTCCCGGGTTTGAGTGGGTCGCTCAAACCCACTCTTCTCCGAGTCGCGTAGCTCCTTGCGCGACGCGAATTTCGATCCACACAACTTCTCCCGTGAGCACTGCGCCGCCGACCCGCATCTTCTCAGTGACCGGCGCGTATCTGTCAACACAGCTTCTTGTACCTCGACTACGTGGCGTTTACCTTTTTTTTGATCGTGCTCACATGCACCCACTGGAAGGTTTCTCCAACTGTAGAAGAGCCGTTCTAATGTAAAGGAAATAGTAGAACCTCAGACGAAATCTGTAAGTCTGACTTTATGTTAGTATGTGTATATAGTCGGTCTTTATTGAGATAACATACAGACTTAAAATGCGTTGTCTCATTCCGAGTCATTCGCGACGTTGCATGCTACTCGACTCGCCATCATGATCCGATCAGTCCTGGATTTTCAGAGCACGAGTTCAGCTGTATCCCGCCGATGTAGTAGGAACAGAACATCTGGTCGGGGGGCTCATCATGTCGGATTTTTCGCAGAACCGAAAGAGAGATTCAATAGATTCGTGGCAGACTCCCGCAACACCGTCGACACACCTTGATACAGTTCCGAAGTACCTCTCCCAAGCATGATATCTTCTTCATCACGGAGACCTCTTATACTACTAACTTGACCGCAATGTAGATAATATCTTGTCCCATTGTCGTTTTCTTCGGCAATGGGAGGATCTTCACATAGTTTGAGCCTATGAAGTCGGCTAAGTGGCACGTTTACTAAACCGACTTAACCACTGCTAGACGGCGCTCAATAACAGCCCTAGCCGCAATAAAGTCTCGAAAAACTAATCAGATACCTCAGACCTGCCAGCATGTTTGTATCTAAGGTGTAAGTAATCAAAGTCAGCCGGTTATGTTTTCCGACTTAGCCTTTTGCAGGGAGTGCCACATGTATCATTTAGGCAACGAAACCCTGTCATTTGACAAGCGTCTTGGAGATGACCCCAGCATCCCCACCGGCTGTTGTTCTACGACTATCGCATGACCTTTTTTTGAGAATGAAAAAATTCCCTGATACACAGCACAGTACCATTGTTGTCTCCTGTATTCCATGAGTGCATGACGATCCCGGATATGCCCTGCAGTGCCCTAGCGTCGGGTCAGTTGGTGGGTTCTTTGATGCATCCTCCTACTGTGCCTGAATCTAATGTTATCTTCGATACTCAGGAGATCTCTCAGCGGTACCAGAGAGTGTCGAAACGGGTTCAACGTTGGCTTCGCGTTGATTGGAATCCGTATCTCCGTGTTTGCATCAAAGCACGGATCACTCTTTCTTATTCACCGACAGGTACAGTGTGCCGCCAGGGACATTTTATCTGCTTAGGCGGATTTCAGCCCGGAATGCCTGGAACGCGCCCGCATGGTTATGTCCCGATGCTCAGCCACCAATGCTTTGTTGTTACATTGCTTACAACTGAAATCGAGGCACCTGATTAATATAAAAAGGTTCTTGTCTGTTCTTCAACTCCTCATCGGCAGCGTCTGTCATGTTCTCTCTTCTCTCTCTCGGGGTCGTCTTAGTTTCGCTCAAATCTGGCTTAGGAGCCGTATACGATGATCCTTGTCAGTTGCCCACGGACAAACAGTACGACTTTGTTGTCGTAGGAGGTAAGCAGGCGCATTAGACGTATCTGGCAGTTAACTCAATATCGATTAACAGCGGGGACAGCGGGAAATGTCATAGCTGCACGCCTGGCCGAGAATGCCAACACCTCTGTGTTGGTCGTGGAAGCGGGCAGAAACAATGTCGGGTTCGATTCTGATCTCATCACCATACCTTTTCTTGGTCCTCAAGCATCACCGCACACAACCTTCGACTGGAACTATACTACAGTTCCTCAGGAGCCGCTGAACAACCAACTCATTGCATATCCTCGCGGCTACGTTCTTGGAGGTAGCAGTTCAACTAGTAAGCCAGATCATTCTTGAAATGGTGCCCTTCCTGACATGTGAAATAGACTATATGGTGTACACTCGTGGTTCTTCAGATGACTATGATCGTTTTGCTGAACTGGCTGGCGACGATGGATGGAATTGGGATAACTTGTTTCCCTATGCTCTCAAGGTAACGCTTACCACTCCGTGTTCGAGTTTTTGATGTTGATACCCATCAATAGAATGAGAAACACGTTCCTCCCAACGATGTGAGATTTTGGTTTCATGAATCAGGAACTCGCTGACCAATGCTTGTTCAGGGACATAATGAAACCGGACAGTACATTCCTTCTATCCACGGGACCGACGGGCCACTGTCGACAAGCATATACGGCTATGCTACCGATATCGACGACCGGGTCATCGCCACAACCTCAGAACTCAGCGAAGAATTCCCATGGAACCCTGATTATAACTCAGGGAATATGTTAGGCGTTTCGTGGATGCACAGTGAGCTTTCTATCTGAAGTAAGATTAATAGTATGCTTGACGCGTCATTAGGTACCATCGGTGGACCACTAAGGAGTAGTTCTGCTACGGCCTACCTCGAGCCCGCATTGAGCAACTATTCCAACCTCGACCTTGTTTACAACAGTCAAGTCACCAGGCTAATTCAGAACGGCGAAATTGATGGTCTTCCTGTATTCACTACCGTCGAGTTTGCTAAGAATCCTACTGGTACGTCGAGAACCTGCGTTTCCTTCAGACTCTGAATTTAACACCATGTTTAGCCCCTCGTTATAACGTTTCTGCGAGGCGCGAAGTCATCCTATCTGCAGGCGCTATCGGAACTCCTCAGATCCTTATGCTCTCTGGAATTGGCAGATCTCTAGATCTGGCAGCTGTTGGTATCCAACCGATTGTTGACTTGCCAGAGGTGGGCCAGAATCTGGTCGATCACCCGTTGTTGCCCATCCAGTGGAACGCGAATAGCAATGAGACCTTAGATCCGCTCTTCCGTGGCGGACAAGCCTTCGACGCCGCTCTCGAACAATACCACGCAAACGGAACAGGTCGTCTCGCGGCGAACGGCGTCTCAAATCACATGTGCGTGTTCTTCGGACATCGTGGATCTGTTTTGATTGCTGATGAGGGTGACAGGGCTTTCTACCGTCTTCCGGAGAATTCTTCTGTCCTTGCAGAGTCTGAAGATCCCACTTCTGGACCTGGGTACGTTGTCAATATCTTCTTACAATGAATAAAAGCTCATCTTTCACCATAGTTCGCCTCATTACGAGCATGCCTATGCTGTTAGTGCTTTCCTTACGGCTATTCCTTCCATTACTAAACTCCAGACAGAATGGATTCTTCACCACATCACAAATTCAACCCACTTCTGGATCATACTTCTCTATCATCAACGTCGTCGTCACTCCCACTTCTCGTACGTTATTCCCTCTACCTCCGTAGGCACATTATTGATTTAATTCTGTTCAGGTGGAGCCATAACTCTTGCCTCCAATGATCCCTTCCAGCACCCTACGATCGATCCCAAGATGCTCACCACTGACTACGATGTCAGCGTCATGATTGAGAGTGTCAAGGCCGCCCAACGTTTTGCCGGCGCACAAGCTTGGAATGGATATATCACCGGTCCTTATATTGATTCAGTCAACGCTACTACAGAAGACGGTATCAAGGAATACATGAGTCAATGGGCGACCACTATCAAACATCCGTTCTGTACTGCTAGGTTGAGCAAGGAGGATGGTGAAGGAGTTGCCGATGGCCAGCTACTTCTCAAGAAGGCCAAGAGAGTCCGGATTGTTGATGCCTCGGTCTTTGTAAGTTCTAATTTCGTATCCTCGGATTTGCCTGATTATATCCTATTCTTTAGCCCATCATACCTGCAGGCCATCCTCAAGCCATGATTTACATCGTGGCTGAACGTGCTGCTGATGTGATCAAGGCAACATGGAACATGTAGATCGGTTAAATTAATATTTAAAGCATTTTCCCCTCATTTATTCAGTCACTTAGACAGCACTACTTATCATTACTCTAGTATCATCATATATACATTACAATAATGCATATTGAAAAGTCTTTCGGGACCTTTCATCTTTATCAAGTTTCGGTTTTACATTGGAGATTTTCGTAACTTTTCTACGCACCACCTCTTAGGTCGGACAGTAATGCAGATAGAAAATGGAGACCATCGTATAACCAGCTCATGACGAGGCCTCCGCTCGCGTTTAACTATTTCTACACCCTCTAGATGTATGAAGACTGGTGTGATGTGGAGTGCATCGAAAAGGGGTTGGTGCGGGATTTAGCTGTTGTGCCAGAAGGGGTCGGTGTTGAAAGTTCTTGGCAGAGATGAACTGAGGTGGTTAAAGGGCCTGCATATTACTGAATGGTGTCGGAATGTTTTGGTTTGAGTACACATTGTATTAGCTCTTTTTCAACTGAGCCACCATCACGCCTACCTGAGAGGCTGTGATTCTGATTCGTGTGGGAATCGAGCTAATGCGGTCACTGACAAGCTGGTCGATTGAGAAAACTGCTATATAACAATACTATACATTCATCGAGGATCAAACAGGGGATGAACCGAGCAAAGTAAACGTCAAGAAAAAGAAGCAACACAAAAACATCTTGGTGAGAACAGTCAACTCATCATTATGAGCGGTGAAGCGATCTTACTAACCGGACTAGCGTTAACGAGTTGCAGTCTTGTGATGGACACTAAAACGTAGGCGTATAACTAGTCATATATGGAAGCAAGTTCACGATATTATACGGATGATGACCAGTTACAGATCTAACCAAAACAAAAAGAAAGAAGCCCGAACTTGACGTCGTCGGCTTCGAAAGAATAGCAGTAGCAGCACCAGCTCTGGCGAACTGAGTGACAGTCTCCTTTTCCACCCTGTTGTCCCCTAGAAATTTCGTGCTTTCGTGTGAGTACACCAAACCAGGGCTTGATTCTTTCCAGACTTCTGCAAGTTGACCGTTACTTAGCACCAGAACGGCATCTGAGTTGTCGGACCGACTTACCGGTATGTAGCAAACAATGACACACAACATACCGATTTTTTTGACCCACTCGCGTCGTTCCGTACTTTTCTCTCCAAAAATCGGCTTGGTTGCTGCAAGATAATTCAGCCAGTCCTTGCCTTTACCCATGCTCCCTCCCGCCCTTCTAGAGTTTACTTTTGCACGCCTCACTTATCGCAGTAGTATCCTAGGCTCGGAAGTCGTGACCGGTCGAACATGGCCCCGAAGAATTGGCGTTCGTACCATGCAACAGGCCGTACTTGCGTCCGACACACCACCGGTCACCCTCTATCCTCACCTCAAGGGAAAGCAAAGACTCGCCAAAACTTCTCGCGACAGCAAAAAACCAAAGGGTGTTGGTCATTTGAAGATTCGAGAAGGGAAAGTTGCCTCCGAACGCCCACAATCCGAGTTGGCGCGTCGTGTCGATACTTTGTTGCAAGTTGCCCAAAAAGAGGTGCGTGCCTTTGAATCTACGAGTTTGGGATAATTCGCTGAGAGGGTTGTAACCTTCTTAGGAAGAAACCGCAGACCATCCCACATTTAGTGAAGAAGAGCTGTTGTCACTCTATGAAGACATTCTCGCAGGACCAGAAACCGAGATGGAACGTCAGCATGAAAGTCCGACGTTGGAACAGAAATCCTTGGAGGACGTCGAGATTGTGGAGGCAGTCTACGAACGTCTTCGCGAACAGACCCTAGAAGAACATCTGGACCCTCAGTCGTCGAAAACACCTTGGACGCAATACTCAACTCATCGTCGTATTCTTGACCAAGTGGGAAAGCTGATGGACTTAGTACTACAAGGCGAGGATGCTCCTCTGATTCCTATAGTCACGCTATCTATACAGGAATGGAATGCATTAATTCGTATATGTGTACGTGTTTCTACCTCTTTTAGTGACATTATGGTGCTCATATTCGTTAGATCCATGAAAATGATTTACAATCTGCGGAACGTTCGCTGCAACTCATGAGGGTGAGTTTATGACCCGCGTTATATTTCAAGTTTCTTACTTTGATAGCGTACTGGTGTTACACTACCCGAAGAATCGATCAATGAGGTCGTCAAGTTCTATGCTGACAAGGGTGATATTTCGGAAACAGAACGTGTTTTGAGTAGTTTTGTAATCGGTTTGTAGTCTTTGGTTGTTTGCATCTACAAGCTCAACATCTCCCAGGTGCTCCTTCCGATCGGCAGCAACATCTTCACATCCGCTCGCATCTTCGGGCCTCTCTAAAAGCCATACCAACGTCAGCACTTGCTGTACTTCATGCGTACGAGGAGCAGCTCAACATGCCAGCACAAAAGACATACACAAGCATCGTTACACACATGCTATCTGTAAAAGACTCGATGGCCAATGCCCAAGCATGGGACCTGTTCTACCACATGCGTTATGTTGCTCATCCCGTCCCGGACGCTTTCCTATATACGACAATGATGCGAGCCTGCGCGTCGTCATTCTTCACTCTTCGAGCTTCGGAACCCGAGCGCGCTCTAGATCTTTGGACCGAAATGACAATCGACAATAACATCGCGCCCACGGTTGCGTCGTACAATGCTGTCATACTGACTTGCGCGCGGACTGGAGACAAGAAGTACGTCCATGAAGCTTTCCGTTTGGCCAAGGAGATGCTAGACTCTCACCGGGATGCACATGGGGAATTGTTATACGTGCCCGACCGGTATACGTTTCTTGCGCTATTGGAAGGTGCGAAAAGGATTGGAGACCTTTCAAGGACACGGTGGATCCTCGCACAAATCAGTCGGGTCAGTGTGGAGGAGCCCTCTCTGGGTGTTACTATCGACGAAGAGGTTATGATGCACGTCTTCCATGCATATGCAGCGTATGATCCGCCTTTCAAACGCGGCATCGCAGTACTGCTTGATGAGAGCCAAAAGACGCCGATGTCAAATGATCCCGCGCCAAACCATCAAGAGAACTCAAACATAGCTGTGCCTCCTGATTCCCCTAGCTTCGCCCATGTCGCTCCTCAGAGTCGTACGGAAGTCATTGCTGAAGCCGATATATTATTTGGGCGAATATTGGAGGACGGTGGATCCTCTTTCGATCCGACGATCAGTTTCAGTAATGTCGAGCTGTCGACCCGTTTGCTGAACTCGTATCTCTCGGTACATTACAAACATGGGACGCTGGAGGCAGCTCGGAAGCAGTTCTTAAGTCTCTTCGTGGAACTCGATATAGACCGCAATGCCCGGACGTTCCGCGAGGCGCTGGAGCGGTGTCTTTATTCGCATCAGAAGGAACGGGAGTTTGCTCTGGAGTTTGGTGGAGAGATATTCAAGATGTGGCAAGAGTATGAAGCGTCCGGTGGGGCTGCAGATGCACGGACGGTGGAGAAGATCCATGTTGCGTATATCCGGCTACTTACCCTGTGAGTTATATTGGGTTTTAATAGCTCCTGCTTATCTTCAAATTTTAGGACGAAGAACTTAGATAAAGCATTGGATCAATTGCGGGCATTTGCATCAAAATACCCACCTTCGGCTTTGCGCCACCAGCCAGCCAAGCCCAGGCTGAGGTCTACGAAAACCGTCCTTACCGGTTCGCGACCGCTTGTTCGTATGACTTCAGCTGCGGAGGTCCCTGACAGTCACGTTCCTCCGTTTGTGATGTTCAAGGATGTAGACGTGCTACACAGTCGACTCGTTGCTAGTGGGAATGTTGAAGGGATTGCATATGTGAAATATGTGTGCAAGGCATACGAATGGGCGCTGCGCGTGAGACGAGACGAAGCTCTCAAGGCCAAGCCAGTTAATACTGATTCCACGGCGCTCGTTGATTTAGAGGAGTGAGGAGTGAATTTCTCCGTACTGACACCATTGTAATAATAAAAGACAAGCATAGCGCCATTTGCGGCGGGACATATAGTCATAGTGATTGTTCGGAAGAAAAGTTGCTTAATACCGTCTACGGCGGCAGGGACGCTCTCACCTTTTTCTCTCTCCTCGATGTATGGCACAGCACCTGTGTCCCCCATTCTTGACCGTAAGCTGACAACGCAAGGTATTACAAACTCGGCTAACCCATTCTAGCCTCTTTGAGTCGCGAAATTTCTGATGGAGTGTTGCCCCGCCTCGTCCATTCTCTGCATGAGACCAACAGCTCCGTGCTGAGCCTTGCAGCCAGCGATGACTATATTTTCTCTGGCAGCCAAAATCAGGACATATCGGTGCGCTGAGGACGAGTGGGAGCGTTGTTTGGGTAGCTGACTCGATTGGCTTAGGTTTGGGACAAACGGACGTATAGATTGAAGGATACACTACGGGGTCATACAGGCAGCGTGCTGGCTTTGGTGTATGCTGCAGAAAAGGAATGGCTGTTCAGTTCCTCAGGTGCGTCGCTCGCTGTCCTCAAAGGATTTCAATAACTTTAGTCGCAGGCGACAGCACGGTTAGGGTGCGTCGCTAACGTTTCAGAGTGATTATTCACTGACCGTGAACACAGATCTGGTCAGCGACAACACTGAACCCTATATATGTCGTGGATCCATATCTCGAAACTGGTGCCGGGGATCTGTTCTCTCTTGCCTGGTCCCCGTCTCTACAGACCCTTTACATCGGATGTCAGAACACCGCTCTGCAGTGGCTCGACTTGCGCACGATTCCTTCACAAGAATCCGTCTCTTCGCATACCCTCTGTGCTAGTGAATCTGGAATATTTACACCGAGCGGTACCCCGAGAAAGGCACATAAATTCTTCGATAGCTATCCTCAGTACGAACGGAAGCCTGCAGATATATATGCGAACAATCCCACCGGCAAACGCACGCCTGGATATGGGACGCCTGTGGAGTCGGATCCTTCCACGGCGCCACACATATCTATACCAGCCAGCAACGTTATCGATTCTGCACATTTTGGATACATATACTGTCTTGCGATAGTGGAGGAATGCGAGATTGGAGGTGTTAAGCTGATCTCTGGGAGCGGCGACGAGAGTATCAAGGTATGAGCGATGTGTCTTTGGGTATACTAATCAACTGACTTTTTGGTTCGTAGATATGGAGCTGTACCTCTAATGGCCCGGTACTCGAGCATGAGTTCACTTGTTCCATCGGTGCAGTTTTCGCTCTTGTAACCCAAGGAGATACTATATACGGAGGGTGCCAAGATGGGATAGTCAAAGTGTTGGACATAGAAACGAGATCTATTGTCAGGACCATTATAGTCCAAGAGGTACTGTCTGCTCCAAAGTAGACATTATCCGCTAACTGGCATTTCTCAAGGGGGTAGACATTCTTTCTATGTCGTTGCTCAAGTCTGATCTGTACGTCTGCCTCGCCAATGGAAGAATTCAAGTGAGTCATTGGACCATCATTTCGAGGAATGATCCAACCGCGTTTGCAGCGCTATTCCGCCTCGTTCGACTGCACCGCATCGTGGAAATGCCACGATGGCATTGTCTTATCCTCGATATTAGATGAACAGAGCAATGGGACCCCCAAGCTCATTACAGGCGGAAACGATGACAACATCAAAGTCGCTCATCCGTGTCTGCCCAACGAAAAGACCTAACATGTTTGTAGATCTGGAATACTATTCCACCCAAGACTCGGAATTTTCAGGCCTCTGGCCCGCAATTACTCGTTGCGGACACGCCTTCACGCGGTGGTACGTCCTTAAGTTCTGCTGTCGTCTTCAGATGTTCCAACTACTACTCTAGAAACATTGGAATATGCACTGTCCAAGTTTATATCATTTCCCAGTGTCAGTAGTAATCTTTCGAATAGAGAGGACTGCAGACAAGCAGCTATCTGGCTTAGAAAATGCTTGAGTCAACTAGGTGCACAAGCTTCATTGGTGAGTGTGGTAAATATCGTGGAGACCGTTTTATTGAGGCCTTTACTTAGCTTCCAACTGGTGAAGGAAGAAACCCTCTTGTATTAGGGACATTCAGCGGTCTACAGACTCAAACAACCAAATCTAGAATCTTGTTTTATGGGTGAGTTTGTCAGTGCTTCAGACAAGGATTTCTTCTCATCTCAATAGACACTACGACGTCATGGCGGCGCCGCCTGAAGGCTGGGATTCCGACCCCTTTGTTCTAACTGGTAGAAATGGCTCCTTGTATGGTAGAGGCGCAACAGACGACAAGGGTCCGATCATGGCGGTGGCTTGCGCTGCGGCTGCCCTGCTACGTCGTCGCTCACTAGCTGTCGATCTTGTATTTCTCATCGAGGGCGAAGAAGAGTGTGGAAGCACAGGGTTTGAGAATGCTGTAAGGATGCACAAGGTTCGTGGACTTCATACACCACCACCTTTTTCAAGAAGACTCATTCTTTGTAGGATGCTATTGGACATATTGATGCGATTTTGGTCAGGTATATAAGTCGCTTTGAGGATATTGATGGGTTATTGATGTTTTGACATCAGTAACTCCATGTGGATCACTGAGGAACATCCGTGTATCACGTATGGTCTTAGAGGCGTTGTCCACTGTGACCTAGAGGTGCGTTCCGAAACAGACGCTTCAATGATGTATCCTGATCTTGCAACAGATAACGAGCGCCCTTCCTGACCTGCACTCTGGTGTAGATGGAGGCGGCGTTGTGGAACCGATGGATGATATGTATGTTTTCCCTCACATGTGTTAACTCTCCATCTGACCATCCTAGGATAAAATTACTAGCCACTCTGAGTGACCGGCAGAAAGGCGTTCAAATACCTGGTTTTTGTGAGTAATGACTGCATTTTGCTTGATGGCTATCTGATTATTTCAAGACGATCACGTTCGGCCTTCTTCTGAACAGGAAAAATCGAATTACAAGCGACTCGCTGAAATTACCAATAAACCTGCTAGTTCCCTGTCTTCGAGATGGAGAGAGCCATCTTTGACTATACACACCATCGAGGTGTCTGGTCCACAAAGTGAAAATGTGTGATCTTCAAATGTGTATAATTTTACTAATCACCTACAGATTCGACTGTTATACCTGGCACTGTCAAGTCTCAAGTCTCCATCCGCATAGTCCCCGACCAGGACTTAGATACGATCTCTCGTTCACTCTGCGATTACCTGACTAGATCATTTGAACATCTCCAGTCGCCCAATAAATTCAATGTTAGCCTCCAAAAAGCGGCTGACTGGTGGTTGGGAAACTTGGATGATCCCTGGTTTAAAGCACTGGAGGCTGCTGTTCGGGAGGAATGGGGGGTTGACCCTCTGCACATTCGCGAAGGAGGAGTAAGTGTCATGCTGTTGCAGCACCAATTTCACCTAAATATATCTCCAGTCCATTCCTTCGGTGCCATACCTTGAGAAGGAATTTGGGTGCCATGCGCTTCATTTGCCTTTGGGTCAAAGCTCGGTAAGCGGAATAAAGTTCTTGATACACCGTGTCAATTTTGACCCGTTCGTGTTTAGGATCAAGCCCATTTGCCGAACGAGCGTATCTCTCTGGTCAATCTTCAACGAGGACAGTCCGTCATTGAGAGATTTCTCCTAAAAGTGGCCGATGCCAATTTCGCTTGATTTTTCCCCCTCTTTCGTGTATCTACTCGCTTTCGTGTTGGTTTTTGCATACCTCAGTAGTTTAGCTGTCGTCGTTTTTGTAATGTCCTCTCTAATTTTCATCGTCGGCTTTGTCGGAACTATTCGGATGTAAGCAGAAGCTTGTGATTGGCTGGGGATCACTTCTCGGTAACCCGGTCTTCAACATCCTCCTCCTCGTCCACCACGATGTCCTCGTCTCTCGTTCGTTCGTCGCTGTCAAGGTCGATTGCTCACCGCCTGGGGTCACGAGCTCCTGGTGCTAGTGCTGGTACGTCTTGTGCATTGTCAGGAGACGGGCGATATACTCAGTGTCTGTTCTGTAGTCGCAGTCAGGCATGCGTCTGATTCGTCTGTATACGTTCCCGGTGGACGTACGTTAACTTCGATATCACTTTTCGCGCTGCCTTTATTCACTTTTGCTCAGCTGTGTACAAGGGAACCGTGAACGACCCCACACCCTTCCCGACGCCCTCAAGATCAGCCGGCTCGTACCACTGGGCATTCGAGCGCCTTTTGTCGGCTGGTCTCATTCCTCTCACCGCCGCTGCATTCGCCACGAGCGGCACCAACTACCCTGTTCTCGATGGTGTCCTAGGAGTCAGTCTGGTGATGCACAGTCATATTGGAGTACGTTCCGTGATCCACCGAGGAGGTCAGAACGCTCATTCGTTCCAACAGCTGGATTCAATCTTCGTCGACTACCTCCACAAGCGAAAATTCCCCATTCTTGGACCCATCATGACCTGGGGTTTGAGGACTGCGACTGTTGGTGTTCTCGTTGGAGTGTACCAGTTCAACACGAACGATATTGGTGAGAGCTTTGCTTCAATCCCCTTTTCCCAATGCTTAGCATAGCTTGCATTTAGGTCTGACGGAGCTTATTGCCAAAGTTTGGACCGCATAGGCCGGTTACCTTGTATCAGTATACGATTTCAGCAATCCATGGATTTCACATGTAACGCTTGAGCGCTTGTTACGTTCTTCACATCAATATCTTTGCGTCGGGCCACTCAGCGAGCTTTGTGCCATAGGAAGGAATCCAGTGGTATGCATATTATGTACAATCGTGACTATCGAGCCAGGAACCAGTCTAATAATTAAGCAAAAACATACAGTACCAACCCCAGCTCAGATCGCTCAAGACTCGATAGATGGAGTACGAGTGATAAGCCTCGAATGGGATACACCTTTCTCCAAGTCAATAGTAGAAGTTGGCATGGTTTGAGATGCAGACGACGGTGTAGAGTCAATGACATCGGGTTCCGGTGCTCCGTGATCAGCGACTACACCCACATTCCAGAAAAAGAGTACAGCGAATATGGTACCTATAACGTGGGATTTGAAGATTAGATTCGTCCCAAAGTTCAAACTCATCCACATACCGATGATTCCAAAAGCGAAAGAACCCCATGCTGCAGCTTTATAGCCATCGAGCAGTGCTTCCCGAGGGGCATTGCTATTGCTGATGTCGACAATAACACCCATCTTCGCTGAATTTTGTGCGACCACTCGATTGTAAATGATAGTGGTCACTGTTACGCCCAACGCTGTTCCAACCTACGCCAGTGAGCTTAACTTATGTTTCGTCGCACTTTATGTCAATGCTTACTTGGTTCATCGTTTGGAACAAAGCGCCAGAAAGACTTTGCTCATGGGGCTCGACAATTTTGGCAACGAAGATCGTGCCCGATGCAAAGACGAAATCGGCGCCAAAGACGGACAAGATGGCACTGGGGAAACCGAATCGCCAATATGAAGCATTAGGGTCAATAAGGGAAAAGAACAAAGACGCGCAGCCAGTGGCCAGGGTTCCGCTCGCTTGAAATGATGGTAGGTAAGTGAGCAAGCAAGAAGTCCAATGATTGGACTTACCCAAAATCCACACGATAGGAACACGAGCGATGATCAAAACAACGATGGTATTGAGGATGACACCCGTGACGAACATGGGAATGAACCTAAGCATAGTGAGAATAGGTGTGTACTCTTCGTAATTTTGATAGAACAACTAAAAATAGGGTTACTGCGCCGGTTTGTTCAGATGCGGGATCATGTTACCTGTGCCCAAAAGTTCCATGCCAAGAATGAGGCGAACGTGAGTAGTACGATAAGCATGATTGCGGCGAATTTTCCGTTCCCTTTGCTCCACAGGGAGAGCTTCATTATTGGGGGGGGAGTCCAGACTGAATACGGTGCATTGGGGTCTTGCTGGACACGTTCAAGATGCCATTGCCAAACCAAGAAAACTCCAAGGATCAGCACGCCAACAACGAGAAGAGCAATGATGTCTATGAAACTTCTTCAGTGACAGAGCAGAAAGGGGAGCGACGAGACGTACACGAGGTTGCCCATTTGTTCGGAGCAATCTCCCCATCACTCAGAACGAAGACTATAAGGACTAGTCCTGAAGTCATTAAAAATGCTCCCAACCAATCGATACGACGATCGGCTTCGGTTGATGGTTCATCTTTCGGGATGGACAAAAGGCCCATGATTAGGAACAGTAATGTCAGGCCGCTTGACAAATAGAAGTTGCTCCGCCACGTAGGACTGGGAATGTATCAAATCTCGTTAATGTGAAAGGAGGAGAAGGCTCGTACTCTGAGAGCTGGATCAATGTTCCTCCCAAAGCCTGTCCCGTGAACCCACCCAACGGTGCTCCAGCGGCAAAGGAAGCGAACGCAATAGACCGCGTTCGACCAGGGGGAAAGGAATGTGCGAGAACGCCCATCTAAGGGGCCGATCAGTAAATGGAAGTTAACAGTAAGCAAACTATTCACTGATGCTGGAAGAGCTGCCGCGGCTCCGACGCCTTGTAAACCACGCAGCACGTCGAGGGCGATTTCATCTTGCGGACGGAGTTCAGACGAGGAATGAGGGGAAGGAGTGGCGTGCTTACCTTTAGCAAACCCGCAGGCAAGCGTGAAGATGGCGAGCCATGCGGAACCGAGCAGGAATGTTATTTTGCGACCGTAGAGGTCTGCAACGCGTCCGAACAGGGGGAAAAGACAGCCCTACAAAAATGTTGAATACGCCGAACAAGTTTCTCGTTCTCAAAAACGTACAGAACTCAAAGCATACGATGATACCTAGACAAAAATTAGTAGACGTCTCATCGTATATTTTGCACACGCACTAGCCATTCAAGCTGACTTTGCTCGATATCCAGCTCTCTTCCTATTGACGGTAGCGATACCGCTGCCGAGGTGTTGTTGGAGCTCTTATCGAACACTGGTATCAGCAAAAAACTAATCATACACCAATACCACAACTCACGTTTACCCACATAGCCAACGTACACGTCGCGATGATAGCTACTGTGCGAACCGTCGAAAGCGGTTGTTTTGGGACGCTTTCCTTCTCCATGGTCGACGATACGGACAGCAAGGAATTGATGGGGGATCACCAGAATCCGTGAGGGCCTTAAATAAGTCTAACCTACTTCGAACTATTCAAGTGGGTCTTGTTACGAAGATTCATTATATCATCCTACGCCACACGGTGGCTCCGATGATTCGGTTTTTCGTTGTCGGTTTTTGGCGTAGGTCGTGTTTAAGGCAAAAAGAACACCCTTCCTCGGGCGTAGTATACGTAGAAGTGTATCATTGTCGAAGGGAACGATGCTGCCATGGAAGCGTTCGTTTTTTTCTGAGTGCCTTCGGATCACCAAGTGGGTGCCGGAACACAGAGCGTTCTTCGCGCGCTTCTCGCGTGACCTGTATCGCCTTTAGAATGGCGAAACGCTAAGACGAACTTTTTGACATGGTAGGCTGGGCAAGGCAGGGCACTTTGACATTGGGCCTGATTAAGGTTGTCTCAAGTAACTGGGTATATTGTAGGCAGCATCTATGCATGATGATAAGGTACAAGATGAAGGCGAACATATGACCTACTTAGAGCAGGATATTGTTGATCGTGTTTTTAGATTAGTATATTACTTCTCTCCGCGCTCAAACCTTGTTAGTTTAAACATCCTCATGATTTTCCCGGTCTATTTTTGACTTGGCGACGGTGATTTCGTCGACATTGGCGTCGTCGTCATATGACTGTTGGGTGAGATTCGACTGAGGTCCATGGTAATGTCTGTGGCCATCGACGATATACCACGCACTGGCCAAAATCATCAGAAGATTTCAAGAAGCAGGCAAAGGATCGGTAACGTACAATGCCAGAACCATAACGCCAATGGTAATGACCTAAGAATACCCTGTCAGGAGGGAGAAATAGGAAACATGTTGAGTAAGAGCGCTCACCGAGGCATAGTTCATGTTCTCCTTCGTGATGGGTTTCACAGTCGGGAATGAGAAGATCACACACACGAAAAGGGTCCACAGGATACACGTCCAATTCATCGCAGCTCCCAGAATGCCGTCACCCATATAAAAGGGACCAGGTTTGAACATGACCTCGGGATGATTTTGAAACACCCGCCTGAGGAAGATGGGGATGATGTAGCTCAAGTCAAGAGCCATGGCAGTCAACGAGAAGATGGCATTGGCCGCAATGGGGCTTGCGAGGTCGAGCAACCCAGGAAGGACGGACACAAAGGTAGTCAGGAAGATAGCGCGGAGGGGCGTGTTGGTCATCTTGGAGTTGTGGCCAAAATAACCAGCATCGGGGAGTCCTGCAATGGCCGGATATGAATCTCAATTCGGAATTGTGTGATATGGGCGTACCGTGGTCGCGGCTGAAGGCGTAAACAGTACGCGATGCAGCCTGAAGCGCGGTTTGGACGACGAAGAAGGCTGTGAGGCAGACAAAAACCTGTGGTGACTGTATGAGTGATCAAACTACAGCGCGCCGGATGAAGAACCGACCCATAGTATCAGCGCTCCAGTCTTTCCCATTCGAAGGTACATGATCTGATCAAAGTTTCGGTGAGCGCAAACAACCCAGCTGAGTCTGACGTACCTCAAGCACGGCAGAGCCAGAAGCCCCCGGAAGGTCTTCCCTGTAAGTGAATATAAATTATGTACCAGCCTTTCGGGAATTACTCCACGTACAGTGGTCCGGAACAAAGGACTAGCACGATATTGAAGAGCCATCCGAAAATACCAGTACCGATTACTTGAGAGAAACATGTCAGCGGATTCAATCATATGTGATATGGCTCCACACACCGGCGATGAAAATAGCTGAAGGTGCTGTAGTGGTAAAATGCCGTTAGTCTTGCCAAGTCCGATTTCTATACGTTGATACACACCAGCATACGCGGCACGTCGAACTTCTTCACTGAAATATCCATGGGTTAGTAAGGCTATAGGCTTGGATTACAACATGTGAACTCACGAGATATGCGCAGTGGCGTCGTAATCCTAATCATGGCAATGATATCAATCAGTCATATGCCACCAGCTCCGACGTGAACGAACGTACTGTCATCTATCCATGCGTTTAGTTCAAGAACAGAAATAAGAAGAGGAAGCTACCCACTGTCCATTGTACACTCAACAATCCAAACAGGAATGCTAAGCCAGTATTCCAGCCCCCAGTTTGGTTCACAAGTCCAGCTGAGCCAAAGACGTAACCAGCTGGATGCATGTTTTCGCGACCCGTCGTGGCGAGGAGGACGATGATAATGACTGCAAGGAACAGTAAGCGTCTGAAAGTAAGAATGGAAAGAGTAGCTTACGGAATGTAGCCCCCAGATTAACAAAAACGAACGATGCTGATAAACGAGCGAGGTAGCGGGTTGCAAGTGAGTTCTGGATAAGAAAGTTGAATGACAAGACGGTCCGGAGGGTGAGCAAAAGTTATTCACCAAGATACCATGGAAGACGAGTAAGGCAGCAAAAAGACCGACGACCTTTCCCTAGGTTTTGAAACAGTTGAGAAATAATCGAAGCAAGCAGTGCGGATCCATTACTTGAGTAATTTCATAGTTCCCGTCCTATAAGATCAGTACATTGAGTTGTGATCTTTGAAATGTAATTGGGTCTGTCGTTACCTTGCCAATAACAACAGCGGCCCATATCATGTTTGATAGACCGAACTCTGTTGAAGAGATACCCGCGATCTGGCCTGTATGAGCGAGATTCGGTCAGTTCAACCATCACAATATTCTCTGGTTATCGGCTCACCTAGAATATTCAGCCATCCAACCAACCAGCCGATCTAAGGAACGAACTTTTATCGGCATCCAAAAACACAACCGGCCAAGAGAAGCCTTACCCTAGCGCGATGCTTCTGTGGTGTGAGCTGGGCCGAAGCCGTGTACCTGAGAAGGAACCCGCTGGGTCAGTGATTTCACCAGGTACCAAAAGTCCGAAACGTACAGCCCGCCGCAGGTCGGATAAGCGCTAACAATTTCGGCGATACTGGATCCCAGAGTGAAGCACATGCATGCTCCTAGGATCCAGCACCATACGACCTAACCCGAAGAGGTGAGATTGGGGTGGAGTGGGTGAAGAGCCAATAGTACCGAAGATGGTCCTCCGAGGAGTAATGGGGTGTTAAAAGTCGTTGCTATACTCGAACATACACCCTATACGCGAGGAAGATTTTCAGGGAACACCGAGGACCTCGAATTGAAAAGCCAACCATTATACTGAATGCAAAACTGATCTGTATGGGTAAAAAGGCAGGGCAATCAGTACTTGATAGTATCTTGCGCGTAGCTAATACGCACCGTCGCCAGGTTGGAGAATTCGCGCTTGAAAGATGGGACATAGCCAAGGGCGACGAGTTCTCTGTCGTCGTCGTCTATCATTGTGCTTGACAAAGAGGGAGTTGGTTCTGGTGCGGCTGCCATGGGGGGCCGTTATAAAGCTCGCTTAATGGTCTTGTGGTATTTGTGCGGCGTAGTGGAAGAGCTACCGAAAGGATCAAGAAGTCTTTTGATGCAGCCATATGTATGCTGAAAAGAATTCAAATAGGTCCTGCACGAATTTTTAGGCAGACCCTATCTTTCGGATCTGGCCCATTTAATCTTATCTCCTTCCTCACATCCGAGCGGCCTGGATGGCATGTCAATGTTGTGTCCACGCGACCAATCCTGTGCTAAATATTTCCGTCCAGTCTGGAGTGGGGTGGCGGCTGGTGGTTCTCCCAGCTAAACGAACATGGTAAATGCAGATTCATTCTTGTTCACCTCCTGGTAGATTGTTTGCCTTCTATCTAACCCTCACCCTTAACAAGGAGCGTACATTCCACGGCTACCGAGAACGATACTACGCCTTTGGATGTGCTATCATTGTTCTGCGGTGCAGCACACGATACGAACATCGTCTCCACGAAAAGCCATTGAATGCCTATCAGGTGCTTCTGGAAGATGGGGCGTTTATATTCAACGATGATAACAGATAACATAGTCCAGGGCAGTAGCAGCTCACCAAAAGAGTCCGTAATAAGTGCACAGGGTTGTCACGCGCTCTAAGTTAGATCCAAACCGTATGCGGCCAGGGCTGGCGTCTTCAAAGTCTCAATATGAAAAGGAAAGTCTACGAGCAAATATCACTCAGATATCGAATCCTGCAAAGGGCCGTTGCCTCCCAAGCTACACACCCATGTTGTTAACAACCAGAGATAAAAGAACCTGCAAAAGCCAGATATCTAGCCGAGTCCGTTTGGAGCGTGGGCAGCTCTACTACCCGAGGGGAAACTGCAGATTACAAGCAGTCGACAGGCGAGATAGAAGGATGAGGTTGGGCGGAAAGTTGTTGTTCCGGAGAGGTTCTATCGGATGAACGATGAGCATGTTTATTCAGCTGTTCTTTCGTGCCGTATCTAATGCTCTTCGTAAGATTCAAACGACTGGCTTGGTAATGCCATTGTGACTATTGCAGCGGAACGGCTCTCCTCATGTCAGGATTTCGGGAAATCAGGAGTAAGAACGCGATCTTTGCAATAACTGCCTGGTAAGGTGGACACTGCTGAAGGCGAACGACGCGTAAAACAGCGGCTTCGGCGCGTTATTTCATGGCTGAAAGCTTCCGCGGTCCGCTGCGTGTCTATCATGATGACGATGTCCTAAGCCAGGGGGAACAGATCTCTTTCCTAAAGGTCTATCTCTCCTGCCGTTGTAGGATATCTTGTGTCACGCCAAGACCACCTTGAAGGAATCATAAGAACTGAAGCATCGACCATTCGGGCTACTTTGTAGAACGGATGTTCCCTAGTGTATACAGCGAATGACCACGGTTTGGTGTCGACGTTAAAACGATTTCATTTGAGCACACGGTGCGAGCTGTGATCTCTTGACCTTCAAGTCGCAGCTATTCCGGTGACGTGTTGAGTAGTATGAGTGCTATCTTCAAACGTCGGTGCCACTTCCCACTGCAGTGATGCAAGACTTAAGTGCGATCCGAGCGCTGTACATCTTACCACTGTATGGATGTTGAGGGAAACTTCATTGATTGTAATAACACAGCTACTGTCTCTGTAATACAGATTCAGTACTCCGTTTCAGATGCTTATCCCATAAACCGTACCAAGTATGACAGCGAATATTGCGCTGTTGCTCACAGCTCGCTATTCCCTCTAGATTCTCCGGAAACACTCTTAGGTTAAGTACACGAAACGAAAGTTTGCGGAGGGAGCACGGATGGTTTGCTAAAAAATGATCATAAGTAATTTCGGTTATACATATACATGGATATATAGTATTAGAGTACAAGCTGTGATCTTAATACGAGAAAAGGATATGTAACGTACAGCGCCTATTCATCGTAGGTTTTAACAGAACTCGGAAGACAAGACAGCCAGAACACAGCAAAGACATACGGATGATGTAGATATCAAAAACGTTCACATATCACATAAATTTGAATAAATAAAGGAAGCTTAGGCAAACATCGGTACCTGCGACTTATTTTCCTTTTCCTCTCCCTCGGACACCGAAGCTGGCACGGTAGTTGGAGCCTTGATCTTTGAAAGTGTTTTCTCCAGGGTCAGAGAAGGCCGTCGGTGAGGAGTAGAGCTCATAGAAGCGGATAGAGAAGCCCGGCCAGATGTAGAACGAGAGAGGGGTGGCAATCTACCAGGAGCACCGGCGAGTGACTGACGGAGCTTGTCGGGAGGAGGGCCCATGGACCGTTCAACATTACGCGAAGGCTTAGAGACCGGGAGCCCTGCTTTATTTGATGAGCTCGCCGCAGGTGTCGGGGTGCTAAGGCTGTTCATGCGTGTGCTTTTCGAGAGAGCCGGAGTCTTGCTGACTATTGGCGTCTTCGCGACGGCAGAGAGCTTCATTTTCTCCAGTGAAGGCCGACTGATATGGCTGGAGTTCGACATAACACTTTCCCTCCCCGAATCTGACATCACAGACGGCGGACGTGAAAGAGGTGTGGCTAATGCCGACTGACGTCGCTGGTGATTGACTTGATTGGCCGCTGGGCGGGCAGGAGTAGACCCTGCTGTGCCCTGCACTTGTAATTTACGTTTGATCTATAGAACAACGTCAACTGAATGCTAAAAGGGACAGAACGGAAAACGTACCAACTCCAATTCTTGCTGCTTTGCATCCAATGCCATATTCAACCCATCAACATCAGAGCGATCCTTCTCCCTCTCCTTGTGCATCTGTGTCAATTTCAGGTCCTTGTTGGCACTATCCTGTTGGAGCTCCTGCATGTGCCTTCGTAGACGCTCTACCTCATCCTTCAAAGCACTAACATCCTGCACCTTCTCCTTCAATGCAGTCTCCGCACGCGCCTTGTTCTCGCCTTCACACCGCGCTGCCTCCTCAAGCGCCCTGGCGTGCTCTTCCTGCATACGTGCCATTTCCTGGCGCATATTCATCTTCTGACTATGCAGCTCCTCCAATTCCGTCTGCCTCTGTGCACTTCGACGACTGTATTCGGCCGCTTCTTCATCCCGTTTTCCTAATTCATCTGCAAGTCGTGCTATCTCGCTTTCATGCTGTTCCTCAAGCGCCGCAATCTGCTCATCACGTTCATGAAGGCACTGGGACAGATCTGCAGCACGCTCCTCTTCCTCCAGTCGTTCATGAAGCTAGCATACATGGATAAGACTTTATTTCTTAGAGTGGAAAACAGACATACCTCGTCGCGTTCCCTCTCGAGATCGGCGTTACGATCCCAAAGTTCTGATATTTGCTGGTCGAGTTCGGCACGCTTGTTGACACTATCATTGTAGTCGACTTCCATTCGATCAATCTTAGCGTTCAGCTCGGTTACATCGACTTGAAGGGCACCACATTGTTTCTCCAGGGTCGTCTTTGCCGTTTCAAGCGTCTGTATCTTGTCGGTAGCAGTCTCCGAAAGGCGCCATTGGGATTCGAGCTCAGCCTTCAACATACGTAGTTCGTCCTGATCGTCCTTGGCATCCTTCTTAGCTGTCTCTGCCTCACTCTTCAACGCAGCCTTTTCTATCTCGAGTCTCTCAATCGCAAGGTGGAGCTCCTGACGTTCCTGGTCCCACCCGGCCTGCGCCAACGTGTATCGCTCTTTTTCGCCTTCGTGCTCCTTCTCTTTCTCCATCATACGCTGCTTGAATTCATCGTCGAAAACAACGTTGACGTTGCCCAACTGTTCGGCCTCCTCCTGCAGGGGCCGGAGACTCTTTTCGAAACGCGGTTCCTTCTCTTCCTGAGTCCACAGCGCCTCCTTCAGTCTCATGACATCGTCAGATCTTTCCTTCACCAGAGCCTCTAATGTCGCAACCTCTTCCCGGAAAATGTCCTCCATGCGCCTCCAGGAGGCTTTCTCCCTCTCCATATCCACGATCCTCTTCTGAAGTGCCGTCAAGGCTTCCTCGCTACAGGTGTCCAGCATACTCCTCTCAAAGCTCTCCTGTCTGGCACCGTCAACTTCGTCCTCCAGATATCGGCAAGTCTTCTCCAACTCGGCGACCTTCTTCTTCCAGGCTCGTAAAACCCCCTTGCGTTTCGTATCTTCCATTTCAACATCCGCCAACTTTTTCCCCAAGATGTCAACGAGTTGGTCCCTAGCCCGAAGATCAGTCTCGTACTGGCCGCAGAGCTCTTGCTGTAACGAAAGTTGTGTCTGGAGGGCGAAAAGGACATTGTCTTCTTTGGAGGCCGTTCTTACATGAGTAGGAGCGCCGCGTGGCGGGGTAATCGGGATGTTGGTCTGCGGGGTATAATACGTCTTTGCACCAGCACTGAAGGGATCGGGTTCAGGCGCCTTTTCAGAGTAAACAACAAGATCAGCAGATGACTCGTCATTGATGTCTGCCTCCGGACGACCCTTCGAAGAAGCGTGGGAAGACACAGAGGACGTTGATTTCATTAGCGATTGGAGAACGGAACTTTTACTTTTGTTGTTGGAAGGTTGCAACGAGTCGTTAGAAAGAATTACATTCTTCCCGTCGTTAGATGCAACAGAGGGGGCAGTGGACGCGTTGGAGGACCGTTTGGACTTATCATCCATAGAAAAGAAGACCGTTTGACCGAAACTGAAAGACTGACTACGGTCATGAAGAAGAGCAGGCAGACGGGGAGACTTTTCTCTGGCGTGAAATACCGCTTCATTGGCTTCGGCAGGAACGATGTTCTCTTTCTCTTCCTCGACCTCAGCAGCTCGCTCTTTGCCTTTGCCTTTATTAGCGAAGGGCGTGGAAGTCATTGCCTTCCCTTGGAAGTCTCCCTGAGCAACATCTGGTTGGGGAGCATCACTTCCTTTGGCGAGTGATGGTTCGTCCATGGAAAAACTAAGGCCAGGTGGCGCAAAATCGGGAAGTTGGATCTCTTGAGAGACATCAAATATGTTGGAGTTGTTCGGAGCAGCGGGAGAGACGAATGGAGAGGTCGACACAGTCCCTTTCTGTGATATGGGCGATATGGGGGAGCTAACCCCGCCTATAGGGGAGAAAACTTCACTCAGAGAAGGATGGCTAGCTTTGGATGAAGAAGCCGAGCGAGGAACGGCGGCTAAGGTATGTGAGTTAGGGCTGTGCTGCTGCAAATGGTTCATCGGCGGTCCTTCAGGTACCAGCTGAGATGGTGACTGGGGCGATATAGGCATGGAGTCTGAGTCCATAGATTGGTTTGGACTGATTGTTTTGTACGCATCACGAGAAAAGAAGCGAACGTTCTGGCCTGTACCAGGGGTATTTGGTTCCCGCAAGATAGAACGGACAGAACCGTATCTGGGATCATTAGGATCCTCATTATGAGATTGTTGAATAGATTCGTTTTGAGATCTGTTGAGGATATCTAAAGAAGAACGTGGTAGTGTAGTGGGCGTGGATCGACCGGTGTCCATTGACGGTCGTAGAAGATCTTGTGATGGACGGCGCCCCATGTCGGGGGAGTAGACGGGCCGTTCAACTGTGGCGCGACTGAGAGAGCGTTGAGATTCTATATCAAAACATTCATATAGCACAAACAGAAGAACACTTCGAAAACTCACCATTTCCTACGAGATCAAGAGATGACTTCACCTTCCTCGGTAATACAAGCGCCAGTGGCGACGGTGATGGCGCCCTTATGGAGTCATCGTCCTTTCCCTTGTTCGTCCTTCTGAATATAGAGCGCCTTCCATTCTTCGAGGGTGACGCCGGAGGGCTGGGGGCGGGAAAAGAGGTGTCCGCCTCCCCATGGAAAACAGACATGTTGGGATGCTGCTCCAGCACGCTCGACATTACATCCGTTTGGTGGAACGACGAATCCTGGTCATCGTTCGACCGATATTTGAGAGCACTGGTGATTTTCGACCACATTGTGGATGGAAAGGCACGGGGATAGGTCAGATAACCCAGAGGGGATTGAGATGTTGGTTGCAGGAACGAGCAATGCGATGCCACAAGCCCTGTCGAACCAGACAACATCGCCAAACACTGAAGTGGCTCGCGTTTCGTTCACACCACGTGATCGCAAAGATCGCTGAAAGCGGCGTTACACTAAGGGTAGAAGTTTCTCAGGTTTATGTCACTATGAATCTCCCACATTTATTTAATTGACTGATTGATAAATATCATCATTAAGCAGTGATTCAGGCGGACTTTTCAGAGTCTTCAGCATCATGGGCTGACAGAAGTTTGGTCATCAGAAACACGCGTACGATTAGAATTTAGAGCCTAGAATTGCGTCAAATTTCCGGTATACTAAGCAGAACACCGTAGCTGGGTCATGACCGGGACCAGGAGCTTGGACTGTTGTCCTTATGCAAGATCGAGACAAGGAGTAAGAAAGTCCATTCTGGAAGGCTAAAGCCAATACTGAACAGGTAAAATGACTCAGCCGGTGTAACTAGTCCAAGTGATTGGAACCTCGACGGAAGCTTGGAGTCGAGCATAAAAGATGTAGTAGTATGATGTAGCGTACAGTATATTGAACTGCTCAAATGCAAATTGAATGTGTCGAGCGTTACCAGAATCGAATGGAAAGCAAGCTTCTACAAGGTAATCAAAGCACCACTGTCTCAGAGAGCAAATAAAGCCCCCTCGCTCCTACAAAATATATAGTGAGATTCGATGTCCAGGTCAATTATAAGTAATTTCTGTGCAGGCTATCTGAAATTTAGGTATAGACTAGACAAGAGACGAGCATATCCAAGGCGCATGTTGATAAGGAGCTCGTAGTACGTATAAGCAAGACCTCTTTGAGAATTGGAACCAGAAGACTGGAAGGCCAAGCGATGAGCGATCGGCCCAGCGACCCGAACCCGGACCGTAGGACGTGAAAATCAACACAGCCACAAACACAAATCGGTGCTGCCGGAACCCTCCACCACCTGATTGCTTCGAGCCAGCTGTTTGGATATCTTTTCTAAAGACATTCGAGGTAAGTTATTTTCTTTGACTGTACTCCCTGAGTTTATAATTCCCCCCTAAGTTCTGTCCAGCGTGCGCAGCCGGCTGTAGCAAAATTTCACCGGGATTTTATCTTTGACTTCGACTCCCTTTTGGATCTCGAAGCTCGGATTGCTCGTTTGCTTCATCTTTCTAGTCGTCCTATACCAAGAACACATTTTTCAGACCGCCAATACGTGTATATACCCGTCGGAATGATTCGGTTTACTCGTAGTGCTGTCAATGCTAGACTGTACAACAAGAGGTACGCCGACGCAATTTCGTACTTTCTCCTTTGACTCAATAGCTCTAGACTACCTCATGCTCGTCTCCACCCATCCTTGATACAGGTGAGCCTCCTGCTACTACGATAATGCCAATTAAACACAATGCAGTCACCCAGCTTGAAATTCGAGCGTCAGGCACGTACCACTGGTCTTGTCGGCCGGAATTTCTCCCTATGGCCTTCCTTTTCATCGAAAACTCCAACATCGCCACCACCTGAACCGTCTGTCGTCGGTACTGACATCCCTGCAGAAGAGGTTCTCCCTTCAACGCCCCCAGAAAGCTTTGCTTTCCCAGAAGCAATTCCTTCTGACATCGTTGAAACCACTACCGCGGTTATCGCTCCTCTACAACCCGGCGACCTGGCGTCCATGGGCCTCGCGGCATATACCCCCGTCGGCGCCTACCAGTCTTTCCTGGAATATCTAAACTACACCACCGGCCTTCCGTGGCTCTGGACAATTGTCGCGGGAGCAGCCATAATGCGAACACTCGTTATACCTTTCACCATCGGCTCGATGAAGCAGACTGCACTTATGCCCCTCGTGAACAAAGAAGTCACACCTCTCCGTGATGAGATGCAGCTGGCCGCTGCCAGTGGAGACCGTCAGCGCCAGATGCAGGTCTACCAGGCGATGCGAGACGTTCAAAAAAAGCATGGCATCAGCTTGGGGAAAACCTTCTCTGGTATCTTCTCTCAGATGCTCGTGTCGATTAGTGCGTTCTTGGGGGTGAACGGGATGTGCAAACTGCCTGTGCCTCAATTGACGCAGAGTGGAGTGTCCTGGGTTACGGATCTGACGGCGCTGCCCCCGACTGCAATGTCTATCGCGTTTGCTTCCACAGTACTTCTGCAAACTCTGGTGCGCACCCCAATTTGCGTTATCTGTCTGATTTTTCCTAATCCTGTTTGCTCCAGCTTGCCGCTCGAGAGCAAGATCCCAATGATCCTAGAGCTATAACGATGAAAATATTTACGGGCCTCGCACCTGTCCTTTCATACTGGGGTATAACTCATTTCGAGATTTCAGCAGTAAGCAGACGCTCGTACACATTGAATTCTACCCAATTTTTATACATTCTCCAGGGCACTGTTGTCTCCATGTTTGCCTTTTCTGCCGTACACATTATCCAGACGATTATATTGCAAATAGCGCCTATCCGCGCGCTTGTTGGTCTCCCTCCACTACCAAGCCAAGCAAAACCCAAAGTCCTCGAGGAACTCCCCGTTGCTCCGCGAAAAGTACAGACGCCTCTGAAAAGCAGGCACTAGTTAGAATATCTTATAATATTGAACCCTCCTCATTCCGTCATTCCGCTAGATTGGAGAATTCCTGATCGCGTGTAACCTAACTGGAACACCAATAGTCATTCTGAGAACAAAAGACGCGTCAGTACGCACCAGTTCAGTATCTTGTCAGTATCATTTTTTGCTTCAGTTCAAAGAAACAGTTGTAAACACTTCTCAGAACTGCTGAGAAGTATCCCCCCCTTAGAACAGATTGTGAAAATGAGATTCATTCATACTCATACCGCCGATGGCGCAGATATACAAGATGTAAACAGCAGGATTCAAAACTTATATGAGCGGGAGCGGCTCCCGATTCTTAAATACACCTAATAGTACAACAAAGCCTTATTTACAGTACGAAAGCGTTGCAGTCCTTATCAAACAACACGCTCACAATCTACTTTCCATGACAACACTTCCCCTCCTCCAGCTGAGCGTCGCCGGACCAAACGCAGCGTCCAGCGCCTCCCGGATGTTCCTCACAAACACAAACTCCATCTCGTTTCTGATCTCCGGAGCGACATCGTGTTCTACATCCTTCCGGTTCCCCCAAGGAAGGATCACCTTCGTGATATGCGCCCGATGGGCACCGAGGACCTTCAAACAGCAGGCTGTTAATCACCGTACTAATGATAGAACGTTATATAAACACACCTTCTCTTTGATTCCACCCACGGGCGTAACATGTCCTCGGAGCGTCACCTGTATCAGACAAGTTTGAGTATCCCATTAATTGGAAATGTGAAATCGAAATACCTCTCCCGTCATGGCGATATTCGAGGGAACGAGCGCTCCAGTCAACAACGATACAAACGCGCACGTCATTGCAACTCCAGCACTAGGACCATCCTTCTTCTGCGCACCTGCAGGTAGATGGAGGTGGATATCAATAGGATCCGGACCCTTCAGTGGGTCCTGACTGCGCGAGTTCGTAATCCCGAGGTCATACGCATGCGTCTTAACCCAGCTCAAGGCGATCTCGCTGCTCTCTTTGATAACCTGAAACCCCAGTGAGCACAGATAAAACGAACAAGGAGATTTCTCACATCGCCCAAACTTCCCGTTCTCTTCAGACTGCCCGTTCCTGGGACAGCGATGGTCTCAACAGGAAGGATGCCACCTTCACCCTGACCCATGACCACCAAGCCAAATACGATACCACGGGCTTCTTCCCGCTCCTTCTCTTCGCCCTCCCACCGGGAGATACCCAACATCTTTTCCAGATCGCTCTCCTCAACCACAGGCGAATAGGACTTCCCCTCAGAGCCATCTGTCAATAACTTACCGTCAGTGAGAAGCCTTTGCTCGCCATCGAACGTGTCACCGTCAAGATGCTCAGCCCATTCAACCGCTTTGTGTCTCACGACAGCTCCAATGGCCCTATCCAAACTCCGCACACCTGCTTCCCGAGTATACCGTGTCGCAATATGCAACAGTGCCGGTTCCGTTATGCTGACTAGCTCCTCCTTCAAGCCATTCGCAGTAATCTGCTTAGGGAGTAAAAACCGTCGAGCAATGTGCATCTTCTCGTCATATGTGTAGCCCGAGAGCTGTATAATCTCGCAACGATCTAAGAGAGGACCGGAGATTGTGTCGAGAGAATTGCTGGTGCAAATAAACAAGATTTGGCTCAAGTCCACAGGAACATTAAGGTAATGGTCCTGTTTGGACAATTAGTACCTCATCACAATAGAAACAGAATAGCTCACGTTGAAGGCGTGATTCTGCTCGGGATCCAAGACCTCTAACAATGCCGCCCCGGGGTCTCCGTGGAAGTTGCTCTGTCCAATCTTGTCAATCTCGTCAAGCAGTAGAACAAAGTCCTTCCGGCCCGCCTTGCGCATGGCTTGCACGATGAGGCCGGGACCACTGGCGACATAAGTCCGCCGGTGACCTCTGATCTCTGCCTCGTCACGAACGCCACCCAATGAGATCCTTTGGAATGGTCTGTCCAGAGCTTTGGCGATAGATTGGCCTAAAGACGTTTTGCCAACACCGGGCGGACCAACGAACAGTAATATGGGCCCCTTGACGTTCTGCGCGCGCGAGGGGGCGGGCTTCGCCGTATACGGAACGAGAGCCTTCTCCCCATCCATCTGCTTCGTGTCGACTCCTGAAATCATCTGGGTATCCGCATTCATCTCCTTCAGCCGCACCACAGCAAGATATTCGATTAACCGACGTTTGATTTTCTCCAGACCAAAGTGATCTTTGTCGAGCTGCTGCCGGGCGTTGGTGAGGAAGGCTTTGTCCTTCATGACAGATGCGCCTGCCGAGTGAGATGACCATGGGATGGACGTCAGCCACTCGAGGTAGTTTCGGATGACGCCATTCTCTACGCTGCCCTGTGGGATCCTCTTCAACCTCCTCCATTCCCGAACACCCATCTTGCGCTCTTCTGAGCCGTGATCCATAGCCTCAATCTTCCGCTTGAGGTCAGCAAGATCATCGGCATCATGTTGCTCGTCGTCATCGAGCTCGGAGCCTGAAGATTCGGACGAGTTGGAGTTGGGGTTGCGCGGAGAATTAGAAGTGAGAGAATGGAGTTCACGCTGAATAGCGGCGAGCTGTTGACGAAGGAAGAATTCTTTTTGTTGTTTGGATAGAGATTCATCAACAGCAGAAGCAATCTTTTTGGAGACTTCGGAAATAGAAGCTTGCTTCAAGAATATATCCGTTGCCAGTGAGAGCCTGGTTTCGGAGTCGGGCGTGCTGAGAATGGCTAAAATGGATATCAGATGAATACTGAGACTTGATTAATGATAGACGCACCGAGCTTGTCATCATACTCTCCATTGATGCTTCCAATGAGCACATCCGCCATCCAAGGAGCTCGTGCATCAGTGATGTCGTCAAGCATGCTGGCAATCTTTTGGTAACCCTCCTTTCGTGAGGACTGCACGGCATCGTTGGCAAGTCTGTCGAGCAACCTCAATGCACTGTGCTTGAACTTGTCAACGACATCTCTGGACGGTATCCGTTCGGTGGGGGGGTATTCGATTTCATGGATAGGCAGAGTCGCCTCCAAGGATGTCGGGGCCGTAAACGGTGCTGTGAGATGCACCCGTGTGAGGCCATGGAGCGAAACGAGATAGGGCTGGCGAGGATTTCGAGCTGGAGGACGCACGAGCCGGAGTACGCGAGTTGCCGTACCCCATTCTGAGTAAACGGGAGCTGAGGAGGCGGTAGGGGTGTTTGTGATGGGAACAGCGGCAACAACAGGTAAGGCATCCGACTGCTCAATCAAAGCTAGAACGGCCTCTCCTTGCTCCTTGGACAGCGCCATGGTGAAGCGAGAAGCCGGGAGTAATATCAAGGGATGCGGCAACTGCAATACCGGGAGTTTCGAGGTAGCCATGGTGGATGCAGTAACGGCAACAATGGGAAAACAAGAAAAAGAATAATAGGCAAGTAGAATGTGGTACTGGGCGACAGCCAATCCTCGAAGGCTCCGTCAAGTAGTACCCCGCGTTCACACGTGATCTCCCTTTTCAGAAATGAAGGCACATGTTTCCCATTCGACTGTCAAGTTGTTCCCTCCGTGATTATTGATATCCTAGTGACCCGGATGGACAGCTGATGTACATCCATGATATGGTTATCTATCAAGATGTGCAAATTTTTAATCTCGCTTGAGTTCTTGACTTTTGAAAGAAACCATTTCTGTTGTCACGACGGAATCAAGTACTCTTGCTTCCTGGTCGTCAGCTTCTCTATCCCAGAGCCCGGCTGAATGGACGAACACTTGTTTTTACACAGCTTACTATGATTTATTCTCCGTGAACGGGCTGTCAGCACAGGCTGATGAATAGTACCGACGACAAAGAACTCCATCTGGACCGACCTTGATTCGCCGGCCATGGGACGATGTGTTACCATTAGCTTTGCTTCCATCACTAGAAGATGCTCCGAATTCCCGTTAGCCTTCCTAGCCCACCGCAAACCATGTCATTTCCGCTGTTCTCAGTCAGCCATTCTTACTTATCTATCCAAAGGTTCTCTACAACTGGTCAATCACTATTTCCATCTGTGTAAGAGTCAGACGCCACTTTGACATTTTGTGCTTGTCAATTTTGCCGCAGCTTTGCATATGCCGGTCTACTCCACACTTTGCATCATCTTCAAAGCGCTGGATCATCCTTTCCAGCTATATCGACGTAGAAAGCCGGGAAGAGATGAAGACGGGTATTCTCTTCGACAATTGTTACGCCACAGTTCTGTCCCAAAGACACCGGACAGGGATGACCTCCACCTCGTCATCTAATTCATTCGACATGCGGAAGGGTCGTTGATGCCTACACGGTGTTAACACTGCCCCAATTCAAACCAAGACAGAGATAGCAGCTTTCTTTCGTGGCAGAAGGATGCGATACACGGCAGATGCGTATGGATACATTCAATGAAAAAGATATTACCTTGTGATGATAATGCTGATGCGCCACTATATGTAAAATCCCGGATCAGGGAGAACCCTTCAAAGTACGCGAACCATAACGAAAGATTTACCTCATTCAGCTGAACAGTTACGGTATGCTTTGCAGCTGGTAATATGACTGTGAATACACGGGACCAATATACCACTATGGCAAACCTTATCGATGCGATACATCGACGAGGTACAGGAAATACAGTCTGGTACAGAACTCCTCCTTCGAAGATGATCAGAATCAGAAATAAGGTCGCCGTCTTATGCCTGGAATCAGCATGGCGATTAGAACTCATACATGTGGCGAGAGAGCGCGACCGACAGGGCTTCACAGAGTGACGGCGCTTTGTGTTAGCAGTGGGGATCTGATTCGCAAGTATATACACATTCGAAGCGATTATCAGGTTGATGATGGATCAGAAAATGATCTACCGTAAATGAACATGCGACGTACACACCAAGTTTGATATGAAGTAGAATACAGTTGTCTACCAGGCGACGAAAATAAACCCATATGTGCAGGACAGGGAGGAGATAGAGGTCTCTTGACGGCAGAACCAGCCAAAAGGAGTTTGCTGAACCTAGCAGAACCTCTCTGTTTCGTCCGAAATGCTGCTTGCCTCGACAAAGCCAGGTTGTTGTATTGACTCGAGAACGGCCCACAGCCCTTTTGAGGTAGTATTGGCATAAGAATAGAGTCAGTTAAACGAGAACAACACCTTTTGCTTTGTGGGATTACTCAACGTGTCAAGCAACGATGACAGGAAAGTCATCCGAATCCGAGGTAAAACTCGCGGGGAGGTGATACGGTATCAAGTACGTAACCGCGTCAATCTGGAAATTTCGAGCCCTGACCGTTCTTGCCCATGATGATAGTGAGTAAATGATACCAAACAACCAAGCGTGGGGATAACTTGGAGAAAACGGTCGCGAAGTTCTTTTCAGGCTCGACCACGTATCCGCGTCACCTACGACTCGCCTCGTCCGTCCTCCTCCAGAGTCGTTTTGGATAGGTATGAAGTTGGCTGTATAGAAGTGAGCAGCGAGAGGGAAGATCTGTCTTTAGAGCGCGGTTAGGTGGGCCTTTGAACGTCGGTGGTGTCAGGAACGAGCGCTGAATCGAGTGTTGAGGGAGGCTGTGTGTATCAATGGGCAAATCTTCTGGAACGTGAACGGTAATAACGGGGATACCTAAACGCCCTGGACTACTATGTTCTGAGGGGAAAGACGATCAGCCAAACTGGGTGGAAAAAACGAGGAACGGCTTGTAATTGCACCCACAGCACATTTCCATTTTCAGGGATAGATGCACGAAAGCGTCCAAATCGCGGGCCTATCCAGCGGTCGAAAGGAGGCACCCATTGGAGAAACTCCAAGGAGCTTCGTGACACAGTGAATATCCGACAGCAAAAGAGCTGTTGACAAGAACACGAATACAAGGATCCAAGATTGACATCTCCTTCTCCGCTAATGCCCTCAGATTAAAAAAGAGGAGATACTGGCAGCTATTCATGCAAGGATATTTTGACATGCGGATGAACCAGCTGTAATAGAGAGTCACGTTAAATCCAAATCATAAAGCCTTCGAAGTTGAAGGTATATTTTCAAGGAGAGAAAGCACCTGCAACGTTGTCACTCAACGTAGTAAGAGGCTACGATAAACGACGGACCTCTGTTAGGGATGACACGAAAGTAAAGACAGATGTTTCCTCATTCTTGTGCTCCTGACGATACTTCACAATCTCAGGGCTGCTATTTTCTTCGCTTCCAACATGCGTTACCCCTTGCTTCGGCAACTGCGATGGACTCATTATCGACACCCGATATTCAGCACGCGATGGCGTTGAGCTCCAGGAGGAAGAAGACGGAGAGATGTCCCTCACGAGATTTACGAGTTCGCCGATCACTGTTTTCCACGGGGGGTACTGAAATATAATCCAGCAATCCATTGTACAGATAAACAATTGCATTTGAGTACAGCAGCAGATTTCATGATCGTAGATAAAGGGAAGATCGTTGAGCGCTAGTTGATATTCAGACGGGCAAGCGCGAGAAGGCTGTTGAGAACTAACAAGGCGTCAAAGCAAGTAAAATGCACAACATCAGAGTCCCAGAAGACGCAACAGCAAGGTTTGGGTATAGTTGAGGCCCTCCACAGGCTGTTAGTAGTTAAGAAACTGTTGAGTAGGGAGCAGAGGCTGTTTCAATGCTGTGTAGCTCAAGTTCCCACGCTTCAATCTCCGCACCCGTGTGCCGTTAGAGGAAAGACGATTTTCAAGTCAGCGTCTCCGTCTTCCTTCTCCAATGTCGCACTACAAGTCTGCAATTCGCGCTCAGCCGCCCTCAGATCAGCCAGAAAACAACAAGTTCCATGAAAAAGCTCGGCAACTCCAAGAACTCTTTCCAGCTTGGTCAAACGATGGTCTGTCATTACCCTGATTTCTCGCCATTTTCGCGTCCTCACTATGTTACTCAGATCTACAGTCCTTGCTCAGCGAGGTTAACGGCGACGTAGAAGTAGCTGCTACAAGGATTAGCGATGGTGTGCTGTTTGCTAGCTTTCTCTCTGTTTCTTCACGCTGACACTCAAGGTAACCATTGCAGGCCGCGCAGAGCAGTGGGGCTCAGTCACCCGGAAAAAGGAAAAGAAACCAACGCCAGCTCCTGGCCATGCAGCGAAAGAATCGGTTTCTGGGAGGGGTGATTTCCGTGGTAGCCGTGGTGGTCGTGGGGGACGGGGTGGTCTGCCTGGCCGTGGCGGAGGCGCTCGTGGTCGCGGTGGTCCTCCCAGAGGTGGTGCAGCTAACGGCCATGTTGCTGTAGTTCATCAAGGCTCACCTACGCCGGCTGGCGCGCCAACGACGTCGACTTCATTGGCTACCGAGAAACATGACGCGTCGCCGGCCCCCAGTGATGCTACGCCTTCAGCATGGGCCGACTCATCCTCGTCTCTGTCAGAGGCACCTAGTGCATCGACTGGTATTTCGACGCCTGGCTCAGCTTGGACTGGCGCTAGCACCACGTCAACGTGGGGCGGTGATACCGACGTCAACGGCTCGGTGTCGTCGGTCAATCTCAGTCCAGCTCCGTCAAAACCCTCTAAAATTCCTGCGAATTCCAAACTTTCATGGGCTCAAATCGCACGGTATGTTTTCTTTTATTTTTGAACAAATCGAAATGACTATGATGTTGTCAAGGCCCCAAGAGAAGTTGACTCCACCACCTCCTCCCCCATCCGCTCCCGTTGCTCCTCCTCCTCCTCCTGCTGCCCCTGTGGTACCCTTACCTTCCATCCTGACAAATCCCCCATCGCCACCGGCTCCGGCTCCCGAACCTGAACCGGATACTCAGCATCTTGGATGGGAAGAACCGACAACGGTTCAAGCACCTTCCTGGGACGATGAGCCACCTGCAAAGCAATTTGCAGAGTCTTGGCCGCCAACCGAGGCAAAGACGGAATCGGAACCTCCTGCTCCCGTTGAAGAACCTACACCGGCACAGGTACCAGAACCTGTCCTCGAAAAAGTACCAGAGCCGGAGCCCATACCTTCACCTATACCACCGAAGGCTGCGGCTGCCCCCGTACGACCAGCACCTGTTACACATCGTAGCAGTGCTAAATACAAAAGCGATCAGCCTGTTATCTTGCCGAGCTCGTTCGGCTCCACTGTCGAAAAGGTTGGCATGCAATTTGGTAGCCTGAGCCTTGGAGGAGAGAGTATATTCGATCCTCTTACGTGCGTATTCTGATTAGAGTTCATGTTTTCTTATTCACTGACAACTTGGCAGGCCTGAACACGAGACACAGCCGGCGCTTGAGCCTCAATCACCACCTACCCCCCCAGTCCAACAGTCTACGATTTCCTCGGAACCGTCCGCGGTTGCAGCACCACCGCCAACATCCGCTTCCCTTGGGTCTAGTCTTTACCAACAGCAGCCGCTTTCTCATCCGACCCAGCAATCTTCGCCCCAGGTCACTATCCCACACACCGCCCTGCCAACTTCCGTCTCCCAGCCTGCTGTTCCCACCCAAGCAGCAGCATCTCATGTGGTTTCATCTCCTCTTCAACCATTCACGCAACCTCATCAGAGCGCCGTAAGCCAAGCGTCCCAAGCGCCCCCTCAGTCACAGCCCCTTCTCCATCAACAACCTCCTCAATCTCATCTCCCCCAGCAGCTCCAGCAACAGTCCCTTCACCAGTACTCGCAGCATGGTCTTCCGACCCACCTCGAGCCTCAGCAAAACCAGTCGCCGCCCCAGGCCCAACCATCCTCTGCTGCGGCGCACTCTGCCTACTTCAGGCAGTCTGATGCCTCAACACCATACTTCCATGCACCCACTCCCCCGGCGCAACAAACTCAAGATAACTATGGCTCCTTCGGTCTCGTCGGTCAAGCTCAACACCAACAAGGATCTCATCTCGGAGGCTTTGGGGGAGGTGACTATGGCTATGCCGATAGTCAGAGAGTAAGCCATATCTTCTATGTGAATTTCACAATGCTAAGTATTTGGTCAGGGTTTCTATGACAGTTATCAACAGAGTAGCTTCGGAGGCCGCAACGTATTGGGCAGCCATGAAGATATCAAAGGCTTGCCGGGAACCCAGCAGCAACCTTCATCGGCGACAGGCGGATTACCGCCTTCCAACGCCCAGACTTCGCAGCAACATCCATCTTCGCAGGGTGCCGGCCAACCCCAGAACCAAGGACCTTATCCTCCACCCCCCGTCCCGTACTACTTTAATCCTTACACCCAGAATCAGTACTATGGCACCCCATACAATAATGCATATGGAGTTCCTCAACCTTTCGTCAAATACCCCGCGATGTACCAGCCTCCAGGTCCCGGTTCTGCGCCAAGTCCTGTAACGAAGCAGCCAGGTCCCGGTGGTAATGTCAGTGTGCAGCCCCAGAGTAATCCATATGGACAGACGTTGTACCAGCAGACTGCCGGCTACGATGATTATTCACATCAGCAGCATTCACTTGGCGGCGACTATGGAAAACAACTGTACGGTGGTGGTGCCGGACAAGGATTTATGGGAAGTGGCGCTGGAGGTGCATCTGGCCGTGGTGCAGGATCCCCTGAGACCGCATACAAGCCATACGCGCCAAAGGATGTAGGTGTTGGTGTCGGTTCTGCGCGAGGTGGTGTCCAGCAGCAGCAACAGCAAGCTCAGCAGCAGGGCCAGGGCCAGGGCCAGGCAGGACAGGGCGGACCGCAGGGTCAAGGATTCTACGGTGGTGCCAGGTTTGGTGCGGGCGTTGGCAGTGGTGTTGGTGGGCCCCAACAGAGCGCCCATCATCAGCAGGGCGGGCCCCAAGGGCATTTGTACCCCCAGCAAGGCCAGAACGATGCGGGCTTCTACTATCAGGGCCAGGGTCGATACTGGCAGTAAGGGATTAGTGGGATACTCATTTTGACCGTTATTTTCTCTCGCTTCATTTTTGTCTTTCCTTCCTTTCTGTTTTCTCTGTGTCTTCATCGTAGCATACATCTCATCTCAGTTTCACTCACTATTTGTACGTTTGTATCCTGATGCTCCGTGACATATAAAGTCTTATTTCCTGTCTCCTTGAGAAGTGTACCTCACTGTCGAGGCGTCTAAGTAAATATTGTGGGCGCTTGTTGTACTTGATCGACCACGCATTCAGCACGTGGGCTGGTTACTTTGAACTTCGACGTACGAGTTCCTCAATCACTGTCCTTGCAGATCGATTGCTCTGTATATATGTTCTAAAAGCTGTTGATGATCTTGTGACTCGCTCTGCGAAGATGCCTCTACCCTACAATGGCTACCAGGTTCCTTTCGGCCAACTACCAGTTTTCCCGCCGACCTTTCACAACGGCTATACCAACTACACAAATGGATGGATGGCTCCTCCTGGCATCCAGCCTTTGTATCCTAGGATCCCACCTCCACCTCCAGTACCTGTCCAGGACTCTAGCCCCGTCGATCTCTACTGGAAGAGACGTCTGGCGCCTTTACCGGGATACAGCTCACCTCAAGATCTCCTCGGTGGAGACCTCCACACAACTGAGGCGACCACTGCTGCTATGACAATCAAGAAGCCGCCTGAATCTAGAAGAACTCGGACGAAACGGAAACAACAACGCGAAGCCAAGGGTAAGGAGGCGCTTGCTAAGCGCTCACCGGCATCCGATACGAAATCTTTACCACTTGACAAATATGTGTGTTTTCATTTTCGAGCAGGAATGGTAGGCTTATGGATTCTCTAGGCGGACGTCTTTGTACCCCAGTACCTTCGAGATATTCAAAAACAGCCGCACCACTTCAACGCCCTTCCCCCCTTACCGATATTCCCATCCCCCTCTTATTATCGCGGAATTTGTCCACATGGTATGATTAATACACTCAACGATGCATATCAACCCGATCTCCTGTCCTCTGCCCCTCCTGAGCCTACCCTGCGCTTACCGGGACTTACTGCTGAGAGATATCGCGAATATTGGAACACGCTCTTGGCTTGGGAGCTTGACCAAGTCGCCGCTGATAAAGAACAGATCGTGCTATGGAAAATGGGTGTGCGCGTCGTCGATTGGAAGCAGTCTCATTTTTCTTTGGTGGTGGCAGGCATTCGTGAAAGTCACCCCTACCTCGAAGTGGGTGACTTGATTCATCTGCGGCAGGTCCTCGTTGAGGAGAAGCGAGGGACTGGGCTGGCCTTTGAGGGTCGCGTCCTCATACTTCGAAAGAGGGAGGGATTCATTCGTATGTGCCTTAAATAATTTCAGATTTTGATATGCTCATCCCATACCGTACTAGATTTCTTTTGCCCTGATTTGAAGCGACATATGCAGATGTATCTTGCACCAGTTTTTGGACGCGCCATCGAAAATGGACTTCCAGTTTTCACTTCAGAAGACTCTTTCTCTTTGTTCTTCAATGTCTCTTTCACGCCTAGTGCGCGCGCCGCTATTAGGATGAATGTGGCAACTAATATCATGGCGGAAGCGCTTAACTCTAATAACAACAAACCTCGTTCTGTCTCTCATCGATGGTTATTCCCTGAGGTTGAAGACATAGTGATGATGCCACCTTGGGGGCCTACTACTTTGACATTGGAAGAAGTTTGGATTGATGATGGTCTGAATACTGAACAGCGGGTATCTGATATATTACACTCATTATAGCTCATTTGACTGGCTAATGGCGTTATCCGATTAGCTCGCAGCTAAACTTGTCTCTTCATATCAATCTCCGGTCCCATTTCTCATTAGGGGACCTCCTGGCACTGGTAAAACGAGGCGGGTTTTCCCACCTATTCAATTTTATTGGTTATTCACGCCTCTCTTATCTTAGAACTGTAGTAGAAATAGTCCATCAAATTCTTCATGTCCAACCTGACGCCCATGTTCTTGTCTGCGCCCCCTCGAACCCCGCCACCGATACTCTCGCAGAGCGACTCGGAAAAGTACTCAAACCTTCTGAACTCTTCCGTCTCAATGATCAAAACCGAACCTTTGCTGAGGTTTCTGTTTCCATCCGACAATTTTGCTGCACGTTGCTTCTATCGCACCGTTTGAACCACTCCTAACTTTTCCCCAAAGACATAGAAAATGACAAGTTTTCGATACCACCCCTCAAGAACCTGATGCGGTACAAGGTTGTGGTGACTTCGTGTCTAGACGCCGGAATTTTAACTGGTGCTCGCTGCACTAACAATATGCTGGGAATATTGGAGCACTCCGTTGTCGATGCCTTACACCCGACTCGCGTCTCTTCGGTTGAGCCTCATTGGAGTCATCTCCTGATTGACGAGGTACATTTCACTCCCTTGTGTCTCGTAACTAGAGTCATTTTCTCTTTCAGGCTGCACAAGGGTCTGAGCCTGAACTTTTGGTTCCGATATCCGTCGTTCTTCCCTTCTCCGATTCAGAAGACAAGACGTGGCACTGGCCTAGCGTGACTCCCCAGCTTGTGCTATGCGGAGATCCGTATCAATGTATGTTACCTCCTTATGTTTTCGATGGACATTATTTTAACGGGAAATGTTTCATGAAGTGGGCCCAATCATATTTTCTGATCGCTGCCGTTCGAACGATCTCGACATCTCGCTCCTTGAACGCCTCTTCGAACGTCTTTTGTATGCCAATGCACAAACTTCGATTTATAAACCATTTGTCAATCTTGTAAAGGTCCGTTGTTTATCTCGCTCCCCTTAGTGTTTAATCGAGATGGTACGTAGAATTACCGCAGCCATCCGGCGATTCTGATGCCCCCCTCCGCGTTGTTTTACAATGACACATTGGAGCCATGTGCACGCGGAAACGGCGACGTTGTGTGGTCCGGGCTTCCGAATGCTAAGATCCCGCTGACGTTCATTGGAAGCACGAGCTTGGAAGAGTGTATCGACGAGGTGCGTCTATTCTATCTGATTTATTCATTTGTTGTTCACCGACGAATCTAGCGAGAGACGTGGTACAACGCAGGTGAAATAGACCTTGTGGTGAGCACCATTAAAAGTCTATTGGCCGAAGGGGCTAGGTCGGTGCCACCTCTTGCTCCGAAGCAGATAGGAGTGATGGCACCATGGCGAGAACAGGTGTGGAAGTTACGGGAGAGGCTGCGGGAGGAACAACTAGGTCGGGTTGACGTTGGGAGTGTCGAAGTGCGGAAAAAATACTGTATCGTTGGGACAGGTACTAACTTTCTGATGTAGGATTATCAAGGAAGGGAGATGAGGGTAATTATCATCTCTTGTGTACGAGCGACGGCGAGATTTATCGAGGAGGACGGTGAGAAGGGACTGGGACTTATGAATGAGAGAAAAAGGTGAGCAGAACTGCAGTGTCCCGTACAGTCTGATCGAGACAGAGGAGTTCAGGATGAATGTCAGTATCACGCGAGCAAAGGAGCTGTTGGTTGTCATTGGCAACGCAGAGCTTATGGGGCGGGATCCTTACTGGATACATTTCTTACAGTTTGCCCTCAGAAACAAGCTGTACGTTGAGTTTAAATTAGGAGATATTTTCTATTGATCCTTCATCTTCACGTAGATATGTTGGTCCAGACCTGAACATTGAAATCGATGGAAATTACATATCCAGACTGGAGTGAGGGACTTCTCCTTTTAGATCGGGCGCCTTATATTTACGATGTCTAGATCTCAAATGGTGACTGAAGGATTGAACGAGGAAGAGCAAGGCATTTTGACTGCTGGAGGTTTAGCGCGAGAAGTCTTGCGGGAGGTACCAGCTTGAAACACGATCGAATTGTTGATTCCGAATATGCGTAGGGGCAGATATCTCTCTTCTACAAGGTCGTCAATGGAAAATTCTATTCCTTTAGATGGACAACGACGCTATTCTTTGCTAGACACGACGACGACGGTCGATCCTCCGCAATTCTTAAAAAATAGGATATAGGGAACTAAGAACAAGGCCAGCCTCCTTAGGGTTGTCAGCCATGCTGACCCCCTCCAATTACGGCTATTATTTCCCGGCAGAATGGCCCGATCTGTAGCTTCCACCCCATCGGCTTCTTTTGCCAAGTTGTGTCCGAATCTGATGGATCAGAAATCGCAGGCTCTTTCTGGAATAGATACAGGAATGAACTTCGCTTCTTCTGAGTTTTCTACTGGGAATTCTGTGCGCTGGCGGTTCTCCTCACTTGATTTTAGAGACGGCGTTGTTTCATAGCTGAAGAGAATCCCCGGAAGAAGGGGTTACTATCACGCGCGTGTTTCGGGGAACGTTAATAACCCAATTTGCAACCGGTTGAACAATACGTCCCTGGTCTGGATTATTTATAAACGAAAATTTACCACGGGTCTTAACCTTTCTCTTTCTCTCTCCCCCAAGAAGTAGAGAATTTCTCGAGCACATCGACCCACCACATTCTTTAACGAACACTCTCTTTAACAATCGCAATGCGCTTCTCCATCGTCTCCTTTGTCGCCGTTTGTGCTATGATCGCTGGCCCTGCCATCGCCCATCCGTCCAGCACCCCCTACAATGGTTACTCGTGCCCAGACCACGACCAACAGGGCCACGGACAAGTGTCGGGCAAGTGCGATACCCCTCCTTTCGCCAACACCTACTTCGGATGCACGTATGTCGCAAACATACCCTGCTAAGACCCATCTAACGTACTTGTAGGTTCTACAACGGCAGAGGTACCGGAAGTAACACTTGTACATACCACAAGGCATGCTCAGATTATCCAGCATCATTTCATTTTTACTCAACTCCCGAAGGTCACTGGACAATGCACGTCATCCAATAGCTATTGCCCCTCGACGGCCCAGCATTCCAGCACCAAGAAAAAGCGCTCACCCGTGGCGGCCCCTGCTACCCCTGGTGGTATCTCGTACAACAAGCGCGCTTACAAGAACGTAAGGCATCTATTACTTACGCCATCTTCCTCATTAATTCAACCCTTCTTAGCGTGCTGCCCTCTAGGCAACATTCCTTCTTATTACTCAGGGCTGTCGTGTAAATTTTCCTGCGGCCCTTTGGACTACATACCTAATCTCTGCACATATTGACGAATAGACAATCTCGTTAGCCTTCTACCTGGTACTTTTTAGTCCCTCTTTTCTGATGGTGTTTAATGGTGACATGGGCGCAAGTAAATAGTGCTATGACTCTTCTGATTAATATACCCTATGGGTCAACATGTCAATGGACCGGACCTATATTATGATGGATCACAAGCCATCTTGACCAACCCGCAGCACGCGGCGGCCGCAGAAAGATAAGCATCCTCCCTGGTTGCGTTCGTCGTTGTTCTTGCGTGATGTGCACAGTCAAACGGTACAGTTCATAATTGGATGAAACAGCGGAACACCAGTGAGCTTTATGTAGCATACGTTTTATATGTTTGCTAATGGCTCTCCTAGACACGAGCCGTGATCTTTATTGCGACAACATCAACATCCGCAGTATCAGCAGGTTCGACCATCAACTCGTCAGTTACAGCCCCTACTGCCTGCGCGACCTTTCCAGCTAAATAAAACTTTCTTCCTTCTTCGTCCGTGAAGAAGAATTCCGAAGAGTCGGGGTACTCCAAGCCGAACCAAAGTAGAGTCTTCTCTTCCTCTTCGACGAATGAAAAGATAGTAGTCTAAGCGGAACATCGGCATGAATTTTTGCTTGGATCTGATGAAAAAACGTACAAAGATAAGTTCGCGCACTGCGTCGGCCTTCCCGGGTTTGGCCTTGAAGAATATGACCAACCCTACTGGCGGACCAGCAGTCTTGCGGCCTCAGTGTTCGGAATGGCCACTTTACTACGGCTCTTCATAATTTTGACGCTCTGCGTCACAGGCGAAGACTGGAGAAGTTCTTTCGCAATGTGACCCCCGTCAGCAGTAGCATCAAAGACGGTAAATTTCGATGGCGAATCGGTGTGTTTCAGACCCATCCAGATCTCGTGGTCACGCTGATAGGTGGCCAAAAATATATTGACGACCGCATCGACTTGGTCGGGTTTAGCTACGAGCTGGGTGAGAACGCCTGCGTGATTGGAAAATGGAACACGTTAGCTTTCTAGTGTGATAAACCGGGAAGAATGCATACCCATAGAGGTATCGATGTCAGGGGCAATTGCAGAGGTGTTTGTGCACTTTCCTGCTGGAGAGATGCCAGTGCAGTACTCGTAGCTTTATAGACGTCGTTGATGCACATTGACCTAGAATTTTCAAGCTGAGTCATCAAAGGACGCGAACGGCCTCAGGAATAGTCAAGGGCTTGCATTAGTACTTGGGCCATGCAGGTTATAGTTAAACCAGAATCGTATTGAAAATCTTGCGAGATGGATAGCCTCAAGAGGAGTATCAAACGTTGGTGAAGATGTCTGATAAGACGGGTCCAACCCTTCAAGCAGAAAAAAGTGTGCCTAGAGAGAAAGACATCCTCCAGGATGACTCAGCTAAAAGGGTAGGAATAGATTTCTGAAGCCAGGCGACAGCATTTGGGGAGACGGACGGGGATCATAGTTGCCGCCTTAGTCATGCCACCCTCGAACTTGCTGAATGTTGAGTGAGCATTACTAGTTCTCGAGCGTTTCCTAGCATATGAGCAGAGAAGGTCTAGCTTGTTACCCTAAAAGTCGCGTTGTCTTGAATATACTAGGAAAATATGAGCGATAGCTACCTCACCCTATACTGAACTGAGTGCAGCCAGAAGGCAAAGGTGTTCGATAAGAAAAGTCTGAACTGATGGATGAATCGTCCTAGACGGTGAAATGTTGGACTCTTTGGACAGGGCCGACGATAGGGAGGACATAAAGTGATCCATAAAGGAGGCTATAGTAAACGTTCAGTTCAGACCGGACTGGAATATATCGCGCTGGCGATGTTCGAATTTGATGTTTTCAAACCCCACATCATGAACTAAACGCCGGTAGACCAATTGCGACTTTCCCACCTCCACGACACTCACGACGCGGCCGGAACCGGGTATCTAGATCACCTTGCTTGTCAAGGTCTCTCCCCCCCCTTAATTGAAGCGCATTTCGACTCATATCGTACATAGTCATAAACATTGTGCACTGCCACAACTGCAATTCCGTACTCTCGCTGCGTCTTGCTTTCTGCTTCTACTTGCGTCTGCAGTTGAACGGCCTACAATAGTCTCCTACTTCAATATATATGCTTTTAGTCATGCTTCTGTGCTACTTGACTTCATTTTGCCCCACCACAGCTGTGTCCCCTTGTCCAATGCATCCAGCCTGTCATCTTCCATGAGGAGCTCTGTGTCATGGCCCTGCAAGAAGTCTTCCTCCTCAAAGTCCTGCAGAAGTTGTCTGCTTTCTTGCCCAGAACTTTGTGATAATGCCACATAGAGGTTGAATAGGCTTAGTTTCCCTGTTGGAGGCCTCGCTACATCCACAATCACTGCTGGGATGGTTTGTCCTGGGGATCGGTAGTGTGTGAATGCATATGCACTCGTCATTGGGTATTGTCGCCTTGTAACGGTACGGTTCATCCAGTTTCCTCCCCTTGTCCACACCTGTATCCTCATGCTTTGCCTCACAAGCTGAATTGGAATGACATTCTCTTCCAACCCTGCTAGTCCTTCCACCTGGGTTCGGTTCATCCTAACAAGAACGAAAATAGGCAAATACTCCAGCTCCACTTTCTCCTCCGATGAGTCCTGCAGCAGTTCTCATGGATCTAAAATCGCATCGACAACGGTTCCCTTGAAAGACCTTTTGTTACTCATTCCTCCTCCACCGACAATGGTCTCACCTCGGAAGCGGAAGGTACTAGTTTTGCATCCCGGGTCAGCAACTAAGAAGCGACGGGTTTAAAACACATGTCTACCTACATTTAATTAATGTTCAAAGATGCAAAAGTTTAATGAACCAGGGTTTATCATGCGACTAGATATTTCTGGTGTCCCTTAAGTAACGTCAAGCAAGGTGTGGGCCGCCAGCAGGCGGCACTTCCCCAGTCGTCTTCATGGCTGAAAACTAAAAAATAGGAGGACTCGGCGTATCTGAGGGAGGCACATAGTGGGGGGGGGGACTTTGGGACTTGCACGGAGGCTGTGCAACTCGGAATACTCAAAATTTGATATAGACACTGCATTTTCCAGTGCGGTTACTGCTGCTGTTGCTTTCAGCCTTACCTAATACCAACGTATTTGAGTCTACTTGCGAGCAAGGAGAAAAAGAATCCCCACACTTACTCTGAGAATTATCTTCTAACGTGAAAGCCGAGTGACTCGAGTCGCGGCAATAGAAGCTTTGATTTTCAAGTTTTCAAATATTGCGCTCGAACTTATTACAATTCGAAGATAATCCAAAGTTTAAATTGGACAAGGTATTATGATTTGTGTACCCAAATTTTGGATAATTTTACCACTTGAGTGGTTTCGAGGTTTCGGTGTACATAGCTACAATATAGCTGAAGACATAACAGGACGACAGCAAAGGTCAGTCATAATGCGTAACACTGTCTTGGACGAGCAGCCTTCGAGACTCAAGTGCTCAAGGTCCAATCACTACATTTCTCGACCAATTCTCGACCACTTCATAAGTACATTTTTTGTGACCCTCCCAGAAATTGGAATGCCTGTTATATCGACATGCCCAATGGGTGATCTGACATACGAAGCTCATTTGTAATTTATTCTGTGGTTCTCTGTTACAATCGTTTACATATCCTCGCTCTGACACTGCCGGAGTGCCTCTTTTGCTCTCGAGAAAGATAGTATTATCTAAATATTATCCCGGTTTTTTGAATTTTGACCATGTCAATCTTGCGTTTCGACTTGCAGCGAGTTGTGGCGTTGAATTCAAACCAGAAGCTGTTGATCTGTGAGCTCGCAGCTGCTGTTGTCACATGTGGGGATAGTTGCAAAGATACAATCGTCAACATTCTCATTGAGTTGTTTTAGACTTTCTCAGTGCCTTTCCAGAAACTCGTCAGTTTCAAACGTTCACGGTGTCAGAAGGGATTTATGAAAAGATACAGAAGTATTCCTTTCTGATGGATGTAGGTATTTAGGTCTGACTAGCCCACAGCCAGTGAAATAACATACACATCCTCATTTATAATAGGAAAACAAAGGCTGAGACACGAGGTACTCAGAAATATAAAGAAACAACTGTAGCGCGATACTATTGATACACTGGGATAAGACGTTGTCATATATTATTCTCCACCTGTTCTGGGATCTGGACTAGCCGCTTCTACATCTCGGCTATCCATATCTCTCGCTTCACTCCGCTCAGATAATGTTATGTCCTCAGTGAGTGCTTGTGTTGTGAACTGGATAGTGGCATCAGTATATAATGAGCAGCCGGAGGTATCAATATCTTTTGGAAATCTTGATCCTGCCAAGTGCTACAGGCAAAACACGAGTTTTAGAACGAACTTAATCAAATGATCAACCCACAAGGACGATACGGCACGACAAGATGCTGTGTATGATGGCCTGGAGTCTATGGTGGGCCATATGGGTTCATGAGGCGATTCTGCATACGATGTACGACTTACTGTGATCCTCCTACTCGGATCTGTGAGGACTTGAAGCAAAATATAAGCGATGGGGAACTTCGCCGATCGCAAAAAACATACCGTAGACTGCACAGCCAATCCTATGTTCAGGAACCCTAGCACTACAAGGGAGCCATTGGCGATGTACAATTGGCATCAGATTGAAAGTGGCTTACACAAGGTCCACGAAAAGTAGAAAACGCCTAAGCGGAATGTTCAAAATGGCGATCTCGGAGCGCATGGCATCCACTTACCATCTCTCCACAATGTGTCTAATAATGGCGCTCGAGCTGTTTTGTGTACCCTCCGCCGTAACCGGGTTATACGAATCAGGGACAAAGAAAGTGTCACTTCGTGAGAGTAAGGACATAACTTAACGCTCAAAAATAAACTTGACATACCACTCTCGTATACGATGGTTAACACATAAGGAACCACGTAGGCGTCCCTTACAGTGCTTATTAGGGCCCTGCATTCAGGGTAAGCTGCATAAGCCGGATCGACTGTATATGACGAGGGTTCAGACGTAAAACCTGAATAGGTGGTACGGGACGCGCCTTCGGAAGTTGATACGTCCTTTGCGATGACTACCGCCGCCGGGACCACGGCGGCCTTGACCCAAGAGATTGAGTCTCGGATCTTGATCGGAAGAAGCGGGGCCGACGCACCACCGAAAATACAGTCAAAATGATTAAAATCCGTCGGCTCTTTTCCCATATGGCCCAGGTCCGTACAGCAAGGATAACTAGATGTTGGTTACATTGAGAAAACTGAGATGAACGATATTCAAACGTACATTCTGAAGAAACGATGGAAGCCAAACGAAGCACTGATACAGATCCTGTCAATCGGAACGGAGTAGCATTGATCAAAGCATTATTACCTATAGCAATTTGAGATAGTAGAACTGTTTCATTTCCTTCTTGTATGGTGTAAGACTGTACACCCATTCAACATCAAGCGCCGGTGAACGTCATAAGACTACACTTACGGGTAGTAGTATCAAGATTGTCGTCGCTAGAACTGGATACCGAGACAATAGAAATGACACGGAGGTCAAAGTGATGCGCCGAGGCTTCCAAATGAACCGTAACTAGAGTGGCAGATGGTAAGAACAAGGAGAAAGGCGCCAAAGTGATAAGAGTCTGCACCTCGTCGTAAAAGGTGAGAGAAAAGTCGAACAGCTGCGGTGTTCATAGCATTAGAATGAGGTGCGATATAGGAAGGACTTCGGGGACGTACAAAAAGCGCAGCGCATGCAACTAGATGTGGCCCAGCAGTTCAGCCCACCGTCCGTGTGATAATTGAGGGAAGAGACCCACACAGTATGCCCTGATAGAAGAGCTTTAGCCTCTACGTGACGCAGAGTACGCGTTTGGAACCACTTACATTTCCCATTCGACCATAACTGATGCAATTGTAAAGGCTCTCCAGCTCGTCTTGCGTGAGTGCCCCCATAGACATGGGGGCTTGGTGAGAGAAAGCAGAGGAGAAGGGTACTCCTGAACTCAAAGATACCTGGCCCTTATGCATGCGCCGAAAATATCATTGCAGCCAGGGACTGATCATCCAACTGAGATGTCCCTGACACACCAAGCCCATGCTGATCCCCCATATCAATCATAAGCGTGTCCTGTTTCGTTCGGTTGAATGATGATCATGTTTCGCGTCTGTGTACCGTGGAAGTTGAGAGGAAAGGAAGGTCGCCGAAGTGCCGTAGGCATGACGACCGCAGCTATTTATGAAATGCGCACCCTCGGTTCGAAAACATTGTTTTCACTGCAGCTCGAAGGATGTGGTAAAAATCTAGCCCTTCATTTCCTGCGGAATTCACCGAGGAGGACCGGCGGCGAGTCAGAGGATGGTCGCTAGTGAGTACTCGGTACTGCGGCGGAAGATCACAACTATGTGTAGGAGTTTAGCCAGAATATGATACCAGGGACCAATAATTAAAATTACCAAAAAGTCGGACGAAAGCATGGGAAGCTCAACCATAACCTGGGAAAGATCAGCATGATAGTAGTGCGTCGAATTTCAGACTGAGATGTCTTGCGACTACGGCAAGTAACTTTAATACAGGAAAACTTTCCTCTGATATCAATTGTTGTAGATTCTTCTGCGGATGATAAGGTTTATTAAGCCCGTGTGCCCTGGCGATGGTCTTAGCCTTCGAAGACTCGGCGGCCAACCTGGGGGCAGTAGATTCAGTCAAGTAGAGCTTGGAAAATAACATACATTCCATCCAAACACATACGATACAAAGATACCAATCACACATGAAATCACCCAAAATTATAATGTGAAACTACTTCATCTGTATAGCGTCATTAGTAACCACAAGCTATGAATGGACACGGGGATAAGATACCTTCTTCCGTGGAGAAGGACTGGGCGGGCCGTTCAGGATTACAATTTCCTCGTCACTCTCGTCCTTTGGAGCGTGTGAGCTCGGTGGCCGGCGCTTCAAGCTAGCCTTCTCGGAGCGTGGTTTCTCCGCTTTCTTCTCCATTTTTATCTTACTCCTTGACGATTCGGGAGGATCCTTCCTTTTCGTTCCCTGCTTAGCGAACATGGCCATAATGCCGTCTTTCCTCTTGTCAATTGGTTCGATAAACGTGGCTGATTCTGTGCCAACTTTGCCGACCTCCTTTGGTACCTGATAGCTGATGCAAGCCTAAGTTTCGACAATCGGCGCTAAGAACAGAAGCATACCATTCCAAGGGCGAAGATTTCTGTTCATATGGACCCAGAAGGCTTGCTACATCGTCTTTCCACTGTCGGGACGACGTATCTAGCCACCGGTCCAACGCCTCCATGGTTGACAATATCACTGGCTGACGTGAATGCAACCACTCAAATTCAGGGGCAGCTGCGGTAGTTACAATTGTGAATGTCCACAGAGGAGTGTCTGAACCTGTTTTCGAACAGTCGGCAACAGAAAGTTGCTTGACAAAAGTACGTACCCTCTAGGACGACGGAATCATAGAGCCCAGCTATGAGCATCAGCCGCTTTCCGCCCTTGTGGCGCGTAAAGTGCGGCAGCTTTTCTTTGCCTTTGGTAAGCCACTCGTAGTAACTAAAGAAGATGTATTAGCATTCGCTCTAAAGGATGTGTTTGAACGAACCCTTCACAGACAACGGCGCATCTCTTCCTTCCCTTCAAACTCTGCCACATACCGCCTCCATCAACGAGATTCTCCGCACGCGCGTTGGTCGTATTCAGCTTTGTATCTTCAAATTTCGACCAGTGGGGAACTAGGCCCCACTTCATGGTCTGTAAGACAAGCGTGTCTTGATTACTTAGCTTGCTAGTACTTGGTTGTGAATCCGAGTCATCATTGGAACCTTCGGACCGGCGCAGAACGGGCGCCTGTGTTCGAGGTGCGATGTTGTATCTTGGAACGAAATTATCTTCGTCGATCCATTCAGCAGCGGCGGTCTGCGCTCGAATTTCAGCACGCTTTCGTGTCCGTCAATTCTTTTATTTCAAAAAACCACAACGAGACAAAACTCACGGGGAGGTGTAACGCGAATCTACCGCACATTCTGTGGAATTAAGAGGCAGTCCGAAACAAATGTTGTCACGCGTCGTGATTTAGGTGACGCGATACACGTGATTATAGTCACTGAGGGCGGGCCTCATATGAACTGCAATTTTTATCGCCAGCTTCAAAGTTCACGACCTGTGTTACTAATCGCGGCGACTTCACTTATACACATATCCGGGGTTACACAGGTCCGTCGCAAAGAAGCGATTTAGCGGGAATGAACGATTCTTATCCTCGGATGACGAAGTCGGGCGCCTTCTTCTAGTTACTAAACCTTGGCAAATCCCACGAGCCCCACTCATATTCCGAGCTGCGTGCAGCTGTGACTGGACATGGGAGAAAATCCTCCGAGCAGACAATCCCGAGTAACTCTCCACCATGTGTAATAGAACTTAGATTTCATGGAAGTAGCGCCGCATTTTCTACGCGTACCACGAATCCAGAGCATTTCGACGGTCACCGTCCAGCGCAGTCATCCAGCTGAGAAGTACGATCAGAATGCTACGACCACCTCGCCGATTTGAACACAAGTGAAAAAAACAGTATAATATACGTACACATCCAGGATGTCATCTACACTTTAGCAACTTAGTACAATTTCACACAATTCTTCTTCCATATTCTACCCCCGTCTAACCTAGAGCTTCTGGGTAGACTCCGTAATGAATTTTTCACCCTGCGACATGTAGATGAGTAAAGCATACACAAGGGAAAGTGTTAGAGTACCTTCTCAATGCTAGTCTTCAACTCCGGAAGAGCAGCGGCAACTAGACCCTTCTCCTTGTCCGTCAGCTCACCCAATGGCAAGATAGTCTTGACACCTTCGGACTAGACGCTGATGTCAGAAGATGTGAAATAAAGAAGGAGAGACCATGCTTACTCCCAACTCGACCTTGGCGGAGAAGAAATCGAGCTCAACACCGAGAGTCTTCTTGGCTGCAGCGTCCAAGTGAACAAAGGTTGGCGCAACAATTCCCTTCTCCCCCTTAATGGCACGCACGACCTTGCCAGCGAACTCAGCACCGGCATAGGCCATACCTGATAACCATCGATTAAAAAAGATGCAGTTGGAAATGAGCATACACTTACTCAAAGTAGCGCTTCCTGCACCATCCTTAGCTTTCACCACTTCATCACCTCCAAATTGGATCCTGTTGATCAGGGCATCCGAGTCCGTGGCAGAGAAGGAAGATGGAAGAGGGTGAGAAGACTGGGAGAGAAGGGGAACAATGGTGACGCCGCTATGGCCACCAACAACGGGGACAACGACGCTTGTGGGGTCCGATTTTGTGATCTCCCCAACGAATGTAGACGCACGAACAACGTCAAGAGTTGTTACACCAAAGAGTCTAAGGGTAGAGCAGTCAGCACAGGGGAAAGTCAGGGGCAAAATAATTGGGGATGCATCAGGTGAATGAAATGATGGAATATGCGGAGGAGGATGAGCAGGTGACATACCGCTTGGGGTCAAAAACTCCGTGTTTTTTGAAAACCTCGGCGACGATAGGAACGGTAGAGTTGACGGGATTGGAGATGACAAGGACAAACGCCTTGGGGCTGTTCTTAGCGATTCCAGTTGCAAGATCTCTGACGATGCCAGCGTTGATCTAGTAGTAGACTGTTAGCGCTGAATTAGAAAATAAGTGCATAAATACTATTACCTTGAAGAGATCGTCTCTGACCGCGACAGAATCGTTATCAGTAACCACGAACGTGTCCCCGAAAGAAGACCTACCTCGTCATCTAGATGGATGGCCAAATCAGTAGAGTTTGACATAACCGCGCAAGAAGTCTCACCCCGGGCTTCCTTGGTACGCCAGCAGGGATAACGACAACGTCCGCGCCTTTCAAGGTCTTCGCAAGACCGTCGTCTGGCGGTAGGTAGCCCTCGACCTTGGCTGGGGTGGCGATATGGGAAAGGTCGGCGGCAACACCAGGAGTGTTCACGATATCATAGAGACCCAAGGCGGTGACAGCTGGGTTCGCCTTGAGAAGCAGGGCGAGGGGTTGACCAATACCACCTTTCAAGTCGATTGAGCTCAACTGAAGCCTTGAACGAGTCGAGATAGACATACCTGCGGCTCCGAGAACGACTGCTTTGACCATGATTTTTGAACGAGATGGGTGTTAAGTAAAGGGTTTGGTTAAAGTGCGGGGTACGATGAATCGCTTTAATCCTATTGGCGGGAATTGCCGAGGACTCGATCATTGCTACTAACTTGCAAGTTGGCGGCAAGATTCGGACGCGGGTCAGAGGAGAACCGACGGTTTATGCTAGCGGGATACAAGAAGAGGCGTCCACGGCACCATCGAATCAGGAAGTACATAAATGTTTATTCAATCAGGTGTGGTATTTTGGGAGCGAAGCAAAGCGGCGGCCACATATGTCGTCTTCTTATTCAAGTTTGCCCAGAAAAGCAGGGCCCTTAATGAGAATACATTCATGAGCATCCAGCGTTCAGTCCTCTCCATAGACATGCTTAGAAGTTAGGTATCATACTTAATAAACTGAATTCCAACTTGACGACGTCTGAATACATGTATGCCGGATACCTGCCTTCTTGACTTGTGATATGGATGCGATTGGTAGTAAGGGGGGAAGTTATGCCGCCTAGTGTCAACTTGAGACCGAAAGACATCAAAGGGCAATAGATGGTATCGTTGTATTGGCTACACGAAGCGGAAGATGTCACGATGACAGGCGCTGGAGAGGCCTATGAAAGTGCTCGCGGAACAACCGGCAAATGAATAACGTCCAGTAGCCGGTGACTAGTCGTCTTGGCTGATATTAAGGGCTCCCTTATCACGGGTAGACAAGGATCTGGCAGAGCCTAGAAACACGGGTTCCCGACGTATCAATACAAACGTATAAGAATGGCTGGAGTGTATTTCAGCTTTTCTCATCAAGGAGCAGCATGTTGTCCAACGGCGAAGTTTCTGAGGCTAGCGCATGTCAGGCTACGGGAATAAGATTGCTAGGGGTAGAACAGCTCCAGGTCGACCTGTTCTTGCGCATTCGAGATCTGAACACCGTTAAGTAAATACGAAGGGGACGGCACTGACTGCTATAATAGAATGAAAAGCCAGTAAGCATTCTCACTATTCCATCGCCAGTTCATTGTCATGCTTGTGGACCAGGATGCTCCTTGATGATGGTTCGGACAGCCGACAGGCTTGTGGTTAAGCGACACAAGTGGTGGTCATTTAGAAACACACTGGCAGACGACGCCACGTCTGAATAGACAGGTGGAAAGGCTGATTGAATCATAGCAATGGCTGTGAGTTGCATATACGTGTCGATTTTAAGCTTTGCAGGGAGGTTGCCACTGCAACGTATCAGTCTCCCGCTCGATGCGCATCCCCAATAGTTTCTCGAAGTAAGCATGTGCAGTGTCCGAGAGAACATAGTCTGTGCCGACGCGAGTCAGAGAAAGCTGGACCAAGTTTCTTGTGGGAACATTGCCAGTTCGGAATGAGCTACCCTCCAAAGTTCTAATCCGACTTTGAGTTATTGTGAGTCCCGTTGCGATAGGAAGGAGGCCCGACGCTATACATTGATATTTCCAGGTATTGCCTCGCATTCTTTGTCGCCGGACAGAATTTTTTTGCCTATTGCCAAGTTGTCAAACAGCGAGTGGATCGAAAGGGAAGGCAACGATGTAATAGCCGGTACCGGTTACCTCTTCCTTCCTGTCTACGATGTCGTCGTGGGTCGCTGCTCCTATTGTCCTCGAATTCGGGTTGTCATCAAGGACGCACAGGCAAAGAGACATGCGTACAACCTGTACGTACACTTAGCACTTCCTATTGGGCGTTTTACTGACGCTACTTCAGGAACAACCTGAAGTTTTCGTATTTTCTTGTCGTCGTTTACATAAGGCAATGCCTCAAGCTTCAATCTATGCACCAGTCTTTGGTGCAGCACACAGTATGTGATCCTTCACCAAAAATTGCTCCTTACGAATCAACAGACCCTCGTGTGTTTCATTAAACAAACAATTCAAACCGTGCGGGGGTCGTTATCATCTACGTACTCCCACTGCCATAACATTCTCTGTGCCTTTCTTACACACTCTCATCAACCATTCATTATACGGCACCTTCAGACTACCCTCACCCTCGATTCTTACCAATCTTCATAAATCCAGTAATGATGTCCACATCGTCGCTGCGGCTTTTGAAACAGGAAACTGTATTCTGAAAATGTCACAGGTTCACTTCCTTTTGTGTGTTGCAGAATTAGGATATGGAGAAGCGGTGGTGCTCTTCTGCCAAGGAAAAGCAATTTCCTCTGCTCTAACTGCGGGAATTGCTTAACTTAAAACAGTACGTGAACAATTTCGCCTTTCAGCTTGTTTTTCTGAACTCGCTTTTCACGACTAGAAGATCATATAAGATGTCTTGGAAATATCCCACGTTTTGAGCCTTCGTTTCTCCGATCGGGAAATGTAGCGGTCCCGGCAGTGAATGATCTATAGCACGTAACCAGCGAAGATGGTGGCACCGGCTTACATGAAACCGTCGTTATCGCGCTTCGGTGGATCCTCGGTCGTTTTTCCCTATCGGTGAAAGAGCTGGACGTGCTTCATTGCCTACGTTGGATCTTTGTCAGACAACTGCAAGGTAAACATCACATCGGTCAGCCCCACGACAGGATCAGCAAATCTGAAGCAAGTTGTTTACCCAGATCCTTGTTACACTCTTCCAACGCTGCCTGATGGCTTACATACCTTTACCGCCACCATCTGGGATCTTCGTCGTTGCTATACACACTGCAGTTTCGACCTCTGGTTATTCTGGGGTAGGACCTGTCCAGTACTATTTGACACGAGCGTTCGGGCGCTATGGCCGCAAGGAGCATTTGATGATCACCTACTTATGCAGTAGATGGACACCTTCAAATTCAATCTTCAAACGATTGCATGGCTCAATTGTCAGGGCCGTATCAGGTGTGCCTTGATACAGTTCTCTATTGCTTACTGCACTTTTCTCATCAACGGGTTTAGGACGTACCGCAATGTCAGATATAAAACCGTTGTCGTTATCAGGAGGTACACCTATGTCATGTCCATAGTCTCGTTGAAGGGATTCCCCCACTACGAGCACCTGAGCCAGTCCTGCATGGACTCCTCAAGCATTGCAAGCTCGTGGACTTGGCCAAAGTCCCATCACAAACCCTCTCGCATTCACTATCCACTCATTCCATCACCTACTCCCCCCACGACATTCTTTTCTCGAAATTGGTCCGTCATTAGTCTTGCGTTGCTGACAACAGCCGCTTTTGTCTGGACGGCGTTCTTTGCCCATGTATCCACCGACTTGTCACGGTCGATAACCCACTTCCATGGAGGGAGAGAAATCATAGGAGAGCCTGACCCTCCTCTCATCCGGTTAGGGTCGCCTTCGATGGCGATTTTATTGTTGCAGATCAGCACTTCTGTGACGACGCTTCTGCTGGGCGAGCTGGCGATCGCATGCTATGAAAGGGTAAGATGGCAGAGGGCGTCGTCCTTATCCGGTCTGTCAGGCGGTACTTTACTGGGGCTATCGAGGGCGACGAGTATCATCGGCGTGGCCCTGTTGTCCACGAAAGCCTCGGTCTCTTGGTCTACACGATTGTGGTGCCTGAAACGAATGTTCACCTATATTGTCGTGTCATTCGTCGGAGTCGTCTTTCTTTTCGATATCAACTTCATTACTTTTTTCCCGGTCACCATCGACATGGCTACCACGACAACCACGGGGTGGGGAGAATTCAATAGCAGCCTCTTACAATACAACCCTCTTGGCTTTCAAGGATTCCTGACCAATCCTCGACAGACCTTCCCAATTGAGGCTACCGAAGAGCGATGCCATGCGACCGTTGACTCTGTTGCCTCCTTGGCGAACTGCACGTCCTACGCCATCGTCACTAGCGTGGACTATCTCGGCGCTGACGAACAGGCTGGACATAGCGGTCTTGGCTCACAGGATTGGTTCAGTGAGGATCAGGATAATGACGGTCGCACGGGCTACATGCCAATGATCGAAACCCCATGGATTGTCTCGTTCTATCCTCATGCGTACGGGCATCACTTCAGCAGTGATGAGTGTCAGGCGTGGATAGCACCCTACTATTATTCCGAGCCTGGGAAGAACGACGTTGCTTTGCGAATTTGTTTGAGCACGCTGGATAATGGAGGGCGTAATGATTCTACCACGATTTTAGCTCAGATCGCAGTATGTGGCGGGGTCGACGGTAACATCACTACTGGCGATTGTCACGCTGCGCTTGACGATCCATCGTACACCGGATTGGGCTTTCACGGTGCTTCGGAAGCCGTCAGGGACACTCCACCTTTGAATCTCGCCATGACTGTGACTAAGGTAGGTTTATCTAAATTTACACGCTAAAATGTGCGTCTGATATATTTAACAGACGACCGCGTCTCCCGTCTACGATTTGAAGAATGGCTCTGTCATGGACATCGAGATTCCTTACTATCAGCATCCAGGTATGTACGCACCTACATATTCTCTGGGTCTATGGGCTCATGATGCAACGACTGTGGTCAGGATTGATGGATCTTACACCTGAAAGCTGGTGGGCGCCAGTTCCCGCAGACCGCGATGCTCCCATTCCTGCTTCTATTGATGTAGATGCCTTTCGGAACTTTACTTTTTCCATATATGACGGAGCATATGGAAACGCGTCCGACATATTCTCCGTCCCGAATGCTATGATAAACACGATGGTCCGTCTAATAAGCACCAGCAACTCATTATTCGCATACGAACACGCCAAAGGTGTGCTACTCTCAGTATGAAGAAAAGATCAACATGCTCATGACCTCGCATCGTAGACCTCCTAGCCTACACCCTTCGTTCAGGATCCGATCTTCCCGCATCAGCGCCTTTAAACTTCACCCGCGGGTTTGCGTGTTATACCCGAGATCGACTGCAGATATCACAGACCTCATGGATCCTGTTCATGGTCCTCGGTGGTTCTGTCCTACTCAGTTGTTACGTCCTCATCGTGCTTACCTCCATGTGGAACCGGAACAGCTACACAACGTTCTTCCCCGAAGTGGATTTTGCCGCTGGATTCATGGGTGGCGGCGGCGGCGATCATCACCAGGCGGACGTTGTTTCGCGGCTACAGCATGTCAGCTCGGGAGAGGTGGTGGATAGCATGGCGTCTACTACATTTCGGATTGTGAGTGGGCGGCGGGGATGAGCTGGACGTCGAAGTCCGGGGCGTTAACAGGCGAGCTTTTCTTCGACAAGAGTTCGGCTGGACTTTTTCTCTCCTGAGTGACCGGTAGCTCCCTACAATCTTCAGCATTCACCGACATTTCTTTGCGTATCCGCGGGACAGTCATCACTTCGTCTAGTTTGCCGATCGTACGCTGAAGGGTATTACAGATGTTAACCAGTTGACCTGGCCTCTGTAAAGTAATGTCAACGTCAGATGAAGCTCCCTTCATCACGTTCTGGCTTTATCCATCCTTTAAAGAAAGATAAACCAGCTGTTTACATAAATACGCATGGACGAAACTTCAAACCCAACTTCATACTGAGGCCATATGGGGCATTCCCCAATTCTCTCTCTTCATTCCTTACATCTCTCTCAATCCTTCGTCTCAAGAAGGAACTATGCCGCTTATTTTGACGGTTTGAAGGACAGTTGGCTCCTGTGGACCCTTGTTCCATAATGGAGAAGGGCATGCTCAGAATTGTCAAATAATTCTGGGCTCTACGCTGCATGTGAAGGGTGCCGACCTGCCGCACATGGACATTCGAAGAATTATCTTGTATGCTTTCTGCAATTTGATAAAGATGGATGACCTCGACATCTTTGGATAATGTCTACTCGTGACCTCATAACAACATTATCACAGGACTTCCATATTGAAACTTCCTGTGTAATGCAGGTTAGTGTCGCAGCAATGGAAGCTCTCCATGGCATGCCTCTGTTCGCCAGAAAGAATTGGGGAGTTGCTCTTACTGTACGTTGGTGAGACGTCATAACATAAGTGAGTTCACCTTCCACCACACTGCCAGCTCATCATACATCGTGTCCAAGTAAGCCTGGTAGTCGCAAAGCTTAAGGATTTCATAAAATACTTCAAGGCAGGGACAACACAGAGTCATATATCTTTATGCTTTGTACATCAGAGGGTAGCTCCCTCGATCTGGGTCGCAGCCGATTTACATGGTAAATGGATGTACTAGTTCTGACTTACTATTTCCCATCACTAACAGAGAGCATAATGCATCCCGTATCCTACGGCGGCTCTGACAGCAAGGTTACTGCAGGTGAGTATTGGAACCTTGGACGGCGAAACCAGACACTGTCAATCGCGTTGTATAAGGGGTATTCATCGCAATAGGAACAGATATTTCCAATCTCTTCCAATCTCCATGGCATGATTGACCAAAGTCGCATGATGCAGGTGGCAAGTCCTGACGGATTTATTGGTAGTTGAAGCCAATGGGACAGAAGCAAAGGTTATGTTCCCACGCGTCGTCGGATGTTGGTGAACTTTAACTTGGTTATGATCCAAAGGGAACGTGTTTGGCCTCAAGCTGTATTTCGATTCCTGGCCTTGCCATATAGTACATCTCGACAGTCCAAGCAAGATATGGGCAAGATATACCGATGAAATCGAGCATCTGTCGACCACCTTCTTCAAACATCGTGTCATCACCTTGCTACCAGGGGCTGGCATTTCAGGTAGCTTCTCAATTTACGAATATACGGCACGGCAGGTTACCCCACTGGTATTTCTGTGGCATCACAACAGCAGCAGTTAACCGCGGTCCTGTCCCTATCAAACTGAAATCCGTCAAGAACAAAAAATATAATATCACCGAAACGAAGCTGAGTACGGTGCGAACATAGCATCGACGTCCATTTGGCTATAACGCGAATGTCCGAGTACGTGTGATCTGGGTGGCGTTAATTGTGCGATTCAGTATTTGTCCAGGTAGGTGATTACTGTAATATACATACGACGAACAGTTCACATATGGATTTCAGAATGGCGATGTGTAGCCGGTTGAATCAAAAGTACGGGTTTGAACCCTGTGTATTAATATACATGCTTCCTATTTCACAGTGTACTATAGTCTTCGTGTACTACCATAGTTCGACGGTGAATGGTTTTGTCGCGTGTCTGTACATCACATGACGAAGAATCGGGAACCCAGTGAGTGCACCGCTACGATTTTATACTGCTGAGACATCATAACGTAAGCAAGTTCGCCTTTACTTCGAACGCATAGCACTCCCGGTTCAATATTACATTGCCATGGTCCAGGTAAGCCAAGTGCCATCTAACCAAATGAAAACTTACTTCTGGTAGCCGGAAAACACGTTCGCTGATTCCATGTCTTCAGGCTGGCAAGACCCCAATGTATGATTTGTCTTCGTTTCTTCTGCAACCCAATCTTACTGATCTTTGCAGGAAGCATCTGAGGAACATTTGCCTACTATGCGCGATGCTCTGAAGGGTCTCCATGACATGGAGGCCTCCGTCTTCCACTACATAAATTATCTGATAACCCAAGTCACAACCTGTGCCCCTTTCCACAAGAAAGCAACACTGGCCATCTTCGAGCCCCTCCGTGATGCTGTTGTTGATCTCCTCAATCTAGTTATCGAAGCTTGGTCCCATGTGGCGCCGGTCATTAGTTACTTTGCGAGCCTTCTAGAACGGCCAGTCACAGCGTCCGAGTCGTCCTGTATCGCCGGAGAGTATCACTCCATGCGACTAAACGCACAACTCGCCAGAAGGTACATCACTCTCCTTGATGCAACCATTTCCAGCGTCCAGGCTCCACTGCTTGATCACCTCCGAGGATCTTGTGGACTGGAACCGCTCCTTCGCGCACTGAAATGGCATGGGACATCGTCAACACGAGTGGATATATTGGACAACCTACCTCAGCTATTATCCGAATTTCACAATTACTGTCAGCGTACTGTGCGGTATCTCGACATCATTGAACACTTCGTTGTTGGCCTGCATGATTTTTTCTGTGACGAAGGCAGCGTAAGAGCGTTGACTGGGCGTGAAGACATATGCCGGAGATTGGATGATCTATCTGAATTTGCGGCCAAAAGTATACAGTATGCTCACGATCACCCGTATGTGCTCGGATTGAAGGGCTGGAAAGTATCGGTCAGACCGGACTATCAGGGCTAATATTATCCTCATGAAGATTCTATATTTTCCCGTTAAATATATACGTGGATACCGTATTTGAAGAATACGATTGTAGCAATATATCCCCTCTCCAGCTCTACTTAGTCGTTATCTTTGATACTGTGCTTGTCCCCTATGGCACCTTGCCTGTCCAATCTTGATAAACGCTTGTCACTCAAATGAATCGCACCTAGACATTCTGATTTCAGAGCCTGGAAAGTGCGGAACACGTACATGCAGTACCCGTCATTAACAGTGAAAATGACACAGTCAGTACCTGAGGCTAAAAGGTCACTGATGTATGGTCCGTTGGCAACAATAGGATACGAACATCCTAGGGTAGCTCTCTAGATCCATGGATCGCAGCCGTTTTGCATGATAAAGAGATATACTAGTTCTGACTTACTGTTTCGAACCACTAGGGACTGGCGCGATGCATCCCTGCATCCTATGGCGGGCTCTGATCGCAAAGTTACTGCAGGTAAGTATTGAAACCTCATACAACTGAACCAGACAGCTAATCTTCAGTTAAGTACTTGGCCTGCTGTGGAAAAGCTTCACGTTTTGCGTTTAGTACTTAGAAGGACGAGCATGGGAATAACACATAAAGGCTTGCTGAATGCATCTCCCAGACTTTTGCTTAGGGAGTCGGCAAGATCAGATATTTTGGACCCTTTCGACTTTCATAGCATGATTGCTCAGAGTCGCACGATGAAATGTAGTAGCAAGTCTGAAGTCGGCCAGGGATTCCCACGCCACACACGCGTCCAAAGTTGGTCGAAATACTTGGGGAACGTGTTTTGTCCCAAGCTCTAGTTCAACTTCTAGCCTTGACATACACATCTCGAGAATTGAAGCAAGACATCGCCAAGATGAGGCTGATGAAATCGAGCACTTGTCGACCGCCGGCGCCTCCTTCAAACACCGTGTCATCATCGCGCTACTAGCACTTAGAGTTTGATCTGAAGTCAGTCCGGCTGTTCAAAGGATGAAATCCAAGTGTCAAAGAATTACCTACAAGACTACAATAGCTTTCATCAAGACAAAAGTACTTTCGCCTTCTCACCAAGGTCACGTCCTTCGGCGACTTTCAGGAGATGATGCTCGATGGGTCAGAAGGCTCGCATCTTCAAAAGGGTACTTATCAATATACGAATAGACGGTACAGCGGGCTACCCCACTAGTATCCCGTAGCTCCCCGACAGCAGCACTCAACCGCAATCCCAATCCCATCCCTATCAACCTGAAAATGGCCAAGAACAAAAAATACCTCGTCTCGTCTATAATCACCGAAACGAAGCCTGAGCACCGTCGTATCAACGTCCATTCGGCTATAACGTGAATGGCCGAGTACGTGAGATCTAGGTGGCGTTAATTGTGCGTTAGAACTTGGAAGCCTCCCCAGGCTTCCTGCCAAGCTCTCGTTCGGCTAGCGTATTGATATTCAAATTTAAGCAAGCACCTTCAGGGTGATGGCGCAAATGGGGATAAATGTGCGACGTCTTGAATTCCAATAGGAGACTTTATACTTCTGGGTTCGTCACTGTTCATTCCATGTCAAGTTGTCGATTCATGCAAGAATTATTCATCCATTTCACCGGACAATTATACTCCCACTTCGTGGTATCTAGGGTATAACCTTCCATACCTATTGAAAGACGGCCAGCAATACTAGCTGTCGGACAGACGCACAGCATGAAACGCCAGCTTGGTCGCCGCACGTCCGCTGATTGGCACACTTCACTGCGTTCGATGCCGCCCTCGAACTTCTACTCGCCTTGTCTTCGTCGACACAGCACTTCATCCCCAAGCTATATCGAGCGCCTCACGCTGCAATCTCCTCTCTAAAGGAAGGCGATGAGTGGACGAAACAGCGTCTGACTGCCTCCGCTCGGCCTGAGTCGAGGCGCGCGAATTTGAACTCCACGTCTTCTCAACCTCGAACGTTCGTGAAAAAATTGTGAGTACGAGAATAATAACCCAGTACAATCACGACAGGCAGACTTGATGGTTCCGCTTCTCGTCCATTCTGCAGAACGTTGGGTGCGTCATGGCCAAGATATGTACATACCTAACCGTAACGCAATCTTGGGAAGACCGTATATCGCAGTCGAAGGACTCCTCAAGGTCAAATTCGACCTGTCTTCCATTGAAAGAGATATGCATTCCACCGCTACTACTAAGCTAGGAGACTGAACTTCCTTAATCGCAAAACATCACCTTTGCATCCGGACTAGCTACATTCCAAGGACGCCTCGATTATGGAGTATCCTGTTTCCTGCGCCATCTTCGATGACTCGGATTCAAGGACATCAAGCGACATCAGCGCTATATCGAGTGACGACAATGTTACATGTTCTGCGGAACCCGAACCTCAAGCAGGGGCTCATCAACTTTCCACGAACCCCCCGGGGTGATGGTGTGTGTCCTGCGGAATCGCATGCGTGTTCAACTATTATAGTACCGCTTCCCCGGTATACGCGAACGATGATTAACAAGAGCTGATGGTTTTCGACCCCCCAAACTTTAGCGGTAGTCACAACGGAAAGCCTCCGTGTTCGGAGAGCATTCTCAGTCGCCGACTATGAACAAGGGCATGAGATGATTTCCTTCAATTCAAGGATCATGGTATGAAACTTGGAGTCTTGGACAGCGGAACACCCGATATCACGGACACTAACGAAGGAGCCCGGATCTAAGCGTTAAATCAAACTCCGAAGCTACCGCCGATCTTCGGCATATCGGCAAGAAGACCAGCCAAGTGTACAGCTTTGACGCAACCTTGAAGCGCAGCTTTGTCTAACAACTTTTCATTACACAAAACTACGCAACTTCAAGGCAATACAACAAAACGGCAGGTTGTGGGTGCTAGTGTTATCCTTACGTCCTTTTTTAAATACGAAGGTTAGTCCCAAGCCAAGATTAAGGCACCGAGGGAGTTAAGAGAACTCGGAACCAAAGGCTGCTCGTCAGCCAAGAATACGCGTCTGCCCTTCTGATCACGGGCGAATATTCAGCGGAGTGCTCTTGACCATTAGAGGAAATCGGCGGCGCCAAGCTTCAGCATCCATATCTGCCCAGAAGAATGGCGAAGAGGTGAAAGAGCGTCAAGTTCTTTGCCAAGAGGTGATGTACAGATATAGACAGTTTAAGGACGCGTCTAAAAGTAAGGGTCCTCGCCACAAGCGAAGGAAAAGTCCCGGATCAGCTCCGAAAATCAGAAGAAAGATAGAGTAATAGCAGCAAGTGTGCGCGTTACGGATGCGGTCCGAAATGAGGAGGCCATAGGGAGATAAATAGTGGCCAGGCTCCAGAGCGATAGATATCAGAGATGCGCGTGTCGGTGAGCTGGCCTCGAGGCTTCATAGTGGAGTTTTCGTGTTGTAAGAGGAGAAACAACGATGACGTGCTTCAGATGGAAGAGTCGAATTTGTCCATTCTACCCCGCCTCGTGAACGGGCCACAGGGGCAAAGATATTCCACACAGGGACCGAGATAGATGATAGAGCAGGGTTCAACAGAGACGAGAATACATGACCCCTCAAATTTGTCCAGACAGACAGACCCACGGCCGAATTCCGTATGAAAGTAGTCCCATGGATGTAAAGTCAGCCTCGTTTCAATAGCGGGAAAGTGCGACGTTGCATTTATAGATGGTCTCGCCTTGATCTCGAATGTGCACGGGACTTGTGCGAGGTCTCGGAAGTGCTATCGACGTCAGAGCGCGGAACAATCGGTGAATTGCGCTACGAGTCTGGCTGACTTGCGATATGTTGTCGCGGTAGCGACGAGGATACAATGACAGATAGATACCAAGAAGTGCCAAGCATTGGGATCAATTGATAATTTGATGTCGAACCGAGATGCTTGTTCACAGCGCCGACCAGAGAGAGAGACACCTGAGTCGAAATGCATAGCCACACGGAGCGGAAGAAGGCGGAACGATGAAACCTTTACAATTTGCTGAATTGGTTGCAAAGCGTTGTACTCCTTTGTGTCATGAGTCTCAAGGAACGAAGGCAAGAGAATGCATACGACTCGCGATGGTAGTACAGTAGTGGATTGTCACAGGTATATGGCGGAGCGAGGCTAACGGGGAGGTCATAATAGGCGTCGTTAAGAGTGTGGTATGTACGGGTGATGTGATGTGAATGAGAAAGTGATGATGAAGGCGAAAATAATAAGAATACTGCTCGAACTGCAAACTCCTGAAACAACTAAAAGCCATCCAGACAACCACTGGACTCTTCTCGTTCTCGATCCCGAGCTTTACAAATGGCACGCCGTTTTGCGGCACATTTCTTCTTCGTCTGGGGGGAAGGGGGAAATGGGAGGTCGTCGGAGAAGGTAGGTTTTGACTTTTTCGGGGGCGAAGTACGGGGGAAATAATATGCCTCTGGGGGAGGACTTGCTATGCCATCGCTCTCGTCGCTGGAGCCCGAGAGGTCTGGGATAAGGTCTGGGACCGTCGCCAGGGCGCGAGGATGCAGGCCCTTGTACAGGCTCTGGCTATCGTCAAGCGTGTAGCAGCGCCCGCCGCGCTCTGGCAGGGCACAGGAATTGGGCGACACGACAATAGGCGAGCGGTCATAGGACTCGCGAGGATGGGCGTCAAAGGTACGGGTGAGGAGGGGCGACGAGGGGAAATGGACGGCACGGGGCGGCGGGTGCTGCGACGGCGAGCGCTTGAGAATGGGGCGGGGCGTAGAGAACATGGCGGCGGCGACGAGGACGAGCTCTGTGTTAGCAGGGAAAATTCATCATGGCGGGCAAGATGGTGATCGTTTATTAAAGGCGATGGTTGTTTGCCGTTGGTTCTGTTGTGGCCGTGACGGTCACCGTGTATAGTTGTGACGTGTTATTTTTAAAACTCCGCCTTCGAATCGGAACAATGCTGCGTTGCCGGCGTAAATCCCTCTGACAATTCAGTGCCACTGCTTCGTGCCAAGCCTCGCCTCTTCCCCAACGTGCGCTACGGAATAATAACTGTGTATTCAATGTCGCTAATTAAATAGACCACCTTGCTATCACCGAGTTCCAAGCCACTGATTGATGGCATATGTACGTTGTGGACAATGTGGCCTTGCGATTCTGGATGCACCCACAACAGTAAATATCACCTGTTCTTCTGTTATCTTCAGTCGGTCCGACTTTCCTCTACCCACCGCAGCGAAAGCATGCTTTGAAACGGGATCCGTACTACGTGGCGCCGTCCCAATCAGTACCTACCGTACTACCCGGCCATGCTTCACGGTATCCAAAATCAACCGTCCCGATCCCCGTTATTTCAAGTCGCCTTTCCCTTCAGACTTTCATTACGGTTCGCGTCTGGACCTGGGCCGGCTTCTCTTCTGAACCTGTTCTACATCCGGGAGCGTTATACTTAGCCTCCGCGTTCTTCTGGTGCCTTGTTCTCACCCTTCTCTGACTTATCGTAGCCGTTCACGCTACACCGGAGTTGCAACTTGATCCCAGCATGTCGTCTCCACCATTTCAACGTCTGTCTGTGTGGCCTTGTTTTTTCATTCCATCTCATACGACCGACCTGTCCACAGTTTCGGTTCCTGTTGCATCAAATCTTGCTGTACACTCTCTCCTTTGCTCTCGACCGGTGTACATAAGCCTTATTTTGGGCGCTTTGTCTTTCTGCGTGATCGGCGTGCACCATTGGGTGCGGTCTATTCAGTCAACAAAGTCCATCATCAATCCCTCTCCAGCGTACCGCGGTGCCACCCTTGTGTACCAATCATCCTGCCCTAGAGTCCGATACTCTACGGCTTTCGTCTCCATACGGTTTCCTCCATATGTTCTACGGTATCAAATGACGTAGCGCGCTCATGTGTCCACCGAGCACGGAATTCCCCGAATAGAGTATCTCCCCTCTAGCCTACGACTATATGGCGTCAGCTGGGACTCTGTGCACACTTGAAATTCCAGCTCTTATCGATTTTGGTCCCGTGGGCTCATCCTCTTCCTACGCTCGGAGCTCGCAAATCACGGTTCTCGGTGCTATCACGTCCTGCGCTTCTTCCTTGGCACGGTAGTAGGGAGGTGGGCCATGGAGACGCATGCGTTTAGGTTGGCATCGTACGACCGGGGTGAGGGAGGGGTAACGAGGTTCACCGGGATCTGGACGCCCATGGTGAGAGCTATTGGAGGCGTGGCACAGGGACGCGACGTATGACGAAGACGTATCTCCTTTCGAGACAATCAACAGTGCCAGCGAGATCACCGACCCCCCGAGATCGTCCCTATGTCTAATTCTCTCACCTACGTACCATGAAAACGTGAAAATCGTGGGGAAACTTCAAGACACGATATGTCGAACGTGCTGCAGTTACGTTCCGTCTGTGAAAATCCTTTCCAGGGTGAACTCGAGGCCGCGGTGGGATTGCTTGCATGCCCAGCTATTTCTGGGATACCTGCACAGGTCAAAGGAGGTATAATGAGTCTTCTGCCGGGAGAAGTACTCGAGCACTGCCTAGCGGTAACTAGTCTTAGCACAGACCGACGACCGGAGTTTCAATACGAGTTTTGCCGGAAAAGGCAATGACCTTCCACTCCGTTGTTCACCGACCTCACGCATTGGGACTGACAGTGATTGAGTAGACTGATCTTCTCACGTGCTTCACATCATGGCAATACCCGAACACGAGCCTCTTCGTCTTCTCACTGTGACTATGAGGAGGACCCGTTTAGCATGCTCCGTCGACGCACGAACCAAGACCATCTTTTTGATTGGCACGACAGTACCCTGTGGTGAAGCTCCTGGCAGGAGTGCTCCCGTGTTCATCCGAGGTCATCGTGAGCTTGCACTCCGTCGATGAAGGAACCATGGTGATCTTCCTGCGGCTGACAGACGATGTGAAAGCACCTCTCTCCACTTGACGCTCTGCGGCCTAGATCTTCGTCTGACGTTCTTGTCGACTCCCTTCATAGCGGTCGTCGAACCCCAGCGAAACTTTCCCATCCGTTATATTCATAATGAACCCGGCCTCCTTGTCTGATCCGATCTAACGTGGTGTGGTGTCTGTGAAAGGGCTTGATAGAACGTTTTCTCTTCCATTATCGAACTTTTTCACTCGAACATCACCTTGGCGCTCCACACCCACAAGTTGTCATTGAATGATTTTGATTTGCTCGTGCTCAACGGGCCCAAATTGCCATACTGTTCTACGCGCGATTAAAGATGTGTGTCAGCCTTGAGTTGCCTATATCCATACCCACCCTTAGCGATCTCACAGTCGACGCTTTTTCACCACTCTGCGGCAACAGTGCCGATTTCCCCCAGATGGTCAAGTACGCTATGGTCGGATAAAGGAGAGAGGAAAGGAGACTTTTGAAGTCTTCAGTGTGACTTGAACCAAGTTATCTTGATAGCAGATATTGCAGCACAGACACGGGAGTACAGTCTGGTATACATTCTGGTGGTTTGTCCAAAGACGGGGACCTGAGAACGGTCCATGGTTTGGGAACTCGAAGGTGAACACCTACTCGAGGCCAATTTTGGAAGGGTGGGAGTGTTCGAGTTGAATACTACTAAGTCCGAGTCCGAAATTCCAACGCGAAACAAGTCTACGTTTGAGGAAGCAGACTGCACGGAGCAAGGGCCGAATCCATCTGTACCAGATGCTGAAGGGAGTGAGTGGGTGGGTGACAAAGAGTAAAGACAGGCGGCGGAAGCAGATGGTGGAGAGGACGACTTGAACGAGGCGTCAGATTCCTCGTGTTTACGCATGTAAGCAACTATCCCAAAGGTGTCGTCATCCGCCTGTTTATCTTATCCCAAGATAAGTCCCTGCTCGTATACCTCACCATGGGCTTATCGCGGATTTTGCAGATTCGAGAAACCGCACTTCCTTGGCTCTTATCATACGAGCCTCGGCACTATCTTCTTGGCGATCCGAGGTCAACAGCTCTTTCGCCACTGAGTCTATTCTCCAAGGCTTGGGATTTGCTTGGGATCAGGACAACGTCCTGGCGGTGACGTGCCTGCACACTCTCTAACTCCTCGAACCATCATTCCTTCCTTGGAATATTCCACCATGATTTTGATATGCCTTTTCTTTCATTCACTTGCGGCATTGAATCACTGTTCTCGCCTTAATTTGCTGGAGATTGAACGAGAGATGACGAAGCGCCTTTCGTAACCTTCGATACCTTGGCGTAGTCTTTTATGTGCTGCCGGGCCGGCGTTCAAGCTGTAGATGTCGCGGTGTTTCAAATGCTATTTACTCGCCCTTGAATGAGAGGCTCGGAGATGAGAAACCTTATCACTCCTCTTCACAGTCATTTACCTCCCAAGCTTCCGGGTCAAGTAATACTTTCAAGCAGAGACAAGCCCCCGTGATATTGCATGCAGTCTGCACCACGACGTCTAAAATTACTGGTGCTTCTCACTCCCACGAAGCAGCTATTTCCGGTCAGGCAAGAAATGGGTGGATAAACATATAACATCTACTAGATCAGGCTCCACAGCACGAGTCGGGATTCCCTTTAATGGTAAAGCCGACGGATTTTGCTGTGGCTCAAAAGCGCGTGTCAAATTTTCACTCTATTCCAATCATTTTCCTTGTAACTTGACCGCCATGAGTTAGTCACCTGCCAGGAGTGTCTTCCTTTGACCTTGACAGGCTCCGGCGTCTTTCGTGGGTGCTCAAGAAGTAAGCTCGTGCTCCTTATGTATTTGGACGCACCCCTGATAGCCGCCATTAGCATTAATACTCGTGCGTTCGAGTGGGATAACACATCATAAATTGGTAGGCTATCCCATTGACCCCGACGTTGCCATCTCTCAGTCAAAATACATGAAACAATCTACACTAATGCAATGCTTATCTGCGCTGAATCTCAGGCTTAGTATAGACCCTTGCTCCCACCAGACTGGGAATCCACGAACCCTAAGTACTCTTCTTTCTACCACGACTCGCTTTCTCTGATATACCGGTTAGGGCTTTCGTGGGATACTGGCGAGTCGTTCAGGTATATAGCGTCCGCGTGCCTTTTGGTGAGATTTATCTGCTTGGTGCTCAATCTCAGCCAATACAAACTGACTCTGGCATCAAGAATTCTGGTTCTGAAGAAAATCGGAATGCGCTCATGCTCGAATCCGCTAGTTAGTCTGGTGGTGGGAGTTGTCTCTGTTCGGGCTCTTCACTGACTTGTATGTTGGAAATCCTGCCCGTTTATGATCTTAGTGGGCAGCTAGACTGAGGAGCTCTTTACGTGGATGTGGGCCGAGCTCTTATACACTCTAACTATTATCGTCTTCACCCGCCAGGTCACCCACGCCGCTTTGTTTACCAATTTCTGGGGCATTTCTGTTGACTGTGGTCCAAATCTGTACGATTGGACTCGTGTCGGGATACTGAGTCCTGCCAGTCCCACCTGGTGCCATCGAAACGGGACGAGTCGTACTGGAAGCTACTTAGTGCCACTAGCGATACTATTATCTTCTCGTCCCTAAGCCCGACACTTCTACCACTAAGGCGCAAGTTCCACCTACAGACTGCGGCCCTTCAGCGCTAAGTCAGTGAGTGTCACTATCACCAATAATGTGCAGGGAGCAGTCTCTCCCTCGGATGCATGATATTTACTGAAAATTGTTTATTTCATGATACACCTACTATCTCCGTAGATACTACCAATCAAGCTAGTCTGGTCCATGCTCGCCCGAGTACTTCTGCGGATGTTCGTTTTCGGCATCTGTATACCGTTGGCGGGACGACTCGGGTTCATTTTTGAACAATGATGCCATCCACGGATGACACCACCACATCAGTCCGTCCTTCTGAGTCCAGCTACTCGAACCAGCTCGAACCCCAGGTCGTAAACATTGTCCATGGTCAAGTTATCGAATACGTTTCACAATTTTCATGAAGTCTGCCACTCAATGCTGGCATTCCTCGCTACCACCACCACCACATCTGCCTTGACTTTCTGAAAACTTATGTCTTGCATCTTCAAATCCTGCTGTAATAGTCAATCCAACAGGCAGAAAGGGCACTAATAATGGTACTGGCACATAGGTACTACCTCACCAGCTCTTCAGTTAAATGACGCTCTATTTGGTGCCATCAGACGATCAACTTGAAATTCCCCTCCGGATGGACGAGATTGAGGGACTCCCTGTAAAGGAATGTCTTGGTTGTCTCAAGATTGAGTGCGGCTACTGTATCAAGCCTGTAGATTATTGCTACCAGCGTTACATACATACATACTAATTCTCAAGAGAAAGGAAGAAGAAGCTGAACAATCGCAATGACAAGTTTGGCTTCCTCAAGATGTTCCAGTGGACATTCTTCAGTGTTGAATCATTAAGATACTACAGGTAGACCTGAGACAACACTAACTAGGCATGAAGGGGAGCTAAGGACGAGCGTGGAAGGACTGGAAAGAATCAGGAACAGTGTTTGGAACAGACGGCAGTGTCGCCCGTGGTTGGTGGCATGACTCTGTTATTGTTAAAAATCAACCGGAGTCGTCCCGCCGACGGTAATCTGTACTGAATCTGGGGTGCGTCGGGAGTGGGACAAGACTACGCGAGGGCGCGACTGAAGGGTTTAGGGTTGCCAGGCATATTAATAAATGATCAATCAGTCGTACTGGACTTGGAGTCGAACTGACGAACCCAATCCTACAAGAAACTCCAATTCCACTCATACTCCTTTGGTATATACTCCTTTCTGTGACCGGTCGTTTCGTTTCACCTATTTCTCGTGTCGTTTTGACTCAGCGCGATACCTTCACCTCGGAGCATATGATACTCTCCCTTCTTGTTGTTCTCGCGCTTGGTGTGATGAAAAGATTCGAAACACTGTCTTGTCCCGCTAAGTAACATAAAGCCCGGCCAGGGACACTTAGGATATTGATGATGGATCCCTAGGCGCGTCTCGGTGCCTGTAGATCATACGCGGCGGCCCACCCCTCACGCTCCAGACTGGAATTTGGATGGTGGGGTCCGGCGCTGTAAGCTTGGGTGATGATGTACGAGGATGATATCAATCTCATTCAAGTTGATAGACTAGAGTCTAGCGTGGTCCCGTCTGCCGCATGTGTAAGGTACGCATGGAGATCAAGCTAATTAATAAGATTATCTCGGATAGCTATTGTTGTCCCTGTTCGCAAAGGCTATGTAAGTATAATCGTGGTTCCGTTCATCTACCATACTTTTAAAAGGTCTTAACATGGCGACGGGGTGGCGTCGACGTTCTTCTGCCAACAGATCGTGTCATTTTTGGGTGGCGAGGCTCTTCTGGCAGTATAGGACTTGGTGATGCAGTGCCAGATCAAGTTTAGCTGTGCCGCTGTTCGCTGCCGCATGGTGTGAGGCTCTTGCCGACGTCACAACCGCGTGCAGTCGCTCTCAGTGTCCCGAAGGCCTTGATAAGGAGTTATTGTTAAGGATATTGTTAAGGGGTGAATGAAAATATTAGTCTTACTAACCTCATATAAACTGGATTGATTGGCCATCTCCGCTGATACAGCTCAGGTAAATAGAAGTGACCTATTCCTACTGACCTCAATGGCTCGAACTGTAAGAAGTAGTGACGGTGGTGGCAGCATTATCTTCGTGGTGCATGAGCCCGAACACTGCATTCTGACTGTCTCCCGGCGAAAATCGGACCGGTGTGGGAATATAATGACATCATTGTTTCATCGCCAGGGTCAGCCTAGCGACCGGTCAAATTGCCCTTCATCGTCATGGACGATTACCGCGACGATTCTGTATAGGATTCGCGACCGAGCAGCCGCAGCACTATTGGTATACAAACATCGTCTTGGACGACGAGGAGAGTCGTCTTTTTGCCAAATAATCACCGCCGAGTGATGTGATCATCGCCGCCTCGGTAATCGTGACTTTGACACTGACTACCATGTCGTTACCCCAGAATACCCTCGACCATTCGTTCAATTTGCCAAAGCGACTCAGGCCGCCCAATCTTACCTTTACCAATGAAAGAAAACCGGTTTCCTCGATACAGATCCAGGCTGACCTCTCCGACGACGAGGACGACATTCTCAAACTCGACTCGAGCGATTCTTCCCCTTCAACTTCTCCCATGGCACCCTTGCTCAATTTCTCTTCATCAGACGAAGACGCCGCTTCCGATGATATCAACCAGGGATTTGCGGCCCTCGAGCAGCTGCGAAAGAGTGTACAGAAGAATCTCCGTCTGCGGCCTATTCGTTCGCATGCTTCTCTCAACAGCGCCAAGATGCGTTCTTCATTCGGATCCTTCTCGCCTCAGCCTGTACGGGAAGAGGTCGCCAGCCCAGCATCGAGTACGGCATCGTCGTACTTTACACCAACATCAGATGCTCGGGACTCACCAATAAGTGCTCGCTGGGTCGGCTCGAGTGCCTCTGACTCGTCGTCTCTACCTCGGTCGCCATCTCCGCAACAGCGTCCGAGTCGATCTGTCGACCCTGGCTGTCTATACGAGCGGCTGACAGCCCCAACCCGGCCCCTTCTTGTCGACACCCGGCCGCCCGCCGTACACCTGTCTTTCCATATCAAGCATAGTATCAACGTTGCGATTCCGTCGCTCATTCTGAAACGATGCCGCAAACCTGGTGGAGGGTTCCAGTCCCTGGATTCGTTACGCCAGTTTATAACCACGGAGGAGGGCAAGGAGGCCTGGGATGAGCTTATGCGGCCGGGAGGGTCCTGGGACGGAGACGTGGTCGTGTACGACGACGAGATGGACGAGAAAGATAGAGAGAATATGGCCATCACAGCTTGGGCACTGCTTTCTGTGATACAGCCACTGCTCAGCTACGGTAACGTTGATTATCTCATTGGCGGTATCTCATCCGCAGGCCACCACCCAGATCTTGAAACGCTTATCGTCTCAGGTGGCGGCTTGGACTTCGGGGACGAACCGGCTAATACAGGGTCGAAGGGTGGAGGTTTGTTTCAGCTTGTTACAAACAAACCTTTTCGCACAAAGTCTTCGCTCGAAATTGAGCAAAATTCTTCTATGCCATCGACTGTCACAGCTCCACCACGTTCTCCTCTACCTCTCATGCCCATGGCATCAAATTACAAGACATCCAACGTGAACGTCATGGATGCCTCTCCTTCACCGCCGCCTTCACAAGCTGCTTTTCGACGGCCACCTCCCCCTCGACGGCCCAGTGTGCCCAACCTTCGTCGTATTGACACAAAATCTGCTGAAAGGCTCAATTTGACTTTGCCGAAGCTTCATGTACGCACAGTACCGATAAAGTCTGCCACCCTCTCCGTCCCACCCTCTCTTTATCCTCCCTCACCCTCACATCTAAACCTTGCTCACTCCAACCATAATACTCCACCTGCCTCAGCCCACTGGGTGACGTCTCCCGCATCGCCTTTGTCGTCAGCTGAAATTTTCTCGGCTTATTTCACTCCACCACACACGCCAGGCACACCAAAAGGGTTCTATATGCCCCCGTCACCACACACAGCACGCCCGGAGGACCAGCCACCCACTACCGAAGAACCGTTCCCGCCATTCACCGTCTCGACAATATTACCCAATTTTTTGTACTTGGGACCGGAGCTGACTTCGTCAGAGCATGTAAAGGAGCTGAGGGACCTCGGAGTACGGAGAATTCTGAATATCGCAGCAGAGTGCGATGCAGACGATCACGGGCTACGTTTGAAGAACGAGTTTGACAGATATTTCAAAATCCCGATGAGAGATACCGTTGAAGAGGAGAATATTGCCCAGGGTGTTAGGGAGGTTTGTGAAATTTTGGGTGAGTGCCGTACGCTTTTCTGATCGACGTGTCGGTGGTGTTAATGAGGTGGCGATAGATGACGCCAGACTTCACTCGTCGCCAACGTACGTGCACTGCAAAGCTGGCAAGTCTCGGTCAGTGACTGCCGTCATGGCGTACCTCATACATGCAAACCACTGGACACTATCACGAGCGTATTCATTTGTGCTCGAGAGGCGGAAAGGGATCTCTCCCAATATTGGATTCGTCTCTGAATTGATGTCGTTTGAGGAAGAAGAGCTGGGAGGCAAATCGGTGGGCGTGCAGCCGCCTTCGACCAATGGAGACGGGATGGATGTGGACGGGGGTGGCGGGGGCGGACACATGAATTACGCGGTGGCTGCTGGGAACCGACGGGGCGGCCATGTTAGGGAGAGTTTGCCGCCTGCGTTGCTGGGTGGTGAGCCCCAGCCATTGAGTGCAGGAGGGATGGAGATGCGGGTAATGGGTGATTCCGGGCAGGAGGTGGAGATCAAGGACGCGACGGGCCGGTATCGACATGCGAGACGAGCACCAGTGGACGAGACCACGCTTCAGCCAATGCGGAGGGTCAGCAAAGCAGGCTTGGAAAGTTCAGTCAGCGTTTCATAGCGCCATGTTTGTGATTTATCACTAGTTATTTATTGTGGTACCGTTTTTCTTGCTTTCTTGGGTTGTTTTATTATGGATTTTCTTTCTTTATCATGAGGTCAGGCTTGGGACTACAGTTTTTCCTTGCTTTTGCTTTCGTGTTTGTATCCAGAATTACTTAGTTGTATACACCCAATTGTGGAATTTGAGCTTGAGTCCCCGTAATGATGTCATCTTGATGAAAAGCAATCTGGCTCTCTTCTACCATCATGACTGACCTCTGCCTTGCGTGTTCTTCTTCCTTACCACCTCAGAAGCTCTCAGAATCCAAATTGTTTCTTACAGAATGCTGCCAACGGCCCATCTGTCCGAATTGTATCGCCTTGAATCCTCGGCTGAGCAGGTACAATCCTTGCCTTGCTTGTCTCGGCGGTGTCGGCGTCGTCGGTGCACGTATGGGGCGCAACAAACTTAATCTTGCACCAACAAACTTGGATGGGGCTGTCCGAGACGAGGATATGTTTGTCGTTGGTGACGACGACGACGACGACGATGAAACGGCACCGCCACGTTATACCGAATCTCCGTCGGTGACCAGCACGATATCCGAAAGCAAGATTGATAAGCTTTCCTCTATTGATGAGATATCGTCCGCCTCGGGTCCTCCGAAATATTACATCAAGCGTACAGACACCCTTCAAGGAATAGCTCTGCGTTTTGGTGCCGATGTACGCCTCTTTCCAATCGGCTTTCTATACACTCTGAATACTGGCAGGGCCGCGAACTCTGCCGGCTGAACAACCTCCCACCCAGCACGCTCTCAATAACACCCCACATCTTACACACCCGCGAATTTCTCCTCCTCCCTCCCTCTTCCCACCCAAAGCTCAGAGCGTCCGATTCTGAGCCTACGGGTCGCCGCGAAGCAGAACGCGCTGAAAAACGCCTGCAGGTACTAACGAAAGAAGTCGACTGGAGGGTGGCGAAGACTTATGTTGCTCTCGCAGATGACATAGACTTGGATACTAAATCGAAGCAGCTTACTGTGGAAGCGCGCGCCATTTCGCAGTACCTTGATGATGAAGAGTGGGAGAGTGGGGAGGGTGGCCCGGTTGCTATACAGAGGTTTCCCTACTCGGATTTTAGGCCAAAGTCTCAATCTAAACGGAACTGGTGGTGATGCGACATATATTTGTTAAGCGTACTTCTCAATAGCATGTAGCCTACCTATACAGAATGGACGACTCAAGGATCGAATGAGATTTTAACTACTAGAGTTCATCATGTGCCGGATTAGCAATGCTTTGCCTCAACGCACAAGATTACTGGCGCGCACCTATGGACACCACAATTGCTTTCCGACCTGCTTGCAACCAACGACCGGAATATCGACTTATTGCCAAGTCAGACACACATGGGGGACACAGTGATTGTTCGCTCACCTGGGGTCCTGGCTGGGGATTCAGCCTGAGGCAGGCTTCTGCAGTCTACGCACACCATAGCTGCGGCAGCCAATAAAATCGAGAAAAGGTGGCTAAGTTTGAAGTTCATGGTTGATTGATGCAGCTTGAGTGAATCCAGGAAGGCTTTTATATTCTAGTCAGCTCGGACTACGACCAAAGGAGTAGAATGCAGGCAGGTCAGGCAGGATCGTCGCGCTCGTTTTTGAGTAAACCAACTCCTTATTTGACGAGGTGATCTGGTGAATGCGAGAACCGGAGGTGGATCCCTTTCAGACTCTGGAGAGAGAATTCTTGGACCATGAGGTTACTACTTGATGCCTCGGAACGACAAATTTGCCGCGGGATTTATAGACGATATCAACAGACGCACAGTTGTGCTTATCTGTAAACAGGGGGCATTATAGGAACCACACTTAGGGAGAATTGGAGGGAACACGAGCAGCAGTTCTAGCAAGCGCGCGCGTCTAGTACATTTTTCAGTCCAATCTAGTGAACCGAACCTGAAAGTGTAAAGATATACGGTATGTCTAACAAGTGAAATACCGAACGAGGAGCCGCGCGTCAATAACAATTACGCACTCACCAATCCCATCTCACAAGGTGCCATAAGCAACCTTACCATCTATCACCGTGGCGGTCACTTTAGCTTCCGATATCTCTCCAACCGGGACTGTCATAATATCCCGATCCAGGACCACGAAATCCGCCTTCTTCCCGGGCATCAGCGAGCCCAAGTCCGTTTCAGAGAAAGATGCATACGCCGCGTCCAGCGTCATGCCTTTCAAAGCTTGAGTACGCGTCAGTTTTTGTTCGGGGTACCTTGAACAGCATCGTGAGCTGAGAGTGGAACAGAGAGCTCAGCATACCATCCATCGGGACCGTGAGGGGACGTCCCGTCCACAGAGAGTCGGGATACGGCGGCGTAGAAACCTAACAATGGATTGACGCTTTCTACGGGGAAGTCGGACCCAAGAGGAAGGACATTCCCGGGAGAAGCTCTGTAGTACCCGTGCGTCAGGATAGGCGAAGTAAAGGCAAACCGAAACTGACCTGAGCAGAGATTGATACGCATATGCACCCTTCATCCTGTCAGGTCCCTACAACATAATGTTCAGATAATGGAAACAAACGATAGGGATATATATACCAAGCGTTTTTCTGCATACCACATATCGCTTGTTCTATGGTCCCCATTTTATTTGAGGGATGCACTTGGACAAAAAGAATGGAGCTCACGCATGGGTTGGCTGGACGCTAGGGATGACTAGGAAATCCGTCATTCAAACGCGATTATGTATGTGACAGAGCTCAGGCACGTACCACCTAGTCTGCCGACTCTTTCAATATCTTCGAGCGTCAGAATTTGCGAGTGTTCGATTCGGGGCCTCCATTTTGTTACATCAACCTCTTGGGACCCATTGCGCCCCAAAATGACATCTTCCAAGACGTTTAATACAACGTCGTTGGCCCTGTCGCCGATACAGTGAATATTCTTCAGATGCGATGAGCAAAGAGAGATTTAAAAAAAGTTAAAAGTACGAACCACTTGCCAGTCGTCTCGATGGAATTGATGAACAAGCTTCGATAGCGCGTTTTGTTGTATCCGCATGATACCGCTGGTTTCTGGTTTGTCGGAATAGGGCGCTAGAAGGGCAGCACCCCAAGAACCCAAAGCACCTTCATAGCACGATAAATGGCTTGCTACCACTGGAATGTTGAGGTCGTACCATCAGTAAAGAGCTTCACGCTCCTCAAATTCAGTCTACCATCTTTCCCATAATTTATCAGTCTAAGAAGCTGAGTGCCCCAGTATTCATCCGAAGACACACTTCCCATAAGATATAGCCGAATCTAATGAAACGTAAAATACTTTCGGCTTCTTAAGTGATACCTCACTTACCGGAAGCATTCCCGTTTCGGCTTGCCTCAAATTTATGTCAGAAACGCCACCTCGAACGAGGCAGGGACTTACCTCATCAGGAATTCGATAACCTCAGGCTCAGTGGCTGCGTCATGAACGGATGTTAAACCGTACTGCAGCGCCATCTTCATGGTGATTCCGAAGAAATTGGACAACTCAGCTTCAGAGTATTTGGGATGCGGGACGATTGACATTGCGTTGTCCAAAAACACGCCTAAGCCGAGTCAGAATGGGGCGGAAGCCTGTTGCAGGTGCGTACCAGTAGGCCGTCCTTCGGAATCGCGAACGATGACTCCACCTTCTACCTCTGACGGCATACTGTCACCGATAAGCTCGAGGACGCGAATGGAAACCCATGTGGCATGAACATCGACTCTATACAAGGCAATAGGTCTGCCCGAGAGAAGTGGGTCTTGGGATAGATCTTCCTGTACGTATCAAGTTTCAGAATGGTCATTTGGATGAAAAAAAAGTTCATACCGCAGTGGGGAATTCCCCACCAGGCCATTTCGTTTGATCCCATCCCATTCCTTGGATCCAACGTGTTGGATCACGTTCTACATCAGGATGAGACAGAATATAGGTCCTGATAAGATTGATGACATCTATTATTTTGATAAATAAATCCTGTCAACAACACCCTGACAATATCTGCTCACCGGACACAGACTTGGCTTTCTCCAACTCTAACTGCATTTTGAAGCCATTCGGGATGACATGCGCATGCGAATCTGGCCAAGTAGCTCGCGTTCGGTGTAGTCTTTTACTGCATAAAGTACACAGTACCTGCAAGCCCCGGAACAACGACATAAGTTGGTGGTATAGTAATGACTTCAGGAGACCGTTCAAGAAACTCGGAGACCCAAGCTGGGATATAAGGCGCCAAAGTAAGTGATATCAACGAATTTTTATTCGCCAGGTCAGCTAAATAGGTATTATTTAACACGATACTGGATAACCTTTCAAACACTCACAGAAGTCTCCGGTCCCTGTTATCTGTGAACCGACGATAGATAGGCATTCCACCCTTGGGTGGGCCTCGTCGATTGTATATATGTTTCTAGTAGGCGAACAGACGACCAAGAGGTGAGTATATGGGTAATTCCAAGCAACGAAAGCGACGCCAAGAATACCAAACAACCACGACTTTGTGTTTGCGTCCGCCATGGCGGTTCCGATCAAAAGTCGTCATCCACACGTGACCTCGCGGAATTCGAGACTTCCTGTCGATCCCTGATCTTGACGAGTGACCCCCATGGAGCCCCCAGTTCCAGACCCTATATCCCTCCAGAGCGCCCACAAAAAGGCCCTTCACGGTAAAAAATCGATAGCAAAGTATACAAAGGTTTTCGATTCACCAGCATATGATGCGTGCGTACTGCCATTTTACTTGAAGTATCTGATTAAGGCTCAAATCCAGAAATTCAGGTCTGAAGAAGACAACGATCCGTTGACAGATGACGGTGCTTCAGCTGTATCTGTACCAGCGCCCTCTCGTTTTCCAAATATTTCTGCAAAGTTGAACAGCACTACCAAGGGGTCAGTTGCTCGTGCCAAGCACCATTTGGCCTCCAGCTTCCTGTCTGATTCGGACGGCGTCGACTCCCCAACCTATGACGGAGACATAGAATCCAGTACAACAGCGGGCCCAGATGTCGTTTCCTCGTCCAAGATATCCCATCACCATCACGCCTCGTCCACTTCTACTCTGAACACTCCAGTTACCCCTGCTTTTTCACCAGCTGCGGTTCATACTGGAGCCATAGATCCAGCATTAGTGCCACGGACGCATAGGGCTGAGATCGCTGTTCCAGTCTTCATAACCAGCCCCTCCATACCGCAAGTCCCAGAAGAACCCACAGTACCTGCAGCATCCCAGGAAGCCTTCAACCCAGCGGCGTTGACCAAGGAAGACATCCAGGCCTTCGTTCGAAAGGCAATCGATGGTGAGACATGGCGAAACTACAAAATTAGGAAACCTCCCGTCGATAGACCTGTCCGTGTTTATGCAGATGGTCTGTCAATTTCCCTACATGATATCTCTTCCTGACAGCGTGAACACAGGTGTCTACGATCTTTTTCACTTTGGGTGCGTCTAAATTGTCCGGTCTTGCAGCACTGTTGATACCAAGGAAGGGTGTCATCAGCCATGCGCTCCAACTCCGCCAGGCTAAACTAGCTTTCCCATCCGTCCATCTACTCGTAGGCGTTTGCTCTGACGAACTCGTCAAAGCTCACAAAGCTCGAAGCATCATGGTACATGCTGAACGGTGAGAATGACACGTTTGATCAGTTTGTATTTCCCTCAAACGTGCGTGGGCTGTAGTCTAGAAGCAGCAAGACACTGTCGATGGGTAGATGAAGTCGTGCCCGAAGCACCTTGGATCATCGATCAAGAGTTTTTGGATAAGTATCAAATTGATTACGTCGCCCACGATGAAGATCCATACGTCGCTGAAGGACACGAAGACGTATATTCATATGTGAAGAGCCAGGGTGGGTCTCACGGCTGCTTAATATGCTTTTGATTGACACCATGGCTATAGGCAAATTTATTCCTACCCGAAGGACTCCCGGAGTGTCAACCTCTGAACTTTTGGAGCGAATCGTCTCGGGATACCGAAGACGAGACTTTGATGCGAAACTGGTGAAAATGGGGCACGCCGAATTATGCGCAGAAGGTAGTGATTACGATGAGATGAGCAGTAAAAGTGCTAGTCGATCCATGAGCCCAACTTAGAGGTGCTTTGCAGTGGCATGTAGGTTATTCGATTGTCTCTCGTGTTCGAGCAATACTATACATCTGTCTAGATAGGTCTGAAAAATACAGGCTGACAGCCTTCCCTTTATGAGTCGTTAACTTCAAGAGAAATGCAAAGCCCATTCATCGTTCATTTATATAGTAATAAAAATTTTGCGCCTTAGAGTTTCGGTCAACCGTCAACTCCAAGTCTCGATTCTTCAATGTTCATATTTGTTGATGGCCAACTGCGATGTGTTCGTCATTCTAACACTCTAGAGCCTAGAATGAAGTCTGGCTTGGCGGCAATCTTTCTCATAAATTCATGCTCTGGGTCTCATGGTGGAGTAAAGTGATGATGACACCTCGAGCTTGGCATGTTCTCGTGACAAAAGAAGACGTTCGACGCGATGAAAATTATTGACCAACGTCAGTGAGATGACGTTGGATATCTCTGACACGATCCCCCTTCGTTCGTGATGAAGAGGGTAGAAGACGACACTGTATGATTGTATGATCAGAAGCCAGACTTAGTACCATCTCTGGCGCGGCGGTGTCGACCTTTGTCGCTAGGAATATCTTTGACTTCATTTTCGGTGGTTCAGGCCCGATCGCTTCACGTAGGCAACACGCAGGGATATTCATTACCAACTGCATCGTAGGCGGATTTGCGGTGGGAATGATGATTGAGCAATCTCGTTCACACTCTCTGATAAGCTTAGATATGACCATTCTAGTGTATAATTCTGAGATTGCACCCCCTCGATGGGTATGTAATAAATGTTTCTGTATATGAACGTCGTAGGAGATATCGTGTTAGTGATTCATCTTGACCTCGACACTCATGTGCTTCCTGATTGTCGTATCGAAAGTAAAGACACTCGAGGAGATTAGTTTGCTCTTTCGCGAGTAAACCATTCGACTCGGTGATGTAGGGGAAGGCAGAGATGTGAAGATTATCCAGGAGGACCCACCAGGCGTGCAATAAGATATGATTACCATGATTGTGATCTTGAAAAATGGTTCAAGTACGACAAGTGTCAGTTAAGGCTTAAAGAGCGCAAGAAATCTCGCTCAATCTCTGGCACCACCTCTGTGATCTCCCCATCTCTCGGAACAACTTCCCACTGCGTAGGTGGATTGCCGATAAACAGACATATGTCCTCAGGTAAGTGCGCGCCATGCTCCACATTGAAATGTTCTCGGACTAGTTTTTCTTCTATGAGAACCAGTAAGAAGATGTCGCATAGAGACGATGCATAGGCATCTCACCATCGGTCATAGCTTCCAGCTGAGCATTCATCCCTCGCACAATATTTTCGGCTGCCTCCGAGTACACTCTCCGTCGTTCGATTTCAAGGATGAGCTTTCCGAACGCCGTACGATATAGTACAAATCGTTCATGAAGATTTTCGATAGTGAAAAGCTGCTGATGGAGCTCCGACAATTTCTCTTCACATTCGGTCTCGATAGAGTCCTGCGTTTCGAGCATTTCTGTCATGATATCTCCCAACTCATCAAGATCATCTAGAATATCATGAAGGCTATCGAGCTGGACCTGCGAAGAAGATTTGAAGCTAACAAAAGTACCACTGAAGACGGCGTTAATGAGTAAGTGGGCATCAGAAATACGAGCTTACTGGACAGTCTTGACAGAAGCTATATAATGCTCTAGATCAGCCATGATAGCAGGCAGTTCTTCCGTGTCACGGTTCATCTCTATAGAATATGTTAACAGAAGCACTATGCTGTCGCAGCAACACACCTTGCAGGTCCCCATCATTGAACGCCTCTCCAGCCTCACTGTCCCTCAAGGCCCTCGCCATTTGATCGTAATGTCCTGTAAGACTCACCAAAAGCGTGGCCATGGCATGGATAGTTTCATCCTGCGAATTTAGGTGACTCTCAATTGCAGTCGGAGGAACCTCATCAGGTAGCGAGTTTCGTATACTCTCTATTGTACTTCTTAGCACCTCAGGAAATTCATCAGTCTTTCCGAGGACATCCTAGTCGCAATGAGATGGGGGTAGCGCAGAATGTGAGTGGTACATACATCTAACACGTTTCGTTCATTCTCCAGTGTATCCATGATTTCATCAATAGCTCTGTCGTCCACGAAATCACGCAGTGTCTTCCACGAGCTCCTATCTACCGGCAGCTTATTGGGAATCCTGACGGTAGCAGATGGACTACGCTGTGGCGATGGAGGCTTCTCCTCCTCATCTGAATGCTGGCTACCGAATATTGATGACCCTCTGGACGTCTGGTAAAGTTCTGGCGGTACACGCTGAGATCCCAAGGATTCGAGAACATTGTCAAGAGCATTAGAGCGCTTGATGCGTGATTGGTCCCATTCCTAGCACAAAGTTCAGTGTCTGACTAAGGGAAGACACGACTGATCACACCTGCACTTCCTTGCTCAGCCTTAACCGTCTGTCCTCTATACTCTTCGCTACGCTCGCTGCCAGCTAGATAGATTCCACAGCCGTTAAGCCACAATTCCACTGCAATATGAGTCGACAGTAACACCTTGAGTTGCTCTACCACGGCGTCAGTTATCCATTTAATTTTGGCATCCAGAGCGAAGATGTCCACGGCACACTGCGCTGTAGCATTTGAGAGATCATTTGCACCATGACACAGCTGTTCGCCGTGCTGCAAAGCCTTTTTAGATTGTAGAACAAGGGAAACCAAGTGCGGCTGTTCGACGGTGGCCATGGTCCGGACCAAGCGTGGGCGGCATTCGCCGACACCGTACAAATTCGTTTCGTGACTCGGATTAGTACATCAACATACGCGACGCGCAGTACCACTCTGCCCTAGTGCCTCTTTTCACTTTCGTCTTTAAGATCTTCATTAAAAAACCCTATTGTTGCTCAAGGTATTGTTGGTTTGGCAAACGATTTTGTTTGTATTGGTACACACCATAGCTGCGACCCAATACTACGCCGACGCGAAGTTTTGTTGTTCTTTCCCTGTTGAAACACCTCCCGAGATTCCCAAAGTAATGGCAGATCGTCCTTCAGCAGGTCTGCTGGAATAAATACAATATGTCCACTGTGTCGGGACCGTAATTTCCCCTCGGTGAATTCCCCAGCTAGTGAGTTGGGGTAAGTATATGTCAGAACCCCTTAGCATATGGATTTTCGGACTCACCCGAGCCTCCAGGTCCCTTGAGGTGCATTGGCGATTCTTTAGCCTTCTGATGGACGTGATTTTGATATACGTCAATGTCACCCAACTTGCGTTCTAGTACCTGTTCGTTAAAGGTTAGGCTTTAGCTCTTCTTTATGAGGACATGTCTACATAGCATTCTGAAAACCTACAAGAAACTCTAAGTAGGAAATTTAAATAAATAATGCATGACGAGGGACGCCCCTCTATAGTGGATAGCCGATGTCGGTAGGTATCTGAACAAAACTGCTACAGTAACAAAATAGAGAAACATTACGATACAACACATAAAGCAATACAATAAATAGTACAAACAGATCTAGTCGGAGCCGCCACCTGCGAGCACCAATATTATCCTGCACGCAACGTCCATGAAAACATAAGGAGAGACGACGACGTCATCTTCCATCACCGACTTGTTTCCAGCTGCCGCTGTAACAGGCTCCATGTCAAACTTTCCTGCACCAGGCCGCGTTGACGCTTTGTACGTCTTTTTGTGGTGAAAATCAACCAGGAAATTGATGGAGTCGACCATGTACAGCTGTAGATTCATCAAGACCTGTATGTAGTATTAGTATCATCCATGAAGGAAATGTGTTTCATGTACTTACCACGACGTTGTGCGCTCTTGCTCTAGTCTCAATGAAGTAGATTCCAGCCGCTGCCCTTTGGTCCACTGTACCTCCACCATCTAGGTCCTTCACCCTCTCGATACCCACGCCGCCCTTTCCCGGCCTAGTGCTGACCCCCGCTAACCCACCCAGACTCCGCTTTTCCTTCCACTCCATCCCCAGTTCCTTCAAGACCTTGTAAATCTCCAGCATGATTTCCATCGGAGGACTCCGACTCCGTATACCAAAGTGCCACTTGGTCCTGTGATGCCTTTTCTCTCTTCCTGCAGAGCGCTTTGCAGAAGCGTATGTGGTAAGGTGATGCTCACTAGGAGGCAAAGAGGAGTTTAGGACTGCAAAGTTGGCGGACGCCTCTACATCCGAATCAGTCGGGGAGAATCCAAGATCAGAATCGTCAGAGTAAGAGTCGTCCTCATCGTCAGATACGGGAGTGGCGCTAAAGGCCTCATCGAATGGATTGTCCTCCAAGTCGGCTCCATTCGTTGATAATGAATTTGGTGTCACAACGTTTCGAGGCTGTCATAGAAAGTTAGTTACGATAAATAGTCACCAACGGCATGCTTACATCCAAAACAGCCTCTTGTACATCGCGATCTTGCTCCGCGAAAAGTGCGACTGAGGAATCATTTAGTTGAAGGGCACTGTGAGACTTGAGGAAACCTACGATCTTTTCCAAGTTGTTGCTTATCTTTCAGTAACATGTACGCAACTTTAACAGCATTCCCCTGGACGCCATCATCTCTTCGTAGACATTCCCATATAGCATTCTTGGTCACGCCCTCCATTCGAGCAGCCAGATCGGCCACAATGCCTTCATCAATCCTTCCCAGCCCTTCGACAATTTCAAAATCCATTGGTTTTGCCGGCGATGAGACCAGTGAGGTCAACGTACCAAGTACAGGACCCGGTGGAGGTGGTAGCGGAGCCAAGTACCGAGGAAGGTCCGTGGTGAAGAACGGATGCTGGGTGATTTCGTGCACTGTTATCCGTTTTACGGGGTCGACGGCGAGCATAGAATTGATAAGGCGTTTGGCATTATCGGAGAGATACGACGGCATGTAGTATTGACCTTCTAGCAAAATACTCGTATTTAGTTCAGGCTTAGACTGGAAACTGAGACTCACGAATAATTTTGTTGAAGAGAACACCGACGTCTTCATCTTCAAACGGTAATCTCCCACACAACATGACATAAAGAATCACACCACAACTCCATACATCGATCTCAGGACCGGCATACACACCTCCACGGATGACCTCGGCTTCCCATTAGAATATCAGTGTCCTGGGTACAGTAGAAGATGAATACGACGGACGTGCTGCATAGTTCGGACTCCCACAGCTTGTGCTGAGAAAGTCGCCGTCCCTGATTTCACTCGACAAGCCGAAGTCGGCGATTTTTACATTTAGATTATCGTCTAAAAGCACGTTTTCGGGCTTGAGGTCTCTGTGGACAATCTTTAGCCTATGGGAATATTCGATGCCGGAAATAATCTGCTGGAAGAAAAGGCGTGCCCGAGACTCCTGCATCCGACCATATTTCACGATGTAATTGAAAAGCTCGCCCTTGGCGTATTCTAAAACAAAAATGATGTCCGTGGGAGTAGAAATGACTTCGTATCTGGACAGAAAGTGAGCCTCCAAGGACGAAAAACCTGGATTAGACGTACAGCTTGATGATGTGTGGATGTCTAAGCGCCCTCATGTACTCGAATTCTCGTCGGACGCGCGGTTTCGTTCGTTCCCGCTGTACAGCTGCCTTTGATATGTACTTCATCGCCACTTGGTGTCCGGTGATCGTGTGGGTGGCCTCTTGAACAAAAAATCAGTACGGCAGGCATCACGAGCATGATGGGCGCTGGACACACTTTTGACGATGCCAAACGTCCCCTCCGCGATGTCCTCCGTGACAATGTATTCGCCCAATTTTGAAGCTGGGTATATCGTCGATGAGGAGGAGGACATGATGGGTCGAAAGAAAGGATTTGCTTCCGCCGAGCGAAGCGAGATATGGTGGGAGAAAGGAACAGAATTGAACAAATATTTGGGTAATGGAATTGCATCTTATCTTATCTGCTACAGATTACATCATCGGTTACGTCATTCTTTCTTTCACAATCTGCACTGACATCACATACGTCTCTCAATGAAACTTTCAATTACCCCGGCAGCCGTCAAAGGATACTCTTTGAGCTGTACCTCACCGTCGACGATAAATGTGTTCGGCTGGACAAAGATCTTTCGTGGCTATACAATACTACCATCAGAACGAGCAAGAATGAAGGAAAGAAAACTGACAAGCTTCTTCTTCAACACGATGTCTCGGATCTTCCCCTCCCATCCAGGGATTGGCTCTGTCAGCGTCTTGTAGAAAGCTCGGGAACCGGCACCATCTGCGGTACTTTTTCGGACTTGCAATTCGATCAATAATTGACCAACAACCTCCTTTCCTTTGGATAACACTTTATCCTGGTCAACCTAATGGAATCAATTAGTCAGGGCTCTTGATGCTAACACGAAACGCATACCCGGACGTATATGTTCTCAAGTTCGCCGCTGGCATCCTTAATCAGGTCAAGTCTCGCAATGCCAGCTCGAATCAGGTACTGGGTTATGCCCATTCTGAAGTTTCATGTTGTTAAAGCTTGCTAGTATATGGCGCTAGTGGTTCGCGTACCTGGCTTGCATATGTGCTTGTCCATGCTTCCTTGTTGTGGGGTCGTAGAACTCTAGCGCTCGAAGACCAGCCCGGGCCATAAGCAAGAAAGTGATGTACTGGATCTCTTCTATTTCTTGCTTGTCGACGTACTGAAAGCAACGAATAGATATTATAACAAGTACACAGTTCTGGGGGACTCACGTTGAAGATCTTAAGAATATCGAGGTTGCTAACCACTGGAGTGCCAAAGGTGAGAGGTGCATTTAAAAGTGCACGTCCACTCACAGTACAGCGCTACAGTCTCCGCTCGACATTCTTCCATTGACGAGGACACTTCGCCTAATACAGAGTCTGGCGTCTGCCCTGGCTTATACCACGAAGCTCTAAATAATCCAATCAATTAAGTAGCAGATGCATAAAGAGGTAGACGCACATGGGCCTTCCAGTTAAAGGGTTTATGACCTAAACAAGGCATCTCAGAAAGCGCAAGCATCGTTACTAGCTGGATACCTTTTCGGGATTGAAGTTCAGTTTTCCATCAGCACTTTCTTGGAAAAGTTTTCCGGAACCGTGGCCCAACAGTTCGTGGTTGGCCACCTGAAGTTCAAACGCACGACTATCCCAGGCATTGTATAGCTCAACGTCGTCGGGATGGATGAACGTCAGCTCCTCGTCTATTTGTTACGTTAGCCGAGTGTGATGTTATCAAGAAAAAAAGCGAACTTGGTGCCTTGGCCGCCAAAATGTTCTGTAACAAATTTATCAATAACGGCGCCACCGATTACTATGAGGAGAGGACATACCGCTAGAGAAACATTCTTAAATCCGGTGCTTTCCCGGACTTCATAATAGTTCTGAATGCCTCGTACTGAGTCCTGTCCGTGTTGTCGAAAAGGGTCGACGTACTGGTATCTGTCATAATATCAGTCAGACTAGGCACTACAAATCAGAGCAACAACGTACATTGATTCCTGCAGGAATGCCTGAAGACGGGTGATTCACAACAAAGGATCCCTCAATGGATGAGTCTCTCACCTCCTGTTGCAAATGATACAACTTCCAACGCAGTAAAGTCGGGCTTCCTGAAGACGTCAACCTCAAAGTCCGTTCCCCACGGAAGACTCTTGATTAACTCAGGAGCGCCGTTGACCAGTGTCTCGTATTTCGCACTCAGCTGCTTGTTGACGACGGCAGTGAAACCTACGGCCGTAAGCACAAATACTAGAACAGCCGTTTTAGTATACTTACCCTCCCACTCCGCACGTCCACCATATGGGTCGACATAGGTTTCGACAAACTGAAGTCAATATAAGAATCATAAAGCACATCAAAGGCAGAGGTGTTACCCCGATGTAGGACTCTACAACCGGTCCAATGTCCTTCACCCATTCTGTCGACGCAGCTTTGTGTTCTGGAATGGATCCCGAGTTGAACCTATATAAATGTTCGAGCATGCTGCTTGTTTCCCAATGCATTACTCACGACTTCACGTAGCCTTCAATCATCGCCGATTGATGATCATTTGCGGCATACTTTTTTGCTTCCTCAAGGGCGGCGACAACCTTCGTTAGAGATGATGCGTAGTCGCCATACTCAATCGTCAATTTTGCCGGCTTGGTGTCAATTTCAAAGTCATGAGCGGCGGGCGGGCTCGTTTTTGCAGAGGCAACTAAGAGTGTGTAATCACCCGTGCCATTCTTCCTCACCCTGTGAGAAAGTCAGTGGAAGAAAGTACTATAAGACGGTACACATACCGAGTATTAAGGATATCAACGCCAAGTTTCTCAGCGGCACTTTGGATAGCATCGACCTCAGCGTCTCCGACGGGTTCGCCAAGATAGTAATTTGATACATGTCCGTCCTTCCTCTTACCAATGAATAGCGTCGCCTCTGGAGAAAGCGCATATATATGTTGTTTCAACTGAGAAAAGATTATTACCAACAACATAGAGACGTATTGATAAAATTACTTTGGCAAATAGAGCCGAGGCCCGGTCAGCGTTGCTAGAGGCTTTGACTACTGCCTCAAACTTGTCTGCGTCAACACGGGGAATGATCTTCGTGAATCCAAACGTCTTGTAGTTGACAAGATTACTCAAGACCTAACACCACACATCGGCAACATGTCACGACCAATAATCCTCGACGAACCTGGACCGTGTACTGTGTCAAATCCTCCCAATCGTCATCCGAAAGACCTGACGAAGTCTTGAGTGCATTCAAGTCAGCAAGCTTTCCATTTGCGCTGAATGTAAGGATAAACAGGTCATATAGATCTGGGGAGCAGAAAATGAAATCGCATACATCGGAACATGGAAGATTACACACCTGTCGCCTGCGCCGTCCACTGAGCCTGGATGATTCTTGCGCCCGCCCAAGAAGCCTCAGTCAAGTAATGCGTGTAGAGCCTTTCCTTGGGGCTTTACATTGTAAATAAGTACAGATGGCGCATATACTCACTGCCATCCTTACCTGAGCTGATCAAATGATTTGCCGACGTCCATACCGCACAAAGGAGCAGCTTTATCTGCCAGAAATCGCTCGCTGTGGACAGTTGCGGTGGCCATTGCTCTGCGGTAGATATTCAAGTGACGGGATCTGGTATACGATGAGAGGTGATGAACGCGTGCAAACAAGCTCCGAGTGCCATTCTGGAGCATGACCTACCTCGACAGGAGAGATGTGACTGGCTGGCGATAAGATTAAACTGAAAGATAAGATTACACCTCTTGTATCACGTGCCATCGCCAGACTAAAACAATTTGAATTCCCTTGCCTCGCATCGCGACACAACCACCATCGTTGAAACCGAAAGTATCGCAATCTTATCCAAAGAATTGCTTTTCACCCCTGCTCCACTGCATCCAATATTTATGGTGGAAGGCGTGTCTAGTGATACCTTGCTTGTGTTGCAAGGCTCAAGCCAGGGCGATTTGAATTTACCTTCAAGTCGTCTATATCACAGCCTGGGTGACAGGGATATGTCACCTCTAACGGATGTCAATTCAGAATCATATACCAGTGAGGAGTATACCGAGGATGAAGGAAGAACATCTGACAGTGACCAGAGCGAGGACATGATCAAGGTTGGTGGATCTCAGTATATTCGCTTTGGAAAGACTTACACTCTCGTGCAGCTATCAACCTCTAGGAGTAGATCAAATGTGACAATCGGCAATAAAGATACTCATATTTCAAGGAATTCTACGGTGCGTATAAGGCAGACAATGCTCATGGAAGCTGTCTGCTTACGGATAGCATCCCTACATTTCAGACTGCGGAGCGCCTAAACTGTAGCACCGGAGGAAACCTTTCATCCTCTTGCACTGATGTGCCTCGGAAGAAAAAAGTGCATGATCATAAACTTTACATGCAAGAGGAGCAATGCTATGTGCGTCTTTTGGTCCTCAAGTCGATATAGTTCCTAGTTCTGATTCTTTTCCATGCTAGAAATTGTGGGTAAAGCACAGAGAGCGCCTCGGATACCGAAAACAAACAATGACAGAGTCAATGTCCGCTTACAAGGCTACCGTTCTCGCCCCTTTGCTGAAGGCGATTCTGGATGAGCCTGATGATGTCGTGTTCAGCGCCCGAGCGATGCCTCCTGAAGAGTATGAGCAACTACTGTTTCTTGGATATCCGTGGCTCGAAAACCGCATTCATAACCGAAAAAAATTGACCTTTCCGGGCCTTTGGTCGCTCAGAGCACCTTTTTTTGATACAGCAGTAAGTCAACTCTGTGATATGAGATTTGTAATAAATGCAAGTATCCTCTCTAGTGCTCCAAATGCAGGAGAGGTAATATGCCATCATGCGAAGCAAGAGCAATCGGTGCCAGCATCAACGATCCCGCTGGACGCAAGAAGTATTTTGGCCTCTCTTGTAAATACTGCCTTGCTTCAAACTCGAGGCGCTGTGATGCATGGATGCATTGTTGGGATGTCTCGTATCCAGTCTTGTCGTCGAGAGATAAGCCGCATTCTGGTCTGCAATGCATGGAGGGGCAACTAGCTGTCAAAGAAGGCGTGAGTGATGAACCAACACCTGAGAAGCAGGGAAGTATAATCACTGCAGCCTCGCCGATATCAACCACCAATTATCGTAGGCCCCCGTTGTTTCTGGATTTGAAGACGTGCACTGTGCGTTTATCTGCGGAATTTTTCTCTCTAAAAATCTCTCATGGTAATGGGTTAGCGAATATGGCGTGAAAATCAGCATCGACTCGGATACCGGGAAAGACGTGTATCGGAATCGTTAGACGACTACATAAGCAACGTTCTAGCGCCTCTGCGCGATGCCATTCTCATGGAACCAGATGACATTGTGTTCAGTGCGCGAGCGATGGGGACCTATGCGTATAAACGCCTTCTCCTACTAGAGTATCCTTGGCTTGAGGTGACCGAGGCCAAGTACAAGGACCTCATCAAGAGCAGAGTTCCATTATTGGAGCATTGGTCGCTTAAAGCGCCCGTGTTTGACGATGCTGTGCGTTTACCCTATTTCTCTATCGCATCCTTCTCACACCTTTCAGTGCGCCCGGTGCCGGCGGGATAATATCCGATGCGAAGCAAAAGCAATCGGTGTGCCCATTCATGATCCGCAGGGTCACAAAACATATGCTGGACACAGCCTCGGTTGCAAGTACTGTGCTGCTATCCAAGCGAGCCCATGTGGCGCATGGATGCGATGCTGGGGCGACTCCAACCCATGGGTAGCGCAGGAGCATGTGATAAAAAACGACTTGAAGCATGAAAGTGTCAGAATGAGAATTAAGCCCGTGCCGGAGGTGCGGACGAAGCTGGTCCAAAAGCAAACTGTGCAGAAAGTGCTCGCTTATCACGGCTTAGAAGAGACACTGAAAAAAGACAAGGAGAAGTGGGAAAAGGAGCGAGCATTGGTTCATGATAGTGCCGTTGCGCGTTCATCCATGCTTTTCGCAAGCGTTGTGTTGCAAGCTGGATCTCCGCAACCACAATCGGTACCGAGCACATCGTCGGGAAAGGAAGGATTACCGGACGAAAACCAGGGTCAGATACAGTGGATAGATCGGAGTAGCGTTGATGTACAAATGCAAGACCAAGAGCTCTCCGTCAATCTCACTAGTGCGTCCATCCTAGATGGAGGGGAGACACTACGCATCGACGAAGATTGTGATCAGGGGTTCCCAGCCGTCGAAGGATTTGATCCATTCCCCCCAACGGCGCATCCATCGAATCAAAGGTTGAGTTCGGATACGGTATCTCCTGATCCACTGTGCTCCCAGCTCATCTGTAATCCCAGGGATAGTCCCGTTCATAGTGATGACACACACCACTCAAACAATCCACATAATAATATAGGTTCGGGGAAGCGAAGCTTCGAAACCGCATTCGGTGTGGATACCGTACATGAACGTGGGGCTGACGCGCCGTGCTTCTCCCATTCACTACCGCCTGCTGAGTCACCGCGTGCAGACAAGGGCATTCAGCAAGAGAATATCGGGGAAGATTTTTCACTGCATCCATCCCAATCTGAGGAGGCTGAGGAAAGCACGTCTGGAGATCCTATCGACATGTCACTCAGCACACTCCACAGTCTCAGGGAAACTTTCATCGATGTTATCCGACAATTACAAGTCGATAAGGCTAATCTGGCGGCAGAGCTGGAGGGTTTCAAGATGAATTCCAAACGACTGGAAGAGTCTGAGGCGCGTTATGAACAAGAGAACTCTCAGTTGAAGGCAGAGAAGCGGAAGTTGGAAGAATCTCTGAAACAGTCGTTGTCGAAAGGCGCTGAGGCCGACGAGAGAGTAAAGTTAGTATATCGGATTTTGGAAGAGACGCGGAGAAATTGCTAGATTTCAAAGGGTTGAGATAGGTGCACTTCGATTTATGTATTGTATATCATCAAACCTAATCCCAATCCATAATCGATTCGAAATAAAGACCATAAGATAAAGGCGGAAATATCTGAATAAGGATAGGGTTTAATGTTTGGTTACGGTGACTTTCAATGGAAGCTGGCCAGCTTCGCCGTTGACAAATGGTTGTAAGGAAGGTGATATGAACCGTTGTATATGGGCATCTGTGTCGTGGAATTCGAATGATCGTATCAAAAGGGCAAGAATGACCTTAACTTCCAGGATTCCTGTTGATACCAAGCATTCAGCCAATCACCCCAATGCGCCACGTATGGAAAATGATGTCTTACCCAAACGCCATCCAATGCAAAGTCTAGGCCCTTCGCAAAAAGTAGCAAGACTGCTCCAAGGCCCATGGGGAAGGTTTTCGGCGGGGGGAGTTCCGTCCGGCGTCAGCCATCGTTCGGGTTTGAATTCATGAGCATCAGGCCCCCAGACATCAGGGTTCACGTTCATCACGGTAAAAGGAAGAACGAACACCTGATAAGTAAACCAGTCAGACGTATCTTCGCTGCTTCTAGGCAACCAATGACAAACCTGACCGGCTTTGACAGGAAGTGCAGTTATGACTTCGCCATTCGAGAGTTTGATAGGGTTTCTGAGAGGGATTACGTCGTCATGAGTAGCTACACGTTCTGTCCGGGGAGCTGCAGGGTTTAGCCGGAGTCTGACCAAGCGTAGGGCATTAATTCCGTTCTGAAAGCGACTATCAAAACACATACCCTTCTCGTGCAACGGCGTCAAGATAAGGAAGTTTCTGAATGCTCTCGTAGTCGAGTTCGCCTTCGAATTTTTGGAGTTCTTCACGAAGCTTTGCTTGCTTGTCCGGGTTTTTAGCCAAATCTAAAAGAGTGAAGTGGACAACCGAGGAGGATGTTTCGTGTCCGACCATCCTATATCAATCGATCAGTCAACCGCATGGGAAACAGTCTAGGAACTCACAAGAAAGTGGATATCTGTGGACGTCGAAGGTAGCCAGCATGAGTCGCAACGCCACACGCCATAAAAATAGATGAACTTTACATTTTCCAACAGCTGACTATCCGTGAGGTATTCGCCTGACCCTTTCTTATTTTTGGCCCATGATTCCCGAACCAGAAGGGAAAACATATCTTTGCCTTCGAGATGATTAGGGTTTTCAACGTGCTCCTTCAACAGATTACTTGAAAGTCTAAGGGTAATCGCTTTGATCGTGCCATCGTTCTTTAAAGCCGGTATCGGGAGCTTTGGAATCCACGGGAAGATACTAATCAAGATGGGAAGAAGGAAGCTGGGGAATTTTCGACCATTAACGACATCGTGCTGCCAGGACCTTCGAATAGCTCTCGCATCCTCGTTGTCATAACTGAAATCATGTCCAAAGCCGACCCGACCAACGACCTCTAAGCTTTATATTCAGAATTTGAGTTGCAGTATTCAAATGTCGCAGAAGAGAGTGGAACGTACGTGCAGGGGGATATGTATTCGTTTACGTTTAGAATGGCAGATCCACCTTGAGCGTCAATATCACGCTGGAACTTCTGTACGACCTGGAAAGGCTCAGTGCGCGATGAAGGACGCGACTTTGGCTTTGCATACCTTCCCAGCACACTCAAAAACGTCGTCTGCCATACCCTTCACGGCATTGAGCCTAACCACAAAAGTAAACTCTCTAACATGAAATTAAGCAATGAGCCGACACACGTGAATGCCGGGGCAACCAGTTTGCGTTGATGCCTGTGCTCGTCGTCTTCGGCCCACACTAGTCCCCTTCCAATAAAAGATTTGACAATGGGCCGAAAGGCTGGCGCCTTGACTGCGAAACAACGTTTTGTTAACGTTCAATCATAGAAACGAAGCGCTGATAAGTGATTGACCATACTGTCCAAAGACTATGAGTGGATCTGATTGCTTTTTTTTTTTTTTTGAAAATCCCACTCACCGAATAGGCGTTTTGAAAGATGTGTGCGACTGCAACGTTGTCGACCACGAGGAGCTATCAATACCCCTGGGTCAATCCCGGAACCGAATGATGCCACTTCAAGGTTTTACTGACCGCATCACGTTGAAACAATGCAGCCTTGAATCTGTAGACCTGACCACATGTTTTCGCCCAACGAAGATAGTGTTCACACACTTCGCCCTTGAAAATATTAAGTTCGTGACCCCATATCCAACTGGAGTCTTCGGCGGGCTGCACTCGTGTGAATACGAAGCCGAAGGGATATTGAAGACTGTCCTCACAGCGATAGGAAGCTTTTTGACGATCGAGCGTTTTGAAGATAAGTACCGCGAAGCCGATGAGAGGCAGATAACAAAGCATAAGGAGTATAGTAACAGCGTGGTAGATGAGTAGTCTGTGATCTCCATTGCGGAGAGGATTGTAGAAATCGCAAAGCTACGAAGACGTCTATATATGCTGGAAGCTGAGATTAACTCATCAGCGAGAATTCTAGACGAAGGGTCCCGTCCAAGGTCTGTGTAATCTCTTTCCCATCGGACTTTCAGCCTGGTGAAGTTTGCGCGATGATTGGTGCAGGGAGTTAATATTGTCCATGAATCAGGGTAATCAAGAAGATTTCTATCCGCATGTCAACAAGACCCTAGTAAGAATTCTGATATTGAGATGACGGGTTGCAAAAAGCCAAGCTAGCCAAAAGGTCAAAATCCACAGGAACCAGAAGCACATGGTAACAAGAGGCGAAGACCAGTAGGTAACAGCAAGACGACGAGGAATATTCAACGCCCATTGGTATGTATATAGAGACGCCCGTCGTGACTGTGCCGTTCGTTGCCTCTGGCCGATGTTACGAACAGAAATCAGGGCGTGAATGCACGCGTGATAAGTCGATGGCCCGTGTAGACCCGTGGCAGTTTCCGTCGGAACCGCGGTACGGAACCGATCATCTTGCTCTCCCATACTGCCACGAACCTGGGGTCAGTTCTTTTGCTTCTTCGCATATCCTCCGTGTCCGAGTCTGTTTTAATTGAATGAAAATGAAGATTTCGGCGCCACGACGACTCATCAATTCAACCCTTGCTTCAGCGTTTTCTTGGACACTATCCGAGTCTCTTGGTTGCTAGAATCATTTCGGTCGCGAACCGTCTCGCGTGCAAAGATAGAGAATTGATGCACCATTAGATGTCTGGTCTCGACTCTCAATATTGCAATCTGAAAATTTACGTCCTACTTTCCAAGCCCTTGCCTCCTCATCTGTCTCACGTGACTCAATTTTCTTGTCAACCCTTAGCCATGGTGTTATGAGCGCAGCTTTCTGTGCTTCTGATTGACCCTTTGCTTCTTGTTATACTTCCGCCGAGGATAGTGGTCAAGATCTCTCTTTTAGGCCCTCTATATTTGTCCTTTTTGCACCCCCAATCTTTTTCCCTGTCCACGCGTCTGATTTACGTGAATCTGGGCATGTATCCTATATTGCGTTATTGCGAAGTCCCTGCACAGATGTCTCGCCGAAGTCTTCCACAGCAGGATAAGCAGTTCAGCCTGCATCTTATTGATGGCAATGCGCTGGAGATTCTACAGGTCGGTCACGATCTCACCGGGTCCAGGGGTCTCTGTGAGTACGTGTTATCCCCGCGCGAACTGGAAACGGCCAAAAAGAGTATTCCAACATACAATAGGCATCATTGCACTCCTGCTTCGCCGATTAACCTGGGAATGCATAATTTATAGCTTCGGAAACACGCGCCTCTCATCAAGTTCGCTTCATTTATAGAGGACTTCATCGATTATGACCGTCTCCACTCAAGACTTGGACCCGTCCGTATCCGCTCCCTGCTTGTCGTCATGTCTGCTACCGCCCCGTTGAACATTGCCTCGGTGCTGGGTACGATAGAGATAGGTGTTATCCTGAATACCTTCTTATTGGGTGTCGTGACCATTCGTATGCCCTTCACGATTTATATAGATATTCTCTAATACGTTTCACAGAGATGTTCAGTTATTATACCGCACACTTCAATGATCCTGTGGGCAGTTTCCGTTTCTCACCTCTTGTAAAGTCTCACAAATTTCCCAGTGGCGAATCCAGTGCGTTTGTACCCGCAGCGACCTTGAAATAATTCTTCAACATTGACGTTACCTTCAGTCTGCTTATATGGTGGGTTTATACCCTTGATGTCGCCTACTCCATAATAGCTGTGGAGGTATGTGGATGTTTTCGACTTGAATTCCACCTACAAGGCAACTTTACAGATGTTGTGGGTGTATACAGTGTCTGGCTTTGGGGACTTCACGATCCTGGCCTCAGGTCGATGGGAATACTTCGTGCTACCAATTTTTATTTCAGCGTAAGAAAAGGCGTAATGCAGTCACCCTATTTTTCTGACATTTCTTTTGTATCCAGCACATCTGTACCGGTCCAGGTATTTCTCCCCTTGTCTGTCCTCTTATCTGTCAATGTCTCATCATTCTTCCAGTTCTTCTTTGCTTACCGAGTGAAAAAACTACTTCCTTCCTCGATTGCCCTACCGGCATTTATCGGCATCGCTTTGATGTCTACGTGCCAGGGCGCTATTGCATTATACATGACCATTGCAGCGTTTACAACTGTCTTTGATGCCGCAGGGTGAGGTTCCTCCTCGTTTAACGAATCAAAATCTAGGCTAAACCATGAACGACTCTTTACAGCCTCGCGTCTTTCACAAAAATTGGGCAGTCATACACTGCTATTAGTCTCTGTGCGGATGTATTTATAACGTAAGTACTTCTTTGCTGCTGAAACACCATTTCCTCATGATTTTTCTGCTAGCGGATCGCTTACAGCGACCCTGCTATCGAAGAGAACTGGTTTCAAGAGTATGCTCCATGGCACGTATTCTCCGCCGTGTTTGACCATCCCTAGCTACCGACAACATCGTACTTCGAATTATCTTGACGTCCATTGAGACTGCCATTCCAGTGACCGTATTTGGGGTAAGCCCACCTCATTTTTAAGGTCCCAGAGAGTGCTCACGGCCTTTCTGTAGATCGGTCATTTGGTCGCAGTTGTACGCTTCATCGGTTGATATATTGGCCGCATGTCTCATGTCCCTACGCAGAACACAGGATCAACTTCTGGCATTGCTGAGCTTTTCGTCATTCCTGTCGGTACGTCTGCGATTTGGTCTTTCAACTGTATTGTCCTGATCATCTTGCGTAGCGCGCCTGTACACGTAAGTCAGAACATTGCTATTCCCTAAGTTGCCTTTCACAAGTGCTATGATCCAGCAATACCCTGTTGGTGGTAGGTTGCATTCCCTTCCTAATTATCAGTATGAGATTCAAGTTCACTTTCAGACGCTGAATTCGAGAGCGCATGTCCGTGCCCAGCTCAGCAGTAACTCTCATAATTCTGGAAACAACGTCAACCTCATTAACAGCACCTTCAACCACGCGCGAGGCGTATGTTCATTCAGCCTATGATTTTTTCTTTGTCTCACTGCTGAATCAGGCGCAGGTCCGGATTCAAGTCGAAGAGGGTATCGTTATGAAAGACTTCCAGTTGTCCAAAGGCGAAGTTCCTGGTGTTGGTGGTAGCCATGGTAGTCACGGTGATGTTAAAATTGATGTTATTTAGCTCCGGCGTGCTACGCTGCGGACATCCGTCAGAAAGCGGGTGCGGTTTGTCTTACTTATATCATCAGGATTACCAGGGTTGGCTCAGGAACATATGCATGTATAATTTATGGTGCATGTGTAGAACACGTACATCAATAAGAGCGGGAGTGCTACCCTTGACCTTTCATTAGTCGGGAACGGTTTCGACGCATGGCATTGCAGCTGGCAACGAAACCATCGCCAGGTATATCCACCGACACATATGAGGGATAGAGATAGTAATATACGAGCAAAAATGCTGGCTCCACCTTTCCATATGTGACTACTACCGATTGTCTTGCGAATGTTCGTAGCCTTGTGTAGATCAAACCTAAGAACGAACTGCCGGCTTGGCTTTTGCGTCTGCGGCCACCGATGAACTGTAAGGAGTAATCTTCCCTGCTGCCTGTCGTTGACCCTCTTTACTCGGACACAGTGATTCCATACCAGCGCTTCCTCAGATCGAGATGTTACCCCCTTTGTCGATCTCAGGCTCGGGGATTCAACACGCACCAACTCTGAGAGTTGTTAATATGGCGCAGATAGTCCGGGTCGCTGGCGATAGCAAGGCTAAGATCTGAGAAGCTTACCACTTTTGCGGGAAGGATCCAAGTGGTGATGCTAGGCACGGCCGCTTCTCATAGTGAAGCGACAAATCTATCAGCAGATTGCCCGATAGGTATTTTATGATAATGAATATATTCAGATGCTCTAGTAGTTTAAGTACATAAGGTCCGTGAAAAACAAAATGACATATCGAAAAACACTCATTTTCCTGGCGCCACGAAATCCCGCGACAAATCGATTTCTCCCTTTAAATGCGTATTGGTGAGGCGGATTTGTCGTTGGCGTGGTGCCCCTCCTTTCTTTCCCTTCTTCTTGTTCGGTGCCTTGACGGGGGCCGCTTGGCTTGCCGTAACCTGGAGACCCTCTGTACCTCGGCGGTGAGAAACAAAATAAGGGCCGGAGAAAGGGTAAACTTGCCAGTCGCCAGCTGTCTGATCAGATCCACGTCGTCAGGTACCTTCAATTCGTGCCATAAATCGACGAACTCTACCCTCCCATCGATTAGCATGCCTCTGCAGTATAATGCTCGCAGAGTGAAAAGAGAACGAAGACATCGGCTCTCCAACACTAGTTTGTCCACAGTCCAGTTCCGGCTAAGCTGACCGACGACGATCTGAACCCTTAATCATGTAGGAACTGAACCTAGGCCTGTCGGATGCAGGTTCAGTTCCTACATCATTGCTTAAAAAAGCGGGTATGACAAATTTAGGAAAAGGCGCAGTCCAGACAAAGGCAGGCTCAGCAACCCATGCAGGCGTACCTGCCCCCAAAGGTCCGAAACTGGACCGCGGACAACATATCTCCAACCGGATGGGCATTTTTTCAGCTCGCGTCATGCGGCCCTGACATCGCGACTGTTTCGCGTCGGTCAGAATGCAGGGGAAAGTGCTTGAGGACACTTCAGGTCCACCCGGACTGGTAGCGCCGTCGTACACCGCGGCACCCTCAGATGTTTATCTGTCAAGCTCTGATGTGTTTTTCCAGACCCGAAACAGATGCGGTCAAGGCGTGTCAAAACATAACGCGAGATGACCATGACCATCCGCCCCAGCTGGGCATATTCCCTCCAAAAGGGAAAAGAGAATGGACGACAAACTCACCTTTCTCAACTAACTTGCCACCGCTCTCTTCATCTCCTTTTATCTCATTCCAGAAAACCATCTTCAGCTGGTTGTCTTTAGCTGTCCGGATTACCAGCACCTCGCCGTCTGCTTCCAGTTCTTCGATAGCAGCTGGTGCTTCCTTCCATGCCTCCTTCAAGTCGCGGACAGCTATGCCTCCGCCTTTCCGTGTGCGTCGTTGTATTTCGGTGAGCAGGGAAGCTTTGTTGCGAAAATTGAATTCATGCTGTTTGGAGAGTTGTTAACTACGCAGCCTACGAAAGATCCTGACGGACCTTGTAGCTGTACAAGTCTGTCTTTGGGTCCCAGAGAACACGATCATGAGATTTGAATTTTTCAAGAAGAACATGGTCTGTATCAAGCGGTGTATTTGTGAGGATTGCTAGGTCTTGCAGCCGCATCGGATTTGGCGTCGACTAAGCGAGTCTCAGCAGTGGAACAACAATGCAAATTGGTGGCATACTTTAAGGTGGTTGACCGCATATACAAGCTGGGTATTGACATGTACACCTGTTCCAGTATCCGCAGGTTGGGAGTATACAATGTCTGGAGAATTATCATTAGACAAAGAAAGGATAAAACGAAGCTAGCGTACTTGATTTGGGCCTCTTTTTCTTTGGTGAAGGCTGAGCTGGAGGCTGGGCATCAAGGGGTGGTGGCTGGGAATGCCATGAGGTATAATCCTGTCTCTTTAGTGTAGATTTGAAGGCGGCAGTATCCTTTGCAAGCTTGGACATGAAGGCAGGAGTCAAGGAGTGGTCGGCCCCGGCTGCCACTCAAGATTACATAACTTCGATAACCACGTGGACTCGCGTAACATTGCCCGCCGTCGTCGACGCTTGTTGCTGACTGACCGCCAGTCGCGCTGGACAGCATTGCCGCGTCCAGTTTTGTTCATTATTTCTCCTCGTAATGGCTTTCTTTGCTCGACCGCAGTCGTCGTCGGCCGTCAAGATAGTGAATCCCAACACCCAGGACGAACTGAGACCTCAGTCACGAAAGGGTCGGTCTGTTCATCGTGGAACTGGGCACGCACTGACCTGTTCATCCTAGATTCTGTGCAACGACAATGTAGGAATATCATGATTTACGGGTAAGCGTCGTTGTTGCTGTTCCACGGCTGTTCTTACCCTATGCAGCTCTTGCAAATACCAAGACAAAGGCTGCACGTATTACCATCCACCTGTGAGTGGCCTGTTTGCTTTATTGATTGGATTACTGACCTCCGGTAGTCGCCGGACACGCCCAAGACTATGTACGTATCTTTGTTCCCAGTAGTATAGTGGCAGTTTACCTTTCTCAATCCAGTCCTCGGTCGGAGTCTGGTTCACTCACTGCACAGGCCGTTAATGCTCCGGTTTTTGTACCCAAGGCTGCTGCTGCCCCAGCCCCAGTTCCCCAGACTACATCGCCGCCGCCGCTATCTGCTTCGCGTCAGTCGTCTGTTGCATCGTGAGTCATTTCTTTGTCTATCGCACATATCTGACCTTGCCCAAGCCCCTCCCCCCCATCTCCCACACCACAGACTGATTATCAGGATTTCCAGCCTCAAGATGTGTACGAGAGTTATCCGTATAGTGGAGACCTGTCAATTGATAGTCTGGCGAATCAGATGGCAGATGTACGACGCACATGCCTCCCACTTTACTCCAACTAATTTCCCCAGCTTGACTCTCAGTTCTATGATGTCGGTGGAGTTGATGCTTCCTACTATTCTGGGCCTCCTGACCTTTACATACGTGAACCTGTATGCGGGTTTATTCTCAAGAGTGAAGTTTATACTGATTAGACCTTGCAGTTGAATTACCACCTCTATACGAACACTATTCCTCCTGCATTCATTTCTTCTCAATCCGATAATCACTTCGTTCCTCCATCCTCTGACCTCAGGCAAGTGCTTCAGACCCGGAGCGAGACTATACGCGGTGCCCCTGCGCCTGGTCTGAACTTGCCAGAGGACTTGCAAGGATATCACACCCTCGTTCCCCTCGAATCCAGTGCTGCGAATGAGCGGCGCAAGTTTGGGAGCTGGTATTCCACTGTTTACCGTGCCATCAACTCGACAGATGGCGCACCGTATACCTTGCGAAGAGTGGAGAGTGCGTGGTTTATCCCAGATGGCAGATAATATTCTCATCGACATTCATAGATTACCGCCTGATGCATCAGTCCGCTTTCACCGCCATTGAGGCTTGGTCACGGATTCGACATCCGAACATCGTTCTTGTTCGCGAGGCATTCACAACGCGCGCTTTTGGTGATAGTTCCCTTGTTGTGGCTTATGCATATCACGCTGGTGCAAAAACCCTTTACGACGCTCACTTCAAACCACAACCCCCGACCGTTCAACCATCGTTTCGTTCTCATATTCAACTTCAGCCAGCAGCGATCTCGGAGCGCACTATCTGGTCGTATATTGTTCAGATCGCTTCTGCCATCAAGAAGGTCCATGAAGCAGGGCTCGCAGTGCGAATGATCGATGTTTCCAAAATATTGGTCACAGGCAAGAATCGGTAATGATAGGCCTTCAATCCCTTATGAATCGCTTTTCATGCTTTGTTTCCTAGCATTCGGATAAGCTCTTGTGGAATTGTGGATGTTCTGACATACGACGCTCAGCAGGACATACATCTGCTGCAACTTGAAGATCTGTCCATGTTTGGTCGATTGATCATTGCTCTTTGTTGTACGAACGCCTCGGCTGCTTCTGGGGGTAATTTTCAAAAAAGTCTTGAGATAATGGCTCAGGGATACAGTCCTGAAATCAAGAATGTGGCCTTGTTCCTGATCAGCAAGAATAATCCTCATCGGGTACGTGTCTACTCATTTGAGATGACACCTCTGACCATGTTATAGAACATCGTTACTTTCTTTGAGATCATCCATAGCAAAGTTGTTGCTGAGATGGATGATGCCCTGGAGCAAGTATCATCTAAAACGTTTTGTGTTTCGATGCTTATCCATTGTGCAGGGCGACAGATCGACTTGAGAACGAGCTTATGGGTGAGCTGGAAAACGCGAGACTCGTACGGTTGCTATGCAAGTTTGGTTTTATCAACGAACGACCTGAGCAAGTTTTTGTTCTGAATACATGGTGTTTGTCTCAATATTAACAGATTCGCTCGCGATCCTCGTTGGTCGGAAACTGGCGATCGCTACATCATCAAACTCTTCCGCGATTATGTATTCCACCAGCTTGACGAGAATGGCAATCCTGTTACTAATCTTTCGCATGTCTTAACTTGCTTGAACAAGGTGGCATGTGTCGTCGTTCTGTACATATCTCGATACTCACGAAACTTTCTGCACAGCTGGACGCTGGGTCGGAAGAGAAGCTTATGCTGATTGCCCCAGACGAACAGAGTTGCTTGGTTGTGAGTTACAAGGAGATCAAATCGTGCGTCGAGGCGGCTTTCGGGTATGTGCTATTGCGACATGTCGTCTACCTGACTGACCTGTTACAGCGATCTTGCTAGGGCTGGAAGCAGCGTCTACAGAGTGTGATACCTGATGGATTCGTGGAACATTATCGGAATAAAATAGGTAGAATTAGAAAAAGACTCGGAAAATAACCAAAAAAAAATGCTTACCTTGCTTCAACCCCATTAAACAGCATGAAGAGCAGCGAGGAAAGGAAATCCTACTTCCTGCTAAACGGAATTTGTGTCGATGAACGACGAGCCGAAGAAGACATGGCTTAAACTTTACTGGATTGTTCAAGCCCTGCACCCGGCATCTGAGACCCGCCGGATTCCTGTCGAATTCCTACGAGTTGTTTTGCCTTTGACAACTCCGGCCATATTTACGGCCAGCTCTGATTGCAAGAGGGAAATGACGCAACGGCTGTTTGGAGAGTTCAATCATTGGATTTATGACACGGAATATAGTACACAATTTTAATCGTAATGTAAAATGGGTTTGATATTATTATTCCTACAGGCCAACCGAATTTCGTGGTCAATGGACGTACTGGCGTATCATTCGACTGCTATCTTATTTTGCATGTGACGAATCGGGAAGGCCAGGGAGGGCCGAGCGAGTAGCCAACTCAAAGCCAACTGCGCCGACAAAGCTGCTGCAGGAGAGCTTGGGTATAGCCTGGGTCATCGGGCTGATGACCCTTCCATGACCTAGGTAGAAGAGCAGCCATTTGGCTACATTGATAAAAGCGATTTGGGCGTCACGGATCAGAACGGTTACATTCTTGTCAACAATCCATTCTTTTCCTGGAGGGACTCGAGAGCCGCATCCTAGATGATCCCATGCGTACCATGTTCGGTTTGCACATCTACTATTCTTTTGGCGGCTCAGATAACTTGGAGGCGCATGTTGCCGATCATCATCTCATATATGACGCATTTGCGGTCCCTATTTGGGCGATCACTTACAGAGCCCTGATCATCGACACCAAAACATGCTTATACAGTCATTGGGATATGTTGCCTGGCACTGGCCTCATCTCAACCAATCGTCCCGGCGTCACCTGCGTGGATGGGCAGCATCAGACATTTCCACAGTCTCTCAGCGACGATGAAGATGCCAACGCAGTATTGAACACGCTCGGACTGCCAGCCGAAGCGAACAGTCGCATAACATACGTCAAATGGGCGCACCTTCAAGAGTGGATCAAGGAAGTGTTGGGCGACAGCTGGTACGTGAAATACGGGCGTGTCGGTGTGGGGGAAGGGACTGCACATGCGCTTTGGTATCTCAAACATAAATGCAACTCCGACTCGCTGAAGATCAGAGTTTTCACCGAGTCGTCGACAGATGCCGACGGGGTCTTGGACATGGCTGCTTCTAGACAAGCAGCACGTCAACGTCTTGCAAGGCTTATCACCAGCACCGACTACTTGTACCAGATAGTATGGACTCGCGGGAAACTTGACAAGTTCAGCGAGTACTCTGTGCGGTTTGCAAACGGTGGCAGATGTATCATCGTTGCTGCAGGTCAAACTGTTGTGGAGATACGGAATAGCGGTGACTCGTTGACGGCAGAGATTTTTGAAGACTACGCTCGCAGACTGCTGGAACATACCATTCGCCGAGACGGTCCACCCCTGACAGCGCCTATCATCAAACGCGGTCCATTTCTCTCCATGGCTGCTGGAGATGATGACGAGCATCCGCGCAAACTCCTGGTTCACAGCGTCGATGGCCGATTCTCGCTCTACTTTGAGTTGGACAAACCCATCGCTGCAGCTAATGCCACTACCGAAGGGTGTGCATACATGTTCGACAAATACATCCAGGAGATCACAGCAGACTCTGTGATTGTAGAGCTCAAGATGCTTGACAGGTCACATCCGGGGAGTCACATGGTAAAGGCACACTTCGCGGACTCGGACACCATGGTATCAAGGTCGCAGACAGTTGAGATTGAGGTTGTTGAATGAGGGGACCAATCTTGTGTTCCTCATAGTACTATGAAGGTGTCCAGGTCAGTATGCCAGTCTGAAAATAACAGCGCACTGCTTGTACATACGTACGTACCCAGCTGTCCTGTCAAGTATCATTCCCACACGATAACGGTAGATGATATGAAAATCATAGCAAATTTAAGGGAAACATAAAGTTCATGAACAAGCGATTGACAAAAACCTATTGGAAGCTACAGATGCAGGTAACATTGCCATTGGGTCGATACCGTTGGCAAAAAATGTGTGTAAAATAAAAGAAACCTTGTTTACAGCTTTGCTGGAAACTCGATACCGCGTATGATATTCCAGATCGAGTCACCCAATAAATCTGGAGCCTCTTGAACCACCTAGCATTGCAAACATGAGCGATGTACATGTCCCATTCTGGTGGACTCACCAAATGTCCGGCATCAGGTATTTGAGTCACAGACGCGATCGCGCCTACTCTCAGCAGCGCTTCTTTCTTCTCTCCCGAGCTGTAAGCGTTTATTCAATACTTAGTCAGGACAGCCTAGAGAAGGGTGTGACGACGTACATCATCTCCTCCCGCTCCCCATACACCAGATGCACAGCCAATCTCCCTTTCACCCTCTCCAGCTCTGTGATGGGGAAATATGCCTCATGGATGTTCGCAAAAGGGTACGCCTCGTGTCTTGGAGGACACTTGAGCTTAACACCCCCGTTCGACGGATCGGGTCGCAATCCATGCTCCTATCAGTGACACAATCTATCAACAAGTCGCACGTCAAGCCAGAGAGACTCACGACGTAGATATCAAGAATACGCCTATCCCACATACTCCAGGGGATACGCTTAGCGAGATACTTTCTCGCGTCTTCCCGGGACTTCCAATGATCACGTCGTAGGGGGATAGACTGCGTCGCAAGAGCAATTATAGGCGAATCATGTTCAGGTCCTGTTAATTCTTCCGGCCAGATTGTCGGTTCGATGAGAACGAGGGCAGCGAATGGGACGTCGTCGAGGAAAGATGTCGCTAATGCTCTAAGCGACGTGAGCTGGATGCATACGCACGATAAAGGGCTGCAACGTACGCTGAAGAACCTCCAGCTGAGTGTCCTATAAGGATGACTTTGTATTTTCCTTGCTGGATCCTATTCGCAAGGTGGGTCTTGTATACGTTGGCGCAAGCTTCAGCGTAGTCCCTAACGGCTATTTCTAATCAGAACGGGTAGTGCATGTTGTTCGACTGCATACTTACAGTACTTGAAATCTGGATCCTCCATTGCCTCTGCATTCAAGGCAGCAGCATCTCCGTGTGTCTGTGCATCGACCGCCCAGGCTTCCCGTACCAAGCCGAGCGCATCGAGAGCAAATATTCTTTGTATCGTCACTTCCCAATGTTCTTTATCTAAGGAACAGTCAATAATCAATCCTTCAGAACGTACTCAATGACTCACGAAATCCTGTTCCATGAGCAAAGATGAGAATGAAACCAGGCCGTTCGTCGGTATCCCGCCGATATCGCTTGACTGTGCATTTGAGAGGGCGGGAGTACCGTGTCTCTACGATATGCTTGTCGACGTACATTGTAGTAGGAACTAGAAGTAATATGCATCACTCTCGGGTTTGGGTGGCCGTTTAAGCACAAGTTCGATCTCCCCAAAGAACGGAGATTTGGAAATCAGCTCGGACTTCGGCCCGCGAAAACTGAACTTGGACTGAATCACTTGGTTGCTATATGTCCAATGTTACCTACCATAATTACAAGAAATACACCGCTGTTGAACGTGTATTTGCTGCGCCATTATCTTGAGAATATTAAACGTATTCTACGCAAATTTGAACTGGATCCGAGGTTGGTTCAAGTATCCGAGGTCCATCACACTTGAACTCTGGACCTCGACCAGCACCAGGCAAGCTGCGGTGTTTCACCAACTCTTGCCTGGTGATGATATGCCTGAAAACGAGCAGACAGAATCCGACGAGATGCAAGGTGTGGTAGCTAGCACCTGTAATGGTCGGCATCCAATTCATGTTCGGATGTCACCTTCAAAGGCATCAGTCTTCGGCAGCAGCTCAGTAAAATTATGTAGTACGTAGTGCTTGGACGAATACTGGATTAATGCTAAGAATCAATAGTACATGCCTTGGGTCTGGGCTATCTTCAATAAACGCTGGGAGAGGAGATCCAAAACCCGGTAATTTGTTACTGTAGGAAAAGTTCTCCAAAGTTCACCTTTTCGAGCTATCACTCATACTAATAACTCAATCTCCTGGCAATGTGTAGTTCTCGGTGAACCTTTGCAGATATTAATGATAATTGATACCGTACTGTACCTGTATGTAGGGAGGAAGCCGTTACATGAGCATGATACAGGTGAATTCTGTAAATTTTGGACGCAAAAATGCTTAAAATTTGAAGCAATTGGACTCATTTTGATGCCGTCACGCCAGAGATAGGGAAACCGGCCCTCCCTGATGTGTGATGAAACAGCAATCAGGAAACGAAAGAAATGAAGGGCAGGAAATGCTGTGATGTGTGACGGCTTCCACCAACAAAGTTACGGTGCACGTGACCCGGTACAATGCTTCCGGCACTGCCACGGTGTTCGTTGTTCTTTCCAATGTCCAAGTCCACGCGCCCTACATGTTCGCAGCGCGTATTCGCGTCGGCAATTCAGGCTATTCATGTCAAACGACCGTTACCGTTTAGCCGCTCAACATCGGTCGAGGAGGTTTCCGCTCTTATTTTCCTATTGTTTTTTTTTCAGACAACGCGACTTTTAGGATATGTTCTCTGTTTATATGCTAGATAACGCTCGCCAATCAATGCTCACTCAGCATCCAGCATGTTCAAGGGTTGAATGACTAAGGCGGCAACAGAATCCCCACCCGTCCCCCCAAATGCTGTCGCCTGGCTTCGGAAATCTATTCCTTCCCCTTTGGCTGAGTCATCCTGGAGGAGGTCTTTCTCTGGTCACGATTTGTTCTGCCTGAAGAACTGGATCTGTCTTATTCAGCAGCATCAGTCATCTTCACCAATGTTTGATACTCCCCTTGAGGCTATCCATCTCGCAAGAATTTCAATACAATTCTGGTTTAACTTTCACCCGCATGTCCCAAGTAACGCAAGTCATTGACTATTCCCGAGGCCGTTCGCGTCCTTTGATGACTCAGAACTTGAATATTCTCGGTCGAGGCGCATTAACGATGTCTATAAAGCTACGAATGCTACACTGGCTTTTTCCCAGCAGGAAAGTGCACAAACACGTCTGCAATTGCATCTGACATCGATACTTCTATGGGTATGCATTCTTCCCTGTTCACCATACTGGAAAACTAACGTGCTTAATTTTCCAATCACCCAGCCGTCCTCACCCAGCTCGTAGCTAAACCCGACCAAGTCGACGTAGTCGTCAATATATTTCTGGCCACCTATCAGCGTGACCACGAGATCTGGATGGCTCTGAAACACACCGCCTCGCCATCGAAGTTTACCGTCTTTGATGCCGTTGCTGACGGGGGTCACATCGCGAATGAACTTCTCCAGTCTTCGCCTGTGACGCAGAACGTCAAAATCATGAAGAGCCACAGTAAAGTGGCCATTCCGAACACCGAGAAGACTGCTGGTGCGCCAGTAGGGTTGGTTATATTCTTCAAGGCCAAACCCGGGAAGGCCGACGTAGTGCGAGAACTTATCTCTGTACGTTTTCTATCAGATTCAAGTAAAAATTTATGTTGACGTCCGGCTTAGACTACTATCTTTTCATTCATCGAAGAGGAAAAGAAGACTTTACTTTGGTTCGGCTTGGAGTACCCCGATACCCCAGGTCTCTTTGGAGTTCTGGACTTCTTCACGGATGAAGAAGGAAGAAAGTTTCATTTAGCTGGAAAAGCTGCGCAGACGGTACAGGCTGTAACTGACGAATTGTTGGCTGAACCTGCCCATGCTGCGGACGTTGATGTTGTCGCAACGAAGATCACGGTCCATGTCTAGGGAGGACATTTATTAGTGGGCATGTAGCTGTATGTTGCATAAATCTCAGCGGTGTTCTAGTGTTTCGTCCAATTATGAACTATATTGTTTGACTCCGCACATAAGACACGTGCTTCTCAGACTTATCCTAAACTTGTAGCAGCTTGTAGCCTGGCGCAAATCTTATATGATGTCTGCACCGAGTCTGTATTCTATCATTGCCGACCCTAGCATCGCAGTTTCGGCCCTCATCGGGCCGCCTGAAGCTTGGACTTCTCCGGCTGCCAGTTCCATAACATATGCCAACTGGGCGCACCTTCCAGAGTGGATCAAGGACGTGTTGGGTGACGATTGGCACGTATGGTCGGGGTATGTCAGTGTGATGGAGGCGGCCTCGCATGCATCCTGGTGGCTGGGACCCGGACCTATAGGATCAAGCACTTCGCCGGGAATTAATGTCAATGTCTATGTCCAGTCGCATACAGATGCAAACGGAGCCTTGGATATAGCTGCTTCCAGACAGGCCACACATCACCGCCTCGCAAGAATCATTAACAGCCATTCTCGTGTTATCACCGAGGTATGGACTCGCGGAAAGCTCGATGAGTACAGCGAATGTTCCGTGCAGTACATAGACGGTGATCGTTTTGTCGTTGTCGCCGGTCAGACGATAGTGGACATACGTGACGCTAGGACGTCCAATTTGGCTGTGGAGATCTTTGAAGACTATGCCTACAAGCTGTTGAATCATACGGTTCGCAGGAATAGTCCACTTCTGACTGCACCTGTCATCAAACGCGGCCCACTTTTATCCCTGACCAGTGGCATCCAGGACTACTCGCACCCGAGAAAAATCCAGATTCGCTCTGTGGTCAAGGCACGATTTTTCTTTTGGTTTGAATTGGAAAACCCCATCGCTGCTGCTAATGCCACTGTCGAGGGGTCAGCCGATGCCATTTCATTTGAAAACTGTCTCGTTGAGGAGGGCGTTGGGGTGAAGTTCACATTTGCGCTCGCAAAACAGGGACACCATGTTGTTGAGGTCTGTGTGAAATTTGCGGACTCGAAAACCTTGGTTTCGACATCACAGATGGTTGAGGTTGAAGTCTTACAAGAGGGACTAGGATTGAAATAGTGTGGGAATTTTTTGTATAAAGAAGAGATGAGCAAAAAGATGATTCTGGGGGTCCGGAGTGTGTTCGTGCACGGCGAATGAAAATTTATGAAATTGGCCGGGTCCTGTGTATAGTCAATGTATGCTCGCTATCACTCGCAATGCCAGTACTGGTGAGACAAGACCCAGACCACGCCAATTCGACATCTATGCCCACCCTACAATACATCAGGAAACCAACTAAAAAGAGGAAGCATTAAAAACGCACCCAGTTGCTCATACGTCCAACCCCAGAGCGTCCCGTTCACCTGAGAGGACTTACTCTGTAACCTGTCATTCCTATCTAGCCCGCTTATCTTCTGAACATCCTCAGAGTCCAAGACCGGGAGCTAGTACGCATAGGGAATGTTAGTAATACTCATAACAAAATAGCCACAGTAGACTTACCTTCATATTCTCCTTCTGCCGGCTTTCATTAGCGCTCTTGGGAACAGCGACCACACCTCGTGCGAGATGCCACGCCAACACAACTTGCGTTGGCGTAGCATTGTATTTCTCCGATAACTCAATTATAACTGGATCCTTCCTGACGACATCCGTACCCGTTAGGGGTGTACGCTACGACAGCGATACCCTTGCCATGGCAATATTGCACCAAGTCTTCTTGTACGAGATACGGATGCAATCTGTTTGCTCACAGATCAAGTTTCAGAAGTACAAAGATGCGCATCAACTCACTCAATCTGATTCACTGCAGGGATGATCTTGGCTGTCGTGAAGAGTTTTTCTAGTCTGTTGGGAAGTGAGGTGAGTCAAGGTAACAAGCACCGGTAGATTGTAGGACGCACGTCTTGGTTGAAAAGTTGCTGACACCGATCGCTTTGCACTTGCCCGTCTCCAGTAATTTCTCCATCACCTCCCATGACTGGTTGAAATTCCGTTCTTCAGTGACGCGGACCGTCCCATCGGGATTCCTGGGAATCCAATTGTCCTCTAGGATGCATCAGATCGATAACTATCAGAGAGGGGAAAGCCCTACTCTCGTAGACGACATATTGGGGCCAGTGCATCAAATACTAGGACAGGGTGAGTGAAAGTACAGGGTCGGATACAATAGACGTACCAAATCCACGTAGGACGTCCCCAGGCTCTCCAGGCTTTCATTCAATGACTCTACAATTCGGGCGTGATGGTTCCATCTACAAACGCTTGAGCTCCCATGTCTGAGAAGGCAGAGTCCAGACTCACGGAAATTTGGTACAAATAAAGAACTCTTCTCGCGGAATGCCAGATGTGCGTATGGCCTCTCCCAAGGGCTTTTCCGTACCTGAAGAACGTCCAACACAAGACAAGAACGTACGATCTGGCCCACGCACCATAGATCAACGCGGTATCAAAGTGCCTGTAGCCCGCCTACATGGGCGTCAACAAAAGGCCCAGCGGAGCCAATGTTTCACGCACCTTGATAGCTGTCTGTAACCATTCCAAAGAGCCGCGCTGTGCTTCAGAATCCATCCCGGTCCACACACCAAGCCCTACACCCAGCCGGTCAGCGTCGCAGACCAACGAAGGTCGATGTGCGCACCAAGTACTGGAATCGAGCCACCGTTGTTCAATGGCACTGTTCTAGATACGTCCATGGTTCAAGTTGACAGTAAGGACCAGGTAGATGTCGGTAATATATGAGCGGCAAGAGGATTACTCATCGCTCTTGCTGCCGAGGACTCGTCATCCATCTCCACTCCCTAAATGAGGTTGCATAGCACCGATTGCTATATGGGTTCCGCCCTGTGATAAATGGCATTAGGAGTGATAGAAAAAGGAATCCTTGAACGGAGATCGTTCTTCGTAGTAGCGGTAACACTGTAAGGCTAGCAAGTCCAATTTCCTCAGAGTGGCTGTACAGTATCACGTGCGGAACGCGTCCATCGGACCCGTTCCGGAATCCGAATTGCCGTCTCTGCAGCGGTCAAGTACACGTTTTACGTTGAAGTTTGCTTGAAGTTGACGACTCGCTTCATTACGGCTTCTCGCGCCACTCCGTGGTTGTCGTACTCGGTGTGTTTTCTCGCCGACGTCTGTCTATTTAATGGTGACTTCGTCGACTCTTGACGACGATTCCGCCAACTTCTCTCAGTATACCTCTTATGCTTTCCTCAGGGCGTCTCAACGACTCTAGTACCGTCCTTAGCGGCCTCTAGGTCAAGGCTAATCTTCTCGCAGCCGAGCCAAGGTCCATTTCGGCTGCTTCTTGGCCACCTAAAGAACGGAACACTGGTGAACATATGACACAGACAGGTCCTGCCATTGATTGAGAGAATCCTGAGCTTACGGGAGATGCTTCTTTGACATCTGGTCCCAAGGGCTAGTTCTAACTGTGATTTACCATCCCTGCGGGCGATAATCTCCTTGAATGGTACTGCTTTCTCATCGGACGTACCAGCGGCCTCCCCCGTTCTCGGATACGACGACATTTGACTAGCGGGAAAGCGACACCTTTCCTTTTGTACAGCCAGTAAAATATTTTTTCGCGCTTCATATGGATGTTGTATCACGTCTGGGTGTCCAACCCCGGGTTGCATCAAGGAGGAACTCCGGATGGGTGAGTCCACTCTTGGCGCAGCATCTCACATTCATCTTATCAGTTGAGCCGCAGTGGCGTATACATGTCCCATCTCGGCCCCTTGCAACACATTTGATGGAATAGCAAACCAAAATAGCTAGTGGACTAAGGCTCGTTGGTAACGCCCTGTTCTAACACACTCCAGTTTTCAAAGGAGAACGGCGCCCAAGCCCGTGCAATTGTACTATGTGCAGACACTTTTGCTTCCGCGAGCGATTCCATCTTGTTTCTGAATCTCTGCGTGATCGTCTAAAAATGGATCCACCGGCTGAATCTGCTCCTTTCTTCCGTTCAGGGCCTCGAAAGTTCTACAATAGTCCGTCTGTGAATCAGGTGTCTGTCTTGGTTGAACACTAACGGTTCCCGGGCGAGATTCGCTGTATCATGGAAACATGTGTAATTCGTAACACAGGATGACTCAGGGCAGTCAACGATCCCTTTGCCGCAGCTATATAAAGGGGCAACAGGACTGCGGGCGCTCATTTTATTTTTTATAAGGGCGATCTCCTTGCCATCATCATCCATTGCTACCATGTCCAACGCCGTCCCTTCACCATCGTATACCAACGTCGGGCGCCAGCTCCCGTTCTTCGAGTCACCTGCACAGCGAGTCGCCAGGGTGGACTTCATCAAAAAGCGGGAGGGAGACAAGCGCGTCGAGGCGTGGGTCCGGGTACAGCAGGAGCATAAACAGTCGCTCTGGGGGACAGCTACGCCTGCCGGTCGCGGGGAGCCCTACATCACCACCCCCCACCTCCCTGAGGACCCTATTCGCTCGAGCTCCCCTTTCCTTTCCGTGCCGTACATCCACCCGGAAGATGAGGAACCATTCATCTTTTACTCCTCCGCGCCGTTACAGCCTACATATATCCCGGAAATCATCTATTCCACGCCGCTACCGGTGCCAGTGAAGCCTAAACCGCGTCGGGTGAAGCATGCCAGGCATCGTAGGCGCCTCTCCGATTTGGACTCCATCCCGGAGGAAGTTACCGTGGAGGGATAAAAAAGGAGAAGGAACACGTCGTGTCTTGATGTATCTCATCGGCCTCGCCCGCCGTCACTCAAACAGAGCCCTCGCTCCGCCTGCGAAGGCGTATATATAGCTATCCCCCCTATGCACCTACATCCCTGTAACATAGGATCGATATTGTCCGCGCACCTGGAGGATTCTTGGGAGAGGATGATGCATAGAATTATGATTCAAGTAATAGTATTATTTAACGTATTCTTCTGCTATGAATGCTATTGTGCCAGACAGACACGAAGGGGCATCATTACCTCATCTCCAACGAAGGCTTGGGTAGTCGCTGCCCTGAACTCTTCCACTTTCGCGCCAGTCCTCTCAAAAGAGAAGTCCCTGATCAATAATGCCAGAATTACCTTGAATTCAAGAACAGCTAAAGAATGGAACATCAATTTCTCTCAGAGCTCTCGGTCCATCGAACACGCACCAAGCCTCCACCCAAGACAGTTGCGTGGTCCATCAAGGAATGACGCAAGGCCGCCCACGGGTCCTCGAGGGAGTTGATCACTGGGCATCGCCTCCTCAAGCCAGCGCGAAGGCTTGAAGACATGGGCATCAGGACCCCACACCTCCGGATCAGTGTTCAATACCGAGGTGGGAATTTGGATAATCTGAATAGAAAACGGGTGGGATTAAACCTATGTTTATCTCGACAGACGTACCTGGCCTGCTTTGATGGGGAGCGAAGTGATGGCATGTCCATTCGCTGCGACGATGGGCCTACTGAACGGGATAACGTCATCTTCAAGGGCAACACGGTCCGTGCGGGGAGATGGCGCGTGGAGGCGAAGTCTATTATCCGTTGCCATGAGATAAAAATAACGGTGCGTATCTATCACATAAGTACTTACCCTTCCCGGATTACCGCGTCCAGGAATGGGAGGTTGCTGATACTGTCGTAATTCAGATCGCTTCCCAGTGTGAGGATTTCCCGGCGAAGTTTTTCTTGGATGTCAGGTTGACCAGCGAGCTCGTACAGGCTGAATATTATGGAACACGAAGTCGTCTCGTGTCCGACCATTCTACGAAGATGAATATCAGATTTGGTAGCATCACCGCGCAGTAGAAGTAGAAACTGACAAAAAAGTCGATATCTGGTAACCAGACGCCGTGAATGCGACCACAAACGAAGGAGGGGTTGGACTTACGTTCGCCAACAAGGTCTCATCAGACAACCGCTCGCTCTCTTTCCTGTTATGTTTCTGATTATCCAACAGTATCGAAAGGATATCCTTCCCAGCTTGAGAGCTTTCTTCGCCACTGTCCTTCAGGATCTGTGATCCAATTCGATGAGCAACTTGCTTAGCGACGCCGTCAGTTTGCAACGCCGCTATTGGAAGTTTCTGGATCCATGGAAACTTGACTAGTAAAATCGGCGCGAAGAATCCCGCAAAGGTGTGCGCCAGGAGTACGTCGTGGTGCCATGACTCAGCGATGTTCTGCGCGTCCTCTGATGTGCCCCCGCCAAAATCGTGCCCAAACGCGACGCGGCCGACGATGTCAAGGCTAGAGAACGAGTTAAGTGGCGCGCGCCGCGTGATGAGGAAAGGTAACGAGGAACTTACGTGCATGACGAGATGAATGGAGACAAGTTCACGATGGCATCACCCCCTTGCGAAGCAAGGTGCTCGGAGAGTCCTGTCGCAGTCTGGGAAGCACCGAAGTCAGTGTTACGGTTTTTAATCAGATAGAAATAACGGTAGGATACCCTCTCTACACACGCGATAACATCGTCCATCATTCCCTTTACTGCAGCAAGCCTGCGACAGTCGGCCAATCCCAACATCAATGAACGAGTTACATAGATCCATCACAGAAAACATACGTGAATGCTGGAGCGAGCAGTCTTCTCTGATGTTTATGCTCATCTCCTTCAGCCCAGATGACTCCTTTTCCCAGCCACCTCTCAGCCGTCGGACGGAACTCTGGCGCCTTGACATATCGATAACAATGCTGCAATATATGCTGAGCAGCCGTGTTGTCCGAAATAACAACCTAAGAAATGAAAATCGTTGGTGTTATTGAAACAAAGCGTGGACCTTGTGTGGCGGATGGCCTAGTCTTACCACATCGTTTCCGAAGAGTGGTGCTTTGATTCTGTACAAGGGACCTAGAATTGTGGCCCACTTGCTGTGCCGGGAGTGCTTGACGTTGGCTTCCGAAGACCAAATAGCGTATTCATGCCCCCAAAGCCAATGTGCTTGTTCCAGCGGCTACGAATATCATAAGTCAATGGGGTTCCGCTATGGGCTCGAGTACAAAGATAGCTTACAGCACATTGAAGCTTGCTGACTGCCCTATTCCGACGTTCGACGTAGTGATAGGCAATAATAGCCACAGAAATGAGAAAAAACAAAGTGAGATCACCTAGTGCAGAGGCTGGCATCGAAAAGGACTAGCGGACAGCGATGATGTATGCCGAGAAGCAAGAAAGGACTACGAAGCCTTATAAGAGAACAGCATCCCATGGGAAGTCAATCATTTGCTTGTTAAGAAGCGACTGCATGTTTGCGTTTAATTAAATTCCTCCTCGATATCCTAGGAAGTGTGGTATTAATATTTCTTTCCTTGGTAAATAATGACCACACTCGCCTTCTCGTACTCCATTTGATTGGAAGAGGCTCTATGGCGCATCTAGTTGGCTGGAGAGCTCTACCCAGCGTCAAAGAAGCATGCCGCACCCCATCGCTTATCACTACACGCACAAACCACACGTCATTTTTTGCTGAATTTCGCTTGAACAGGAAATCATGGTGTATTATGATATCAAAAAAGTAGGACATTACAGAGAGGAGGGAAAAAACATTACTAGTCGTGTCATAATCATTCAGTATCCCGCGGACTTGCTTTTCAGCTCAGATTCAGTGGAATCCTTATCGAAAAATTCACCTGCAATCTCGCGGTCTTTTGCACTTCCGGGAGCACCATATGATGTTTCTGTAAAGGTTTGCATCTGCAGCGGAATGTCTGAACTAGCGGTGTGCCATAGGAAGACAGACCCTACCTGCACATGTACACCACCCACTGCGGTCTTTGGGGGGACGTCAATTCGGGCTTGTTGGCTGAGTGGATGTGTCCTATTGTTATTTCCGCTCGATGTATCACCACCGCTGGCACTGAAATTGCGATATGTGAGGAGCGGGTAGCAAGGCTTTAAAGAGCCACTGACCTATATATTTCGGCGCCAGGACCTCGGAACCGGTACAATCGACGAACCACACGACAGGAAGCTACCTGGAGTAGAACATGAGTACGCTTCGGGTGCACAGAAGGTGAAATTAGACGAAATAGTTCGCACTGTAGCAAGAATTGAAGCCGGGCCATCGGCAATAACACTCATAACGTCGTTCAGATTCAGAAGAGAGAATATCTGCGAAAGAATAAGAGAAACGTGGCATAGATATTCATGACATAACACACCGCCGCAAGGAGATTGACCACGAATCTGAGAGAAAATCGGGTAAGTATAAACTATGCCTCACTGACACACAACAAACAAAACTCACGCCAGCGCAAAATACGCCAAGCCATCGACGAACATCAATTTCATGATTCTACTCCTTTGTTGGTGGCGCCGTTTATACCATAGTTTATACACCATCAAGCACATGACGATGAAATCCGTTCCCATAGTGTAGAGATACATCGCCGCGAACAGCGACGACTCTGTACTATCGATACTGCAACCCGCTCCATAAATGAAGGACGCGTGGACGTTGGTCACCGATTTCAGAATAATACCAAACTGGCCGCAGATCAACGCTACGAGTGGGACAATGACATATAGGCTTTGGCCCCAAACCGCGATACTAACAAAGACGCTACTAAGAAGGGTGCGGTGAAGGGAAGGAATCCATCGACGTACGTGCGAATGGAAAGGTTGATGCTGGCGACACCGAGACAGGTGTTCCCCACAATCTGAATGAAGAGGAAGAGTCCCTGACAGTGAATATCCCTACAACAGACATCAGCCAAGTGCGTCCCTTCTGATTGCAGGGAACCAACGTCTTGGTCACATTTAACGCGACAGCACTACGCTCAAATAAGCATATTCCAATTCTGATTTGACCATCCATAAAACACTTACAAGCATATCAAGACGCCAAGCATTCCATAACGAGCGTAAAAGTAAAAAAACTTCGAGAGTGAGTAAAGGCGATCGATTAGAAGTGACAACAAGGACCTACTAACGGCCACCGGAACCTTTGTTCTCCACTGATTACCGCCCAATCAAAGTCAAGCGTATTCACGAATTCCCATCTTTCAAAACAATGAGATTCAATCCGGCAGAACCACGACACTAAAACTGACAAGTATAGACCGATGAGACAATGGATGCTTTTGTTGAACGACACTAAGAGTTATATGTAAATATCAAGACCAGAGAAAAAGAGGAGAGATGCACTCACGAGCATTGTCCTGTATGACTTCGGGGGAATGCCAGTCGACCATGGTGGCAGTTGAGGTTTAGAGGAACAGACACCCCAGAGTAGATATAGACCCGACGAACCCACCCGGGCCACCGAGCAAGAAGAAGAGCCATATTGATATCAGAAACGACAGGCAACGAAAGAGTCCGCTTAACGGGCACGAGTGGTGATGGGATTGGCTCGGAGAGTACTGGAGTCCACAGTCCAGGGTACAAGGGTGTAAACACGATAGTATCTCGTAAAGGTACCAATCTGGTACGGTCTTTGAGGCCGAAGAGAGTTTGCCAGCCTTGCAGCCTAAGAAAGGCATTGCCGTTCTGATATGAGAATTCTCCGTTGTTACAATCTCTTTCTGGCGTGGCCAAAAAGTTCCTGAAAGCCCCTGGGAGATTCGAAAGGGCGCATCGTCACAAACCTTGTACAAGTTCTTGTTCAAAGTCACATTGGCAAAAGACGTAAACGATCTATTTTTCGACGTCTCCACGTGATTTTGATGGGAAATGTACAATGATGTGCTACTTCGACATAACCTACAAAACTCGATAATGCTCTACAATTCCTCTTGTACTTTCTTCGTCGCCTGACCTGCCTTTGCCGTCGCATGTTCCCACTCCTGCTTGCCCTTTGAGTGAACATCTTCACCAGCCTTCTTACCGGCCTGTGATTTCTCCTCGGCGCAACCAGTGAACATCTCCCATACCTGAGTCACCTTCACTTCAACCGCGTAGACAATGTCCCTAATCCAGTTGAACAATGATTGTGCCCCATATTTGCTTTGCGAATACCTGATACGCGTCTCCTCTGCGGTCGGAGTTAAGGTTGTCATCCGCGATGATGAAAGAAGAGTACATACGTAGCAGACCCGGTCGAGAAGTAGGAAGTTCGTTCTCGCTCATGCCGTGTTCTCGGAGGAAAGCACGAAGCCGAGCATCGGGCCAGGTGAGATAAGCCGCAGCGCGTGATGATGTGTCCGAGTATCTGAGATAAACATCAGAAGATGAAGATCCCGGAAATAGAGTTGATATACTTTTGATTCATCAACTTCACAAGCTCATCTCTTTTGACTTGCGCGTCAGAGCGCAAATAACCGTTGTCGATGAGCCACAAACGGAGTTGAGAATCGCTCCAAGCATTCCAAAATGAGTCATGCGCATTGGAGTAATTGTCGCTGTGATGACATTAGGCAAGCAGATCATAAACAAAATCGTTACACACACCGAACGAGCTTCATCATCTTTTCGCGCTTGACCTGGGCATTGTCCTTAATAATGTTATGCTCGACTAGCCACGCTTTGAGGTCGCTATCACTCCAAGTGTCCCAAAAGTAAGAGTTGGAAGTATAATAGTACTTAGACATTTGAGCCAAAAGCGCGTCACGGTTCTTCTCCAAATTAGAACGGCCATCGAGAACATTGTGAGAGGTGAGCCATTCATACTAAGACAGTGAGTGAATGGAAAGGATAAGCAGGCAGAAACATACCATGAAAGAGTTACTCCATGCCTCCCAAACTGGGTCAGCCACACTGTAATATGCATCTTTCATCATCGCGAGAAGCTCTCCCCTCTTCTTCTCCGTCTTTGGCTTCAAAACGCCCTTCTGTACGAGGTAATCTCGAAGCTGAGCGTCATCCCAAGTCGAATACACGTAGTCTTTACTGTCGTCCATGGCCCTCAACACACTCTCGGTCGCCTGGGCCACAAAGCTAGAAACAGACTGGGTCGCCTGGTGCTGAGCGTTGCCGTAGACTGCAGTACTTGCCGTCGCGCTGGCCTGAGATGCAAAGGAGCTAGCGGCGTCCGTGTAAGACTTGTATCGATTCTTGGCGAGCAAGACGAGCTCCTCTCTGTGACCCTTCGGTGCAACAATACCCTGCTCCAATAAGAACTCGCGAAGCCGAGACTCGTCCCAGGTATCAAACGCCGAATCGCGCAGCGAAGAGAAAGACTTTTGCGCTGAGACGTACTGGTCATAGGACCATGCCGCTGCACCGTTCCAATTCGACTTGACAAGCTCAAGGAGATCGTTGCGAGAATATGTGTCGAGAGACGGTGTGCTGATGTGATGGTCTTTGAGCCACTTTTGGAGCTCTTCATTCGACCATTCTGTGTATTCTGCGCGCAAAAGTCAGTCGTGGATTCATTTACTGCTTTATGGACGTACTGGGCGTGTCCGGGCCAAACCACGACGCCTGGGCGCCAACGGCGAGGACTGCAAATAAAATAATGGAGGGTTTCATGGTGATAGACAAGGAAAGTTGTCCACGAGACTTGAGGTATATATACCGCCCATCCTTGGAATGCTGACGTCACAATATTGGAGGCAATGACGCTCAGACGGCGTAGACACTGGAGCGTCCTGGATGAGGTAAGACCAAGTCTGTCGGCTCCCGGCCCGAACGCGAACCTTGATCAATGAGTAGTGACTTGGACGTTGTGAGTCGGCGGAGCTTGCGGAGGCGACGCACATAAGGTGCTGACTAAGCAGACGAGAGACCATTTCATCTCTCCCGCCTGCAGTCAGCACCGTTTCTGCTCAAAGTCTCTACGGCGAAGTCTTCGACTTGTATCCTACTTCTCTTCATAATACTATTCTACACTTTTCAACTAATCATGTCTCAAACAACCGGTGCTGCTGCAAGTTCCAATGATGGATCCGGCAATCTGGGGTCAAGCACGACAAATCCCTCAAAGGGCCCAGAAGATTTGAACATGGACAAACTGCGAGCTAAAATGAGCAAGGATGTGTTGGACAGGAATGCTCGAAGGGCTAAGAGGAGACAGGAACTGAGTGCGAGGGGTGGCAGTCCTTCTGATATCTCAGAGGACGAAAAAGATGAGTTCGATCTCGTGGTTCAGACAGTGCAAAGGGCAGTAGAGGCCAAAGCGCTATCTTCGCCTGTCAAGGCCTCGACGGCGACCACCCCAGGTACAATACTCAGTTCAGATGCAGCCTCCACGTCGATGGACGCCGCTCTATCCAGGCTGTACTCTGATGAGGCTACGGCCAAGAATCGAGACGCTTATATCCCAAACGATACAGCCTTTCACGAGGATTATAAGGCCTTGCTCGTTCACCGAATTTCGATTCCACTGACTATGTTTCATTCATCGTACTTGCGGAACTTGCAATACAACGACGATGCCTTACCACGAGTGAAGATAACACGTTTGACGTCAGACGGTGTCAGCAAGAACTTTAGCGTTCTTGACATCGCCAAGGCTCCATCGGAGGTCGATCTTTCACGCGCCGATTTCTTGGAATGTTACAACAATCTTTTGGAGTTTGTAGCCTCCATAGGCTTCGGCGAGCACACCCTGCAAGGCCTCAATGACCATCTCCATGCTATGCTCTCAGATCCTCATTTCTCAATGTGGTTTGAGGCCTACAAACAGTTCGACAAGGACTATCGTGCTAAGCTCTTCAAGGACCCATTCATCCCCGATCCGTCCTCCAGGAGCTGGTCCGACGGCGTCCAAGCAGCCAAGGACAATCACCTTCTCATGCAGCAAGAAGGTCAAATGTCTGGAGAGAATGGAAAATGGAGGCGTGCGAGGCCAACTGGGAGACGGTTTTTGCCTTATGACACCAGTCAACGAGGACAGCCTCGTAGCGGATCCTTTCGCACCTTATGTCTCAGGTGTGGCGAAATTGGACATCGAGCCGACTCGTGCACTTCCTCTACTCCCAGCAAGCGAGGCCGTTCCTTTCTTGCTGAATGGAAAGACAATTCCCTCATCCGCATCTCTGATCAGCGATACATCTGCCTGCGTTTCAACCTCAACGGATGCCAACCAGAGCCCTCCCCTGACATGCGCCATGGTCTCCACATCTGTTCCTTGTGCGGCGACCCTCACCACGGAGCGACAAAATGCACTCGTAATTGAGGCACATAAAGTTGTCACTCCTTATAACGCCAAGGAATGGACGCGAACCCTAAAACGACACAAATTACTTGACAAATATCCTAATCTTGCTTTCGACTTAACCTATGGCTCTCCAATCGGTAATCCTCCTCCTCTACATGCTACGTTTATGCTTCCTAATATGCCCTCTGCCTTGAATAACACGGACATTGTTGAGAAATATTTATCCGACGAGATAGCGGCTGGTAGAATGAGTGAGGGTCTGACAGTCGAAGAGGCTCACGTCTTCTTTGACGGTCATTTTCGTACGGCGCCGATGGGAGTCGTCCTCGATCAAGTTAAACCTCGCATTATCCACAATCTCTCCACCTGCGATGCAGACGGCCACTCAACGAATTCATGGCTCGACGCAAAAGATTGGCCTGTGAAGTGGTATACAGCTTCTATGTATGAGGATGCTGTGAGTAACAATTTCGCGTTTGCGGTCTGGGTGAAGATCCTTGCTTGCCTTGCGGGGATGCTTCCCTAGTTAATGCGGCTTGCGTCAATATGCCCTGCAGCGTGCAGAGGTGCATATTTGCGGTAGTGCCCGGAGGCACTATATGCGGTTCTACGTGGTTCACGTAGATTGTTATATGCCCTGCAGCTCGCAGAGGGGCATGTTTGCAGTAGTGCCTGTTATACTATAATTTGGGCATTCGTTTCCCTGCGGTTCTACGTGGCTCACGTAGATTGGTTACATATGTATGATGGCTTGAAGTTACCTGTATTCTAATACACCCTCGCCAGGTTGTACAAGCACCTCCAGGCACTCAAGCTGCGGCACTTGACTGGATAAAGGCCTACCGTTGCTCTCCAATCATTTTCGACCACAAAAGATACATTGCCTGTATGTGGAAGGGTCGTATTCTTCCCAATCATTGCGGTCCATTCGGACTAACCACGTCTGGTGGTATCCAAGGTAATGTCGCTGATGCGTTCAATGATATTCTTCATGCAGAGGGAATCCCAGATGTTTTCAAGTGGGTAGATGACTATAATATTCTCCGCTGCCCAATATCCCAACGTATTATCATGGACTCGAATCAGCACACCGACATCCAGTACTCATATGCTTTTGACCTTCAAACAATCCTGGATTTATCGAAGCCTCTTGGGATCATGTGGCATGACGTTACTGAGAAGGGTCACGACTTCCAGTTCATCACGTCGTACCTTGGTTTCATGTGGGACCTAGCTGCTAAACGGGTCTACCTATCAGAAAAGAAGCGAGAGAAGTACCTAGTCAAGGTGACATCCTTCCTGCAGCTTCGCTCGCACCCCGTCCGCTTTCCAGAGGCTAGTTCTCTCCAGGGTACTTTACAACACATTTGCTTCGTTTATCGTCCCGGGAAGGCTTATCTTCCTGCACTGTCAGCCTTTGTTGGCCATTTCCCAAACAGATGGGTTGCCCATCATCCACCCAACTCCGTGTGGAGGGATCTTGACTGGTGGGCTGCTTGCTTATCGAAGCCTTCTCCTGGACGCTCCCTTTTAGCTCGACAACACATTGATTTAGATATATGGGTTGACACCTCAGAGTGGGGCATTGGATTGGTTGTCGGAACTCTTTGGGCAGCCTGGAAATTGATCCCTGGATGGCGCTCCGAGGGCCGTGACATAGGTTGGTGTGAAACCATAGCCATCGAGATTGCTGGCTTGTACATCGCCTCGTCCACATCACTGACTGACTCAGTATATGACCTCAGAAGCGATAATACGGGCGTGATTGATGCCCACAAAATCGGGCGCTCACGCAATCCTCAACGAAACGCATCCTTACGCCGACTCTCCCTCATTCTCACACCTCGAAACCTTGCTCTTGCACCTTTGTATGTTTGCTCTGAGAAGAATCTCGCTGACCCAATCTCTCGCAGCGCTCTGGGCTCTCAAGATTCTCATTTACAGATTGATTTCCTCTTACCAGAGGAGATCCGAGAGTGGTTTGAAAATGTTTAAGTTCCATCGAAGCCGCAGATCTGCACGAGCAGATCATGCTGTACAAGCAGGTGAATCTGATCCGACTCCACAGGTTCTGCCGCAGCCTGCATGTACAGTAAACAGGAGCCGCCACAAAGTTCCCTTTATCCCACCCTATCACACTCGTCACTCACACCTATCTTCCTCCGTCTTATCCAATGACTCTGTCCCAATTCTCTCACCTCCCAAGTCTCATTCTCGCCGTCCTCGCCTCCGTGCCGATTCCAAAATAATCCCATCTACTTATCGTCCTCACGTTCTCACAGACAAGCGCGTCCTCAATTGGACATCTCCCTATCACGATTTCATGCAGCAGAGGCTGTCCTCCATAGTACCATGTCATGTTCTTTGTAAATGGCGAGAGGTTATGAGTAACTCTGTCACTGAGGATGCACGGAAAAATTATGGCGCTGGTCTTCTAAGGTTCACGCAGTTCTGTGACACTTACTCTGTACCTGAATCTTTGCATATCCCTGCGAGCGAACCGCTTCTAGCACTCTTTGTTGCCGAAATGGGTGCTGGCAAAGTACAGCCCTCCACCATTGACACTTGGTTGTCAGGCCTGGCATTATGGCATGACATCCAGAGCGCTCATTGGTATGGAGGGAGAATCTTGTCACGAACAAAGCAAGGTGCAGCCGCATGTGCCCCTCCCTCATCCCATCCTCCTCATCTACCTGTCACCGAGAAACATCTCATCTCCCTCCTTTCCCACATCAACAGTGAAGACCCTTGTGATGCTGCTATTTGGGCAGTGGCCACTCTCGCGTGGCACAGTTGTTCACGACTGGGAGAGCTGATTTCATCGAAATCTAAACCCTATAACTGCACTCGCCACGTTCACCATGGCTGTCCTCAATCCTTTGGGATCGCTCCTAATGGTCATGAATGGATGAATTTCTTCATCCCTTTCACAAAAGCTCACGGTGACTGGATCTCTGTGACCTCGACGAATGATGATATTGATCCTCTTGCTGCCTTCCGCAATCATCTTCGCATCAATGCTGATCTGCCCGTGTCTGCCCCGTTGTTTGCTTACCGCACCAAAGACAGTTGGCAACCACTAACCAAGGAAGTCTTCTTAGCGAGGTGCTCCAAAATTTGGTCCGAGGATGGTCTTGATGCTGCCGGGGGCCATAGCTTTCGCATTGGAGGTACCACACATTGGTTGCTTATTGGAGTGGATCCCTGGATAGTTATGAGACAAGGAAGATGGTCGTCAAAAGCTTTTCTGTTGTACTGGAGGAAGGTAGAAGAAATCCTCCCATTATTCATAGGCGATGCGATGGACAAAGCCGCTTCCTTAAAAGAGTCTATTTCTCGTATTGGTTCTTTGTAACATTATCAAATTAACAGATCTGTATTATCAGTGCACCTGGGGGAAGTCGGATTCCAGAGGTATCCGCCTGTACTCGTAGTGAAACTACGAGTTTGAGTTGGGGAGTTCGCATCCCTCTGGAATCTCGCTCACAAGAGACGGGAGCCCTTTCCCTTCCCATCTCTTTCCCCCCAATTCTGATTTGGGATTCGATAGGAGCTTCCCGGCCCGAACGTGAACCTTGATCAATGAGTAGTGACTTGGCTGCGATACTGTACAAAATTTTCCATGCTATGTCAATCCTAGTCCCTCTTGTAAAAGACCTCAACCTCAACCTTCCGTGTTGTCGAAACCAAGGTTTCCGAGTCCGCAAATCTCGTGTAGACCTCAACAACATGGTGTCCCTGTCTTGTGAGCACAAATGTGAACTTCACCCTGACACCCTCCTCAACGGCACAGTTTTCAAATGAAATGGCATCGGCTGACCCCTCGACAGTGGCATTAGCAACAACGATGGGGTTTCCAATTCAAACCAAAAGGAAAACTGCGCCTTGACCACAGAGAGAATCTGGATTTTTCTCAGGCACGAATAGTCCTGGTTACCACTCGTCATGGATAGAAGTGGGCCGCGCTTGATGACTGATGCAGTCAGAGGTGGACTGAGGTGGACTATTCCTGCGAACCGTACATTTCAACAGCTTGTAGGCATAGTCTTCAAAGATCTCCGCAGCCAACTTGAACGTCTTAGAATCACGTATGTCCACTATCGTCTGACCAGCGACGACGACGAACGACCACCGTGTATATTCCGCACAGAACATTCGCTGTACTTGTCGAGCTTTCCGCGAGTCCATACCTCCGGGATAATACGAGCAGTGCTGTTGATGATTCTTTCGAGGCGGTGACGCGTGGCCTGTCTGGAAGCAGCCATATCCAAGAATCCGCTGGCATCTGTATGCGACTGGACATAGACCTGGACATTGATTCCCGGCGAGGTTTTTGTCCCTGATCCATTAGGTCCGAGTCCCAGCCACCAGGATGCATGCGAGGCTGCCTCCGTCACACTGACAAACCCCGTCCGTACGTGCCAATCGTCACTGCCCAACACTTCCTTGATCCACTCTGGAAGGTGCGCCCAGCTGGCATATGTTATGGAACTGGCAGCCGGAGAAGTCCAAGCTTCAGGCGGCCCGATGAGGGCCGAAACTGCGATGCTAGGGTCGGCAATGATAGAATACAGACTCGGTGCAGACATCATATAAGATTCGTGCCAAGCTACAAACTGCCACAAGTTTAGGATAAGTCTGAGAAGCACGTGCCTTTGGGGAGTCAAACAATATAGTTAATAATTGGACGAAACACTAGAACACCCACTGAGATTTATGCAGCATACAGCTACATGCCTGCTAATACATGAAGCGTGATCTTCGTTGCGAGAACATCAACGTCCGTAACATTGGCAGGTTCAGCCAACAACTCGTCAGTTACAGCCTGTACCGCCTGCGCAGCTTTTCCAGCTAAATGAAATTTTCTTCCTTCTTCGTCCGTGAAGAAGTACAGAACTCCAAAGAGACTTGGAGTATCGGGGTACTCCAAGCCGAACCAGAGTAAAGTCTTCTTTTCCTCTTCGATGAACGAAAAGATAGTAGTTTAACTAATACATCAACATAATGTTTTACTTGAATCTGATAGAAAACGTACAGAGACAAGTTCCCGCACTGTGTCTGCCTTCCCGGGTTTGGCCTTGAAGAATATGACCAACCCTACTGGTGCTCCAGCAGTCTTCTCGGTGTTCGGAATGGCCACTTTACTGTGGCTCTTCATGGTTTTGACACTCTGCGTCACAGGCGAAGACTGGAGAAGCTCATTCATGATGTGACCCCCGTCAGCAGCAGTATCAAAGACGGTAAACTTCGATGGCGACGCGGTGTGTTTCAGAGCCATCAAGATCTCGTGGTCACGCTGATAGGTGGCCAGAAATATATTGACGGCTGCGTCGACTTGGTCGGGCTTAGCTACGAGCCGGGTGATTGGAAAATTGAGCACGTCAGCTTTCCAGCATGGTAAACCGGGAAGAATGCATACCCATAGAAGTATCGATGTCAGATGCAATACGTGTTTGTGCACTTCCCTGCTAGAGAGATGCCAATGCAGCATTCGTAGCTTTATAGACGCCGTTAATGCACCTTGACCTAGAGTATTCAAGTTCTGAGTCATCAAAGGACGTGACTGGCCTGGCAATAGTCCACAGCCTGTGTTACTTGGGCCATGCGGGTTATAGTTATATCAGAATTGGATTGAAAATCTTGCGAGATGGATAGCCTCAAGAGGAGGATCAAACTTGGGCGAAGATGACTGATGCTGCTGAATAAGACAAGTCCAATCCTTCAGGCAGAACAAAGCGCGACTAGAGAGAAAGATATCCTCCAGGATGACTCAGCCAAAGGGGAAGGAATAGATTTCCGAAGCCAGGCGGCAGCATTTGGGGTGACGGGCAGGGATTCTGTTCCTGCCTTAGTCATTCAACCCTCGAACTGGTTGAATGTTGAGTGAGCATTGATTCTTGAACGTTTCCTAGCCTATAAACAGAGAAGGTATCCTAAAAGTCGCGTTGTCTTGAAAACAATAGGAAAATGAGAGCGGAGACCTCCCCAATCTACGTTGAGTAGCTAAAAGTATCGTTTGACAGGAATGGCTTGGATTGCCGATGCGAATACGCGCTGCGAAAATATAGGGTGCGTGGACTTGGACGTTGGAATGGAAAAACGAATATCGTGGCAGTGGCGGAAGCATTTATTAAGTCACGTGGTATGTGATGTTGTAAGGGGAAGCCGTCACACATCCCAGCATTTCCTGCCCTTCATTTTGCCTTCATTTCTTTCATTTCCTGATTTCTGTTTCACGCATCAGAGAGGGTCAGTTTCCCATCTTTAGCGTGACTGCCTCAAAGGGTCCAAACAGCTCAAATCTCAAACATCTTTGCATCCAAAGTTTTCAAAATTCACCTGTATCATGCTCATGTAGCCGTTTCCTCCCTACATACAGGTACAGTACGGTATAAATTATTATTAGGACTCGCACAGGCTCACCGAGAACGACACATTTCCAGGATATTGAGTGATTCATATGAGTTGGACAGCTCGAAAAGGAGAACTTTGGAGAACTTTTCCTCCAGTAACATATTACCGGATTATGGATCTCCTCTCCCAGCATTTATTCAAGATATCTCAGCCCCAAGACATGTGCTGTTGTTTCTCAACATAAATCCAGGATTCGTCCAAGCACCTCGTACTACAGAATTTTACTCCGCTCCTGATGTGCGACGTCCATCCGAACATGGGTTCGACCCGACCTTTACAGGTGCTACCACTCCTTGCATCTCATCGGATTCTGTCTGCCCATTTTCGGGCATATCATCGCCAGGCTGGTCCAGGCGAGAGCTGGTGAAAGACCACAGCATGCCTTGTGCTGGTGCTGTCGAGGTTTAGAGTTCAAGGATGATGGACTTTGGATACTTGAAGCAACCTCGAATCTACATAGTTCAAATTTGTGTAGAATACGATTAATACTCTCAAGATATTGGCGCAGTAAATACACGTTCAATATCGGTCTATCATCTTGCAATTGTGGTAGGTAACATTGAACGTGATAGCCATACCAAGTGATTTAGTCCAAGTTCGGTGTTCACGGCCCGAAGTCTGAGCTGATTTCCAAATCGCTGTTTTCTGGGGAGAAGCATGGTCGAAAGCTTAAGCTTAAACAGCCACCCAAACCCGGTGATGGCAATGCCTGTTATTTCCAGCGCCTACTACGACTAGTAAGGTGTGGGCCATCGCATCTGCGTGGCAGGACCGAGCCCTATATTTTTCTGTTCTCAATTTTTCCCTCCAAATATCGACATATGTAAGTTTAAGACCACAAAACAAACCGGATAATCACGAGTCCACGCACTTTATTTCTCTTCACAATTGACACATGAACCACCCCGTCGAAGAAAAGGCCCCGGGAAGATCCTGGTTCAACGCTGTACCTTCACTTCTCTTTCAAGGCGAACAGCCAGTGCTACAAGCTAAAGACAGGTCTCCCCGAAGCTCATTGAAATGAGATGCAACGAACAGATCCCAAAAACTGATGTGAGACCGTTGGGATAGAGAGGCATAAAAAAGTTGGCATGAATCGAGCGTGTTAGGCTCTGGTGATTTCTTTAATTATGAGCTGGACGGTATCTTTTAATGCCAAGGTTAGTACATTCCAGGTCGACGTGATCGAAGGAAGCGGAAGAAGAAGAGGTCGACGGAGATGGAGTAACTGTTGCCCAGGGGAATGTAGTGCCGGAAAGAGGAGAGTTTTGTCTCACCAGTACCAGGTGCTCCATGCTTGAAAGCGGCCATGCTCGCAGCACGATAGTGCAGGGTCCATGTGGTACAAGTGTGTTATCACAATGACTGGGAGATTATGCCTTGATAATTATAGAGGGAAGAGTGAAATGAAAAGGACATACACCAATAGGTGAGTTCCAGCTGAGGAATGCCATATAGGGCAATGTCGTTCCACTGTCTCCACCGTCTAATGGCAATGCTGACAAGCCAGACCAGTCCTGATGTCGATGTTAGATAAAATGACCGCATTGCATTGTTCGGGTGTGTATCGTTGTCCTAGAAGATACATTAGCCAACTGAACAATACAAACTTCAAAGGCGCACCGAGAAATATGCAACAACATGCCATTTCCACCCTTCTTTGATACCGGGACTGCTTTGTTGGTCTGTTCAGCTTCAAGCTTTGATGGACGGTCTTTCCGTCTTGTAGAAGGAGGCATAACTGCTGTCGGATCTGTGGCTCTGCGGACTCTATTCACGACGAGCAGAAAATTAGCACTTAAACGTTATGGAAGAGTAACGAAAAGGGGATACCTGCAAGCGGCCTTCGCGTCTTGTTCTTCTTGAGCCCTTTCCGCATTTTCGTTGTAAAAAAAGCAGTTGCCATGCACGCGACTTTGTGTGAGCATCGAGACCAATTCAGGACATGCATTATACAACCATCATCATCCGTCCATCGAAGCAAGCCGGCCTCATCTTCGAAGACGTTCCCAGCATGAACTTGGGGTGCTCGATCACCATCGTCGCTGATACACACCTTGGTGGATTCCCCCTCAAAAAAGGGTTGGCGGACCCAGAACATACAGTCCTCCGCCTACATAATCCTTAGTGAGTGCGTGCGCACCCATTTGATAGCCAGAATTCACCAGGAAATATACATTTCTTCCTTCGATGAAGTAGACGTCGTGTTTCTGGATGCCTACGAGTTCTGATATGGATCCAGACATTGTGAGAGAGGGTAGAGGGAAAGCGTGAGAAGAATATTTTATTTCATCGGCTTACACAGGCACTTCAGAATTGAGCCATTATGTTGTTGTACAGTATAGCTGACTTCAAGTTCACCTCAGTCCAGTAGTCAATATTAAACACGTTGCAACCATCGTGAGCAAATATGGATGAATTGATGCATGAATACTCATAAGAAGACAGACCACAGACGAAGAGAGGAAAAAGGGCGATGAAGACCATGCCTTCATAGAGCCAAGCAAGAGGATGAAGTGTAAGGTCAGGTTTGAATATTCGGACTCAGAGGTCAGCAAATGCCGAATGAAGACTTGGAGAGGGGGGAGATGAACATTGAACATTGACATGTAGACAATGGATACACTGAATCAAACATTTGAAATAAGTAAACGAAGAAATTCGCAAAAGAGTGTAGAAGAACAGACAGCAGACAGAAGTATCCAAAAGGCTCTTTGGCAGATGCGAGATGTGTTAAAGCCACCAGGGTAAACACGGACACGGATCGGATGGGCATGGGTGTACGAATAGATAAATTCCCATGAGTAGTCAGAATTCCCACGAGCAACTCAGGTAACGAGATCGGCAAAAGCCGAAAAGCGGTAAAGCCACCAGGGTAATCACGGAAGAATCGGAAAGGACCGGCTTGTGTACAAATAGAATTTTTTTCCCGCGCTTTTCTCATGCCAGCATAATAACCGATACCTATATATACATATAGGACTCGGAATGTACGCCGACAAGCATATCGTAGAGACACGGTACTCCTGCCCTCTCAAATGCACAGTCAAGCGATATCGACGGGATACCGACGAACGGCCTGATTTCATTCTCACCGTTGCTCATGGAACGGGATTTCGTGAGTCCTTGATTACGTTCTGGAGGATAAATTATTGACCGTTCCTTAGATAAAGAACATTGAGAAGTGACAATACAAAGAATATTTACTCTCGATATGCTCGGCTTGGTACGGGAAGCCTGGGCGGTCGACGCACAAACACACGGAGATGCTGCTACCTTGAATGCAGAGGCAATGGAGGATCCAGATTTCAAGTACTGTAAGTATACAGTCGAACAACAATCACTACCCGTTCTGATTAGAAATAGCCGTTAGGGACTACGCTGAAGCTTGCGCCAACGTATACAAGACCCACCTTACGAATAGGATCCAGCAAGGAAAATACAAAGTCATCCTTATAGGACACTCAGCTGTAGGTTCTTCAGCGTACGTGGCAGCCCTTTATCGCGCACATGCATCTAGCTCACGTCGCTTAGAGCATTAGCAACATCTTTCCTCGACGACGTCCCATTCGCTGCCCTCGTTCTCATCGAACCGACAATCTGGCCGGAAGAATTAACAGGACCTGAACATGATTCGCCTATAATTGCTCTTGCGACGCAGTCTATCCCCCTACGACATGATCATTGGAAGTCCCGGGAAGACGCGAGAAAGTATCTTGCTAAGCGTATCCCCTGGAGTATGTGGGATCGGCGTATTCTTGATATTTACATCGTGAGTCTCTCCGGCTTGACGTGCGACTTGTTTATAGATTGTGTCACTGATAGGAGTATGGATTGCGACACGATCCATCAAGCGGGGGTGTGAAGCTCAAGTGTCCTCCAAGACACAAGGCGTACCCATTTGCGAACATCCATGAGGCATATTTCCCCATCACAGAGCTGGAGAGGGTGAAGGGGAGATTGGCTGTGCATCTGGTGTATGGGGAGCGGGAGGAGATGATGTACGTCGTCACACCCTTCTCTAGGCTGTCCTGACTAAGTATTGAATGAACGATCACAGCTCGGGAGAGAAGAAAGAAGCGCTGCTGAAAGTAGGCGTGATCGCGTCTGTGACTCGAATACCTAATGCCGGACATTTGGTGAGTCCACCAGTATGGAACATGTACATCGCTCATGTTTGCTATGTTAGGTGGTTCAAGAGGCTCCAGATTTATTGGGTGACTCGATCTGGAATATCCTCCACGGTATCGAGTGTCCAGCAAAGCTGTAAACAAGGTTTCTTTTATTTTACACACATTTCTTGCCAACGGTATCGACCCAATGGCAATGTTACCTGCATCTGTAACTTCCAATAGGTTTTTGTCAATTGCTTGTTGGATTTGGCCCAGTAGGAATGAAATGAGTGGTGTGTTAACTCATGAACTTTATGTTTCCCTTAAATTTGCTATGGTTTTCATATCATCTACCGTTATCGTGTGGGAATAATACTTGACAGGACAGCTGGGTACGTACGTATGTACAAGCAGCGCGCTGTTATTTTCAGACTGGCATACTGACCTGGACACCTTCATAGTACTATGAGGAACACAAGATTGGTCCCCTCATTCAACAACCTCAATCTCAACTGTCTGCGACCTTGATACCATGGTGTCCGAGTCCGCGAAGTGTGCCTTTACCATGTGACTCCCCGGATATGACCTGTCGAACATCTTGAGCTCTACAATCACAGAGTCTGCTGTGACCTCCTGGATGTATTTGTCGAACATGTATGCACACCCTTCGGTAGTGGCATTAGCTGCAGCGATGGGTTTGTCCAACTCAAAGTAGAGCGAGAATCGGCCATCGACACTGTGAACCAGGAGTTTGCTCGGATGCTCGTCATCATTTCCAGCAGCCATGGAGAGGAATGGACCGCGCTTGATGATAGGTGCTGTCAGGGGTGGACCATCCCGGCGAATGGTATGTTCCAGGAGTTTGCGAGCGCAGTCTTCAAAAATCTCTGCCGTCAACGAGTTACCCTCATTCAGTATCTCCACAACAGTTTGACCTGCAGCAACGATGATACATCTGCCATCATTTGCATACCGCACAGAGTACTCGCCGAACTCATCAAGCTCTCCGCGAGTCCATATTAATTGGAAGAAGAAGTCGGTGCTGGTGATAAGGTTTGCAAGACACTGACGTGCCGCTTGTCTAGACACAGCCATGTCCAAGACCCCGTCGGCATCTGTCGGCGACTCAACGAAAACACTGATCTTCAGCGAGTCGGAGTTGCATTTATGTTTGAGATACCAAAGCGCATGTGCAGTCGCTTCCCCCACACCGACACGCCCGTATTTCACGCACCAGCTGTCGTCCAACACTTCCTTGATCCACTCTCGAAGGTGCGCCCATTTGACGTATGTTATGGGACTGTTCGCTTCGGCTGGCAGTCCGAGCGTGCTCAATACTGCATTGGCATCTTCATCGTCGCTGAGAGACTGTGGAGATGTCTGATGCTGCCCATCCACGCAGGTGACGCCGGGACGCTTGGTGATGATAAGGCCAGGATGCCTATTCTGCTGACTGTATAAGCTTGTCTCGGTGTCGAAGATCAAGGCTCTGTAAGTCATTGCCCAAATAGGGACCGCAACATGCGTCATATATGAGATGATGATCGGCCGAGTTATCTGAGTCGTCAAATGAATGGTAGATGTGCAAAACGAATATGGTACACGGTACGCATGAAATCATTGATATCTAGGACAGGCTCCTGTCCCTCTGGGAAACGAACAGATTGTTGACAAGAAGGTGACCGAACGTTCTTGTCCGTGACGCCCACCAAATGGCTTTTATTGATGTAGCCAAATAACTGCTGTTTTACCCAGGTCACTGAAGGGTCACCAGCCCGACGACCCAGTCTACTGCAGCAGCTTGGTCGACGCATTTGACTACCCAGAAGTACTCCCTCATCGAATGATATGTCAGTACGTCTATTGACCGCGAAATTTGGTTGGCCTGTCGGAACAATAATGTCAGGCCTATTTTAGATTACTGATTACATATCGAGGTTAAGATTTATGTCCCATATTCCATGTCATAAATCTTATGAAACTCTCCAAACAACTGTTGTGTCATTTCACTCTTGCAATCGGAGCTGGCCGTAAATCCGGCATGAGTTGTCGGAGGCAAAACTGCTCGTAGGAATCCAACAGGAATCCCGCGATTCTCAAATGCCGGATGCAGGGCTTGAACAAGCCGTGCCTTCTTCGGCTCGTCACGCTCAACAAAGTGTTGCCCCGGTAGCACTAGTGACATTCCCCATTCAACGAAGTCGGAGATTATGTTCCAAGTTCGTTGTCATTTTCCCTCTGGGATCTTCGCCGTATTTAATGCATGGCCATAGCTCACGGGAAAAACAAGAATCTTGTTAAAGAAGATTGCGTCCGCGACGCAGATACCTGATTTTGCGGCCTTGATGTACGTGATACCATCACAAGCGTCTGATTTCTCGCGTAAACTATCTGGCAAACTATAATCGATTACTTGCACATGGTCGCGGTGCTTCCTATTATTGGGAAGGTTATACATGTCAAGGGGATCTAAGCGCTGTGATCGAAGCGGGGCGTGTGCGTGTGATCAGTTTACCGCTTTACGCGATACTGGCGCTTACCTAGTCTCCTCCCAACACTGATGCCTCGTCGAGCCAGACCAGCAGCATCTTCCGGTGCACCCTTACCCCGCAAACAAAAGACGGACCAATACCAACACGCTATCCCAAGATTCATATTGCGACGTTTTCAAACCGGACCTCGCAAGTAAGCTAATTAGGCGCTCATGCCTTGGGTATCATATTGTTAACGGATTGCATAGGACCAGAGCAGAGCGCACAAAAGAATACAGACGTACCGGTGTTGACCCTGAATACGTCCTCTATTATGACTTGGCTTCGGGGGGCCTCGATGTTCGTCCCATCGGGGACGTTTATGGAGTCATGAACCTCTACAAGGATGCAAGCAACCCTAGCAATGTCAACGAGCTTGAGAAAAAGCTTTCCATCCTAGAGACGGAGGCGTCAGAGGTCATTAGAACTCTCCATTCTGACCTCGCCAGCGGGAAGTCCACGCTTAAACGTCTTGATGTTGAGCGGCTGCGGAAATTCTTATTCGTGATGCACTACCGTAACCTGGGAGGATCATACTTTGATCCTGACAATCCTAATGGAGGCTCGGCAATTCGGCAGTGGGTCGAGCGCTATAAAACTAAGTATCCATCGTGTCAAACACATACCGACGTATGGCTATCTGTACTCCGCTACTACTTGGATATCCCCCATTCCCAGATCGTCGATGATGCCACTGCGATATATAAAGAACATGGGATGGTGAAGGTCCATCTTCAGATGCAGACCAACGGAGTTGATCCCAACATGGAGCATTACCCGGCTCTTGCGTATCAAAAGCAAGCCGGGATGAGTTTCCTTTGTATATGGGAAGCTCACGACACTTCAGAGTTTATTCTGAGCAATAGCAGTTTTGGACTGTGGGAGGGCCTAGGTCTCTCGGGCGAGCACATTCATCGTGTCTTCGTCGTCAGCCCTCAGATTGTGGTCGTTTTACGGTCCAACTTACTTTCCATGTTCGAAAAGATGGGCCCAGTGAACAGCGACCTCATTCATATTCCCCAAGAACGACCCGTATCGAAACTCGTCAACGGGGAAGCTGGATTCAGCGTTCCCGAAGGCAGCAGTCCTTTGTCAGACAATCTGAATCTTCTCAGATCACCTAACGATCTCTTCACATTTACGATAACCAAACTGTCCCTTGATCAAACCGACGCTCTTAACGCCGTCGTTTTGAAGAATGTTCACCAAGATGGCGCCATCACATTCTTGGGAAAGGAACGTATGTTCAGAACCGTCCGCTCATTCTGCCACGATCGGATGAACAAGTATGATCGACCAAAGTTCCTGTCATTAATGCGGCACCTATCGGTCATCCCGGCAATGGGGCAGGCACAGTCAAACGACCCTGTCGATGCTGAGCTTTATGCGGCTCTCATGAATATACTGCTCTACGAGAAGCGTTTTCCTTCTCACTATGACCGCGCCATATCTGTCTTACGACTGGTAAAAGACATTTCCGTGCGAATGAGTTGTCCTTTCATGATGGAACACACCTTCAATCTCTCTACTGTCATACAGAAATGTCAGACTCATTTCGGCGGGGATGTCACCCAGGCCGTAGGATTCTCTAATTCGCTGGAACCCTCCCTATCAGAGGAGGATTCATCGACTGTGTTTCGAGAGCTGGATCAATTCATATCAGACAAACTAGGTGTGCGACTGGCCTATGATACGAATGATGTTCTTGGGGAGGTGGGCAAGGAGGTCGTTCTCGTTGCATTTCTTGACTGGATTATCGACGAATCAGCCCTTGTTTTGGAAAAGATTCCTGCTGTTGTGAGTAGGGCGGTGCGGGTACCAATGCTTTAAATTTCATTATCCTTTGTCTGTAGTCGTTGTTCATATCGGTCGTATGTAAAAAACTTCAACCTCAGCTATCTGTGATGCTGAAAGCATGGTCTCAGAATCTGCAAAGACAGCATGCACGTCACGGTGAACGATCTGATGTCCTAGTCTTTTGACCAAAAATGTGAACTCAACCTTGACGCCTTCCTCAACTACATGATTTTCAAAGGACACGACTTTCGCTGACCCCTAAATAGTGGCGTCAGAACCAGCAATGTGTTTGTCCGGTTCAAACCGAAGGGAAGACTTGACCGCGCGAACCTGGATCTTTCTCGGGCGGGAATGGACGTTGTTTAGGGATACGAATGGACCATGCTTGTCGGAGGGCACGATCACAGGTGGACTTTCCCTGCGAACGGTGTACCATAGAAGCTTGCGAGCATACCGATTAAAGTTTCCAACGATAACGTACGGTTGTCACATATTTCAACGACTGTTTGGCCAGCAGCAACGGCAATACATCCACCGTCGTCTGTATACCGCATTGAATACTCGCAACATTCATTGAGATCTCCACGAGTCCACACGGACTCGACAAGGAAGGCGGTGCTATTGAGGATGTCCGCAAGGCAACGACGTGCCAATGAAACTGCTGTTCGTCATTTGAATATGGTTGTCTGTGAGAAAGGGAATGGGAACCTCTATGACTTTCCTGTAGAAGTGGCCGTATATTTACTCAGGCGGCAATCAATAAATTGGGGGATAGAAGTGGACCAAAAATGCAAACGAAGGTTCTTCAGAAAATCAGTAAGCGCAACGCATAGCGACAGCTAGCTTTGTAAAGAAACTATAGGCGCCAATGTTGGTCATTGAAAATACTGTCAAGAGTAGAGACATGTCGTATACTACGGGTAAATCGCGCTAGGAAGGTATTGAGGGCCTGGCACAGCTTGCGCACAGCCGCTGTATCGCGTACGCTGTGCGGCATGACAGCTGTTTCCAAATTTGGACGGTAGAGTTTGCTGCTGTTTGTCCGCGGGGGCATGCGATCATCATCTGAAGCGGGTCAGCTACTTGCATGTGCCATCCATCCCACCAGCCCTTATTCAGTCCTGGACCGACTGTAGCATTTCCATTGTTGTTCGCAAGAATTTGCATCGGAATTACCTCTAATCTGCTTCATCTGGTCCCCTTATCTGTTGCTAATGTCAAGGCGCAGTCATAATAGCTACGCGCATGAGAAGCGATTATCCAAATATCGGGTCACGGATGATGAGCTATTCAAGTGTGCCTTTTCTCTTTCTTTGCGGTCTCCAACTTGATATTTTCTTCCTAGCTATGTTTTACGTGTATCGTGGGTACCACTCTCCGTATCTTCCCAGACGGATCTTTACTGGCCGTCAGATTCTTGAGTTATCTGTTAATTCCCAAGACAACCGAAACAACCAGCAATGCGGTTTCGGAATCCAAGGAGCGCGAACACATATCAAGACTTTCTGCTTTATCCAACTTTTCCATAGGCGATATATTCAAGGACATCCGAGAAGGGCCAAAGAGTGTCAAGTTTCCAGAGAAGCTGTTGAAGGTGCTGGAACAGAAACTGCAGGACATTGCAATGGGGAAGGATGCTGGGTGCGTGTCCTTGCTTCTCGTGCTTATGGAAATACTAAGCCGACGTCCCAGTTATTCTGACCAACTCGTGCGGAGAACAATGGCCAAGTTCTACGGAATGTTCATGGTCGACAGCTTCAAGCGTCAAATGAAAGAAAACCGCAAAATCGAGGAACTTATCCTTATGTTCGCCACACACGCTACCGGGGTTCTCAAGAAGGAGCCAACCCTTGCCGGGGAAGGCTGGAAGCTGGAACTAAACAATCAGATCGCCCTCTTCATCAAATTGCTCAGAGAGTGCCTTCGAAATCTGAGTCACGTAACACCAGAGCTGCTTTCGCGACTGGACATTTATACAGCTAAGCTCGCACCTACTCAGTCAGCGAGCGACTCTGGATACGATTCGTCTTCAACCTCTCGGGATCGCGATTCAACGTCCTCGGTGTCAGTCAACACTAATATAGCAGACATGGATTTAGTTCGCATCGTCGCCGGTCTGTTTAAAGTCTCGGATTCTGCAGTTCAGCAGGAGATCGATCAGATGAAGAGCATATGTACTGACAAAGCCGCTCTTACGGACCTCAAAGTGCGTCTACTTAGATTTTAACAGTCATGCCCATTGTAATTTCATTTTCTTTCAGACGTGTCTGAAGAACATCAATGCCGGGGTGGCTTTTCCTGGACGAAGAGAAGATTTCGACACAGACGCCGCCTGGCAGCATTGGAAGACATTGGAGACCACTCATCTACAGCAAATGATGGTCGCAATGATTCAATACAACCCGGAGCTTGCAAAGTCAACTCCGTCAGACGTTTCACCTTCCACAAGGCGGCCTGGATCTGTTTATGCACCCCTGGATACCCCCAGTGCTGCCGCCCGGACTCCTTCGGTAAGCAGCCGACGTTCTTTATATGGTGCGCTCAGCAATGGGGACTTCAATGGAGATGCAACCGACATAGACGACGATGATATCCAGGTTGGCCATCACTTCACGTACATTCCCCCCAATCCGAAGCGCTTTTACAAAAGGCTGTTAGAAATATGCCTGATAGCAGACCTGGAAGTCATGCTCAGTCCTGAGGTGGACGATAACGATGAAGTCTCTCTGGGCATCCTCTCCGCACCGCATATCGACCTTTTGAACGAATGCGCGGTTCGATGGCGCATTGGACATTCTTATCGAGCAGCGTGCTTCCTCGATTTAGTCCGACAGTTCTACGAGCGTGGTGATGTTCCGTTGGAGTGTATACCGGAAGGTCTGCAGAACATCGCAAAAGCTATGAATGACTTGGACTTGGAAAAGTGGCCGACACAGGATGTAAGACTACCTTTTCCTCCTGATGCATATGAATCCTACACTAACTTTCATTATCAGACGGAGTATCTCTCGGGTATCTATGGGAACCTGTTCAACATTTTCTTATCGTCGTTGTACCATGCCATGGATGATCTTGTGAAGCTCAAGCCATCGGACATAGAGCCATACCTGTCCGTGCTAGAACACGTGCGAGACAGTGGACTACTCGAGCGGTTCGATGTGGACATCAATGTGCGGTTATCTGACGTTCAAGAGCGAATACGACAGGTGGCTGGTGAGTTCTATGAAAGGAAGATGCAGGAGTTGAGCTCTGCGCCCGGAGTCAACCGCGCACTTCCACTGTTACTCATGACGGACGAGATCGAGAAGTCGGCTAAGCTTCTGGATAAGCGATTTCCTGAGCCCATATTAGGGTACGCCGCTTCTAGCTTCTAACGATGCATTCTCAATGATTGTGTAGGCAACTTGATCTGGTATCATTGATGGTCGAAGTACAAATACCGCATTTCGTCGCAGATTTGAACAATTCCCAGAAGCGGCTGTTCGAGTCCTCTATGAATGGACCAACACCGGATGTTCCGATACAGGACATCTTTGCGTTGTACCGGCGGACAAAGACGCTTCTAGGGATGTTTGCTGCGTTCTGTCCATCGTAAGTGCAACAGTGTGACATCTTTGACACCTCATTCAAGGATCTACAGGGGTCAAATTGAGTTTGATATGAACATGTTTTTTGAGCCCTATGTGCGACAATGGCTCTTAAATACCGATAGCAAAACTGGGAACTGGGTTGAAGCGGTAAGTTGATAATAGATTGTATGTGGTGCACGTTACTCATCTATTTACGACTAGGCAATCGCTGCGGATAAGGTATTGCAACTCCCATTCTATTCAGTTTTCATGTTTTAACCAGGTTCTATATAGTTTGAAGCGGAAGACGCAGAGGGGCATAGTTCTTCGATTGTCGACTTGTTTGACTCCCTACGAAGCCCTATAAACTTCTTACAAGATCTAGAGTGGGAGGATGATTATCAGGGCGCGCGGTTCTTCACGGCACTGTCTAAGGTACTTCCTTTTGTCTACGATACTTCGTGAAGGTTATAATGACTGTATTTTAGACTATTTCGAAAGCGGTGGAACAGTACTGCCGAAGCGTGGAGAGCCTCTTTTTGGCAGAGATGTTCCCGCGCCCTACTGACTATCTGCAACCTCAAAAATCTTCAGCCTGGTTAGAGAAGGCGCGACAACTTGCCATCACAGGAGAGAAGAAGGTCGAGCCTTTCAACTTCCAGCCCCAATCGTGTGTCAAGTTGAACAATGTCGAGGCAGCCCGGCGATTATTGGACAATATGTACAACCAGATGGAGGCAGACAAGCTTGCTGATGTTATCATGAACAGTGCTCCTCCGGTGCCTGAAAAAGTAGAACGGGAACGATTTTTGTTTACGGTCAAGGTTGTGATCGCAGAGGGTCTTGTTCCGATGGAATCGAGTCCTACGTCGAAACTTGATACTTTTATCACATTGAGTGACGAGGCGGGGAATCGGCTAGCGAAAACTCGGACAATTTATGAGACGACGAATCCGCGTTGTGAGTCTCATCTGTAACCACTTTTTGTGGTATCCTGTACTAATGAGCTCTTTGTTATATAGGGGATGAGACGTTCGATATATCTGTGGACAAACCTCTGTGGTTGATGGTCAGCGTACGGGATCGTGCGCTAGTGGGGAAACATGACACCGTTGGACGGGCGTATTTGTGTCTCGATCCTCGGCGGTTTGGAGACTTTTTGGCGCATGACCTTTGGATGGACTTGGATACTCAAGGACGAGTACTGGTCCGAGTTAGCATGGAGGGTGAGAAGGATGACATACAGTTTTACTTTGGGCGTGCGTTCCGCTCTTTAAAGCGGGCTGAAGCAGATATGCTTCGCATCTTCATCGATAAGGTTGGTTTTACAATATGTGTTGATATGTTATTAGCTGATGTCCTGATAGATGTCGCCATTCATCCGACAATGTCTCTCACGGAGTGTGGTGAAGACGCTGATCAAAGGTGGTAATCTTGGCTTGGATTACAATCGTGCTCTCGGCAATGTTACGGCACTGTATCGGTCTGCGATTGGGACGTCTGGGAGTGATGTGCAGATACCCCTACCTCAGACCGAGAAACCTCGAGTGAGACCGGAGGAGCTGACGGATGTGGAGATTGAACAGGCTATATTGCCTTTGTTCGACTATTTTGATGCTAACTTGCAAACGCTCAACACGTATCTGAGTGATACAGCGAAGGAGAAGGTCATGACGCGTGTCTGGAAGGAACTTCTTAATGTCATCGAGGGACTGCTCATTCCACCACTATCCGAGGTGTCAAGCGACATGAAGCCTCTTAGTGATAAGGAGGTTGATATTGTCTTCAAGTGGCTGAAGGTAGGTTTTTTTTTGCTGTTCTCATTTTGCATATATTGACATTTTTGTAGTTCTTACGGGACTACTTTTATGCCGGGGGTGAAGGTCCTGTTCCTTTGGAGGTGCTTCAAAACCAGAAATACCGAGATGTCGTTTCCATACGGCTGTACTATGATTGGCATACGTAAGTCGAGCGTTGTCGCCAAGTACTTGGTTTTTGATGATTGTTGCGCCACAGGGATGCATTGATGGAAGAATGCGTGCGGATGATGCAACAGAGTCTAAGCTCGAGTCCTACGATGAAAAAACGAGCAAAGAGCGTGTATTCTCAACGGAACCTTGGTACGATCAAAGAACGGAAGAGGGAAAAGCGCCAGGAGAAGGAGGTCTCGAACGGAGAGACCATTATGCAGATCTTACGGATGAGGTACGATTATCGATGCGCTAGGCTGGGTTGTACTGATATAAGATTTGTTGGCCGGCAGGCCGGGCACCTCAGAGTTTATCGCCCAGCAGCTACAGATCATGTCACAGATGCAAGCCGAACAAGAGCAACGGGCCAAGGAGATGGAGCAGCGGAGGTTGAAGCGGCCTTCGCAACGAGCTCCTCCTGTGCCGCCGTTACCTTCATGAATGGGGGAATTTATTGTACTGACTTTTTATATACCTTACACCCTATACCGCTTGCATGTTTTCTTTCTTTCTGTACGTACACATATACATGGGACATTTGTATCACTCCTTGCAGGTGACAGTTTTGCTCCGGTCCAAATGTAAGGGGAACGACTGGAATAGCAGTGAAAATTTGATGTATTCTTCTGACGGTAACAAAAACTGTCGACTGTACCATCAGCGGGAATCTCGAGGCTGTTTTCTATGGTCAAAATTCAATAGGCTGTTCACTTGGCAGTTTTCCTCTGGTCTAAAATAGCCGCTATCAAGCAGTTAGACCTACGATCAAGGTGACTTGTGAATCTGAGCTCAAATTTCGCTAATCTTCGCTTCTCGCATACCTTCCTGATAAGAATTATACACCTGATTGGAACATTGCCCGTCACGTTCCACAATCGTCGCGACGCGCTTTTAGGTTGTGCCTATCTGCGACGGCTGTACAAACTCGTTATGAACGAATTTTTTTGGATGTTTGTATACTATGGCGGGAGATTTATACCCTCAGACTGTCTCTGAAGGGCTTTTTGTGGACCACAAGTTTCCATCCTATTTTCCGGGCACTGGCTAGGGGAAAAGGCTGAGGGGGGAATGATAATACTAATCCCTTCCAACTGTACTTAACGGCCTGGTGGTCGGACAATGCAATTTCGCCTTTGAAACGGCCTCTGAGGTGTACAGCTGCGGCCATGGTATACTTTCAAAGAATTTATAACGAGTTTGTACAGTCGTCGCAGCTAGGCACGAGAAAAGCGCGTCGCAATGATCGATGCAACGCGTGTTCCCAATTAGGTACATAATTCTAATTAGGAAGGTACGTGATTGAAAATGCATCAGCCGTATTTAAGCTCAGATTTACAAGTCGCCTTGATAGTGAGCTTCAAGACGAAGATACGCTGGAGATGTAGCGGCTTTAGGAGGATTTCGTAAAGCTGGGCGTTGGATATAAACCAAGGCCTCCTAGGAGACTGTGATTTGTTCATGTGCCCCCGCAAAACGTCAAATCTCTGCAGTGAAACGTGATGGTTAATTGGGTAGATGTCCTGTAAGTGCTCACGAGACGTATCTTCGCTTAGGAGCTGATCGTTGTGGTAGATGGTGTGCGTATTTTATTAAGAATTTATTGTATTATATTCAATTAACCTGCGTAGGTTTGACGGGTCTGGTTAACCTGGGGTGAGCTGAGCCCCTCCCCCACCTCCTCCTCCTAAATTCAAAGCTGCCAGTTTCTCGATATCGGCTTGGATGTCCGAAGTGAATGCGGACGTTCCCATGTCGGATTTTCACGTGGTGTTCGCGACTGGAATCGTGAATATGATTGGTGCATATGTTTATCGCGAGCCAATCGTCGAGGTTGCCCTTGGGGTGGCTGGTGCCCTCAATTTAGCGACTGCATGGAGGATTCGTCAGGCCTGGACGAGGAGGGGTGAGAGGGATGGGCTGTTACCGAGCCATCTCGATGGGAAGCAGTGAGGCTAGGCTAGGGCGCGTAGTTAGACAATGACTCATCATGGCTATCATGTCGGCATTCACCAGCTACGGCGAGGCAAGGCACCGCGTAAGGCTGTGTAGTACCCAAGGAACGTGCATCTTTACGGTCTGGATGCATCGTTCCTCAAAGATTCGCGGATTCGAAGCGTCCTATGTATATAGCAACCTCCAGGCAAGAATCCTGTCGCCGACTCTACCCGAGCCGGACGACCGTTAGAACTCCTGAAAATCGGAGTAAAGGTGAACGGAGTAAATCTAAAGTTTGCGGATGGAGTTTGTGCCGGGTGGAGAATCGCTTACTGTTATTTTACGCTACCATCCGAATACTTAGGGATGACAAGAGAATGGAGTGGTGATGCTGACGGCGAGACCCCCAAAGAAGCCAGGGGAGCCTGGGAGACCCCAGATTTGATCAGATTACGCGATTGTATAAAAGGCGCCCGGTACCCTGTCCTCCTCTTCGCTCATTACCACCATCTTCAATTCTACACATCGTCTTATACTTCTGTAATCATCATGGTATTGTCTCGTCGTTGCTTCCGTATCGTCTGTACTCATTCGTCTGCTATCGTAGGTCAAAGTTGGCATTAACGGGTATGCTTTCCATGGGGACGGGATTCTTTGATAATATCTGACTGGGCTTCGCTTTCCTTGCAGATTCGGTGAGTATTCAGTGTTCGAGCATCCGGCACTATCATTTAACAGTGTATATAAGGTCGTATTGGCCGTATCGTCCTCCGAAATGCTCTCCAGGTCCCTGATATCGAAGTCGTAGCTGTGAACGAGTACGCTTTCTCTTTCTTTACTCAATGAATCTACTAATGCGCATATATGCAGCCCTTTCATCGACATTGACTACATGGTCTGCTTCCGTTTTGCTCCGCTTATTAACCATGTCTCACTATGGGCCTAGGTCTACATGTTCAAGTACGATTCGGTCCACGGACGATTCAAGGGTACCGTCGAAGTCAAGGATGGCAAGCTCTACATTGAGGGCAAGCCCATCACTGTCTTTGGCGAGCGTGACCCCGCTGCCATCCCCTGGGGTTCCGTCGGCGCTGAATACGTTGTCGAGTCCACCGTATGTGTTTTACCTTTTCATCTATCTGGCGGTGTAATAAATATCCGATGTGCAGGGTGTGTTCACTACCATCGACAAGTGCGTTATTATTCCTCCGTTTCGTGATCGGATGAATGCGGGGTACTGATTCCGGTCGATAGGGCGTCTGCTCACTTGAAGGGTGGTGCCAAGAAGGTCGTCATCTCTGCGCCTTCTGCTGATGCCCCCATGTTCGTCGTCGGCGTCAACCTTGATGCTTATGACCCAAGCTACAAAGTCGTATGTCAATCTTAATCCGTCACCATTATCGATCTTCATCGTATCTACAGATTTCCAACGCTTCCTGCACAACGAACTGTCTTGCTCCTCTCGCCAAAGTCATCCACGACAAGTTCGGTATCGTCGAGGCTTTGATGTCCACCATCCATGCCACCACCGCCACCCAAAAAACCGTCGACGGTCCCTCCAACAAAGACTGGCGTGGAGGTCGTGGTGTTAACAACAACATCATTCCTTCTTCTACTGGTGCCGCCAAGGCTGTCGGAAAGGTTATTCCCTCGTTGAACGGAAAGCTCACGTATGTCGTTACGTCGTCCATGTCTTCATTCACTAACCGTATATCAGCGGTCTTGCCTTCCGAGTGCCCACCTCTGACGTTTCGGTCGTCGATCTCGTCGCCCGTATCGAAAAGGAAGCCTCCTACGATGAAATCAAGGCTGCCATCAAGGAGGCCGCATCGTCTGGACCCCTCAAGGGCGTCATCGAGTACACCGAAGATGCCGTCGTCTCTACCGACTTTGTCGGCCACTCTGCCTCGTCCATCTTCGATGCCAAGGCGGGCATTCAACTCAACAAGAACTTTGTCAAGTTGGTGTCCTGGTACGACAACGAGTGGGGCTACTCGCGACGTGTCTGTGACCTCTTGGTGTTCGCTGCTGCGCAGGACAAGAAGGCTGGATTGTAAATATGGAGAACCGGATAGTTGTTTACTAACAGATAGTTACCATTTAGACGAGATGGTGTTGGCAGAAGAAAATGAAAGAAATAATTGTGTTTTAGTTTCAATAATATTCCGCATTTGTACAATTGACGAAGGTTTCTGTACAGGATTTTTGATGAGGTTTAATGTCGTAGTGGTGCGTTCTTTTGACAGTTATAAACATTAAATCTTGTCCTCAATCGAATCTTGAATTCTGTCACTCTGATTGACGTGCCTTACTTCGCAATGTACAAGCTCTGCCTAGATTGGTGACCTTCTGTAACAAGAAAGCGAGAGTAGACAGTAAATTGCAGGTGGCTGTGCTAAGGTCATGTGAATATCACGTGTTTATTGCGAGACGCGAGTCGCGACTCGGAGCGCCTTCTTGTTTTGATGCCTATCTTCTTACACTCACTGCATTAAATGCTCCATGTGAACCCCCCTTCCCACAAGTGTCGTTCACTCCAATTACTCCTCTTGGCGACGAGCCATCGTGTCAAAGCTCATTCTTTCGCCCGCAAGAGTGTTTCGATTTGACATCAATCTCCACAAGCTCCCCTCAACGGCAATGCTGACTCTGTTATATATTTCCCAGCACGTATTCAGTGAGGACAAGGCTGTGATGTATGCCAAGGACCTCCTTCTACAACTTCATCTTCCGGAACAGTCTTTTTTCTCGCTTGGGACGTGCTTGCATCAGGCATTCAAGCATGACGGAATACAAGTGTGTCACTTGCAGCCAGATGCTGGAACTGCGACGACAAGTTTTATGACGTACGCCAACCGAGCGAACCTTCCAGAGTGGATTGAGCAAGTGTTGGATGAGAGCTGGTGCATAACGTATGGGCACGTCGGTCTGTGGGAAGGGTCTGTTACACGCGCTCTGGCGTCTGGAACGTAACGGACTCGGAGCAGATGATATCGACTCCACGGTGCAGCTGAACATTTGGGTCTGAGTCGAGCCGCAGACCGATGCCGACGGGGTCTTGGACATGGTTGCTAATAAGCAAGCAGCGCGTCGCCGCCTCGCACGCATCATTGACAGCACCGACTGGCTTATCGAGTTCGTATGGACGCGCAGAAATCTCAGTGCATCCGGCGATGATTCTGTGCGGTATGCAGACGACGGTGGATGTGTTATCGATATTGCTGGCCAGACAGTCATTGAGATTAGTGATGAGTGATACATTGCCATGGGAGAGGTTCGAGAGATACGTTCACACACTGCTGGGGCGTACTATTCGCAGGAACGGACCACCCCCCACCATGCCATCTTCGAGCGCGGCCCATTGGTATCCCTAACCAGCGACAATCACAACCCATGCCTGCGAAACTCTGTCGATCCACAGTTTTCCATTTGGTTTGAATTTGACAGATCTGTTGCTGCTGCCGACGCCATCGTTATAAGATCTAGATCTGACTGGGCCGTTTCACATGAAAACTGTGTAGTTGGAGGGGGCATTAGGGTACAGTTTACGTTTGCGATCGTAAAGGAAAGACGTCACGTTGAGGTGCACGCAAACTTTGCAGACTCGGAAACGATGATGCCGAGGACACAGATTTTCAAGGTTGACCTTGCTTACACGAGGAAGCAGACGGATAAAATGGGGAGCATATTGTCATGGCCGACTCTAAGGAAGCAGCAGGTAGAGCAGGTAGACACCATGAACAGCACCGCATTCCTTATCAGGACCGCAAGGACTCGCGGAGAGGTCTCTCATTTCTGCGGTTATTCCATCCTGTATACAGACGACGTTCCCGCTGAACGCATAGTAGTTGTTGCTGGACAGACAGTCGTGATGTGGAAAGGTCGTTGACACCCAAGACTTTAGATGCTACGCTTATTTAAGGCGTACCATTCGTTGTCAAGCGTGGCCCAATGTTATTCTTGACCAACGATTATTGGCACCCGACTCTCGAGAAAAATCTGCATTCGCTCTGTTGGCAAGTCCCGGTTTTCCCGTTTGTTTGAATGGGACCTTGAATGTCAAGTTGACAAGGGTGCCACGGACAAGTTCACATTTGCGGTTGGAAGGCTGGGACATCACATTCGAATTGAAGTGCATGTGGTCTTTGCAGATTCCGAGACCATGGTTTCGGCGTCGAAGTCGATGTGATACATTGAAACAGCGTGTGTTTTCCGTACACATTTTAACTATCGGGCGCGAGATACGTAGTTTAATGAATGGAGATAAATGCATCCTTGGGGAGCGAAGATGAGTTTGGACTGCCTAAGCAGTATTCTTAACGATACTCACGCAATGGGCAATATTCAAATCATGCAGGCCATGGACGCAGGAACGTCAACCACATCTCTAATGCCTGTATGATCACGTCCAATATGCCTCCAACGGAATTTTGTACCCAATAGCCTCTACTATCGGGCCCTAAAGGGGAAAAACCCGAAAATGATGTCTTCAAGGACGAATTGAACATACATCGGAAGGGTGTGGTTACTGATGAGGTGTTGCAAGTTTTCGAAGGATTCTAAGGTCGTTGTAACCTTCGCTCTCAATAACAATGCAAAACCGATGCGTACAAACGGTCCAGGGAATGATGGGAGCTGAGATGGGGAACAAGCCCATGCTGATCACTGCTGAATCCGCCTGGACATGGCGGGCGCATCGTCGAATCCACGAAACATGGAATAGACGAGAGTCGGGCATGACAAGCGTGCTTGCTGTCTATGCTATGCCACAGCAGTGAGTACAATTCCACGCTCTCGAAAGACCCCATCTAGCACTGTCCAGATGATCTTCTCGTGTATGCAGGATGCCGCAAGTGTTTAGATTCGCAGGCAGCGAGACAAAAGACAAAAGACAATTGCTTAGACATGGCAGATCTATCGTCGGATATTCTGCGCAGATTGAAAACGAAGCATTTGTAGCAGTAGAACTTGCAGATAACGTGACAAGAATGTCGAGCGTGGGAAGGAAGGTGCCGGAGAGAACACTTCCCACTCAAGTTCGGCCATTTCTCGGAAAGGATGAAGATAACAGGTGAACCAAGGTCAAATTCACGTTTATGATCTTAAAACTAAGAAGCGCCACGTTCGTGTGCAAGTATTCGGTTGTGATGGGGATGGTTTGCGTGAGAATGCAGACACTTGGGATGGTATCACGTACACCAGAGCCGCAACATCAGGTGTCTGCGCCACGGACGCAATGCCTACTTTCAACAAGGTGTCTTGTTTATTCCGCGAGCTGTGGCCATAGATTCAATATAGGGAAGATCTCAAAGGGAAAGTAACAACGCACGTAATCTCTCTCCGTACACTCGATATACAACTAGCTCCCGCTTCTCATAATGAGGAAACCCGCATCGAGAATATTGACGAATCGTTACGCATCGTGTCTTGGAGAATATTTGAACCTCATACCCTTACTTGATAATCGACTCGTAAGCCATCTGTTAACAAGTCACGGGGCAAGCGAAAGACAAAATGCAAATATCAAGGATGCTTTAATCCGACATACCCCACAGTATACACCTAGTGAAGTACCTCTTCACGTCTTCCTAATGTCCACACTGGTAAAGGATAGACTATACCGCAAGGGCAAGCATAGCCGAATCGTCCTCAAGACCCGTCCATGATTCATGCGGTTAGATGAGAACGAGGGCGGCAATAAAACGTAGCGCTCTAAGCGGCGTGAGCTGGATGTATGCGCGTGATGATGGGCTGCAACGTATGCTGAGGAGGCTTCAGCCGAAAATGAACCTGTATTTGCCCTATGGGTAATGCATTGGCGTTGGACCTCGGTTCCTCTAGCAACGGGCAGCCCCTCTTAGCCTTGGGTCCTCCCTGTGAGAGTCAGCAACGTCCCAAGGTAGCGGGTAGCGAATCACCTTCAAGTCTCGTAACAAGATGGATGTCAATTATTTAAATAAGAGGTTCAAGGTCGACATTGAGCTTGAAAGCTGTAAAAAGTCCCGCTTCCAATCATCATGGATCTGGCAATATCGCCTTGAATATCGAAGAAAAGGACCGCGACAACGGGAGGTGAGCCGGCCGTTGTGGACGTCGGTGTTGAAGCGCGCCTCATGACACGTGACTCTCCCCAGCCGAGTTGAAAGAAATTGTTCGGTACTCGGGACGAGTTCCTTACTCGAACTACTTTACGAACAATGTCCTGCGGATGAATCCCACTCTCGATATGTTGCTGCCTAGAAGACACGACAGACAGCCTGCCGCTTTCCTGTGCGCTGATTCCAGGATACACTAAAGACGACGAGAAGAATATTTGGGTAGGGCAAAGCCGGACGTCTTTTTCGGGAGCGGAGAATTGCCATAACACAGACTGCAGGGATAATAGCCTAGTGCACAGTGAATTCTGTCGTTGGAGGCATCATTTTCGGATTTTCCCTCGAGATTGGCGCCTTGATGGACGAGGTCTTGGACTATTCGGTGCAAATTCTGTTGGAGACGTGCAGGTACTAGAGGTGAGCTGTGTTTATTCCCGTGTTCTTCGTCATTATTTATACGTACCACGTAGAGCCTGGCATTACGTTCACCCATGACCTGAATATTGGGAATAATGCTTGAACAGCTCAATCTCATCTTCTCTTCCCGAGAATGAATTCATATCTAATTTCTTAGTTCAGTAGTACCCGAATCTATTCGCGCCGCTCGTGTCTCATCCCCGCATCTATCTTATCGATTTTGAAGCAGCCCAAGAGTATATTCCAGATCACCCTTAGATAACTGGCGAATCCTTGTACAACAGCTTTCTGGACGTCTCCAGTTACTCTCGACTCCGTCATGTCCCCAAAATGCTCACCCCCGGTAAACTTGTTCTATATACAAAGAAGACATCTCGCAGATAAGTATCTATTGTCTTCCTGGAAGGCGCTCCTTTCGTGACTATTTTGCAGAGCACGTCGACTATGTTTTGGCGGAACTAGTTGGTGAGGACCTGGTGTCACGACCCAACGCACGTCGATGGAGCAAGAGACTAAGCGCAACGGTTGATTTGTAGGGATCGCCACTATTCTGTCATTAGGTTGATATCGTCGTCTGTCTACGAGAGAATGGGCAATCCCAACGTCGTGCTAGTCTTTCTGCTGTCGAAGGATGCTCGTGCTCGTGCGTCCTTTCCTTGCTGTTTTGTGTTACCGCTTATGTGCAGGACAGTAACTCTCCAGCTAGAGCTAGTTTGGGAATAGTCCAATATGATGACCTACTATTGTGTTATCGACGAGCTCAACAATCTTCTTACCATATCGCCAACTGCTTCGACCTTCGGTACTTACAACTTGATGTTGAAGGACGTCGCTCGTTGAATTGGTTGTGTAGGCATGCTCGCAGGTCGATACGTCGCCTCACGCTCGCGGAAGGGCCCGTGGCATGCTTAGTTATTCTCAACACTCCAGCGTCGATGGAGTTCTACCAAGGGATTGATTCCGTGCAGAGTGTGCGGCCCTGCAGAAGCACGAAGAGGAGATTACGACGGACTCAAAGAGGTACCAGGCGAAGCCGATGGTGAAGTATGGCTCAAAAGGATATTATACCATCTTTCGAAGCGTGCAGACGAACCGAACCCGACGGTGTATGTGTGAGCGGATATTTCTTTGAATTAGTCCTTCATCTGATTAGCAGTTTAAATAAGAACTATCTGAATTCAGAGTCATGGATACCTTCAAGACATGGTCAAATGTTGGTATCTTACATAACATCGTGTATCCAACGCTGTATATCAGCAGTCCCAAGGACAAGGTACTGTCGTGACGTGATTGTTGAGAGCTCGTGGTTCAAGTTGTTGACTAATATGCATCCGGGGATGTATGAGGAGGAGTGCAAGTGTTGTTCAATTGTGTGCGATTGTGGGTGGAAGACATGGCTGACGTGATTTCTTATAGCGCCCTGACAAATATTCTACCTAATCAAGCTCGCTTCTCACCGTCAGAATTGGGAACGTCATGGGACAGCCTCAAGGACTTTCAGCAAACGTGTTCATTTTGCTGCTGGGTGTTCTGATACTCAACTTGCGATTCGCAGTCCATATGCGTATCCATGGCAGCGTCTGATTTCAGTAGGAAGTTGGCGAAACGGTGGACGAAACTTTTGACTAAGTGTTCCCTGCTGTATTTGGCATGAACATTAATGAAACACTTTGATGTCGGGTGGTCCTCAACGACCTGGAAGATATGTCGGATACGTCTGTTTGTAACCGAACAACCGATCCGAAAAGACCTTGATTCCCCCACAAGCGTCCCTAATAGATCGGCATCTAATATCAATGTCGGATGACTCTGCCGTTTCTCGCACCTGCGGTGATCTATCCAGTACCCGGAACGTGCCTCTTTCCTTCATTAACGGTGCAATCTAGAGACAACACTGGACGTGGTAAGCCAGCACCGGCATTGTATCGCCAGAGAACATACCGCCGTTTATGTACATCTCTTCCACAGCATCAAGATTACGCAGTGACAAACTGGTATATGGCTGCAGTTCTGATTCTGGATCTGGATTGTGAACGGACGGTAAGTGTTTTCTCCATTACTTTAACCCGCCTGACAATATTTCTGGGAAGCATGGCAATTGATATAATGGGGACGAAAGGGTATGAATATAAAGCACGAGAACTATCTTCCGAAAAGGCTCCGTGCCAGTCGGCGTTTTGCTTAGCGGCACAAAATTTGGCGAAAACTCGTCTCTACTGACTATTTGAACATGCTCAACTCGTCTACCCTTCCGTACCTCATCCCCAGCCTGCTGCTTATATCTCATTGAAGACGCTGGCAGGTCCCGCGATACAAATCTGTGATCGCCGCCAGTAACGAGTTCCGCCTGGAGGCGCAAAACAGCAAGGAGAAGAGAACGAGAAGCCAAATCGCTGAGAGTAAGTAACGCAAACAGGATTTGGGTAGTGACGGTGGTGGAAATGGGATTTCGATTTTATCAAGGTGGAAGTAACCTATTTTGCTCATTTTACTAGGCTGACTCCGCCTTGTTTGGGGAGAGGTTGGGCCACACCAAGAGATATTCTCCGTCCTAGATAATGTTGTGCATTGCTATGTTTTCTTGGCGCGCGTTGGTTGACTTCTTCTCGCGACACTTGTGCCGATGATATGAGGAAGCGAGCCGAAGGTTGTGTGTCGCAAGAAGGTAAAGAGTGGCTCTGGATTAAACCTCTTAGTACCACCCATGGCACGATTTTCTAATCAGAATCTCTCTTGATGATTAACTCGCTGTTTACGGTGATATTTGTGGCAAAAAACATGTTCCATGTACATCTAAAACAACTGAAAGCGATAACAACGAAAATCAAAGCAATACCAAACGGACAGAAACTATATAATGAAAACCTCCACAAGAAGAGCAGGTGAAATGAACTGAATACATAGATTGTACGTCATCAAGTACGGCCAAGCTATTCGATATAAACGGGTGGAAATTGTAAGAAGGTAGTAGCAAGAACTGAACAGAAAGCTTTAGCAAGAAGAGAAGGTGAAAGGTACAAGATAAATGAACCGTGCGCTGGAGTAATGTGGAATGGACTGGCGGCGTAGTGGTACGGATGGTCGGTGGCACGGCAGTATTTGGAGAGACGAAGGTGAAAGCAAAGAGGATGGAGAAACACATCGTTGGGAAAGCTGATGTCGTTGCCATAGACTTCCAACATCCTAGGTGTCGGACACGGGAGCTGGCGGAAAATGCCCAAGTAATCGACATTGACTCACACCCAAGAAATGGCTAGAAAGGGCGGCCATGCATGTACAGTCTTGTGTATAAGGCGTCTGAGAATCTATATCAGTGTTATTTCTGATCTGGGAGGGGATGGGGTAGCACCTTTTGAACATACGCTGCACAGCCAGTTGGAGGACAATGATGGACATACTGGGACAGGTAGTCGACATGTGCGTGAATGAGATGTCCGCACGTGCATTGTTGCGCCTACCAGGTTGTGAGAAAGATGAAGACGTTGTCAAGAGATATTATCTCACGCCCTCAGCAGTGGGTAAGAACCAGTCACAGCCGCATGCATGAATGCAGGGTCCCCTCAAAGGTGGATTCGAAAATACCGGAGGAGAGACACTGTTGAGTGCATCACGGAAACGGTCCATTGGCATAGACTTTTGTGGTGAAGACATAGAAGGGGAGATCTGGAGCGCAAGACAGAAGAAAGTGGCAATGAATGTTGGGAATTGGGATTCATATTAGTACACGTTTAAATATCCAGGATGGCAAGTGCCGGTGCCATTTCATCGTAATGAAGCTTTAGACCCAGGTTTCTAGGATGCGGAAAATTGAAATCGCACTCATGGAACTTGTGTTTGAATCGCAGATTTCGGAGTCAAGGGCTCGATTTCTTCACGTTCCGCCGTCCTTGCCGGAACGGCACAGCTGAATCAGTGGACGATTCTACGAATATAGCAAGCACGGTTCTTGATTGTACGGCAAATGAATCAGTGGACAAAAGTTCTCCAAATATAGCAAGCATGGCTCGACATAAAGGTTCTCATCGGTGGACAATTCTATGAATAGAGCACAGCTCTCGATTGTATGGCAGATGAATCAGTGGACGATTCTCCGAATATAGCAAGCGTGGCTCGACATAAAGGTTCTCATCGGTGGACAATCCTATGAATAGAGCACATCTCTCGATTGTATGGCAGATGAATCGGTGGACAATTCTCCGAATATAGCAAGCATGGCTCGATATAAAGGTTCTCATCGGTGGACAATTCAACGAATATAGTAAGCACGGTTCTTGATTGTACGGCAGATGAATCAGTGGACAATTCTCCGAATATAGCAAGCATGGCTCGACATAAAGGTTCTCATCGGTGGACAATCCTATGAATAGAGCACATCTCTCGATTGTATGGCAGATGAATCGGTGGACAATTCTCCGAATATAGCAAGCATGGCTCGAGATAACGCTTCTCATTGGTGGACAATTCTACGAGTATAGCAAGCCTAAGCACGGCTCTTGATTGCACGGCTGATGAATCAGTGGACGATGGTAACGATTCACTAGACGACAGGTACGGTGTCGTTAATAGGCGCCTAATTGGCTAATCGTTATCTCCAGCTATGCTTGCTAAACTCGTCGAATCGTTCACTAACAAATTGTCGGACATTCTGTAAAATTGCTTGTCAAGTTACAATTATCTTGTTACCTTTGCTTGTCAAGGTCTCTGGTCGAAACCCCGCACTAAGGTCACCCTAACTCGTGACATTCACGTGACTGGACAAATTTTGCCTCAGCTAAGCCAAATTTGGACTCGGTCACTGAACGCTACGACGATGGCCGTAAACGTCATGTCATTTGAGACCGCACCAGTATAGAATCTCTTTTGGACAATGTGGACATAGAAAACATCATTAAAACCATGCAGGTCCATGGGGTAGGCATCTCTTCTCCGAGATGTTTAACAAGGTTGGCCTGAACTCATCTACTAACTATATACTAACAGGTCCGAGTGGAAGAGTACTGTATTGAATGTCCAGCTCCACCCCACTCGTTGTTCCTGGCAGCATTCTGCACAAATATAGCACATCCTGACACTTGTTATTTTTCAAACTGCAGTCTAATGTATCCGTAGGTAAGCACAATAAGTTTACCGGCCAGGCGCGGCAAGCATAAACTTACAAGTATGCATAGTCAGACGCAGTGAACCCAGGCCGGTAGCGACACTGTCGTCACTGTCAGCCCCCCCGCTGTCCAAAAGACCACTGAGGGTGAGAACGGCATCTGGGGCGACCGATACCACTACAGGTGAGACATTGTAATTTGCACAGTTTTCTTCTTGCTTATGCTCATATTCCATGGAATCCAGAGATAGTGATCGGTCCCACGAGCGACGCCATACAATCGAGAGCTGTGCTCTATTCATAGGATTGTCCACCAATGAGAACCTTTATGTCGAGCCATGCTTGCTATATTCGGAGAACTTTTGTCCACTGATTCATTTGCCGTACAATCAAGAACCGTGCTTACTATATTCGTTGAATTGTCCACCGATGAGAACCTTTATATCGAGCCATGCTTGCTATATTCGGAGAATTGTCCACCGATTCATCTGCCATACAATCGAGAGATGTGCTCTATTCATAGGATTGTCCACCGATGAGAACCTTTATGTCGAGCCACGCTTGCTATATTCGGAGAATCGTCCACCGATTCATCTGCCATACAATCGAGAGCTGTGCTCTATTCATAGAATTGTCCACCGATGAGAACCTTTATATCGAGCCATGCTTGCTATATTCGGAGAATTGTCCACCGATTCATCTGCCATACAATCGAGAGATGTGCTCTATTCATAGGATTGTCCACCGATGAGAACCTTTATGTCGAGCCATGCTTGCTATATTCGGAGAATTGTCCACTGATTCATTTGCCGTACAATCAAGAACCGTGCTTGCTATATTCGTAGAATCGTCCACTGATTCAGCTGTGCCGTTCCGGCAAGGACGGCGGAACGTGAAGAAATCGAGCCCTTGACTCCGAAATCTGCGATTCAAACACAAGTTCCATGAGTGCGATTTCAATTTTCCGCATCCTAGAAACCCGGGTCTAAAGCTTCATTACGATGAAATGGCACCGGCACTTGCCATCCTGGACATTTAAAAGCGCAATATGAATCAATAGATAACATCCATCTCATTAATAAATAGCTGTAGCGACAGGTCTCGCTTTATCATAAAACTCTCTCCTTCCGCGGGACGTACCAATAATATTTCCCTCAGACGGCTTGGGCCATGCTGCATGGCATGGAGCACTTATGAGATAATGATGAATTCTTCAGAGCTCCAAGATGCTCTGCAAACATCTGCAGACTGCTATAGGTACTCATCAGTAAGGTAAATGAAGTAGCATAGATAGGTACTCAGCCTCACACAGCGTAGCGATAAGCGGAAACGCGATGAGGGTGCTTGATGGTCCATGTTCAGTATATAATGTCCGTCTCGACATAAAGAGGTATCAAGCTCGGCCGGCGGGATGCGACGGAGCTCCTGCTTGCTAATCAATATATTCCACGATTGTCGCCTTAAGATACAACCACTTCTACCGTAAAGTCAACCGTTGTATAGGAGCGGTAGGATTATTCATTTATATCCTCACAAACGGCTATATCCAATGACAAACAGCGCGGTTTTTCTTGTCAAATGATGAACACACTTTGCGCACATCCCTCCACAACACAGTCAACCCGCTGTTGCTTGAATCCATGCATCGATGCACAACTACGCGTCAGTGATCTCTCGCATTCGCATACAACTGCATATTTCTTCAACTCTCGAATATTATCGTAACGTACTATGGAGTCCAAAAGTGTCAGGACGAAAGAGGCGTCTGGGCTCAGTTTGAGGCAAATTTCCTCCGTCACATCAGAGCGACCAGATACTGTGACAGTAGAAAAGCATACTCCATACTACGAACTGTATACGCTCGGCCTGACACACAGGTAACTACGCTCGGCCTGACACACAGGTAACACCACTCTACGTGATAGCCTATAAACGCACACGGATTTAATACGACGATGGTAATAGATTCTGCATGTACATTACACTTGTTTTACAGTTATACAATAGAATATTCAAGTCAGCGCTAAGGTCAGTCATCATGTAAATCAGTCCTTCCACAACGATTTAGCAACCTCCCAAACAACTTCCCTTGCGTTCTCCAGCTCGTCACAAAGCTGCCCATCGGCAACGCTATCCAAAAGTCCCCTCTTCTCCCACCTCTGCTTCCTGAATGCTTTGTACGTTCTCCCCAACATATCCCAATACCTCTCGTCATGCAGCGACTCCTCTGCGATCGAAAAGAACTTACTAATTTTCTTCTTTGTGATATCTCTTGGCCCCAACGTTGACAACTCCGCCAACACCGGCCACGGAACATCCTCAAAAGTCAACGGCTTCCTGTGCGAGAATAACGCTTCTTCGAACTCTCCTAAGCATTTCTGAGCGCGTTTGATGGCTTTTTTGTCAGACCAAACATTCCTGCAACTGATCTCTTTTTCCCTCTCCCTTTGGAGCGTGACAAGGTCATTCTTGAGTGATTCTATCCTCGTGTGAAGATACACGATCTGGACATCCTTATTTCTTGACTGGATGCGCAACGTCTTGACTTCGTCAGAAAGTTTCCTCGTTTCATCTAAACCCATGGATAGGATTTTCTGCATCGCAGCAGCTTTCGTGCGTAAGCTCTTCACCTCTTTCTCCACCATGTCCTTCTCCATCACAGCCGCAATGTGTTTCGCCTCCAATCCGAGCCTACGCGTCTCCAGGCCGACAGTAGCACACCCGAACGTCCTGTTCTTCTCTTTCAACTCATCAACCTTGGCATGCAGGGCTTTGACCAGGTTATCCTTCGCCGCCATCTTCAAATTACAGCGGGCCATCTCATCTTCCGACTCTTTCTGTTTGTCCTCGAAGTCGCTCTCCTTCCTACTCCACGTTTCCGAATCAATCCTCAAGGCATCCCGCTCTGTTGTGAGCATCTCCAATTGACGATCCTTTTCCAAAAGCATCTTTCGCAGTTGGTCAATCTCGCAGGTCATTTCGCAGCACTTGGACATGTCCATCTGTCGCTTCCCCTCCGAGGCCATCAACTGTCGGTCCTTAAGCCCAAGTAGATCCTCAAGCTCTGTATTTCTCCGCCGGAGATTACTCAACTCGAGGTCCCGGGTCTCCGCATCTATCTTCATGTTATCGATGGTCCCCTTCAGTGCATAGGATTCCTTGGCATAGTCCTGGTTTCGGGAAGCTAGATCCAGTTCAACTTCACTGACCCGATGGCGCAGCCCCGCAGATTGGGCGATTTCGCTCTCAAGCTCAGACTTGTAGCACTCCGATTGCTTGAGCTGTCCTTCGGCATAGCTCTGTGCGCGTGAGAGCTCTTGGCGGAGAGTGCTGAGCGATTCGGATGCTTGAGCATTCGCAGTTTGCTGTAGCAATTTTTCGTGCCTCAGTTCACGAATGTGAGCGTGCAGGTTCTCGATTGTACCGATAAGCTTGACTTCACGCGTAGAACCAGAGGACTATCAATGGCGTTGAGCAAAGAATGAATAAAGTAGGCTAGGGACGTACAGATAGAGGGCTAGGATCCCGCAGCATGTCACAGTGACTTATATTTACCTCCTCGCCGGCGATGGAAGCAAACGCAGGACTACGTATAGCTTGTAAAGCTGTAGCGGCTTTGAAAATGAATGAATCAGTCTCTTATAAAGAAGTATAACTCCAGAGATGTCACCTTGCTCTGTGTTCGCAAATCTGATCGTGATCATGGATGAAACGTCGATCCTAGCAAAGAAATGTGATATCAATCTAACCCGAATAGCATCGTCTGGAGTAGCGCTCACTCCTTCAACTCCCCGAACTGAAATTAGGGTAATTGGATGTGAAAAATATAGTTATCAAAAGCAGAAATTGGACCATACCATCTGAAGGTGTTGCAGCAGCTTCACAATCCATGGTCTCGTTGAGAAAGCAAGATTGTTCTACATAGATAAAGCATCAGCAGCGTCAGCAAATACTGGGCGCAGATGCTTGACCTCTATTTTCAGAGAGATTAGGCAGGTATCGTTGGGATTCCTCTGCCTATCCCGGGCGCCTTGCGCTTCGTCGTAAGGGCGGGGAAGGAAAAGGTTGCGAGCAGTGACGTAGGAGTCACCGGCGCGGTTCATGGCGACATTCCATCGCGAGTCAGGGAAGTCCATTTGAAATCAAAGCAAGCCGTGACTGTAGAGGATGGTAGTGATGTTGGCAGTAAGGACACTAAAGGTGAAGTCGGAAGTCGGATCCGTCTTCGTGCTATGATGCCTTCGGGCCGGAGTCCCGAAGATGAATTAGCGCCTCTATGGGATAAGTATCATTAGCGGTCGTTGGTTGACGACATCGATACCTTGCTTTACGGTTTCTTTTCGTGTTTTTTGATGTCTTGTCTCACTGTCTCGTTGCCATCAAGAGTGTACTAGATTCTTTCTTCCTTTGCTCCTTTGACGCCTACCCAAATTTTGCTCATGATGCTACAGAGTATGTGTACGCTTAACGAATGTCCTTCCACTGTTTCAATATACCTTGAACATTCCTCAAAATCATTGTTGGGTGCTTCGACCATCTCACTGGTGACATCCCGGGCTTCATACAATTATGAGGGTTAGTTTGATCAAAGCGGCAGGAGGTTCATTCGGTGTTTCTTTTTCCCTGGGTTTGTTGAATTGGCTTATATAGTGTTGTTGAGTGGTGCACCTGAGGGAGGTGAGTACATCTGTCATTTTATGATTGGGTGTATGTTCATTTCGGGCTAGGATTGGTACTTTCTGAACTAGAAAGCCTTCGCTCAAAGGACAGGCTTTTTTGTCTTACAAAGTCGCCTCGATTTTTCACTCGGCTTTCATTCAACTCTCTTTTATATGAATTGGCTGACCATACAAGACAGCATGCGGACAAGACCACCTTTTTCTGAACTTGCTTGTTGAGCATTTTTATATCAGGCATGTACTTGTTTGAATGGGCCATCCTATCGGTCGTATACTCAGGCATGTCATAGTGGTCGTGTGCGAGCTCCTGCTTTCAACCTTTCCTCTTCTCTCTCTGGCAGTACACCAAATTTCTGACCTTAATGCCTCCACCTCCACTCTCACCTTTTTGGCACTTTCCGGCACCCATGTTGGTGTGCGACAACGAGCGACAACATACAGTCAATGGTTTAACACATTACATATTGAATGATGCTTGTTCAGTACCTTCCGTACAAGAGAACGGTCTGTTACATGGCTGCCTCGTTTAGTGGCAGTCACTTCGAGGAGCTACTTAAGTGAAAGGCTGCTCTGCCTGGAGGCAGCCTCACTGAGAGAACTCACGAGACACATGGGAGAACGGGAACGGGGTATATTGGGGTAGACGACGCGTACGTATGGGTGAGTATGGGGGTCTGGGTGTAAAGTGGGGGAAAAAGGGGAGCCGAAGAAAACTACCGACCTACTACGTCTATATATATATCTATATATATAACTATGATCACGTGTCCCGAGCTATCCGATCCGGGCCTATATGTGAGCGGGCTCGCTGTAAGCTAGGCTTACACTCTCCCCATCTCCGAGAAGAGCGGCCGTACCATCTGCAGCCTTTGCAGCATCCTCTTTCTTCTTCAGCCAGACATCGAGAGCCTCGCAGTCCTCTAGCTCTCGTCGAGTCAACCATTCGTCATGGGAATCAGGAAAACCGAGCCAATGTACGAGGTACTGGAACCCACGACCGCGTCGGCGTTCTTCGATGATGGAGTCGATCAAGTGTTCCTCCATGCCGTCCTCCGTTACCACGGGGCCAGGACGAGGAAGTTCGCGATTGGGGAACAAGTCATTATCGTTGGGTACAAATTTACGCAGTTTGGAGATGTGAAAAGTATTGAACCGCGCAGGAGAGTTCGGCATGTCTAAGGTATAAGAAGATAAGTCAGGGTTAGCATGCGTGACATAATAAGGACCATCGTAATGGGGCATAAACTTAGCAACACGGTCTGACTGGCTCTGCACATAGTCACGTCTTCGATGAAAGGTGTTGAGCAGCATGCGATCACCCACGATGGGAGCAAAATCGGGGGAACGATGTCGATTGACTTGGTGAGCCATACTGACTTTAGATGCGATCAGATTATCAGCTGCGGACTGCGTGTCCAGCAAGAGTTTCTCCACAATTTCTGCTGCGCGAATGTCCTCTGGTGGTACTGCGGTGGCAAAGGTGGGGGGAACCAAGGGAGGGATCAGTCGAGGAGACCGGCCAATGTGTAACTGGAAGCCCGAGAATCCTGTGGACGCATTAATAGTGTTCATCATATTGAATCTGATTCGCGGAAGTGCAGATACCCAGCCCTTCTGTGCACGATCCACATGGTATCGGATAGACTGAATCACTGTCTTGTTCGAACGTTCAGAGGCGCCATCAGTCTCTGGAAGGAAAGACGAAGACATAGCTAGTTTGACACCGGTCAGTCTATGCAGGGCGCGCCAGAATTTTGAAATGAACAATTTATCACGGTCAGATATAATCTCCAATGGAAGCCCGTTCTCACAATACCAGTTATCGAAGAAAAGCTGTGCCATACCTTCCGCCGAAAGGTTCGTTCTGCAGGGTACGATGCGGACGTCAGACCCCAGTCGATCAGTAAACGTCGCGATACAGTTGAAGCCCGAATCTTCAGGCAAAGGACCCACAAAGTCGATCGCAACGCTATCGCCGCGCTTGTCAGGGACTGGCAGGGGGTGTAAAGGGCCCGCGATTTTGGTAGTTCTAGATTTATTGCGCTGGCAGAGTTCGCAAGACGGGATGTAGGAAACCTCAAGGTCTCGGCGCATATTCGGCCAATAATAGCTATCACGAAGAGCACCGTAAGCTTTGTCGGCCCCGAAGTGACCCAAGGAGTCATGTGCCAAGCGAAACAACTGCTCGCGAATGGAACCAGTACGAGGAATGAGCAAACGGTCTCCGATGTACCACAAGTCGTTAATATTCTTCACGTTAGGCATGATCCTTTCACCACTAACGAATTTCTTGCAGAATTCGTCTGTCCCGTATCCCACTCTGATTTCTTTTAAGATACGTTCATCGGCCGAAATGAGCAAAGAAGACTGAGTAAATGCGGCGACAGGATTTGCTGGTTGTTTGCCTGCTTCAAGCCAGGACTTCCAGCAGTCTATCTCGGAGGGATCGACATCCGGTACGACCTCAGAGGGATTATCCGGTAAGCGGGAAAGTGCGTCAGCTACGGTGTTATCTTCGCCCCGAATGTAATTGATGGTCATGTCGAATTGGGCCATCTCCTCCATCCAACGTGCCTGTCTGCGAGAGAGAGCCTTTTGGGTCTGGAAATTTTCCAAAGTGCGGTGGTCTGTGAACACTTCAAATACGTTGCCCAGCAAGTCAGCGCGCCACTTCTTAAGAGCACGAACGATACCTAGCAGTTCTTTCTCATGAACAGGATAGTGCAACTGGGCTCCTTTGAGCTGCATTGAGTCGTACGCAACAGGCCGTGCAGTTTCCCAAGTCGGACCCCAAGAAAGGACGGCACCGGTACGACGGTCACTCGCATCAGTGGTGACAAAGATCTTATTTTCGCCCGGGTTTAAATGGTCGATGACTGTTAAGCAATCAGCAGAGACCACCAACTTCTTAATCGAGTCAAAGGCGGCCTGGTGCTCTTCGGTCCACTTGATAGCCACAGTGTTCTTGACACCAGTCAAAGGAGTGAGGACAGCGGTGAATTCGGCCAAGTTCTGCAAGAAAGAGGCTAGGTAGCGAACCAAACCCAAGAAGGCACGAACATCTCCAGCGGTGACAGGGACAGCCCAATTCAAGATACGAGCAACTTTAGAATTATCAGGTTCGATACCCATTGTCGAGATTTTGTGTCCAAGGAACTTCAATTCATAGCGGAAGAATTCCAATTTCTTAGCATTGCAATAGAGTCGTTCCTTGCGCAAACAATCAAGGATCAAACGGACATGTTCCTGGTGCTCTTCCAGGGATTGAGACCAGATAATGATGTCGTCCAAGTAGATATGGCAAATCTTACCAATGTGGTCGCGCAACGCATCGTTCACTCGGCGCTGGTGTACAGACGGTGAGTTCTTCATGCCTTGAGGCATTACAGTCCATTCATACAATCCAAAGGGCGTAGATACGGCGGTCAGGGGAATACTGTCAGGGTGCATGCGAGTGTGAAAAAAACTATCTGTCATATCCAGTTTGCTCCAGATTTTTCCATTGCCAGCATCTGCAAGGATGTCGTCGATACGGTGCAATGGATACTTGTCCGTGACAATATTAGCGTTCAACTCACGATAATCATTGACCCAACGAGGTAACACGGTCGAGTCTGGCTTGGGGATCAAGAAGGCAGGTGATGCGTGAGGCGAAGACGATTCTCTAATTCTGCCCGCATCGAGATGCTGCTTTATGAGAGTCTGCCAAGCAGCACGAAATTTACGAGGGCACGCATACGATCGGGAAGTAATAGTCTTTTCCGCATTCTTGAGTTCAATTTTACAAGTGACTTTGTCAGGCATCTCATCGACATGAGGTAGAGGCTGGAAAATGTCTTCGTATGCCTTCTTGGCATCGATCTCGAGTTTACTACAATGTTCTATTAACGCAAGACACTGAATACGCTCTCGGACAGCGGCAACCACATCAAACGGTTTTACAGGTTCGCAACGGGCATCAATAGAGTCACGTATCGAATTACAGCGTGCGGTAAGCTCACTACGAAGTTCGTTAATGTTTTTACGAGTAGTTAACAAGGATTCTTTCAGTTTAGGACGGGCAGGCGGAGCAGGGCACAGGTATAACAGGATGTAAAAGGTCAAATGAAGAGGGCTCATGAATAGCAGATCTACGAGCCGAGCTGATGGTAATTTCATTATATGATAAAAAGGGGAGGCCGAGGATGATATCAGTGCAGAGGCCAGGGCAAATAATGGCACGTGTAGAACGTGCAGAGAAGAGGTTATCACGATCATGTAGCTGGATCAATACATATTCGGTTAATGCTGACTTTGAGGAATCGGACGGAAGAGCGGTATCAATGGTAATCGGGGTATGCAGTCGTCGTCTACGGAGCTTGGATCTATGCACGATCTCTGGTCTAATAAGAACGAATGGTGAGCCGATATCCAGCATAGCAGTAACGGGGACACGAGGAAGTTCTGACTCGACGTTATGGTCTGAGAGTGCACAATTCCAAATCAAATGAGGCTCAGCGAGCGGAGATGAGTCCCCGTCAGGAACAACAGGGATCGCAGCAACATTATAGGGGACAGTACTCACAGGAGACGTGATGCGGGGAGGCTGAGCAACATCATCCCTGTCAGAGCGAGAGCGGGAAGGAGCCGTGTTGTTCGAATGCAGAAGCCGGGCAGGCAAAGGTTCATGCTCAAAGCCTACAACAGCGCGGTTGGAAAAAGGCAGCATCAGAGCAGTGCGGGATGAGGTTTGTGAATGTTGACGAGTTCAATCTGCTCAAGGTTTGAAGTTCAAAGGTTCAAGAGCGAGGTATGGTTCAAGTTCGATGTTCGAGCGTGTAGCAAAGAGCGAGTTCGAGTTCAATGTTCGAGCGTGTAGCAAAGAGCGAGTTCGAGTTCGATGTTCGAGCGTGTAGCAAAGAGCGAGTTCAAGTTCGGTTAGCGCCCCGTTCGACGTTCAAAAAAAAAGTGAAAGGCTGCTCTGCCTGGAGGCAGCCTCACTGAGAGAACTCACGAGACACACGGGAGAACGGGAACGGGGTATATTGGGGTAGACGACGCGTACGTATGGGTGAGTATGGGGGTCTGGGTGTAAAGTGGGGGAAAAAGGGGAGCCGAAGAAAACTACCGACCTACTACGTCTATATATATATCTATATATATAACTATGATCACGTGTCCCGAGCTATCCGATCCGGGCCTATATGTGAGCGGGCTCGCTGTAAGCTAGGCTTACATTAAGGAAGGATCTCGTTAGAATGGCGGATGCTCATGGTTTCTCGTCTCGTCATGTTCAATTGTCCCTTGACAATATGAGGGATACTCTCAGCGACCATATCTTTGGGGGCGGTTGTGTTGACTGGCTTAGCCTCTCATAAAGAAAACACATACCAAGGTATTATAATGCCGACATTGGCAGTTTCCCACTGCCCAGGTGCAATGGGGAAATCTGTTGAACCTGCAGTAGTGGATTCGGTGTGGTCCAAGAGACTGAAGACTTGAAGCATAGATACTCTGGAATACGAGGCCTTAACAAGTGGACAAGGCAAGTCGATAATACGGACCGCCTGAACTGCTGATTCCTATGCGACGCGATATCGCAGTGCTGAAGAACTTCTAGCATCATTTGCCACTCTTCCACTTCCGAAAATTTGATTTTCTCAGGCGACTGAGAACGCATGGCAGGTACTGAAAGCGGGACGAAGGCAACCAAATATACCCACTCCAGCGGTTATTAAACAAAAAGGTGTCTTGACAAATGATCAATGTAATGCCGAACAAAGGAACCTCGTATCGGCAGATTGAACCGGATATTATCAGGTCCAGTTAAGGTAGCGGGCTCTATTCGTTATCCCCAAGTAGACCTTGCAAGCAAGGTAATCTACCTAATTACAACTCGTCTCGTATTTCTTCTGGCGCTTGTAACGGTACCTGCTGTTCATCTGTCCGTGGTATCGACTCTTCCTCTGTCTCTTTAACATCTTCCTTCACCGTCGCCTCCACCTTCTCAGCCGTCGTCGTCGCCGTCTTCCTCGGTCTCGGCACCTTCCTCTTCCACAACTTTTGCAAATGCTGCTCTAGCACCTTTGCCCTTGCCTTCATCTCGGTCGTCTCAATCACCGGATCCTGGTTCAGCTTGACCGACTTTTGTTTCTCTACCCAGGTGTTCAGCCATGTCTCATGCTCCTTCAGCGTCTTCTCTAGTGCGTCTAATTCCTCTTTGGTCCATTTCGACGGGAGATCTTCCTCGGCTTCCCTAGTGAGATTCTGTCTCGCTTCTGTGAGGAACAGTCGAGTGCTCCAATTCCACATCTGACTGTTATTCAGCGCTTGAGGGAAGTTGGCGATTTCAGTGTAGCGATGCACAATCGGTCTCTCAAGGGTCCTAAATAGGATAGAGGTCAGAGAGGCTACAGACACAGAAACATAACACGTACTCCAAAGCTATACGTTTGTCCAAGAACTGTGACGTTTCGGAGACATCGCCCTTATCGTGAAGCCATGTTATCGTCTCCTCCAGTTTCTCTGCAATAGCGGCACGCTCCGAGTCTTGCGAGCACTCTTTGAATGGCGTATCGCGGTTCTCTGGGTCAAGGAGGTCTCGTAATTTGTACAAGTAGCTCTCTAGTGTGTTTCGGGCCTCTTCCTTGCGGTTCTTCGCTGCCTCATCCACATCGAGCTCTCTCAATCTAGAACCATACGAGTTCAGTTCAGGAGACACCAGGAAAAGAAGCGACCGAACCTTCGACGAGCCACGCGTTTCTCTTCAACAGTCATCGGGGGTATAGATGTGAAGTGAACAGTCAGGTTCAAGGGGATGGTCGTTAAATCCTTCAGATCTACTTTCTCAGCCTTCGCTTCCGGTGACGCCGACGCGGAAGGCGCCGCCTCAGACGCAGAGGAAGACTCAGCGGCACTTTCAGTCTCCGTCTCTGCGTCGGACGACGATGAGCTACCGGCTCCGAAGAGACCTTTCAGTTTGCCTGACGATGGAACTGTTAAAACTGGCTCATTCCTTCGTAATGTCTCCACGTACCTGCAATAGACTCGTCTTTGATTTCCCCAAAAGCCACCGCATCGGTGACAGAAACGAATCCAGATTCAGAAAGCATGAGGGTAGCCTTAACCACAGGGTCAGTGGCGCCACGCTCGGTAAGATTACCAATAGCTTCAGCGACACCTGATACCTCCACCTCCAGTATGCGAGTGGGAAAGCCACTACGCAAACCTTAAACATATACACAAATTCAATTGAAGGGTGACATACGGAGCGGGTGCAGTCTTATAATCCAGGTATATATCGAAATCTTCCTTCCGTTTCAAAGTTAGCGTCTTCTTGGAACCCGTCTTGGACCCGGAAGGGAAGATCGTGGTAGATATACTACGAGGCTTGGCATTGGGAGACGCTGGCGCAGCGAAATAAGCGGCTTGTATATCGTGGACGCCGATATCGTGGACCTTGATATTCTTCGTTTTAAACTGGCGACTGAGGCTAGCGCCGTGAAGACCGGCACCCAATACGGCAGCTTCATCAGCGTTGACGTTAAGAGAGATCTTGTCCCTAAGAGAGATCATTAGCAACTAGAATGGCACGAAGACAAAGACCAAGACTTACTCTCCAACAGCGGCTTTCACAGCAGCCTGGATCATGGGTGTACGTGTACTTCCTCCTGTCAATATCACAGATGTAATATCCGTCAGGCTAAGTCCAGCTTTTGTCAGAGCGTCGTATATAGGCTGAGTGTACTTTCCCTTCAAATCCGCACAAGCAGTTTCGAACGATGCCCTAGTGACCTTCGTCCGGAAATCGATATCAAACGCCACACTCTCTACAGATGCAACAGCCTCGGTATTTGCGCTGAGGATAGCCTTGACGCGACTTGCCTCCTTCCACAGCTTCGCCATGCCCCGCTTGTCCTGGCGTATGTCCCTCTTATGTTTGCTCACAAAGTCGTTTACCAGCAGCTCCCTTAGCCGCCGGTCCAACTCTGTACCACCGACTGTGCGATCATAGCCCACACCTGTAACAGCAATATGTGTAGCTGGTGTGTCGCTCTTCGATGATGAATCGGTGCTGAACGACACGACGGTGGCGCGAATGGACGAGGCACCAGCATCGTAGATGATGTGGTATTCCTGCTTGGGAAAGGTACGCGTCATAGCATAATTCACCGCCACGGCTGTTCCATCATTGATGAGGGCGAGGGTGCGTAGGCCAGATATCTCGATGGCGTCTGCAACGGCGTCCCGTTCGAACTGACTGTAATAGGGCGGGACGGTGACAATAACATCTTGGACTTTTTCCTCGCCAAGCGTCTCAGCGAGAGATTTGATGTAGGATAATTGCATCGCGATCAGCTCTTCGACACTCCATTCGGTTCCGTCGCTCTGCTTGAGGGCGACAGTCTTGCGAGATGTTTCGAGAAGGTCGGCAGTGGAGATAGTAGTGTAGTAAGAGACGGCATCAGACTGGAATGGTACGGCTTGGAGAAGTTTTAATGATGAAAATGAATCGGAAGGGAACCGCGACGCCTGGCAAAAGTTAGGAATAAAGAATTCCAAGCATTGAAGGTACTGCGTACCAGGTTGAAGGCGTCCGTGCTAAATAATCTGTCGTCTTTCTTCCATGCCACGACAGACTGTATCTTTCTCTTCGAGTCTTTGTTCAATAACACGTCGAACGGAAGCCCTGGCTTCATCAACGAAGCCTTGATCCATTCTGTGCCGTAGTCAATGGCAAGTACCGACCCGAATGTCGAGGGAAGAAGAGAAAACAGAGAAATAAGATACCAGACGAATAGCGTACGCATTTTGACAGCTAGTGGGAGGGGAAGATGAGCATAAGCTCTGTCGTGGAGGTTCGTTAACGAATCCGAAAATGGCAGTTGGCCACGTATTGCGCAAAATCTCCATCTTGGGATCTGTTTGGGATGAATGTCGCGGATATTTCGGGCCGGAGGTGACACTGGGACGCGAACTCGCTGGCTGATTCGTCCACATCAACCACCCATCGAAAAGGCATATCACAGTACTGGAACTAAAATTCCTAGTATAGAGCGTGGTGATCAAGGATGAGTACGGGTGGTGCCGGGCCAGGCTTCAAAGGCACACCACTAGCCAACCTTCAATATTGACACCTTTATTCTCAACGTTCGCCACGATATATATGTCGTATCCTAGAACATACAATGGAACACAACCATGACCGACTAATTTCATCCCTACAATGTTTTTTCCTCGCGCCAATACTGCATCCATTTCCTCACATCTTCACCACCTAATTGCGGTAAATTCGCCCCACCGATCGATCCCACCGAAAGATGCGGAAGCCCAAAAGCCTCTCTATTCTTCCACCCCAGTGCCCCAGCATTCCGCTTGTAATATGGAAGGATACGCTTGGCCGGCAATGCCGTCAGATCCAAAGTGGAGTTCTCCAACCCTTGTAGCCAATGACTATAGGGAACGAGTTTGACGGTCAACTCGCGCGAAATAACTCGAGCTAAGCTGGACCACAAAATTGGCTTCGGGTGAACAAGATGTATGATGGGACCAGTAAAATCCATGTGGTCGACAATGGCCTGGGCCGCTACGTGCACTGGTACCCAAGATACGATCTAACAAACCATCAACAAACAGAGGTATAGTGCAGGCCTAAAACACACACCTTATCATCATCGGGTAGATAACCGAGCACCTTCGAACTCTGGATCATCGATGGGATCCACTCATTCGCGTTCCAAGTACCTTTCGGTCCTCCAGTGAGCTGGCCGACTCGAACAACGACGTAGCGTAAGCTAGGAGCCGAGCGCAACAGTTCCTCAGAGACCCATTTGGACTCGCCGTATCCCATTCCTTGCGCGACTTCTGCGCCGACGTGGGCTTCAGCTAATGAGAGGTCCTTATCGGCACCTGGAGAAAAGGAAGTCAAGGCCCACGAATCTGAAGGCGGCTACTTACTCTGGAAAACAGCGATAGAACTAGTAAAGATGAGCTGAGCTCGTGAGGTCAGGGACAGATCGATTATATTGCGCAAGCCTCGGATATTTGCCTCGAAGGAAGATAGTCCTAGGTTGAAGTCCACCCGCCACGCTTGAATAAATCAGACCGGGCCAACTCGATCAGCATATTGTCTTACCATTGTGAATAATGTGCGTTACAGAGCCTATAAACTGATCAAAGGAGAAAAGGTAAATGCACGGCCAAGGTCCTAAATACGGCGGTTCGTTCGTACCTCGGCAAGAACTTGAGATTTCGTCGATAAATCAGCTTCTAGCATAGTGACCTTCTCCATGCCAACCTCTATCCCATGGCGAGAAAACGCTCGCTGCTGCCTGTCGTCGACGGACGCGTCTCCAGGTCTGTTGACAGCGTAGATGTGTTGAACGTTCTCATCCGAGACCAAACTGGCTAAAATGTGAGAACCGAGGGCTCCAGTGGTGCCGGTTATGAGCACGACTCTCTTGGTCGCCTGGTCAGATTTCTTTTCAGGAGTGACCACGAAGTTCTTTGAGTACTTGTCGACCATTTCTTGCATTGCATCCACCGCAGAGCCTGAACCAACGGCAACATGCTTTCCTTGAGCTACTGACGCCAGGAACTTTGCCAATTGAGTTATACTCGGGTACGTATAGACGAAGTTATCTGTAGTTTGACGGATATCGAACTGGGCTGAATCCTGAAGAGCGCGAAGGAGGGTGTTTCGAATCCACGTCGCTTGTAAACTATCGGAAGGAATCAACTTTGTTAGCTCAAGTAGCTTGACAAAGATGTAATCAATTACCTATCACAGCCATGCTGGAAGAAGTCGTCGTTGTCGGAAATCGAGTGAGAAAGGACCTGTAGAACAACAGTACGGACGAATTCTTCTGTGGATGCATCGTCCCATTCCGAAGGCGGGGGAATATTAGCTTGTGTGCTCTCTTCCACAGTCTCATAAACAGCTAAGATCTCGTCACTGTAATCTGTAAGAATAGCCTGTCGCCTGGAAATAGGGCACCTATTATTAGGCTGCGCTTGTATTAAATAAGTAGATCATACCGTGCTGTATTCTTGGCAGTATAGGTGAACGGTTTTGTTGGCTTTGCCACGATGATCATCTGCAACTATTTAGTCGAAGGCGATCGTCAAATGATTGAGCTTGCCTCTTTGAATAAACGTGAATGCTGTGGCGCGAATTCGTTTATCCTTTTCACCGTAGGCCTGTAATCAGAAACGGTATATCAGCTACTGGTTGCTTTTGGAGGCGGATAAATTTATCACCATATCTGGTTCCGGAAATTAGCGAGTTTGGTCTCGTCGGCAGGATCAAAGGCGAATTGAGGTTTCGGTTCGACAAGAACTCCCGCTTGAAATTGCCCTCGGCCAAACATAACGGCGGCGGACACGTGAGGATCTTGATTGAGCATGCTCTCTGTACATACATGAACTCTCTGAGTATCACGGCATCTCGTGAATGTAATAGCAGAAACATTTACCCAAAGGTACAGGGTTCGTCTAAAAATATGGCGGGATTTTAGCACTGGTAAATGAATGTACCGACAAGGTTACCTTCTCTCCTGTGCTATGCATAATTTGATCGTCAGTGCGCCCAAATATTTTCCAGAATCCTGGCTTAGTCGGGTGCAGCATCAAGAGATCTGACGTCGCATACGCATCAACGCCATTGATCTTTGTGTTGATGACACTAGGTACGCAGAAGTCATTTTTCTGTAATGCGAAGATGAAATGAGGTCGGTGACGATGTTAGAAAGGGTACAGCATACCACTATCACAAACTCGTAGAGGTTGTTTCCGTTCGGCACCATTTCTGGTGTTATAAACTTGGGAAATTCGAAGTAGTCCCAATCGTAACTGGCTTTGGCTTGAAGACGATGAATGTCAAATTTCAATCGCTACAGGATCACTCACCAGGTAAAGTAGGGCTGAGTATACCACCTTCAGTGCTTTTTATGCAAGTCGGATTAGTTATAAATTCAATTTCTCGGAACTTTCGCTCACGATCCATAGACAATGAAAATCCCAACGCCTTTGGACGTTAGGGTGTCTCCAATGACCTTATTTAACGGGCCTCCGCCGTAAAGCTAGGTGAGGTTATCAGATGATTCAGATCTCGTTGAATGCAGGCTGAACGTACCACCCCGGAACGCGTGGCTAGCCAATCAACATACTCCGGGCGACGGGACCATGCCTGAAGAGGGAGAATATTGACTATGCAATGAAATCTTTGGTTGCACGACAAACCTCAACAAACGACGGAACACAAAAAATCAAGTCACTGCTGCTTGCTTTGGCTGAAGCAAACAGTTTATCTGGCGTCGGAAGTATGGCGGGGGATTTCGGTTCGAATGCACCTACAACCAACCCTGACGATGCCTACAGATGTCGATGAGAATGGCTCAATGGAAAATTAAATTGAATACCGTCCAGCACAATTGCGTAATGCCGAGTCCATGATACATAGGCATCACATGAACGGCGAACAGGATGTTGCATAAGTCTCTTTCCCCGAACCAAGGTATGAGACTTGTTTGAACAAGGCGGTGTCCGCTCCAAGGCACTGGCTTCGGAAACGCTGTTGAACCTATAACAAAAGTGTGACTAAGTTTTAGTAATAAATAAGACGGAAAAGGTGGTCACCAGATGAATGCAGGTACATGATGGTGGCGTCGGGATCTACGCTCTTGAGAGGAAGATCCTCAGCGTTCGTATTCTTCTGCCATTCGGGTAAAAAGAGGTCCTCGAAAGCGGGAGCTACGGATGTCTTCGGCAGCTCAGCCGATAGATGTTGGGATCTCAGTATTTCAAGGGCGTCACGGGCAAGAGCTTGCATAGACGCGTCTCTGCCGACAAGGACGTGCTGTACGCCCACCTTGTGCAAAAGGTGTGCGACAGCAGGCGCCGAGTTCCGCGGGGAAATTGGGAAGAAAACGTAATTGGCGCGTAAAATACTCATCATTGTGATGAAATAGGTAATAGTATCTGAAGGATCCGTAAGGATATCAATTAGACGCCAAGGCTTGAAATCTCCCACCGGACATCGTCAATATCGCAATGACAGGAGGCTTATCATTATATGGTACAAGACTTTTCATCAGCCGAGCACCAGTGTATATGGCGGCAACTGCTTCGGGCCAACATATGGTCCTCACACTGCCATCCTCGCGTGCATACACAAAGAGGCGGTGATTAGGAGAGTACTGGAGATGCCAGTCGTACATCTGCTGGAGGCTAAACGACCCATCGATGGGAGGCGTTCGGAATGTGGTACTTTCCACCGCTTGTTTATGTGGAGGAGGGGGGATTGCTTTGTGAGTAGAAAAGGACATTAGAGATGAGAGATCCTGGAAGAATGGTGAAACTGCGTACCGGCGTTGGTGTTTATAGACTGTGAACCCGATAACCCATCGCGGTAAGCGCTTTAGATGGTCATAGGACCTCGGTCACAGCCAACCGAGCTAGTAATAGAGAGTCCGTGCCAGAAGTCGTTCTTCTGATGAAAAAACAATCAGATAGTGGGAACTCTCGCGGGCTGATCATCATTTTCTATCTATAACTCTTGTGCGGGTGATCATCATTTCCTATCCTATACAAAATGTCCGATGCCCACCATGGTGCGAGTTGATGACTCCACATACGAGGGCGACAATACTTGCGTGAGCGCCGGCGCCGTTAAGCATCTAGACATCCGTGTGTTTTAGATTAGCCATCACTTAAGTGACATTCTAGATAATTTACCTTCAGTCGCTTCTCAACTCGCCGTGAAAAGACATGGATATTCCTCTGGTATCCGCTAATCTTGCAACCGTCGCAATAGAAAGCCTTTTATACGGAATATTCCTTGTCCTCGATATAACTTCGATAACGTTACTCTTCACACGCGAAACTTCCTCCTCGTCAGGGACCACCAGGACGTCCAGTTTTGCGGTCATGCGACGACCCATGTTTATTGGTGCAGTCATACTGCTGGTGTCGATCACAGGGGTGAGACAAATTAACTGGAATTTGAGACCTGCTGCTAACCAAAGCATGATGGGCGCAGCATTGGATTTGTACAGTTATCCGACTATTCGACGCTGTCGTCAATTTTGAAGGCGGACGGCAAGCTTTGCAGTACTATGCAGACCTCTCGCAGACCACGGAGGTCGTGAAAACAGGATTTCTGGCAGGATCGGTGGTAACTGGTGACGCTATGATTGTAAGAGCACTTCAAATGATTCGAGTCTTGAGTGGGATTGACTAAGTGGAACCTGCAGATTTATCGTCTCTGGGTCGTCTGGGGATATAATTATCGCGTCATCGCGTTCCCGTTAGGTACCTTGGTAGGGCTTACTGGTAAGATACTTTGTAATTTCTTCAACAGAAGGATGAGCTCGTGCTACATAGTATGCGGTATTGGGATCACGTACCAGTTCGCAAAGTACACTCCTGGCCAGGACGTCTTTGCTACAGTCGCAGGGAGGTGGATTACTAGTGACTGCGTTTTCACGCTTGTGTGAGTATATTACCTAGTACCTATCATTACGACCGATAATTGATACCAGTTCTTGCAGGACCAATGTCTATAGCTCAAGTAAGCAACAAGCCTCAAAGATGGACTTATCACTCACAATACTGGCAGGTATGATTGCTTGGTACATCTATAGAACGCACAAGGCATCGTCTGCTGTTGGAGGGTCAAAAATAATGGTATCATTAACGTTGCTTCATCTGGACAAGACACGCCTACTGACTTCGATGTCCCAGTCTGCCCTTGCTATATTCATCGAGAGTGCTGCGATATACACGCAAGTTGCACATTCCTGTCTATTGACATGCCAGCTGACAAACCTGGCAGAACATGGACTACTTTCTTCATGATAACCTATCTGACAAAGACCAACATTCAGTTTAATACCGTTGACTTTTGGCCTGAGGCAGCAGGCATTGCCTTCAGCTTGATCAATGTTCGCGTTGGCTTAGGCTGGGCACAGAAATCAGGAATATCCTCGACGCTAGGGGGGTCTTCGGGACTTCGAAGTGGCCGTGGCTCTGAGCGTGGCACTGAAATTCCTTTGCACCCATTAACGATCAATATTTCGCAGGCAATTGTCAAGGATAGCGGAGAAAGCCAGACAAATGACGAGATACTGAATTCCAAGTCGAGAGGTTATGAGAATATGGAGGTCTGAGCATGATGGATAGGAAGAAAACTTGCTTTGCTAGTCAAATACCTAATCACGTACGATTATTCCTGGTCCATAAGAAGATGGTTTGGTTTGGTTTTGGTTTTGGTATGAGCTGCACTTGACTCCTAACACGTATGCTATAGGATACGAATGGTGTACGAGGTCTTGGCCTGAACTCATGTCGCGCGATTTTAGAGAGAGAAAAGAAAGTCAACTGTGATTTTCCATGGTAGAGCGCGCCGTTATCTCGAAGTTTCTGCAAGCTAAATATAGGCATATATGCAGTGATTATGTGAATTATTTACAACCTTTGATGTCTTGATGTCAAATCAGACTGTTCTTTCCAACAAAGAACTTATGCTTCGCTCCTCCGACTCGGAGAAGTTGGACGGCAGACGCCCAACAGACGCCCAGCAGACGCCCAGCATGATGTGTACGGACTTTCCAAGACACGAGTAATAGTTCGGGTGTTCCGAGTCAAGGTCAGACCAGTATGAAAGGAGACGGAATACGTGCTTGACGCGTTCCATATGACTTGAAGAAGTTGATGGACGTGGGCAGGTGTGACACCAGCACACGTGGTGAACGTTCACTCTGTCACTGCTGTCACTATCAGTGTTGTAAACAACGTTCGAGTCGGCGTCGTTCTGGTGCCCGATCTTTCCGCTCAGTTCGCCCAGGCCCCCTGTAATGCCTACAAACTGCCGCACCACAACAGGTTGATCTGATTGCTGTACCCTGCCCCGCCTGCCCGATCAAGTTGGTGATTTTTCAGCTGATTGTAACTCGAGGACCACAATATCGTTGTTTGTCGTTTCCAAAATCCACTACGTCCTTTTTTCGAGCATTGGGTTTATAACGCCAACTTGATTTATCCTAGTACAGGCGCTGCCTCTCAGCTTCCGACTATCTGAGTCGCTCTTTTCTCAGCATGTGTCTATTGTATACGGCAATCACTCTGAATGCTGTAGTTTGATATGCTTTTGCTGAACTGGAGTTAACGATGAACGGCGGCCTTTGTTCCATTTTTAGGTCTTTTCTAGATACATGTGTCCTTGAATCTACAGCTTCAAATTTCTTTCTGGGGTTCGCATGATGCATCAATATTCAAAAATACACTGCCAGCAAGATTCAAGTTCTCTGAGAGAGTAATGGCCCTAGAACGTTTGTTGCTGCTATTCAACGCACTGCAGGCACCGTTCATATTGTCGTCTATCAGAAGTCTTGCAAAGCATGGGTGTACAGTTGAAGAATAACACCTTAGGTCGCGGCCTTTGCGTATCTTGCATCAGACAATTGAGTACTATCAGATCGAAAAGATGTAGCCTGAATCCAAATGGTCGCATTGGACTTTATGATCTTGGAATGTCCTTATCGCAATGGCTGGGAAGTCCGGGAACAGTGCCCTTCCCAACGGGGTCGATACCACAGCGACTCTTGATGTACCAAAATTTTCAGGAGGTACTTTAGTGCCCGAATATCCCACATCAACTGTGCGCCTACCACTCATTTTGAATCCCGAATCATTCGGAAGACTTCCAATTCAGTAGTAAATGGGGAATTTCCCAAAGGAAGGGAGGAAGGACTCGGAAAGGAGTTTTAATACCCGACGATGCTCCTCAGCCAATCCGCGAAAGTCCGCGAACCACTAGATGCGCCTTGTGACCGTGTGACAGTCCAAACGGATTCGGCCTTGGGCCTGGCTAGCGAGTTGCTTATTCAAGTTCGAGTGCTGGCAGGACGCGCATCATGCTGGTACTCAGTCAAAGGTATTTCCTAGATACCAGCTTTGATATCTTTCACCATCAGGCTTAGAGCAACGACACATTCTACTATTCTTAGCAACAGAAGTAGCGCAGTTAGGAACGCACCGCACCGTTCATAAACTTTATTCACCGAGGTTAGCTTCTTCGATGACTTCCATTAGTATTGTCTGATAACTTTGTATTGGGTCCAACATGCATGGCGTCTCCAGAATCCACGATGTCACGTATCGGCCGACCAGCAACTAAATTCCTGGCCAAAACTTATGCATGTCTATGGTTGTTATCATATCTACCGATGATGATCATGATACCTCAGCGCCTATCCAGTAGTTAATGGGGCTCGTCTGTGTCCTCATGTTGATGTCGCATCCCGAAGTTATCAAAAAATAATCAAGCTCAGCTTGCCAGCTATCTCGGTCTTCGAATATTTATTTGTTAAGACTATATAATGGTACGTAGAACCTCCAGACATATCCCCAGCATCTCATAACCCACAGTCACTCACCTTACAGTCAATGGCATCGAAATCAGACTCGAACACCCTTCCCCCAGTCGCCATTGTACGGAATTATCTCTTTTATTCATATGACATGCTAACGGAAGTTAGGTTGGAATCTCTATTGAGCTTCCTGGCGGCCAGGACCTGGCTGAAAACTTAGACCATTCCTCATTCTTCCAGTTTCTTTTGGACAAGCGCCAGTCCTACGAGAATATCCCGATTGAAAGATTCGACATTGATGCGTAAGCGCCTTTTTTCACAGAAATGCACCAGGTGTTCTGAACAGCGCTGTTTTTAGTTGGTACGGGAAGAAAACTGGCAGCGTTGTCACGAAAAAGGGCTCCTTTTTGAAATCTATAGCTCTTTTCGATCCTTTGGAATTCGGCATCACCTCCAGAGACGTCGCGACAATGGCGGTATCCACCAGGAAACTTATCGAACATGGATTTCTGGCACTTCTGGATGCTGGGATCGATTACCGAGGACAGAACGTTGGATGCTTCATGTCCTCCACCATGGAGACTGGGTACACAGCCGATCCGGTATGAACCTCAAGCTTTACCCTGGCGTCTGGAAATATTCTGACATTTCTTCAGACGAACGTAGAGTTGGCGGGATCACTTTCTGGATACCCGTACGCAGCCGCAAACAAGGTGTCTTACCATTTAGATCTTCGAGGACCAACTATTCCGACGACTACAGCTTGTAGCTCCACCGCGACTGCTTTATATCTCGCTGTTCAAGCTCTCAGGGCGGGAGATTGTGAGGCAGCCGTAGTCGGTGGTTGTCAACTTAACTACACGTACGTTATCGGAACTGACCTGTCTCTGCTTTACTAACGACAATGTTGGTGAATCATTTACAGTGTGGAAGATTGGGTCCAGTACAGCGATGGAAAGATCTTGTCTCCGGATGGAGAATGCAAACCATTCGATGCTTCCGCAGACGGGTAACGACTTCCCTTGGCAAACCTTTTTTTTTTGTTAACATTGCCAATCTTCAGGTTTTCTCGTAGCGAAGGTGTCGCTGTCCTAGTCGTCAAACCCCTAGATCAGGCCATCTCTGATGGTGATCACATCTACGCTTCCGTTAGTTCTCTTCGTAAAAATAAGCAGCAAACAAAATCTGATGGCCCCTCTAGATTCTGGGTGTTGGTATCAATTCAACTGGGTCGGCGGCTCCCGTCAGTGCTCCTGTTGCTGATGCCCAGGCTGATGCGATGCGAAGAGCGTTTGCCGGAACTGGTCGTGATCCCTCCGAGGTAGATTTTGTCGAGTTACATGCTACTGGTATAGCACTATCTACCTTTTCTCCATTCATATATTCATCACTATGATTAGGAACCGCCGCGGGTGATCCTACAGAGGCCAACTGGGTTGGAAAGGCATACCAGCGGGACGATGTTTTACCAATTGGAAGTGTGAAAGGCAATGTCGGGTGGGTGGCATTTCTATATGTAGTGAAATTTCTGACCTTTGCCCTTTCAGTCATCTGGAGATTACATCTTTCTTCGCATCAGTGTCAAAAATATGTTCTATGTTTGACACGAGGATTATCCCACCCACCGTGGGTATTCGTACTCTCAATCCGCTCATTGAGTGGAAGAAATACCGACTCGATGTCCCAACCAGCATCTCTCATCTCAGCACTCGCTCTTCCTCCGGTCGCCCTTTGATCTCACTTAATAGTTCTGGAATTGGCGGTGCGAACGCTCATGCGGTACTAGAAGGACCTCCATCCTTGGTTCTCCCCAAAGATTCTCCGATAGACGATGGTCCCACTCTGCTAGTTACTGGGGGACTATCACCACGATCTGCCTCAGCTAATGCTGACTCTTTATCTGCACTCATCAAGAACCATCCAAGTCAAGCACGGGCAATTTCGACCATTTATGGCAGACAAGCTCGCCAAATGACCTGGCGCACTTATGCGATACACAATCCCAAGGACTCGACTTTGTCTTTCTCTCCACCGACTCTGTGCCCTCGTCAATCGAGCCGTTCTCCTATCATTTTTGTATTCTCAGGACAAGGACCACAGCACATCAACAGTACGTCGACTGTTTGGCGCGAGTTCTAATGCTAACAATGCTGATGACAGTGGGGCGTGAACTCTTCAACGTCTTTCCCGTTTTCCGGGACAGCGTCCTTCGAATGGACGCTATTTATGAGAGTGTGGTAGGCCACTCTTTGATCTCTCACACCGGTCTCTTTACGGATCGAATGGACAACGTTTCTTCGCTAAAGAGTGGGACGTGGCCTATCTCTATCATTATCCCTTCCCTAGCCATCTTGCAGATGGCACTCGTAGACCTGCTTCGAAGTGTTGGCATCGTTCCTGACGCCGTATTCGGACATTCAGCTGGCGAAACGTCCATGCTCTATGGTGCAGGCCTCGCAAGCCAAGAGATGGCCCTCAAGCTCGCCATTGCCAGGGGAAGGGCCTTCACACTCGCCGAAGCTGTCGATGGGTGTATGGCTGCTATGAGCTGCAACTCGACTCAAGCAGAAAAAATTCTTCAGTCAGCTAGGAAGGATTCATCTGCCACCTCTGTGCTCGAGATCGCATGTTTCAACGGACCCGACTCTGTTACCATCAGTGGACACAGAGTCTTGGTTGAACGTGCGGTTGACATAGCTCGAAGCGAGGGCATATTTGCTACAAAACTGCGCAGCTCTGTGCCCGTCCACTCCACCCTGATGGAGGTATGTCATAACGAGTTCCAAGACCTTGTTTCGCAAGTGTTTGAGGAGTATCCGACGGCGGCTCCCTCTTTGCCAGTGTATTCGACCGTTACTGGTACCCGACAAACGGAAGCTTTCACATCCCAGTATTTCTGGGCGAATACCCGACAACCTGTGTTGTTTTCTTCAGCGGCAGCGCGTGTGAGGGAGGACTATCCTGACGCAATATATGTGGAGATTGGACCACACCCCGTGCTGGCTACCTACGTGGAGAATCCACAAGTCAAAGCAGTTCTATGTCCCCTGATTCGACCACGTTCTTCCACTCCCCACTCTCCCTCGGAGCCGTATACTTTCCTCGACTGTCTTGGTCGAATCACTGTTTTAGGACCTAAACACTCCCAAGTCGATTTCAGACGACTCAATATGTATCACGGTACCTTGAAAGTTGTCCCTGCCATTTCCTATCCATTCCAGCGGAAGGAACTACCTTATTACCGAGGTCCATCGATGCAAAATATTTCTCGAGGTCATGTACGCATTGCGCGCAATGGTCCTTTAGGACAAAACGACATGAATATCAGTGCTTCAAGTCATCCGAGCTTAATCGATCATGTCATATGCGGTGAACCGATTATGCCTGCTGCTGGATACATCGAAATGGTGAGTCATCGAGCGATACTATTCTTGACCGCGCGCTAAGTAAAGCACATCGCAGGCGTTTGCAGCGGGCGGCCGAGCCTTATGGAATGTAGCCTTCGAAGCAATTATGCCACTGTCAAAGAACGCGCGACCGGTGAAGTTTCAACTTGATGGCTGCCACTGGACTGTTGTGTCTACCGTGAATAGCTCAAAGACTTCGGTAATAACCTTCTGTCCTCCTTAATTATAGCTGACCAAAGTTTCGGCAGACGACGCAGAGTCACGCTCAGGGACATATGTCGAAGGCTAACATTTCACGTCCACCTGACCTGGATATCAGTACCTTTCAATCTCAAAATGCGCAATTGAATGTAGAAAGTACGTCGCTTCCATACCAGTCTTTCCAGGTCGAGATTGAGGATTTCCTAGATTTTTACGAAGCACTGACGTACTTTGCGCAATTTGGGCCACTGTATCAACGAGTTGCTGCCTGTTGGATGAACGAACAAGAGAGCCTATTCCAGATTAAGGCTGCCGATGAAGAGATGATGTATGTCACAGGATATAAGGCTTTTCTCTCAAAAAAGGCTGATTTTTTGCTACTCTAGTTCCGAAGGATATACTGTTCATCCAGCAATCTTAGACTCTTGTATACATTCTGCAGTACACCATCGTATCACGGGCAACATGGACCCCAACTCGTATTTCCTTCCTTCTCGAGTGGAAGTGGTGACCTTGTACGACAAACCGGAACCAGAGGTCTTCCGGAAAGTTCTGTATGCCAGAATCGTCAGACAGAAATGGATGCCAGGTTTGTGGTCTTACAAATTAAATGGTGATAGAAATGTTTGACAATACGAACAGATGCCATTGTCTTTGATGTTAGTCTTGTGGGTGAGGATGGCCGACACATCCTCAAGTTATCAGGTCTTCAGGTTGAACGGCACTATCTATCGCCTGTCAAACCAATGACCCGAAGCTTCGAAATGGTCCACCAACCATACGGACTACCTCCACTGCCGCTGTGTCATCTTGTGGAGGAAAAAGGACCGAGCCCTCATTCTCCAGAACACAACTCTTCTCACGAAACACCTAACGGCACTAGTCCAAAGTTGGATTTCATCCTTGATGAGACTACCGAACGGCTGCGCCGCGCAGTAGATCTGATCGTTGACGATAATATTCGAGTCCTCAGGATCCTAGATCTGAGTGTCGAAGACTCTATTCGGGCAACGCTCTCGTTGCGAGTTTTGCACCTAATGAATGAGAGGCAGGTTTTCCTCGAGTACTCTAGCACTGGTGCGGGACAAACACCATTCAATGATTCAGACGGATGTTCCTATCGAAACGTTGGAATTAACTGGGATGCAACTGGGGCCGACCAACACAATTCCTCCCTTCTCTACGACATTATTATCGGTGTCAACACTAGCATCAGCACTTCCCACATAGCCATCCTTTACGACCTTCTGGTTCCAGGGGGTAAAGTCATCATGAGCGTCGCAGACAAGACACAGGAACCGTCGCGCGGGTTGGGCGATTCATGGCAGACGTCAATGCGCGAGCGGTTTCATTCTTCAGGCGTCTTAGCGAGAGGCGATTCCGTCCTTATCGAAGGTCAGAAACCAGTCTTACAGCTTCCCGACGTCCACTTTGGCCATCACAATGAATTGGCACCTTCGATACTATCATTTTGCGTAGGCAAAGAGTTAGCCATTCGGAGCGATATCATCCGGCTTCAAAGTTCAAAAGCACCTGTAATCTGGATCGAGTCCACCGTGGATATTTCAGGTGCCACTGCTCGCGGTTTCTGTCGATCACTCAGGAGGGAGATTCTCGGGACAAGAATTTGTCTAGTGCTTTTCAACGAGACATGGTCGGCACAAGAACGCGGAAGATATATTGAGTGGCTGTCGCGTGTGAAGGGTCTTGATCACGAGGCAGAATTCGTTGTCGAGAATGATGGCCGGCTCTTCCTTCCTAGATTGATCCCTTCTCCATCATCCAAAGTCCCGAAGACTTCGTCCACTGAACTTGTTCCCACGTATTGGGTGAAGGATTTAGGTCAGATCACGGAAGTTCCTCGTCCGCTTGTCCCGCAGGACCACGTTCTTTTGTCCATAGAGCTCGAATCGACACCTATCGGCGGCCTACGGGGGGTATACGGAGAAATCGTCGAGACATGCAGTACAGGTCATCGTATCAACACCCATGTTGCAGCCATTATTTCCGGGCCGCTGTCCAACTTTGCTATTGTCCATGTAGGGCAACTTCTTCCCGCCCCTCAATGGAAGGACCGGCTTGACGCACTTGTACCAATTCTCATTATCATCCGTTGCATCGGTTTCGGGTCGCTGAAACTTGAAGATCGTTCTCAAGCGCGGGAGTGTCGAGTAGTTCTCGCGCTCAGAAATGGGGAAGGATCAGATTTTGGCTCCCGCCTTGTGCGCATATTGGAGTTCTTCGGTGTCTCTACAGTCCTCGCATATGGCGAAGCTCCTCAACTTCTCGGAGTCGTAAAATCGGGAGACTTCGTCATCTCAGATTATGATGAACATTGGGAAAGTGTGCGAAGCATCTGTGATTTTCTTCACGCATCATTGTACTTCTGGGACGACCCAGTAAGTGGAACAAGAGAAGAAGTCGGAAAGAACTCGTGGGTCGTTTCAGATGCCTTCAAAATATTTGGCGCCAGTGAATTACCACCGTCACCGCTGCTAGCCCAATCCCATACTCCTCTTGACATCGTTGAGGCTATGGAACAGGAGCTCAGTTCATGTCTCCTACGTGCAGACGTATTTTATTTGCTGCATGGCGGAATAGGATCTCTTGGATTACAGATGGCTCTTTGGATGTACCAAGTATGTTTTTCCCTTTGTCCCCGCTGGCACAACAGAGACTGATTTCCCATCTTTAGAAAGGCGCCCGAAAGATCGTACTGACATCTCGTAGTGGAGGGCAGGCTTTGTCAAAGAAAAATCCTGCAGCCTTTCGAATTCTGTCCTATCTTCAGGCACAACCCGACTTGGAATTGCGTCTTGAATGCTGTGATACCAGTTCCGTTCCAGACACGCAACGGCTATTATCCAGGCTTCCAGGGCGTATCGGTGGTTGTATTCTGCTCTCAGCCGTTTGGGCAGATGGCGCGTACATGAAACATACTCAGGACACCTATTATCACGTCTTCCCGGCCAAAGTTGAGGCATTTAGAGTCCTGGAACAAACTCTTCAGATCAACAAGCTCGACTTCTTAGTAACGCTATCGTCTGTCACCATCTTTGGCAATTCAGGGCAAACCAACTACTCTAGGTAAATGAGATCTTATCTCGAGGATGGAAAAGTACTCATTACTGTGCTTTAGCGCCAATACTGCAGTCGACTTTCTGACGAAAGACTACCCTAATGCGTTTGCATTGGTTGCTCCGGCTATCATTGACAGCGACACCGTCATCGACCCAAACACTTTGCTTCCCAATCCAGCTTTGATTCAATTCCTGCCATGGGCAATGACCAGTCGACGTGAGTCGCTACCAGCTCTTCCACGTTAAGGTGCTAACATCGTCTCACAGAATTGTGCGACTGCCTAGAGGATGGCATAAAGAGGCTACGCAGAGAAGCATTTTGGCTGTACATCCCCGATCTCTCTTGGGCAGATGTGCAGACCTTCTGTGGATCATCTCCTCTTTACAATCATCTCGTGCCACCACAAGCCGCTCCTTCTGAGGATGCGACGGCAGACTACAAAGTTTCTGTCGAAGAGCTTGTCTGTCACTCACTTAATATGTCAAGCGAAGAAATCTCCCCCGAGGTCCCGCTCACGGCTTACGGGCTGGATTCGCTCTCCGCAAGCCGGCTCTCTCTTGCTCTCCGACCTCTTGTGGCCATTACACAGCTGCAGCTCCTCGGTGATGTTAGCATTCAAGACATCTGGGCTCTAATCGAGAAGAATAACGACCATGGACATGAAGAGAATGGGACGTTGCACGGAGCTACCATCTCCCAAGGGCCCTCCACCGATCCAAACTCCCGTGTAGATGCTATGCACGCCATGGTGCAAACTTACTCGAAGGACTTTCCTCCCGTTTCGAAAATACGTACGACCTCACCCACTGGTAAGGTTGTACTCGTCACCGGTACAACTGGCGGCTTGGGATGTCATATCTTGGCAAACTTGATATTCGATCCCGACGTATTACATATCTACGCTGTGAATCGTCCGGGAGACATACCTATTGACGAGAGACAACGGCGGGCATTCCTAGACCGCGACCTACATGTCAGCATGAAGAAGGTGACTATGATGGAGGTCGACCTGTCTGTGGAGACCGGACTGCTTGACAAGGTACGTATATCATTGCGTCAACATTGAACTGTCAGTAATCGCTCAGTCTAGTTCTCTGACTCAATAACGCATATCATTCATATTGGTGCGATAATTTTTCGATACTCGTTATCTTCCTATCTGACGGTATCAAAGGGTGGCTTGTGGACTTCAATATGGGCCTGTCTTCATACAAGGCTAACATTCAGGGACTACGCAACCTGATTGACTTCGCCCTTGCCTCTCAAGCGCGACTCGTGTACGCAAGTTCCATCGGTGTCTTCCAAAGTATGTCTTCAATATTCCCAATCTGAACAGTGGGAAGTAACAATGTTTCCAGGCGCTGCAGACGATCACCCTCAAGCTGAAACCCACATTGATGCGGAAGTTGCACAAGGAAACGGATACGGCGAGTCTAAATGGGTCTCCGAGGAACTCCTGCGTTTGGCTCCCGGTCTGCGCTACCTTGTCGTTCGCGTTGGACAGCTCAGTGGGGATTCTAATGGTACCTGGAAAGTCAATGAATGGCTCCCTTCAGTAATTCAGAGCGCACCTTTTCTTGGGTGCCTTCCCAACGAGGACAAGGTGAGTTTTTTCATGATTTGAACTGGAAACTCTGTTGACGATGGTACCAAGCCCGTATCCTGGCTTCCTGTACATGTGGCTGCTCAAGCAATCGTCGACCGCATCGACATTCCTTCCCCCATCATCCATATTGTACATCCCAAACCAGCTCAGTGGTCCGAGCTAGCTCAGATCATTTCCAAAGAGTTGAACGTCGAGCTGGTTCCGTATGCGCAGTGGTTCGAATTACTGGAAAAATCCGCTTTGGACTCAGCAGCGCTGTCTGCTATGCGACTTCTCTCGTACTATAAACGCAATGCCGAGTCGTTGCTGGTGAAAGATACCGAGGCATTTGGATTACCCAAGGTTTCAGCGGAGGGGGTGACTGGTGCGGACTTTCCGCCATTGGATGATAATGAAGTAAAGAAGTGGCTGGCTTATTGGCGTCGGGTGGGTATGATATAACGCAATGCACACGGAGAAGGATTAGTACGTATTTAGATAAGTCTATAGTTGTTGTGGAAGAGTTCTGTATCGTCTTTTCTCAAATGAATTAGAGTGTTCATTGACAATACGGCTGAGCTTTATCTGCGAGAATGCATGCATCTGTATGATATTTCGTTCTTCCGAACGGCAGCCCTGGCTTCATCTAGGAGGGAAGAAAAGAGAAGAGATAAATAAGATACCAGAGGAAAAGCGTACGCATTTCGACAGCTAATAAGAGGGAAAGATGGAGAGAAGCACTATCGTCAACGAATCCGAAAATAGTCGGCCGTGTATTGAGCGAAATCTCTAACTTGGAATTTTTTTGGGATCGAGTCACTGTGACGCAAATTTCACCACTGGCACCACCATTACTGTATCTCCAGAGGTCCAAAGCAGTCAAGCGTTGGGCGTATTGCATAAATGAATAAACTTGATAATGCATACCCACCAGAATTCTTGTACGCATACTCTACTAGATAGTAGTATTGTACGAGCGCAAACCCTGTTCTGACTGATACCTCGTTCCTCCGTCAGAACCTGCATCATAAGGACCAAGTTGCAATTGTTTTCAGACGGCGACATTGGTAGAATATTTACTTAGTTAGCACCGCGTTACAAAGAGAAGAGCGAAGGCCAAGGTAGTACAAGATGCAAGACTTCCTCCCTCATTCAACAACCTCAACTTCAATCGTCTGCGTCCTCGAAATCAATGTCTCCGAATCGGCAAAGTGCACCTTCACTACATGACTCCCCATCTCTTGTACCATAAATATTAGCCTGACAGTAACAAAGTCTTCTGCAACATCCTGAACCCACTTGTTAAATAAAAATGCCCATCCTTCGGTAGTAGCATTGGCAGCAGCAATCGGTTTGGCTAGCTGAAAGTACAGCGAAAATCGTTCATCGACACTGTGAACCAAGATCTTGTTCGAACGCTCATCCTGGACCTCATCGTGTTGCATGGAGAGGAGGGGACCCCGCATGATAACGGGCGCAGTCAAGGCTGAACTATCTCTGCGAATCGTATGCTCGAGAAGCTTGAGCGCATAGTCTTCGAAGTGCTCCACCGTCCGTTCCATATCTCGCCAGATGTCAATGATAGTCGGACCGGCAACAACGATGAAACGACCACCGTGTATATACTGCACGGAATATTCGCCGAACTCATCAAGCTTTCCACGAGTCCATACCTCCTTGATATGGCGGGAAGTGCTGCTGAGGATGCTTGCAAGCCAATGGCGTGTCGCCTGTTTGGAAGCAGCCAGATCCAGGACTCCGTCGGCATCTGTGTGTGACTGGACATAGACGTCGATTTTGATTGCCGGCTCGTAGGCGCTTTTCTTTGCTCTTTTACGTTCCAGCCTCCAGGATGCATGTGTAGTCGCCTCTTTCACACTGACATATCCCAGACCCGCTGCCCTCCAATCCTCACCCAAAACTTTCTTGATCCACTCTGGAAGGTGCGCCCAGTGGACGTATGTTATGGAACTGCTAGCAGTCCTGGCTTCAGGCAGCCCAACGAGGGTCAAAACCTCGTTGCTAGCGTAGGTATAAAGTTCTAGAGGAGGCATTCTATGTTGCTGATTTATACAGGTGACACCGAGGTGCGTTACGGGGCGACTAGGATGCACTGTCTGAGATGTGTCAATGGTCGGAGATGCGTCATACACAACGTGGCGATTGAAAGCGCCCCCTCAACTGTTTGGTAGGTGTGACAGACGAAGAAAGTACGTGTGGGGTCTTGGGGATCAAGGTGGCTGCATGTCTGGTCGGAGCCAAAGAATGGGTAGTTGATAGTCAACAAGTTGCCATCATGACCGACGACACCGACAAGGTGGGTATCCTTGATATATCCAAACGGTTGCTGTGCCACCCAGCTCGTCGGAGGATCACTGGCCCCACGACCGAGACTACAAGTGAGCTCCACTATGGCGGCTTGATCCATACAAGTAACCAAACGACGGAGCGCCCCTGGCTTCCCCAACTCGTCGAAATAACCCCATCAATCAAATATTCCACCATGAAGGTGCACTTCGAACTGTGCGACGCCTGTAATAATACAAGTCAGAATGAACTCCTTGAAAACATAAATCAATGTACCATCACGTGTGTTATATATCTTGTTGTAGTCTTCAAACACTCGCCGTGTCATTTATCTATTCCAATCATAGCTATCGCAGTCGTCGAAGTCGGAGCGGGATGTAGACGGCAACATAATTCGCAGGAACTCGACGAGAATCCCACCACTCTCGAAAGCCGGAGGTGGGGTTTCAGCAATCCAGTATAATTCCAGCCGCGTCTTTGGATGAAACCAGTCATCGCTGCTCCTCGACCGGTGGCCCTGGTTGAATGTCGTGATTCCCCCCCCCCTTTCAACATCGGCATTCAACGCAAATAGTTTCAAGCACCCTTCAGGTTCAGCGACTCGGATAGAGATTGTGACATTTGAAAGCGAGTCAGTAGAGAAAATGTTACTCTGGCGGGTCACTGGCCCTGGGCTCCGTATAAGGAAATTTTTTCAGTGCCACTTTGCATTTCCTTCGGACAGAAACTCAGGCATGACAGGAGTGCGAACTGAAATAGTCACTGTGAGGGCAGATGACCTCGAGAGGTCTGAGAGCAAGTCGTAGCCAAAAATATTCGGCTGAAAAGAGCCCCGCTGACCGTCCATTGAGTCTTTCCAGGTAGATTGATTCCAGAGTTCTTGGGTGTCAAAACTCTTTCTCGTTACATGGCGGGAATTGAGGATGGGATAGCCTAAGCTCGCACAAAGTTTTTCGACTGTAAACTTCGCCCTTTCAAGCATCACTGCTACGTGCAGTGGATGCCCTTTGCCGTCAATCCTTCCTTCAGTCCACTGGTGACCGTTTCCACTCGAAGCTCGAAAAGAGGTAGCATAGAGCTCCTGGGGAGCAGTTAATTGAACATCGACCTTGTTGCGGCGGCCAACGAAGTACGGGCAACTCAGGTGGGCTGACAGGTAGGACCGTGGCTTGTTGTCGGGGGGCCTACGTTGAATCTCGAACTGTAAATGACCTTCCGATCCGATAGGTCCTCAGGGATCTCTGGGTTGAAATATCTGTGAGATTGAACGGGGTTCGATTCTGTCCGGGATATCGATCCACTGCCCATGTACTGCAGGAGAATCAAACCAGTGTAGAACATCACTAGTCACATTATTGATACGAATGTAAACAGAACAGTCCGGCATCTACGAAGCAAGTGAGTTGTGTGACCAGCAGATAAAACAATCGGAACTGACATGATTGTACCGTGATTCGACAATGCAAATCAGCGCAAAGTTGTTGGTTACATAACACTGTTGATCGCAGGGGACAAGCACCTACAAGCACCTTCAACCATCACCATCACCACCACCGTCACTGCCTTCAATTATCAGCATGACTGGCAGCACGCGCCAGAATCCTGCACAGCAACTCAACTGGATCTTCTACAATCCAGTGAACGATCTTTCACGCCCCTATTACGTCGAGATAGGTACCTTCGAGTTCAATAAACCCCTTCAATATTTACGGGAACTATTTGCCGAGCAGATTAAACTCGAGCACAAATTTTCCGCTGATATACGTTCAGTCAAGTTCTGGAAGGTAAACACAACAATTCTGGGGGTGTTCGACACTAAACTCTTCTTTTCAGCCGAAGGAGAAGCTGGAACTCCTCTCGCTACCCACAAAATGGATTCAAGATAACGATATGGAAAGCGTCGCACGATTCCTACCGGTCGCCGCGAGATTTAAGGCGGTCTTTTCCCAACAATTAGACAGCGATTCTCTGCATCTCCTGATCACAGCTGAGCCACTTCCTGATGATGAACCGGATCCAAGGGAAGATTCTCGGGACACTGTAATGGAGGTCGCACCCATGCACGCATTCCACAAACGTGAGTATTCTTCCAACTATCCACCTTGTGTTGAAAGTCGATTGTGCGATAGGATTCTGTAACCTCGCTAATAGGGTCAAGTCGATTTCGCCCGCCTACTCCGCCAAGTCGAAACAATATTACGAGCTCCAAAAGAGCCGGAACACCGTAATCTATGATGGCTTCTACGCTCCCACAACTAGCGGTGCGCCAGTGCAACTCACTATTGCACCACCTATCGAGATCTTTCACCCCGTCTTTGCAAAGTTCCAGGACATGATTGATGATCCGAAATTCAAACCCGATGTGCGTTCTATCAAGGCTGTCTCCGAGTTGATGACCGACGCGGCTGCCATCCGCCTCTCCGAATCCAGCCACACGTCCGATCTGTGCTTTCGTCTCACCGAAATTTTCCGTCAGTACGTAGGCAAGGCTGCAGCTACAGACAACGACCGGACTCCCGACGATATGATTTCCAAGCAACTGCCAGACCTCATTGTACCGCTCATAATTTTGGAGTTACAACATGCTTTAGGTGACGGTGGCTGGGATGCTCTAACACAGGCCTCGTATTCTGTTCTCAGCTATTGGAGCGATGACTCGGTGCGTGAAACTGACTCGTCCGCTTATTTGCTTATTCTTAATCAAGTAACAGCTTGCATCTATTCGAGACAAATGTTGTTGTCCAACGCTCATCCTTGCCGGCGGCGGTCCTTACCTTGCCATTCTTGGTGTCGTCTGGACTGACAAATTCATTGTCCAGCGACTTACCGACCTCATGTGGCTCGGGGAAGCCAGGACGTCTGAAGACAAAAGGCTGTATAAACTGGCACGCGTGTTCACGGCCCTTGGCAAGTGCCACGAGATACTGGATCGTTACTACGAGGACATCTACAACCGACGGGATTCCATCAAGAATCTCATTGCTGACGAACCCCACCCGCGCTTCTTTCCGTACCCTACTAGCTTCAAAGGGCACGACGGCGTCACGACGGAATTTGAGTATGTTGACGCCCTCGAGAACGATCCAACGACTGTCACATTCCTCGCCAGGACCACGACGGACAAGCCCTGCTTGCTGGTCGTCAAATTCGTTGATCGCTATGGCGTCGAAGCCCACGACCATCTCGCTGGTCACAAAAGGGCGCCAGCCCTGCTCTATTGCGGGCTTCTTGATGGTACTCATGATGCTAGAGACACTGAGCGCCCCTCCAGCGTATCAAGATGCGCCGGTCTGTATACCGGGCCTTCGCGCATGGTTGTTATGGAGTACATCGACGGACGAACCGCGCAGCAGGTCCCTCGGGATCAGTGGCCGACATCTGCGTACAACGACGTGAAGGCCGCTCTCACTGAGCTCCACAAAGCAAATTATGTTTTTGGAGACTTGCGTCCGCCAAACGTCATGTTCAACGTTGAGGGGAAGGCGTTGCTCATAGATTTCGACTGGGCGGGGACGGCGGGCGAAGTGTGTTACCCCAAGGGCCTGGCAAGTGCGGTTAATTGGCCAAAAGGTGTCACAGATTTTGCGCCGATCGAGAAGGAACACGATGAAGCAATGCTTGAAACGTACTTTAGCGTGAAATCTATCGATTAGTCCGAAGCCATGAATCCGTTCCTCGTCTTCCTGGAGCATACGTAAGGACTTCATCTCAGCGAAGTGAGACTTGGTATCTCTCCAGTAACAGGAAGAGAATCCCCTTTGCATTTCACTGCACTGTCAGTGGCTCAGGTGATGCATATTCCACCCGCGGTAGTGGCATATATGCACATTACCTCGAAGTTGCCGTCTTTGCAGTAGTAGAATCCTGGGTGAATTCTGTAACGATATGAGGCGGGGGATGGACGCTCGAGGAGGCGAGACTTACAGGAGTGCGGAAGGCTATATCAACTGCATCCATGAGGCCAGAGCCCAGGGGAGCACCAGTCACGATAGCTATGGCAGAGAGGACGAATGCGACGAGAGTGAGAAACCGATTTCAACCTGGATTAACGTTATCATTTAGGTTAACCAAGCTTTATATGCAGATTCTGCGCAAGAAACGGAGGCTTGCTTGTAACTTCAGGTTTTCCACCTAAACATTAACACTGGCACAATTCAATTCATTAATACGAAGGAATTCTGGGTAGCTGAAAATTCGTATCGTCTTACCGTGAGTGCTCGCTCGAGAAAAACTCCGATTGACCGTTTGACGTTGTGTTTTGCGATGACAAGATAAGGTCGACTTTATTACATGCACCAGCTTTGCCAAGATCCTTTGTTCTTTTTTTTTTTTTTTTGTGGACGTTTGGTATGGCATCCTACACCCCGCGTAGCGGGGGCTCCCGACTAGCGGGTTGGCACGCCGGAGACGTTGTAGTTAGCCCGTTGGTGCCAAGACGAGGTATGGGGCCTCGTTAAATTGAGTGAGTGTTTAGTGGGTTCTTTCTTCCCGTTTGTAAGACTGTTCCTTTGTTCTTCGTCAGGGAGCAGGAAGCATCCTGTGTGGTAGCAATAGCGAGGTCCAGCGATGACATTCTTGGTGAGCTTCCTGAACTTGGAGCTTCTCTAATTAGTATATCATTATGCACGAACCGAGTTCGCTTGCAGCCAGAGTTAGGTAGGAAAAGCATGTATCGGTTTCTGCTCCTGTGAATTTTGTGCGCTTACTCTGGGTAACAGCCAGGAATGCGCCTTCTTCCGCTAGGGCACACGTATGAGATGAACCGACTCTCGAAGATTTCTCTCATCTGGACGAGTCGTCGACTATGAGGTTGGGTCTTGCTACGCTCTCATGGAATACAAGAACGAAAATGGTTTTTTACTCTCGACATCACGTCCTACAATGAGAAAGAAGGCTGCAAAGGTTCCCAAAGTGTCTGGATCTGCGAATATCTACGATTTTTGCGACGTAAATCCGTAACGTTGCCCCACATAATCAGAAACCCTGGCTAGCCTTCATAAAAAGCATTCGTTGTCGTCCATTCTAAAATGAAGGAAGAAGAAAGAAAACCACATAGCGAAACTCTACAACCCAATTCTCTCCCAAAACTTTCTTGATCCTCTGGAAGGTGCGCCCAGTGGACGTATGCTATGGAACTGCTAGCAGTCCCGGCTTCAGGCAGCCCAACGAGGGCCAAAACCTCGCTGCTAGAGTCGGTATAAGGTGCCAGAGGAGGCATCCTACGTTGCTGATTTATACAGGTGACACCGAGATGTGTTCAGGGACGGCCGGGATGCACTGTCTGAGATGTGGGTTAAGTAATCGTCAACTATTTGGTAGGCGGAAAATACGTGTGGGATCTTGAGGATCAAGGTGGCTGCGTGTCTGGTCGATGCCAAAGAATGGGAACTCGTGTATGGCAATGCTGCAGATCTGCAGTCCAAGATCAAGATCATATGAGATTATTTCGCATGGGCTGGTGGCAACCGTGCAGCCCGACGCCGGCTCAACGCCAGTATCAGGCGACCGTATAACGCTGCCAGGATCTGAGGCTGCAAATGTTTTCGACCTTATAATATCAACTTTCACGTTCGTTGTACACCATCTTAGGCCTTACCAAGAAGATCCAACTTTGAACATGATGGAACAATCCCGTTGTTTGTGCGGGCTAAGAAGGGCATGTTGTTGACAGAGATAAAGTGAAATCTTTTGTTCAGAACAATGGAAATTCACTTTGCCGAATAAGGTGGAGGCCGAGATTCGGATTGGACAAATTAAACTCTCGCAATGGTCTCGATCACGTGCTGTTGTATACTCAAGGTCTTCTCCCGCGGAAAACAAAGACCGCGCACGCTGAATTTGAGTATTCTGGCCGCAGCTATAAAAACCGTACGTATTTGACATTTTCTGAGTCTCTATCCCTCATTTTCTGCTATGGACAGCCACGGTTCTGAGCCACCTCGCACACCGTCACCTCTTGCAGGTGTCGAGTGTGATACTGCGGAGACCAGACAACCGACCAACACAGCACGCGGAATCACCGGAATCACAAACAAGCTTCTGGAGAGCGTGCAGGAAACACCTAAAAACTATCACCGAACAGACAATCGATCGCATGCGAGTGGCACCATGGCCGAGCATAGAGCCGACGTCGTTAAAGATATCAGGGACGTTCCACAAGTCTCTCTCAAGTACTACGAGAGCCATATTCTTCCTCGTTCAGTTTACCACGACCATGTTGGCGCAATCGTCGAGGCTCTCGAGGAGAACGGGATCCTGGTCGATGACGAGGGGGAACTACGATGGAAGGCTTTCCCTAATGATCCCAAGTACAGCAGAAAATCGGAAGACGAGACTTTCAAGCACATGGAAAATATTGCTGCGGCCATAGTCACGGCGGCTCTCGGAGTGTTTTCTGGCGGTCCACCGCCTACAACGGTCATGGAGTGCAGACCTACCCAAACGGCGCTTTCAGAAGGACGAAACGGTATCTTCAAGTCGGATGGCCATTACACATTGCTTAAATCCAGACGTTCTGATTATGTCGAAGATGCGACGTCCACCACGCCCATCGAACCTCCCGACCTGATCAATAAGATAGGCGTGAGTACGATTCACTTATACTGATTCAGCCCATGCTAAGTGAATGGTAGCACAAACTGGCTTGCGATCGACCAGCCCTAGAAGAATACAAGAAAGGCGATACATTATGGGACAAGAATGACGTACGGTTCCCTACTTGTATTATCTGTGTGCTCCGCCTAACCCGTCAGATAGGATTTCAAAAAAATAGTCGGGAACACATCTCAGGCCATGTACGCCGATCCTACTCGTCGGTTCATGTTTGGAACGACAATCGAGAATACGACGACTCGATTCTGGTTCTTCTCGCGGGCGATTGTTCTTGTATCTGAGTCCTTCAACTTCATAAAGGTTAGTGCCAATGCCTCTTCATAGATCTGCGACTGATGAACTCTCTAGGATTACACTCATTTGATCCATTATGTGCTTTCTCTATCCTTCGCGACGGCAGAAGAGCTTGGCTACGATATGTCTGTCACCCGTGTCGCCTATCCTCTTGCTGCAAATCCCTCCGAACATGCCATTCAATATGACTATCGCATAGGCGGCGGCACTTATCGAACTGTGGAATGCCTCAGCTCATTCCGGGCTAGTGGTTTTCTGTCTCGTGCGACCCGAGTGTGGACAGTTTGTCAGATCAATGACAAGAAACACCGGAAATGTGCACTCAAAGATGTCTGGGTACCTTCTGGCGCGCAAACGGAACTCGAAATCCAACAAGAGATATTCAAAAGTATCGAAGAGAATCATCCGGAGATCGACCGAGGGTACCGAAAAAAGTATTTCATGGAGATTCTGGAATGTGAGGTGGTGCGCACCTCTGACGATTGTGACGACGACATGCCGGTGTTCGTGCGGGAGCAATTGGAGATCATTGGATATTTGCCTCTCCATACGCAAGAAACGGCCAGTGTTTCCCGAACGATGCCTGGATCCACCATTTGTACGCCCACAGGCGCCAGCCTTGCCAATCCCGATGCAGATAATATACCCCAGCCTCCGCGTCTGTACAAGGGCAAGAAGCACGTTCGAGTCGTGTTTGCAGATGTTGGGACCCCTCTCAGTGACATTCAGCAGCCCTGTGTCTTGTTCAATGCGCTCAGTCATGCATTGAAAGGTAATAGAGTTTGATGATTTTCTATACCGTCGCTAACGCTAGCCCGTAGGTCTTTATCACCTCTACTTGGGACATTATGTTCATCGTGACATCTCTGCCGGTAATATTATTCTCTGTAATGAAGCGGGCAAGATATCCGACCTTGAATACGCGAAGAAGTTTTTATCTCAGGGTCCGGTGAATGACCCGAAAACAGTACGTCTAGACTTTTCAAGCCGTCCTCTCTGAATTCATTTGCAACCTTGCGATAGGGGACACCCATTTACATGTCCGTTGAAGTTCAGGCCACGGAGTATATCTTTATTCGCAAAACAGAACAGCCATTGCCGTCCGACGACGACGAGCCCCTCCCACAAAGTACTCTGCCCCTGTTTTTGCACAATTATCTGCATGACATCGAATCTCTCTTCTGGATTGGATTGCATTTTTTGTTCTCAACAATTCCGGCACCATATCCTGAGGATCTGCCCGCTCGTAACAAGCAATCCGCATTGTTCAACGACCTCTTTCCACACTATCTTGCAGGTAGTTCTGGGCGTCGCCGTTTCATAGAACATGCAGATTTTAAGACAACGGAGGAAGTACTTCCTGATGAATACAGGGATACCGTGCGACGGCTCTTTCGTCTTCGCTACATCCTGGCTTACCATTACGACCAAGTGGAAAATCTTCCCTCCTTTCCCCGGCACGAGCATTTCAGCCAGGTCTATAGTACAAATAAGCGGGGCGGTGACTTGTTCAGAGCCTTTGAAGCAGTTGCGAAGGACGCATACAATGGTGATACCCAACCGTTGTTCCCAAACAAAGCAGTGGGCATTGCTGGAACACGACACCCCCTCGTCTCCAGAGAGCTCAGTGATGACGGTGATCGAGACGATGACCAAACCTATATTTTCGACGATTTAGAGCAAGCGGAAGGCTTGGAAGATGACGAAGAACCGCCTTCCAAGGTGCGACGGAAGAACGGGAAGATGAGGGAGAATGCTGCTGGCGGCAGCCGTCATACCTCCGTTAAGCAGCAATCTGTGGAAGGTACTCACAGCGGGGAGAAAAGAAAGAGACTGTTGTAGATGTATATGTGTTTGTCTGTCATCATTACGCAGACGCTCACTAGATCAATGGATTTGAAGGATTTCTGGCGTTTTCGTTCTATCTATTTGATTTGATACCACTATAATCAATGACATCGTCTCTGCTCGCGAGACTCCTCATCATTATATACTTGCGGGACTCGTATTTATACTTAGACGGCCCTGGACCCTAGATCTTAAGACTCGATCACGTGCCTGATATTGCAAAATTCAGCAAATTCAATGAACTTCGACTGTAAACGTGCTCAAAACTATGTGTGTCGCCCTAGTAAGTGACTAGTCTGTTTTCTATCGCTCATCCTTACCCTTATATACACTGACTCCACAAAGGTCCAGTCACTGACGAACATTGCACCAGGAATTACCAACAATCTTTCGCAAGATGTACTTACACGAAACAGTCACCGTTGCGACGTGGCACACAAGTGGCTCGATGGAAGATTATAGACCCGACGCAGCTCAATATATCAAAGGCTCTCCACAAGTCTCTCTCAAGTTCTATGAAAGGTACATTCTGCCTCCTTCAAGCTACAACGACCATGTGGACGAAATTATCAAGGCTCTCAAGGCTAACGGGGTACTGAAACAAATCCATGGAGAATCGGGACTACGATGGGCAGACTTTACTAATGATTTCAAGGACAATGTCAATGAAGAAGAGGATACTTTTAAGCACGTGGCGACTATCGCCGCAGCTATCGTCAGGGCCGCTCAGGAAGTGCTCAATGTCCAAAGCCCACAACGATCATGGAATGCAAACCCCACAAAGTAGCCATTTCAGAAGGACATGACGGTGGCTTCACGTCCGATGGCCACTACAGATTGCTTCAATCGGGACGTCTGGAATACGTTGTAAATGCGACGTCTACTTTACTCTTGATAACGAAAGCGGAAGCCCTCTGATGTACATTATGCCCTGTGCACGATGCTACGGGAGATGGCATACGATGATCTTCTTACGCCCTTTCACTTCCTGGAGTATACGTAAGAACGTCAAATCACCCCATCCCAGCGAAGTGAGACTTGGTATCTCGTCGGTAACAGGGAGAGAATCCCCTTGGCATTTCACTGCATGAGTACAAACTTGAATGTGAACGCAGTACTTACGAATAAAGCGTGCAGGCCATCCCGACATCCCGGCGCACTGACGAGATGTTATCGATTCGCGCATCACCCGGTGCGAAGGTGATACATGCTCCACCCGTAGTAGTAGAATATGTGCACGTTCCCTCGAAGTTATCGTCTTTGCAGTAGTAGAATCCTGGGTTGCCTGCATTCTGTACGACGTGAGGCGGGGGATGGATGCTCGAGGAGGCGAGACTTACGGGAGCGCGCATGCATCATATACAACGTGAGATTCTGTTTGGTAGGCGGAAAATAAGCGTGGGATCTTGAGAATCAAGGTGGCTGCGTGTCTGGTCGATGCCATAGAATGGGTTGTTGATGGTCAGCAATGGATGCCCTTTGCCGTCAATCTTCCTTCAGTCCATCCACTGTCCATGTACTGCAGGAGACTCAAACCAGCGTAGAACATCGCTAGTCGTATTATTGATACAATTGTAAATAGAATAGTTTGAGATCTACGAAGCAGGGTGAGTTTCGTGACCAGCAGATAAAATAATCGGAACTGACATTGTATTGCGATTCGACGATTTTGAGGCTCGCCAACAAACGAACTCCAATTATTACAGGGAATGATCGAGATGTACACTAACACCCAAGGGGAAAAAAAATAGCTATAGCTGTAATCTTGGTCTCACTGTTTGCTTTGAAACGTTCCATATGCATGCAAATCCGAAGATTTAAAAGATAACATTGATATTGACTCCCCCCCCGGGCCGATCATGTGATTCTGCATATCTGACTCTGAGGCTCTCGGCTACCTCTTCTTCATATGCATCAGAATCATCCAATAGCTTGAAGGTCACCCACAGACTCGGTCACATAATCTGGAATAATGCTTGAGGCATTTGGACCAGTGATATCGCCTTCGATGGTGACACCTACACCAGTCAAAGTCAGTGGCATTGATACGCGAAATTAAGTCAAGATCACCCACCTGTCAAGACGAGAAGTGTAGATATCCCACCATTTTGACCAAAAAGAATGTCAGTATCGAGCCTATCACCGACCATGATAGTGCGTTTAGGATCGTAGCTGATTCTATAGGCATTTTAGTACAATCAAAGATTAGGCAAAGAAGTAGACAAGTACTTCGCTCTGATGCAATGTAGCATAGTAGTGGACGGTTTTCCGATACACAAGGGATTTTTTCCAAGGGCGTAGCGGAGTGATGCACTTAATGCTCCTCCTCCAGGCAATATACCATAGGCATTAGGATAGGTGCTGTCCTCGTTCGTCACAAGGAATTGGCATCCCGGGTTTCGAGTCAGATATTGAAAAGCCTTTGACAGCTTAGTGTAGGTGATGTTACTATCAAAACCACGCAATACTGCAGCAACGTCTTCGTCGAGAACGAAATCGGCCAGAGAAAATGGCGCTAATGTGCAATCGGCGGGATCCTGTAGGATAATCAGTTAGTGGAGAGGCGTTGAATAGGTCGTACCGTTCCACCGAGATACTGAATGCCCTCGTCTTTGAGTTCGTCCTCTAATCCCGACATGCCGATCACATACACCTTCTTGTCTTTCGGAAACTTGACGACGGATGACAAGTATACCGCAGACGCGTAGGCGGATCCGTAGATTTCGTCCTGCATATCCGTTTAATAGAGGGAAGTCGATCAAGGCAAATCACTACTCGCCACATGAGCCTCTACCCCAAGCCTGTCAAACTTGGTCTTGTAGTCTCTTCTCGACTTTGTGGCATTGTTCGTGACAAAAACGATGGTCTTTTCTAGTGTATTGTCAGTTATCGAGGCTATAACAGAAGACACAGCTTCGTACGTCGATGCCGTAGGAGGCGTAAAACATCGAGAGCGCCGTCGATTAACTGATCATCGTGCCATAATACACCATCGCAGTCGAACATCCAGGTATCATAGTTGTCTATAAGCGAGGCATATTGCTCTGAGGAACATAGGCGAACCATCGTAGAAAGAGGTAAGGAACCGGCATCTACCGCGCTGATATGATTAAAGCCCTGCTCCAGGCATCTGGTTTTCCTGTCAAGATATTGAGGCATTTTTGCTGTGAAAGATGTAGATTAATATTAGCATAAATTATACACAAAAGGCTTACCATGCCCGCCTCTGGCTTCGCACCTACAATTAGATCAGAATCATGATATGTACAATGAAAACAACACACATCAAGACTAGATTCGCTTCCTCTTCTTTGTGACCGCCACATCGTCGTCCGTTCGCAGTCTCTTTGCTTTCCCCTTAGACGGACCCTCGCTGTTCTCCTGAAGTCTAACAGTGTTCCATATCGCTCTCTCGACAGCCCCCCTGCCGACCGCATCCTCCGAGGTGGCGTCCTGTTCTTTATTGCTGTTGATGCCGCTGGAGATGTCACCAAGGACGTCAAATAACTCCTTGTAGGTCTTCATCGTGTATTTGATGCCTTTCCGTCCTCCAGCAGGGAAGAGGACGTCGACGGTGGCCTCGTCGGAGAAGAAGGGTATGTTCTCGGGGTATACAAGACTCAATATCAAGGATGCGGTTGCCGGTCCCACACCCTTGAGCTCGCACAATATACCCATGCTCTCCTTCACACGATCCCAGGTACCTAACTGTAGTTCCGAGAAAGCGAAAGCACGCCGACTGCAATCCTTGACCTGGGAATCCGTGTTTTTCCTGATCATCGCCCGCAACATGGGTCGATTCTGGCCAAAAGCGAGCTTGTAATCCATGATTGTCTGCAGTTCTGGCAGGGTAATGCTCGGCGGTAAACGCGACAAGATTTGAGGTGCAAGTGTCGTCACGGCAGATAGAAGGGCCTGCTGAGAGGGAGAAAAGTCGGCCTGACAAGGTACAGCTCTCAGCTGAGCCGGGGTAAACGAACTCAGTGACTGCGACATGGTGGTGTGGCGTTACTAGCACGAATCGGGCCGGGTGGCGCTTACTTCATACCCGGGGCTGGCTTCGGACAAAATTGCCTCGCTTAACTTTGTTCATATAACTGCCTCCTCCGTTTTCTACTTAAACTCAGCAGCAGGGGCTCTTTCAAGAGCAAACTTGTGGAATTGGTACCCTTTCGTCTCACATATTCTACTTCTAACTCGCTAGCCCACCATGGGATTCATCGATGCGTCAGACTTGCTAAATGTCTGTGTGCTGCATTATTTCTGTGAAACAATGAACTACAAAATTTCTTCTAGGTCTCCCCTCCCGGGCTTGCATATATCGTGCTAGGCGGCTTCGTCGTTGCCGTTCGTTCTCTCCGCCTCTATTTATACTTATCACTGACTCTGTTCTCCAGTTCTCCATGGTTTCTCTCCTGGTGAAGGAAAAGGTCAGAGTGATTCATATCGCGCTATTCATCCATCTGACGCGGCTGTTCGTAGCTATTCATCAACGAGGTGGTCTTGGGAACGGCTGTGGGTATCATCATGGGCCCCCACGTTGCAAATATCTTTGACCCCCGTTCTTGGGGCAACTCGACCCAAACCGTTACGCTCGAAGTCATGCGTATTGTTCTCGCTACTGGACTCTTTGCCATTGGGGTAGAGCTCCCTGGACCGTATATGGCTCAACACTTCAAAGGACTTATCGTTATGGTTGTCCCTACCATGGCTATCGGATGGGTCATAGTTGCCGGTTCGTACATTCATTATACCAGATCAAAGTCCCGAAGCAATGGAACGTATACTTTACGTCTTCTTGAAAGAAAGCGCGAGTAAACATTCCGATGTAATTTTCCTTTGGTGCCTGGATTACATTTTCGGTCCCGGGGACGTTAGCTGCTATAGGATGACGCTGATTCTTGTTTTCCAGGAATACTCCGAGCCCTGTTCGTCGACCTCAACTTTGTCTCTTGTCTTGCTATAGCAGCGTGTCTCACTCCCACGGATCCCATCATATCCGCTGCTATAGTTGGTATGTGCTCTTATCTGTAAAGATGGTGACATTCTCATCCTTGGGACAGGCGGTCGGTTTGCCGTAAAACATGTCCCACTGAACCTCCGTCAAATCTTGTCGGCGGAGTCTGCAGCAAATGACGGTCTTGGTAGGTCGTCCCACATCGTAATCCTCTTATATGGTTTGACTCGTTTCTCTTAGCTTACCCGTTTCTATCGGTGTCTATATATCTGACGATCGAAAGTTCTCGCCGAGTGGCCATCGGCGAGTGGTTCATTGTTGGCTGGTTATGTGGGCATCTGTAGTTTTACCTCTCCTACCGTACTCACTCGTTCATCACAGATGAAGTCGTCCTTGGAGTGGTTTTAGGAGCCATTCTCGGGCGCACTTTTGCCTGGCTAATGAGAATTTCCCTCCGGAAGGGCTTTATCGACCGTCAGTCCTACGTCGCGCAATACCTCGCAATGGCATTCTTCACTATCGGTATCGCGAGCACCATCGGAAGCGACGATCTCCTTGCCGCCTTTGCTGCAGGTCGTACCGTCTTCCTTTTTGCATCTATCAGCGACTGACATCTCTCACAGGCAACGCCATATCATGGGATGGCCACTTCAACACTCAAACTGAAGACGAGATATTCGTATCGGTAATTGATCTGGTACTGAATTGCGCGTGCTTTGTGTATATAGGCGCGTGGCTCCCGTTCGATGCTTTCAACAGCCCCGAGTTGGGTATCGCTCCCTGGCGATTGGTTGTTCTTTTCATAGCTATCCTGGCGCTCCGTCGCATCCCGTCAATTCTGCTTCTGTACAAATGGATCCCTGAAATAAGGACGTGGCGTGAGGCACTGTTTTCAGGGCACTTTGGTATGTATCTGTACTACCTTTCGGTTGCATTTATTGATCATATTTAGGTCCGGTGCGTTCCTTAGACTTGTAAAACGGAGTAGTCTCTTACGAAACTAGATGGGTGTGGGCGCGGTGTTTATATCGACACTGGCCCTGACTGAACTCCCGGAGCCGCACAATCCGCCAGAGAGTCAGCAGGAGCTCCTTGCTGCGACTTTACAACCAATTGTATCGTTTGTCGTCTTGGGGTCAATCATCATACGTACGGATTCCCTCTACTTTTCCTCCACTCGAAATGAGCGTCCTTTTTGTAGATGGTCTCTCAATCCCGTTCTTCTCCTTCGGAAGAACCTTGTCGCGCACGCTCTCCATGAACACGGATGCTTCGACGTTGATAGTCGATCCCAGTAATAAAATTCCGGTGAGTGTGTCCGTACAGTGCTTTGTTACCGTGACTGAACGGAGTTTAGTATCCCGGCGCTGGGGTGTATCCTGAGGTAATCGAACGTGGGCCGATGAGCGAGATGGGGCCGTCGAATGACAGGACCGTCAATTTTGCTGTTGCGGAATAACACTGGCTATGTCGTACTCGAAACCACCAATCTTCTGAGTACCGGGTGCTAGTAGCTACGCACCGCTAGAATTAACCATAGAAACGGGTACAAGATACATCCGCACATAGAGTGTCGTTCTCTTATTCCAAATGCATTCCCCCGTGTGTGGAATCGTGAGCATTTCATTGGTTATATTGTACAATATGTAAGTATTATCAAAGGGCTATGTCATTGACGTCGTTCATCCCTGCTTGGCTAGATAAATCTCATATTGCTTGGGAGTAAACGTTTTCTAACAACTGAGATTAGAGGGTTCATCAACGATATGGCTGATCTTCACCTGGGAGAACGCATGCATCTGTGATATCTCCTTCTTCAATAGCTCATTGACTACGCCCAGTTCAAAGCCCTGCAAGCATAATGATAGGGCTAGGCAAACTTACTCCACCGATGCCTTGCCAACGTTGACTTTCCCTCAAATGCCTGTGAGATCGAACGCATGGATACATGGCAAAGGAACAGAGGTGACTGATAGTACGGACCTCGCTGACAAGGATGATAGCGTAATTCTCTCCACACCCACTCGACTGGTCTTCGATATCCAGGTATGTCACAGGTATAGCATCTCGAATAGCTCTCTCCAGGTCCGCCGTGTTAACTGGCATTGCGGAAAATTTGCAAGAAAGGGGGGTTGTGGTGATGATCTGATAACAAGATGCGGGCCGATCTCCGATTCGAGCGTAAACGGTGAATGTCATAATTAAACGTGATCGTGTTGTTGAACGACGATGGACGTGGTGAGGGCCAAGGTGGCAGCGACGCCGACCCCTGCGAGCGTCGAGGAGAGTCGCGAAAATCGCCTCCAGCGGCTCAAATCGCGCTTCCGTGACCGTGGTGGGCGAGTTGTTTGGTCTCTATTTCTACTCTCTGAATCACTGAATTATTTTGTAGGATTTTTCAGCCGACAGGTGAAAATAAGCTGGTGGGTATTTTACTTGCACATCGCACGGCGCAGCAGAGACGCTCGAGGTCAAGGAGTCTCTCACCTGTGAAGGCGAAGAAAGCAGCGAAGGGGAAGAAAGCGAAGAAAGGGGCTGAGGACGAATTGGTTGCAGGTGCGTTACCTGCTTTTTGCTTTTGGACATTGGTACTAGCATCAATCAGGTCCATCGACTGTCAAACTCAAATCAAAAGCCAAAGCCAAACCGAAGCCGACAACAGGGACGAAGGCTAAACGTCGAGGTCGACCACCCAAGGCTTCCGTTGATGGTACGTTATCACTTTTGTATTTGACAAACTAAACTGTAACGTGCCGCATAGAATCCCCACCTGCCCACTCGAAGTCAAAGACTTCCAGGGCTCGCAAATCCACTGCAGCGGCCCCACCGGATGATGACAGCGAGGACATACCACTTTCGAAGGTCGCGTCGAGGAAACCTCATACAGCCAGGGCCCCACCCATGACGCCTATTCAAGAGGCCGATGAGGAAGAGGATGCCGAACCAGAAACCGTCGTAGCTGTATCTAAGGGGAGAAAGAAAGGTGAGGGCTTATCTCGTCGACCGTCAGATTGCCGCTGAGGCCTCCGTAGCCCAGCCCAATAGACAACGGACACCCTCCAAGGCACGAGTAGCGTCGAAGATGAAGTTGAAAGCTGTGGATACTGATGAGGTCGCACTTGTTGACATGCCACCAAGAGGTTCCAGAGCGGGCTCTTCGAAATCAAAGTCTAAGGCTAAGGTCCAAGCCAACGCAGTAGAGGAACCGGAGGTTGCTCTTAAACAATCCGCAGCCCCATTAGTGGAAAGTTCGGTCAGCGTCACAGCGTCCTCAAAGTTGAAAGGTAAGGCCAAATCTGTGAAGGATGTTGACCAAACGATAGGTGCTTCGGCTCGACCGCTAGGCAAAGCGTCGACATCCCGGGCTGAAAACCTCAGTAGCAGTTCTTCAAAGTCAAAGGCAAAGGCTAAGACTTTGGAAGAGGTGGAAGTTTCTACTCGTAAGGCAGCCAAAGCTTCGACAAAGGTCCGGAAGACGAAGGGCGGCAATGACACTCAACCTGCTTCCGCAACATCATCGTCGAAGTCGAAGAGTGATGACCAGGTTTGTGCCGAGAAACCACCACCTAAAACAAAGCGGCGACGTACAGACGAGGACGAAGAAGTAGGTGAAGGCGTTGTGAAGAAGTCGAGAGTTGAGGAGCCGCAAGTCCCGACAAGGAAACGCAAAGCCAAAGACGTTTTAGAGGAGGTTAACACTGCTGAGAAGCTAGCAAAACGGAGCAAGATGTCAAAATCTCTAGTAGTCCAAGACGATGTCAAGGCGGTCCCCAAAAAAGGGTATGTGAATGAAACCCGGAGGCTTTCGAAGGACTCATCTTCATGTTAGGATGAAAACCAGCACTTCCAAGCTGAAGGAGAATGTGAAAAAGGCACCTAAAAAACCGACCATTAGAAAAGTATGATTTTGTTCATCAGTCCCTCTCGCCCTTCTTTACGCATTTCCAGGGTCCACGAAAAAGTGTCGTTGCGCGGCTCCATGCCCCCTTACCTCCCATCGAAGACGAGGACGAAGCAGATCCTATTGATTTTCTCTCATGACGATCTATCATTGATTTATACACCTGTCCTTATCGCTTTGTAATACAGACACACTTCCTACAAGTATTGTACATATTATACTAAGGGACGTCCTAAACAGAAAACAATGTCGTCCTGGTAGCTTGACCAGGCCTGAACGATAGGGCTCGTTTCCAAGCTGCTCACTTGGGAGCTCGCAGAGCAGGGATCCGCGTTGAAGGTGGATCATTGTGACCATCGCTGAAGATGGGTGGGATCAACTGTACCCGTGATGTTGATAATGGGGGTACTAGCTAGAAAGTGTCGGTCCTGCGGTTATGGATACACGGAAACCAAACCTCCAATAGATCCTGCGCGACCAATTCAATTATTTGCTCTGAATCGGGAGACAAAGACTGACCCTTTGTGTGCTAAAGACGACTACGTATGAAACAGGTGCTTCGGAGAGTTATGGTGAACGAATGGAGTATAAAGGAGACAGAACTTGCCTAGGGAATCCAGTAGATTTGGTAAGCCGCTCCAAGCGCCCCAATCCAAACCCGTAAGGAGTATGACGTTAACTCTAGTATAAATTCATTAAGAGGCCGCTAATATAACTAGTAGAAAGGACCTACACGACGCTTACAAGACTAAACATAGTGAATATGACAAGTCGAATGCAAGACGATAGTAAGCCACGTCGCCTATCACGAGGTAAAGCACGCCAGTATTGTTGCACTAAGAAGCTGATCATGATTGTGAGGATAAGTGTTGGGAGCATGATTATGAATGTGAAGATAGTCGTTGCCATGTTGCTATATGATTCCAGATTTAGCTTGGGAACAGTCGATTCTGGCCGATAGCCAATGAGTTTGATCCTACAGAATATGATAGTCTATGTTACAAAACATTTTGCTATTAGCGAGAATCACCGATTCCGAGTGCCGGATACTGTGCTGAATAGAAGAAAAGTCTGTCGAATGGAATGACAAGTACGAGAAAACAAGATGCTTACGGATAGAGCAAGGCCAAAAATAACGGTGGGGAACAGATAAGGTAGACACATCAGCTACGGTTCAATTTGAGAGTGATCTCTTTGACAAATCAGCGCCGCGGCGGTTTGCGGCGAAGACGTACCAGGATGCTACAGGTCACTCCTTCCATTCTTCGCCCCGTGCCGCTTCTCAGTTCGAAAAGTAGCTAGATCATAGATAGTCATAGGTAGGCACAAAAAAATCAAGTAGAGCTATAACACACATAAATGACGAAGGCCAATGTAGTTCCGGCTGTCCTAGGATAGGTATATAACCTCGGGATCCACATATCTTGAAGTTGCATATGCACTCACAAAGCCGGAGTTGCGCTCACAGCCAATGCTTGCACCAGACAAATACCTGCGTCCGGCTCAGACTTTCTCAACTGACCCGTAATGAATCTAGAGCATAAGGCTAGATTATTGAAGTTGAACATCATGCAAGGAGTCCTACAAGAAGGAAAAGGAAAGGCAAGCCACTATCCAACTGAAGTTCAGGTTGAACCACGCCAGACTTCGGGAAACCTTGGATGAGCAGAGAACAGTTGATAGTATAAGGGACGACCCTATCCAACCAAAGGTGTGCATGATGATGAAGAGCGTCACCAACCCATTGGGTGATTCTGCCAACATGGTCAGTGGTAGCCATATATTGGAGCCTGGAGTTAGCTGACCTTCTGCCATCCTCAGTCTCCAGAAGAAAGAAAGAAATGGAAGGGAAAGCGCAATTTCTTCAAAACAGAAGCAGGAAACAGGAGGAGAGAGAAAGACGAAACATCAAACAAGGCACGATTGCACTAAAGGAAAGGGATTCGGGGTTTTTCCAAATTTGCCCAATCATTGCAAGGAGCATCAGGCTTGATTGATTGATTCTTCAAAGATGTGATGGCTGCGAGGAGTCTTTTTTCAGATTCGATATCATCGTGCAATGGGGAATGCGCTCGAATCTCTGTCAATAGCCGGCTTATATGTGCGCGCAGTACGCAGACCCAAGCTCTGAGCTAAAGATGGTGTAGTAATCGATAAACGGGATAGACATATTTTTCAGAGCCGCCAGTGACGAGAACAACGCGAGTTGGAAACGTCGGAGTCCAAACTAGGGTTTTGGAGATTTACTAGCCGGTGATGAAATCTTATTGTACAGCTCTTCTCGCGGCAGCTGCACCGCTTGACGAAGCGGAGATCAAGTCTGAATCCAAATACTGCCGGGGAAAACAAATCATGATATGCACACTCTTTGTATAATTTGAGACTGGAAATGGCGTTTTGATTTACGCCCTGGAAACTGTAGATCGATCCATGCCTACAGTGAAAGAGGACTTTGACAACGAAGACGGTTCTTAGTCAAAGGTGTTACTCATTCAGTGTCCTGGGAACGAACATCACCTAGTGATTTGGCAGATCGGCTACGGAAGTAGTACTTGAATAGAGTCCGAACGGCTGCCTTCAAAGTCAACTTAAGGGCGACTTCGAGGCGACAGGCTGCCCCGCCGACGGGTCCGATCCAAGTCTAGGAATCTCTTCGAACACTCCCAATACCCCCATGATGGACAGGGCGCTCAACACTCCTCTCCCAAACAGCCGAGGCTCTTTCCCACTGATTCCAATACCACGGTTCACCCCCTGGTACGACTCTTGCGCGAAACGAACTAAACAAAACTCTTTCGAGTTCGTCCATTCGCCACAACGCCCATAGCACCACTGTTCCGAGGGCATCTACGTCTAAGATATGTCTCTGCGGAATAGGGAACGGAAGGGAAGGCGGCACGACCTCGCGCCGCATGCACTGTCTTCTACTGAGATGTCCTGCCTGATGCTGCAGCTCGAAAACAGAGACAAAAAGCGCCTCCGAAGATACAGTGAAGATGCCTTCGGAGCGAACTCCCAGGAGATATGCATGAGCAGCAGAAGGTGCCATGAACATGATGGTAAAGAATTTGCCGGAAAGATAGCGAATTGTTAATTCTGGGCGATCCTCGTTCCCTACTTGGGGTTGGAAAACCATGCTAGGCGTCCCCAGATCGTTTGGCACCAGTCGAACAATTACGTTCGTTTCTTCAACCTTCTGTATGAGATAAGACTCGAGCCGCCCTCTTGCGTAGGCTTCGAAAAACCCTTCCCCAAGCCACTTTACTCCGCCACCCAGTATTGGTTTCCTCTCTGAGGTGACAGGTAGCGGGTCGGGCTTGATATATACATCTAGACGCTTGGAATAATGCAGTATCCATGCGTGGTAAACAATTCGCGGGAATGAGAGGAAGAGGCCAAAAGGTGCAGCAAGGAGGGTAGAAAGAAGGGAACACGTTGCTAACGGCTGGGAAGATTTGGCTCGAAGGGTCGCGGAGAGTTTGAGTTGGCCAGGTACAGGTGGTGCCGAGGCATCTTCTGTATGGAGATCGACCTGGATGACGGGTAGGGGAGGTGTGTACGGGACGTAGGCTTTACCTGGAGGATGACTAGGTTTTCGTATACGTATTGTGTAGAATCCGGACCGGTCATTGAATGGAGACACATGGAAGTCCCTTGGGAACGTCCATTGATGATCAAATCTGTTGTATCATAGGCATGCATTCCAGAAAGTTCAAGGATAACAAGACGAACACACCCAACACTGCAAGAATCTTCATTCTTTCCCACTTCTAGAACATGAACGTGGCTTTCACCGAACGTATTATGGATCTGCGCATAGGAATACAAGTCAAAGTTCGATTAAACAGGGTGTAGAACGTAGAACACACTTCAAGCACAGTCAGCCAAAAGACCCCTGCCTTGTAGCAAAAATACACGGTCAGAGGGTTGATGCCCTCAAACCCCAGGTAACTGGGCATCGTCATCATCCAGGCGTCGTCAAGCATATCCTCTCCATATTCATGCGAGGCGAGCAAAGCGTTCAATTTGTCCCATATCGACTCGGTCCCTACTTGGGGCGACAGATAGGGCTTCGCCCTCAGTCCAGTGAGCCTTCCCCACAGTCCGCCATAGCGAAATACCAGACCATAACCAAGATCGAGCTTTCCTGACTCGAGTGCATTCAGAGACACCAACAGAGACACAGTAGGGTAGCTGAAGGCGTGCTTAGACAGCGTCGGCAGCAAACGCGCATGTGTCACTTGGTTCTTAAGGACGTATCCAAGCCTTGCAGCATCAGAGGCCGCAATTTTTGGCTTGAAGTAACCGGACACAAGTGCGAAAGGTAGAGAAAGGTATGCCAGGACTGCGAGACATACAGCGAGCATGAGCGTAGTAATGAGAGAGGTGATGACCAAATCAAGATCGCGTCGCCGTTCCAATCATTTAATGGCCGGTTACGCCGTCCGAGGTATCCTTGAGCACCCTCGTAACGACAAGGACACCCAGCTGCAGCTTATGTAAAACCTTCATACCGCGCTTGACGTCCTGCTCGAACAGCGTCAGTCCTCATTAGTGGTACAAGAAGCTGCGCACCTAATTACATTCGTCCACGATGTTTTCACTGACGGCGAACACGTATTCTGTTCGGTCGAAGCATCTCGGGTTGCGCAGTACGTCACTGTCGCTACCGTAATTCGCCATCCGCGATGATGATGCTGTCGACGACCGGAGACGGAATCTGTAAAATATCCACCACGACGGTCGAGAAACTTCTTATACGCGCCTGTATGCATGCTCTTTGCCACTGTTCGATGTGTTGAGCAAGACGATTCTAGCGATGACCGATGTGGTAAGAAAGAGAGAATCAGTGGCTGGGCACCGTCTGTCATTGCTCACGACCGTGACCACGGTCGTTTACTCGTCATCTCTCTCCCTTGTACTTGTACCATGTCCATCACTTTCCAATAATTTCTTGCTCTCGGTATCTCTTTTATTGCCTTATTTAAGCCAATACTGTTGGCGCTGCCATCGTTCGGGACGACCATCACACCGCCGCCTTGTATTGAGTCGACTTTGCTCTTGCCTTTTCCTCTTTTTTTCGACGCTGAAAGCATTACTTCAAGTTTTATTCCGTCGTTGAGGGTGTCCTTGACGCTGACGCCGACAGGAGCCCCCCTGGGAAAGACAGCTATTTCCTGGTCAACATCAGGCAGCAGACAACAGACAGCACGACCAATAATGATGGCCAGGAAAGAGGAACGGCGGACAGAGCATAGATGTTCAACGCCGTCCTCGCTGCCAGACGGCGTTGCCGAGCTCGCGGGTGACGAGTCATCATCATCACACTCAATGTCACCCACCATGACCGACTCTGCACCACCCATGTCGGCCTCTACCTCCGCCACGCCACCACCAGACAGCGCTACCTCATCCAAGATGTCGACGCCCCCGCCGTCATCGACACCCAAGTCCAAAAAACCACCGCCCTCAGCCCCCCAATTGATTGGGCACCTGCCTGTTGCTCACGATGAGGCACTGAGTTCGTTCACAGAGATGGCTGACAATTGGTATCAGTACAAGTCCCTGGGACGTTCTAGGGAGCTTTTGGAGAGCATGACCTGCGATTGTACCTATGAACATGGTTAGTTCTCCTCGTAGGGTAGATTCTCACCTCTCACCCGCCGCATCTAGGCGAAGACAGCCCAGAGGATGCTTGTGGGCAGGGATCCGATTGTATCAATCGTCTTACGCAAGTCGAATGTCTCCTGGAAGACTGTCGATGTCAGTCGTATTGTCAAAACCGACGGTGGGTGCGCGTTCCGGGAGTTGCAGAGCCTAATGTCTCATCTCGTTCCTTTTCAGCTTTCAAAACAAAGAATATGCGTCAATTGAGATAGTAAAGACAGAGATGAAAGGGTACGGTCTTAGGACTGAAGAGGACTTGTCAAAGTGCGTTTTCCGCCTCTTTTCAGCTGAACAGGTGCTCAGTAAAGACGACAGGGACACCTTCATCTACGAGTACATCGGCGACGTTGTCAACAATCAGTCCTTTAAGAAGCGTATGAGGGATTATGCATCTGAGGGGATCGAGCACTTTTATTTTATGATGCTGCAAAAGGACGAGGTGAGCGTGGCAGCTAACCCGTTTTCAATACCCCGCTTCACGTCTTTCGTAGTTCATTGACGCCACCAAAAATGGTGGTATCGGACGGTTCGCCAACCACAGTTGCAATCCTAACTGCTACGTTGCCAAATGGACTATTGGTAACTCCGTGCGCATGGGTATATTTGCGAAGCGTCATATCAAGAAAAACGAGGAGCTGACGTTCAATTACAATGTGGATCGTTACGGGCAAGCAATATTATTATTCACCTTCTCTATTCCTCTCATTAGTCTGTAGACATCAAGCACAGACGTGTTACTGCGGAGAGCCGCAATGTGTTGGATTTATCGGAGGAAAGACTCAGACAGACGTGTCGGCTATGGACGACTTATATCTTGACGGTAAGATTGGTCATTGTAGTTATACCAGCGACTGACTTGCACTTCAGCTCTTGGTATTACTGACGAGTCCGAGCTTATGGAGTATAAGGGCACCAAAAAGAGAAAGGGCAAGAAACTTGACGATCCTGACTTCCTCGTATGTTCATTTTCCATGCCGAACGAGCATCTGATGCGAGACCACTTTTTTCAGCCGCAAATGAAATCTATCATGTTGAAGGATGTACCGAAAGTGGTCCAGGCTGTGCGGCAGACGACGAGTCCGAAGGTTTTATATAAACTTCTCACACGTATGAAGGTCATTGCCCTGCTTCTTATTGTCCATTGGCGTGTTGCTGATGTGCAGTAGATTACCGAAGACCAAACTGCGCTGAGGCAAATTATGCGTCTGCGTGGTTTCAGTCTTATGAAGAACATCATGGAGGATTACTCGGAAGAGACGGATCTCATTTGTTTGGTATGAAGATTCAGCGCGTTCTTCGATATCAATTTAACGCGTCCCTTTCTTAGACTTTGGAATGTATGTCAACATGGCCGTTAGCGTTTCGGAACAAGGTGGAGGATTCCCAGGTAAATATACCCGTGAAAGTCTGCGCCGAATCAGAGAACGAGACTGTGAAGGAGTTAGCATCAAAGGTATGGATAGATCCATGATCATTTGACAATGCACCATTGACCTCCCCATGTAGCTAATAGCGCACTGGGATACCTTAACATTAGGTTATCGGATACCCAAACGTGCAAAAGCGGTCCGTGACGTATGCATTACCCATCATATTTACAGTGCTTGACCTTACGTATAGGATATCGACATGGACCGTCCGACACCACGAGCACCACGAGCACCTGTTTACCCGTTCCAAGATGTTCCGTCCTACAAACGCCGTAAGCCTCCTCCGAAACGCAAACGAATCGAGGAAGTCGAGTATGTTTCCTCCGAATTATTCATCAATTCAACGTCTTGGCAAGGTTTTACACGGGAAGATCCACATGCCCTCACCCGACCTCTATCCCCGGACATCTTAGAGCGTCAGGAGGTAACAGAAAGGATGGAGGGAGTGTTCACAAAAGAGAAAGTTGATGCGATTATAACTGCTGCTGCTGAAGCACAGCGGCTAGCCGCTGAGGAAGCACAACGGACTGCAGCAGAAGCTGAGGAGAAAGCCAAGGCGGCGGCAACGGCGAAGGAGGCACGAGCAACAAAGAAGAGACAACATCATAGCTCGCACCATAGTCCCCAGAAGAAACCTGAGACATCCGAGCAGAAAGAGGCTAACAAGGAGAAGAGGCTATTGAAGCTCGTTGGTGTTGTAGTCGTGAAATGCATGTCGAAGTATGCCAAATCGATGGAGCATGATGTGTTTAAGAAGCATGCGAAGGAGGTCGGTGCCTCTATCTTCCTTTCCATGCCTTACCGTGACTTATCATACCTGCATGCAGCTTACACATATCATTGCTGAGAAGGAGAAGAAGTCGCACAGCTACCGGGATGGGAGATTAGATGCTCTTTCGGATGAGAAAGTTGCGAAGATTAAGAAGTTCGCAAAGGAGTATATTGGAAAGATTTTGAGGAAGTCGGAGAAGCAGAAACGCATGGATGCTGTCGTAGAGGCGACGCCTTCTGGGTCGGCAGACACACCTAATTCGGTAGGAGGGGGCGATTTTGTGGATATACCGATGACGATGGAGGATGCAATGGACATTGCAGATTATGGGAGCGATGATGATGACGGACCGAGTCTCGTGGTTGTAGGAGATGAGGGTGATGATGGTAAGAGTCTAATGGAGGTGGACCCACCAGAATTTTCGGATCCTCGGTTACGTGTTTCGTAACCTGATACTCACATCTTGTTCCACTGAATTTATGGATTTGTTAAGTACCTTGGAATAACGAGTGTGCTACTTTTATCCAGGTATGTGTTAATCGATTATCTTGGTGCTTGTTTACAATATGTTCTTGTAAAAATCTTGATGATCACATTCAGTCGTAGGTGTCTGGAATGTTTCTACTGGACATGGTTCGACGAATTTTACTTCGCACCTAATCTGTTCTGAGTTTTATCTAAGATAATCTAACTTGTCCGTCTTCCTCAGCCCTCCTAAATCCTCTATCACAATCTTACCTCTTGCTTCCTTTCGCCGTCGTTCTTCCAAGGACCTGGTATCATACGGTAACTTCCATTTCTCCAGTAAAAAATCAACATGACCCGGCGGCACTTTCTGTGCTGTCACGTCGGTTCCGTCTCTTTCCCACTGTGTTCATTACATTACAGAATGCATTCAATACTGCAAACATTACGGATTCTGCCGTCAGGCGGACTTCAATAGGTCCTAGGCCCTATCGCTCTCTTCGTCCTTTGTCCTCATGAATGGCATCTCCGCTGTTAGGCGACAAAGGCGGCGGTCGCGAGTATTTCAATCACCTTCAGCGTGCATCCAGAAAATCGCTACAAACGGCCAGCTTATAACTCTCCGCGCTGGGCGGGCTACACTGTGCTTGTTCTACTCCTGCCACGGAGACATTGTCAATCATCCATGGCTCGTATACATTCCGCGACTCTTCAACCTCGCTCCTTGAATGCGATATTGGGACCAACAGGATACCTTGGAGGGCGACTTGTAGAAACACGTTCTAAACTTGGTCCGCCCCAGAAAGTTGGACAGGTTCCGTCCACTTCATAATTCAGCCTGGAACCTGGGCCGTAGACGTCGTCGAGTGGAGGTTTCACCCTGAGGTCGATATGGGCGCTTTGCTATGAAACGTTTCACCACTTGCAACGGAGCGTGCAGAGGCCGTAAAGCAGTGTCTTAACACATGTTGGCTTTGGGGCTTACCAGAATTTGGCTTGATTCTGCCCTTCCGCCTCCGCACTACTGGTTGGGTACGCTTTAATGCCACGAAAAAGTACCGAGTGCATTTTAACTTCGGTACTTATTCAAGATAGTAGCGACACTGACGAAGAACACCCGAGGGTGTTTGATGACTCCGTACTGTCTTTAACTTTACAACAATCACCAGATGCCCGTGGACATTTGACCAGTTAAAGGATAAGTGTCCCCAGTTCTGGGAGACTCAACCAGTCATTACTCGCAGTCTCCAAGCCCCTAATCCACCAAGATTGTCACATAGAACGATCAATAGTTGATCGTATGTATCCATCAACTATTCTCTTCGGCACCAACCAACGTGTTACCGTTTGCCTCCAGCGCCTTTGGCGCGGAAACAATTGTTTTTAACACTTTGCTCCGTCCACTTTAAATAACGTACTCGCAGCAGGTGGCGGTTCCGTCCCATGAGGCTTTATCTTGTTCGTCTCGTCAAAGAGCACCGCGTAACATTCGTGGCTTGACACCAGTGACTACCAGCCTTCAGGTGTCCCCCGGGGACATCAACTCCATACATTTCACAACGGCCGCTTACTGCTACCATCAATGGTCTATCATGCGTACTCGAGACCTTCTTTGCTTCCGGGCCCTTCAAGGAGAGACTATGACTCGACTGTGCGTCTACTGCTGGTTCTCAGACACTTGTCAGATGCTATTCCTGCCATCAGAGTCGTTACGCGACGACGATCATTGCTTCAGGACCTGGATAATCCGGATCTGATCTCCTTGGCGCTCAGACTTCGAAGGACTTCTCCGTAAGGAACCGCTCAAACCTGTGAACAAGTTTTTCGTTGTTGACAAGTCTCCGAACAATACGAAATATCCAGAACGATGTCCTGGTAACAGCTTTTTCGCCAATAACCGAATGGGTATTTTCTCGGCCTACGATGCCTTGGAACAGCTATTTTCGTATTATGATGGCAACCAAACGTGATTATTCCTACCACCGACAAGTTTGCGACGAGAGGACATGACCGGTTTGATTGCTGTTCTTTTCAACTTGAACTGTTGTTACTAGTGCTGGTAAGCGAGTGTCTCTATCGCTTTCTTGCATTCTCTTAATTGATTTACGTATTTTCAAGGCACCAACGCATGCGGTTGACAGGCGTTTAGAGGCATTTTGTGGTGGCGGTACATTGATATTTGTCTTGGCGAACATGTTCTTGTCCACTCGCCGATCGGATAATTCCTTTATCCTTGATACTCTCGTTTTCCTCTTTCCCTCACCCTCCTTCACGTCGTTTCCTCTTAATCCCCCCTTTCGATCTCCATTTATTTCGATTCGTACCCATCATGTATGCCGCAAGATTCTTTTTGTTCGTCCTCGCATTCGTTATCAGCCTTGTGGACGCCCTACCAATTCACAACCACTGGCGGCGCTGCCGTGCGCTGTCAGCCTCCTCTTCAACCGAAATTTCTTCCAGTCCTACTGCCTCGTTGACTGCCACTGCAGTGTTGCTAAACAACGCTGTCGAATCCAGTAGCTCAGCGACCAACTCTGCGTCTTCCTCGGGTCCTTCATCAACCCTTTCATCCACCTCCAAGTCCGATGGTTCTCTATCATCTCTTTTCCCTGTATCCTCAATCATTGGTTCCTGGACGACCTCCACGTTGAGTGATGATGCCCTTCCTTTGTCAGACAGCACGCTGCAACCGCACAATGAGATCACTGCCCTCTCGCATGACTATGTGTCTGCTCCTGACGGCGTCGAGTCCATGAAGGCGTTCTACCCCCAGGGATCCTACACGTTCAAGCACGATCCTCAGGGTGGTTTCTCCTTCTACGCTCCGGGACCGAGCAGTCTTGATCTGACTACCGCCAAAGAAGCCACGTTCGGGTACTCTGTTTTCTTTGAGGACGGGTTCGAATTCAACAAGGGAGGAAAGCTCCTTGGGCTATGTGAGTACTAGCTTATCGGCGGGCCATTCTTTGTTCCTGACCTAGACTTTCGGTACAGATGGAGGCAATGACGAGGATACTGCCCAGAGCTGTTCCGGTGGCCGTCGTTCAGACGAGTGTTTCTCGGCTCGCCTGATGTTCCGCACGAACGGTGCTGGGGAGATCTACACGTACCTGCCCCCTAGCTTCGACGCCAATAGCAACTTTTGCAACGATGAAGGGTCGGAGTGTAATCCGACCTACGGAGCTTCGATTAACCGTGGAGCTTTCCCATTCAAAGCAGGAGAGAGGACAACAGTGAGCCAACGTGTGCGCCTCAATGACGTTGGCCAGGAGAATGGGGAATTGGAACTCTTTGTTGGCGGCAAGAGCGTCATTAGCGCCAGCGGCCTCGTTCTCAGGAATAGCGAAGAAGGAAAAATCAGGGGCATGATGTTCCAGACGTTTTTCGGTGGTATGCCTTGATATTTTCCCTAGCCCATACGTCCTAATGGCTAAACGATATTTTGTAGGATCCACCTCAGATTGGGCATCTCCCCAAGATCAAAGCACATACTTTTCCGACTTCTCGGTTGCCATCACCGAGAACCTTTAAGTTGAAACGATGACTCACACATTATTATCGATTATCGATGAGTATATTCATCACCGACGCTCGCTAACCGGCTCACTCATTAATTCAACATCGCTGGAACGATGTTGAACGCACGCTCTCATTATTAAACGCACTACCCTTTATACGCATGTCGCATTGCTTTCGTCAATGTATCGCTACGTCTTTCTCGGCTTTGGTATTTACTGCTTTCTTATACTCGTACTGGACCAGACTAGATGTACCAGCAGGAAATCCCAGTGATTTCTTGTCGAGGTTTCTGGGTTTACGCTGGAGTTTTCGACCTTTTATTGAAATATTAGATACCGCAATTTTATAATCGGATTAACAGCTCTATGCATGAGAAGTTCAAGATTTTCTAATCTTATCTTATCGGAGCCCAAAATTTTCGTCCTTTCCTTTTTCCCACGTGCGCAGCTCTGTCAACGATGACCGTGTCTGGAACGAAACGCAAACGGGAGGAATCTCCAGAAAGACTGTCATTCACTATTTCCAGTACGACTGCTAAGCCTGGGACCAATGGACCTGTACTAGGTGCGAGAAATATCCATGGGACGTTTAGCGGTATTGATGCATTCTAGTGAGCTTTCCCGGTATTGATGCTCCTGCATCAACACCGTTCAAGTGCTATGCTCGAAAAAAGGCCAAGTCAAAGACCAAGGAAAAGGTGAAAACCGACGCAAAGTCTAGCACGGATGCGACAATTATCGTTGGAGAAACGCCCAGTGTCGAGTTCGTTTCCAACGAAGAAGAGAACAGGCATATTGCGGATTCTGGCTGTCGGTGAGTGGCCAGGTATTCACTTCATGAACTCAAAGTACTAACATTAAATATCAGGTATCTCCTGGCGGTACATAACCCGCGAACATCTTCGCTGACCCTGCTGCCTACACCGGCACCCTTGCATTCGTTGGTACGCACCGTCAAGGCACTCAAATCTGTGCCCGCAAGCACCATACCGACACAGTTAGCTTACCGCGAGGCAAGGAATGCGCTCGGGGAGTCATTTGGGACGAAAAAGTCGCAGGCGGCTATCCGTGCGCAGGAACGTAACAAGGTCGACATAAGTGCCATGAAGGGCGTGATGGGGTATGTCCAAGATGCCATCGATGTGGGTGCGGTGGGACTGCCTACTCTGCGTACGTTTTAATTACTCTTGCTGAGGCTATGCAAGTCACTAATGCAATGTGCTTTGCCAGAGGAAGCCAAAGAAGTAGCAGATATGAACCGTCCAATCCCACCGTATAATGAGACGACGAGCGATCCAGCAGAAGTGTATGATTTGCATGATATTATCCCAGAAAACGAATGGAAGGCGGTACCCACGGAGCTATTGAACAAAGCTACAAGCGAGAAAGACAAGATTGCGCTTTTGCCTGCGCGTAACTCGGACTGGGTGTATTCAAATCTGAAACGCCTTGATTTATCGGAGAAGGGGACGAAGAAGAAGATGTAGGTGTTTTCTGCTCGCCTTCCTTCGGTAAACGCTGATGGTAACTTTCTGTTGTAGGAAAATAATCTACTATATCTCGGCCATGCTTGCCTTCCGACGCACGGCTGGGCATAAAGAGGTCGAGAAGGCTAAACTCGAGGAACGTCTGTCAGCAATTCCTACTGTTATCTTGGATAGCCTCTTGGCTCGGTTTACGGAGTTTTCCAGAGAGTCTACGGTGTGCGTAATTATAGCTGTTGGCTCCGGTGTGTACTTATCTCCATATTGTAGCCATCGAGTTACCAAAACTACGGAGACCAAGCTCCTCACGCATCTTTTTGCGTTATGTCTCAAGGTCGATGATTACGCATCGAATCCCGGTGTCATCGCGCATGACCTATCCATTCCACCCGCCCAGTAAGTCTTTCTCTGAAGTAGTTTCAGCGGCTCTACTCACCCTTTGCCACTATTACAGAGTGAACCAGCTTTTCCGGAGTTTAGGTAATTCTTCACTTTGTTCATGTGTGATAGGGACTCATGTTTTGAACTGATAGGTTGTCAGCTGAAGAAACTTGGCGAGAGAGACCGTGCGAGGTACGGGCTGCCTGACGACATTTCTAACACGAAAATGGCCGTATTGACGGCCCCGGTGCAATTCCCGAAGCCGCCGCGGAGGAAAGCGAGGAGTTAGGTGTTCTATTCATGTCCAGGCTCGGGGTGTATGCTACTACTGATTATACGGTGACTAAGTATTAACCCTCTTCAAGCTCGGCTACTCCCGCTATATTACTTCGAAATAAAACTACAGTGAGATATAAAAATAGTCTTTTGGAGATGAATTCAATTGACTTGATCGCCGGTCACTGAACAAATTTTTTTTAAAGTTGTGTCAGAGTGAAAACAGCACTTGCGGAGGTGAATCCTACCTCATGGGAGCCGGTGTACGTGGAGGACTCCGAAAACATGGCGGGCGAAACCTGGGCATTGTAAAATACTGTGAGCCAAAGTGGGAGAGGAGGGGGGTGGCGAACTCACGGAAAAAACGCGAAAAGATGTTTGAGATGGTTTTCTTATGTCGTTTGTGGTGACAGGTCGCCGGCTGGACACAGAATAGGAGACAGGTTGAGCACCATTCACGATGGAAAGCATCGTCCATGATGTGCATGGGATGGGAAGGAGGTTTGTCGTTAGGGCATCCACATCGGATGAAATAGTGCGAGTTCTTGTGAGGACAGCAGGGGCACTCGGCCGATCGTGAGGGCGCTGAAGAAGAGGAAGACATCGTTAGACTGTAGGACAGAGAGCTACTTGTGTAGCCTTTAAATAGTCCAGCTGGACCTCGAACGGTGATCATAATCCTGGCTGTACGTTAACGTTCTCGGAGCTGTAAAATGTAGCTCTGAGTATTTCAACGCGCCCATCACGTCGGGGTTTATGGATCATGGCTAAAACATACTGTTCGGGGACCTTGTGGTACGGCGCGTGCGTGGCGCGTGTTGGTAATGATTTGTTCAGAGAGGTTGAGTTACTTTTTCGCGAAGGATTACTTCAACGAGTTGGCCGTGATTTAATGATGGACCAGGATAAAGGGGATCCCGGATCTTGAATTTGGAAGCGCTTTGGATAACGGAAGACGATGAGTTCCTTGGCTGTGCTGTAACAGTACTAATTTCATGGGACTTTTGTTAAATGGGAGCTTGCCTCATGGTCGGAGGACGCCGTGTGGCGAGGCCACCGACTCTAGGGTGCACTGTGAAGCACCTGCGTCGGAGATGACATTGTAAGTTGAAATTCTTTTATAAAAGTGCCATTAGCGGTTGGTGGCTGGTCTGGTGGTGACTGAAATTGTGGCGCCTGGCGTTTTCCTTTTCTGTAAAGAGGGGAGGTTTACAGGCGGCACCGACCATTTACCACGAGTCCCTCGTAGGAAATTGGTCATAGTGGGTCCTCGTGGGTGCTCAGGTTCATCACCGTTCCCTTGACAATTCGTGTTTGCCGATCTTTATCGTCGTCAACGGGGTTGGATACAATAGGAGGACGAGGCAATAGTACCCGAATCCCGGCCATTAAACTTGGGTCTGAGTCACTTGAGCTGGTCTATATTCAGAAACGAGTTCCACGATTATCTCAGAACTGCTGGTTTACCAGGCTATCGAACTGGTCACCGTCTGGTGACTCGAGTTCATAAACCACGGGACCGTGGAATGGACATATGACTAGATAGGATTCTCATGGAAGTTGAATGGAAGACTCTAGTGGATTCTATGATATCGGAGAGAAGCGACGGAGCGAAGAGCGAGGAGAGGTTTAATAACTGGTGGCGTGGGTCGAGAAACGGTCCAGAGGCGGGTATCGGAAAAAGAAAGGTGTAGATGTGTACGCGTCATTAGATCGCCATGTAAAAGGTAGGGTATCATTGTGCAACTCGACGCGAAGGAAAGATCGCGGATAAGGCGGATATTAGATGTCGAAAAAGGTCCATCACGTAGGATAAGAGTGGGTGTTTGTGAGCTTTATCTGGCAAAAAAGGTGAGTAGGCGGCTGTCGAGGGGAGGTATCTTGACAGACGCACATAGCTCGATGTTGAGCTGCTCGTAGTCATACGCGGGACCCGTATGTGGTGAGTGGTCCCCGCAATACACTTGGCAGTCGCAGCACCATAGTTTGTGGTAAGCGTCGCTTTCTCCGCGGCGGGACATGGGAGACCAGGGCGGTTGGTCATTGACGTGGCCACACCGAACAGGGCAGTGCTCGCTGGAGCTATGTGGACAGTGAGCGCACCATTCTGGCATCAAGAGAAATGGTCGCTGAGAGAGGTTGGAGCACGCGCGAAAAGGCATGAAGGGGGCCAAGGAAGGTGACTACCTGTGGGGTAACACTACTTATACAATACGTAGTCGCCTAGAAATAGTCAGTCAAGAGGGTCATTGTGATCTGATAGGAATCCAGAAATAGCGGTGGAAACTTGTGGTTTTGTTTTCCGACCGGTGAGTGCTCGGGCTTCGTAAAATGCATGACCGCTGGACGCCTGATGTTGGTGAATAGACGGTTGATGTCGTAGAAATGAAGTCACGAGATTTGTGAATAATTGGAACAATATATTGGACAGGAAATACGCTTTGGGGCTATCCAGACCAGGGCGAACGAGGTACTCGCTTTACTCAGAGAGCTGGGCCCCCCTAGAGTAAGCTTGGACATAGCTATATCGCAGGGGAGGGGCCGGAGCGCTTTACTCAGGAAGCAGGACCATCTCAGGTAAGCTTGAACATAGCTGGGAAGGAGCCGGGCCGAGGATATAAAGTCCTAGCGTCGTTAGACGGATCGAAAACTAAGGGCTGCTCACTTGTGTGGTGATAACCTACGGACACGGATACCGAATCGTATAACCGACGCATCGGGTCGTCCAAAAAGAGAGATGTCGGGCCCAGCGATCGCAACTGCACCCGATACCGCCATCTGTACGTGAACCGACGCCACTGACAATCTTTGTACCATAGCAGCACGCAGAAAACGGCACTCCGAAAGGCAAGTGAAGCGGGGCTGCATGGACACTGTTTTCAGTAAGTAAAATTCAAGCGTAACAGAAGCTGATAGTGTTCTAGCAGGTTTCGTATATGGTGGGATGATGTCGGTGGTATTATTTAACGACTCAGATTGGACGTGGTTAGACAGTTGGCTCCTGTACATGGTCGCAATATCCGAAATTCATCCTCGAGGATGGCAATGTGGTTCCCGCGATTGGCCAGTTATGTTTCGGATGGAGACGGGATGTCACCTCGGATAATTAGAACCTGTCGAATCTCGTAAGTTCTTGCGTGCTGACTATGAAGAGCCTGGAAATAAGTCTTTTTCCAAGATTTTTTTGAGGGATTTCCATGAGAGCTTTCGAGAGGGGAGGCACATCGATGCCGTACAATACCCAAGACAATATATGAAGGTGTAATATCAGAACGAAACCTATTACGACGCCACATGGAATGGACGGCAGAAACTGTTAAGATGCGGCAGGAGTGACAAGACTGAAAATGCCAAAGCGCTAGCAGTTGACGGTTTGCAAAGCCAGGGAAGCGCCTGTTCTTGGCTGATTTTCTTCGAACTTCCAAGGCAAGTTCAAATTTAATGATGACGAGTAGATTGAAGGAACAAAGCGCAGGAGTGGAGAATTAGTACGGATAGTATGAAGACATCGAGACCAGAAATTGGATGGACGTGGGACAGGATTGCTGACGTCGAACAAGAAGATGGCTCTAGTTGATGAAACAGGTCAAACATTGCGAATGGCAAAGGGGGCAAAGGACAGGGCCGGTCACAGTCGTCACGTCACGGCGTATTCCATCTTCGATCCCTTCTACGACGACCCTCTCGACCCTTGTGCGACCATCCGGACGGCGGCGAGCAGTGGTTCTGTATGGTTCAGTGCATCGCACCGTGTGCTCCTTGTCGCTATTCGTCGTGACAAGCTCCTTGTTACGGTATCCGGATCAGTAGCCTTGGACATCACTTAGGCCTAACACTGACGCCGCATATCAACAGCCTGCACTCCGTATATTGCTTGTCAGGCCATTTCCGGGTACCCGCGCCAGGACGTCAGGGTATACACGCAGCAGCGACGCTGGCGACGACGAACGTATGGCATCGAACAGCTCGCCAAACATCAACGGGGGCGCCAAGTCGTCGCGGTTTTCAACATTGACGGTCTTCAAACGACACAAGAAGGAAAAGGAACCTTCGCTACCGCCACCACCACCACCAAAGGACAATTACTATCTCAATAACCGGTCCCTAGCTTCACTTTCTCCGGATTCTCTTTCACTACCAAGTTCCCCTCTTTCTCCTCCCTTCCACTACCCGTTTGCACCAAGGAAGCAATCCACCTTCCCGCATCCCAATAGCTCTACTATGTCACTCGTATCATCCTCGGCCTCTGCCATGTCGTATACGCCTGAGCAGGGCCCGCATCTAGGCTCCAAAAAGTCGGGTTTTTTCAGGTTCACAAAACGGAGTCCAAAATCACCGTCAGTGAAGGGTTCCGTGAAGGATGAGACGTCAACGCTCCAATCGTTTGATTCGAATGACGAAGGCATCTCTATGCCATGGAACTTCCAGGTGCGTCGCTTTGCGGTGGTTCGATGGCGCTTTCTCATGCCTCGTTACAGCATAATATGCATGTTGATGAGTCGTACGTCAATCGTTCACTTCGCAGTTTTTTGTTGATTTTCTGTCTATTACTAGGTATGCCGGCCTTCCGCCTTCGTGGGCAGCAAAGCTACAAGATGCAGGATACTCAGAAGAGGAAATGGCTCAAATACAAGCACGGCGGACGGCAGGTACACGGTCTCCGGCATCGCAGTACTTGTTTTCCGACCGGCCTCGATCACCAGCGAACGATACTTCATCTACGCAGAACACATCCGTCGTAGCACGTCCTACCCCCAGGACTACCTCGCTTCCTCGTCAGTACTCGGACGCTTCCCTGAGTAAGAAAAATCACCAAAGAGCTTCGCCATCAAATGGCTCTACATCATCCAATCATACGACGCCGAGCAAAAGCCCGCCCGCGCCAATCAATAGTTGCGCAAAGAAACCGGCGCCGGGCTTGTCACGAACACGAAACAATTCGGCGGCGTCTTCAACATCATTATCGATATCAATAAGCTCTGAACCGCATCATCCTGATGTCCACGAATCGAGTCCGCCGGTCGTGGCATCGCCTGCAGGGGCTGACTCTGGAACACCTTCTACGCCAGCGAGACGGGTGCTTCACGTTACTAACGGTTCACCGTCCATGCAGTCTCCTCCCCCTTCCTACTCCAAGTCCCTACTCACCGACAACGGATATCCGGCTGACAAAAAGGACCGCACATTGTTTGAGTCTCCATGCCACTCAACGCCGCCTCCATCATTCCCTGTACCTCCATTAGGCGCTGAACCTCCTCGTCACAGATCCCAACACAGCGTCGAAAGCGTGGCTTCACGCGACGCATCAGTGTCTTCCCACGTCAGATCAAGTTCATCACAATCCTCGGCCAAGGAGAAACGGCGGTCGAAGCGATTCACTACATTACCACCTCGATTATCGTTGCATGCTCATGAGATTTCTGATCTTTCTTCATGGTCAGAAGAGCTGATATCCGCCATACCGTCTGACCTTTCGAGTTCAGATAGCGGACTTGCTTCCGGCTCTTCTGCACTTGCTACAGCCGGGACGGAGCATTCAGCGACTGGATCGTCCTTGTCTGGGTCATCATCATGGCGCAGTTCACCAAGCAGCGAACGTAGTATGGGCGCGAGAAGCGACGTAGGGCCGAGTGCATCGTCTCAATCATCCGCCGCACGACCAACCCCTCCGAAGAGAACACCACCTTCTGCACCCTCGTCGAACAGGCCGTCGCCTCCCTCTCGTGCTATTCCACCGGTTGTCATCAATGACGGGCTTGATGAAGATGAACCATCACCATCACTGCCTCCGCAAACCGCCATTACCTCGTCCCTTAGCCCTCCTTATGATGTAGAGCCTCTATCGCCGGCGTCAGTGCAGTCATGGGGTGAATTATCTGGTCTCATCAGCAGGAATGGCAAGTTTAGCCCAGATCCCAAATTCTCCGCGCCCGCCCTGAGTGAAAGTCATTCCCCTACGCTACTTTTGATGCCTGGTACCACCATCACGAAGAAGGTTGAGGAGAAAGTGCGGAGCGGATGGTTAGATGATGAGGAGGACAGGAGGAGCTTTTTGAGTGCCGAGGATGGTGACCGGGAGAGAGATTCAAACCGCTATTCGAGTCAGAGCAGTACATCGACGATGTCCACTGCTACTGTCACGGCAGCAACTGTTGTTAGAGGTGCGCCGGTGGTCGAGCGGGCATTGGTGGAGAAGAACAAGCCTGCCCCACTACCAAACATCGGGATAAGGGAGAAAAGGGAAGATAATAAGGGTCTTCTGCCTTCCCCTACGGCAGCCGACTTTATGGGTGCTCGGCCACGATCTCCAGTGGGCAGACATCCCGGGTCACCTCTCAGTTCTCATTTCGGGAGTGAAGAAGGGTCTGGTTCCGGGTCATCGAGTTCACAATCTCAGGAGAACCAGACGCCAACGACAGATGCTGATCCTACATTATACTGGGACGAACCATCTCCAGATCCGAGCAAGACGTCATTCTCGCCTGATCCGCGTGTGGTGCTCTCGAGGTCGGACACGTTTGGTGGGGTGCACAAGGAGAAAGAGATGGCATCAGAAGAGGACGACGAGGATGATGATAGTAATGAGCTCGATGACTCTGATGAGGAGGAAGCCGAAGTTGAGCACGTCAACTTAACGGCGCCGCGGCCCACCATTGTCATCAGCAGCGCAAGGGCTTCCCTGGCTCCGGTGTCCTTACTTGCGTCTGGTAGCGTTACACCGATTTCACCTGCTCAACGGTATCCGGGGTGGCTGTCCGAGGTTGTACGCCCGCTGGAGGAGTTCATCGACGAGCCTGTCGATCCTAGAGAGGTTTATCTTGATTTGCAAGAGATCGCGGAAGGCGAGAGCGGCTCGGTGTATGCAGCCACCCTCGCAGATGATAAATCGCACAGACTAAAGCTACCGCCGCTTATCAAAGCACAGGACAACGACAATGTACAGAACAGCATCAAGACGCTTGTGGCCATCAAGAGCGTGGCGATTCTTCCATCTGGATCGGAGAAGCTTGCCGATCTGGAACGCGAGTTGAAGCTGTTGAAGGGTCTGATGCATCCGAATGTTCTGGGTCTGGACGCGTTGTATGTGGATCTTCAAGAGGATTCTTTGTGGATACGGATGGAGCTAATGGAGAGGAGTTTGGCGGATGTGATTGGGCTGGTTACTGAAGGTTTGATGCTACAGGAGAGGATGATGGCACGTTTTGCGAGTGATGTGAGTAATAATAAAATCCTGTTGAGTATCAGACGCTGATACTCGTTGATTTAGGTGTTGGAGGCACTTGTGTATCTTCAATCACATGGTATCGCCCATAGGGATGTTCGGTCGGATAACCTGCTTCTCAATAGTCACGGAGTCCTCAAACTGAGTGGGTAGAAATTTTCGCTAGTCTGTATACACTAACACTATCTTCATAGCCGATTTTTCCAATTCCATTCAGACTACATCTCAATCGTCAACATGTTCTGATCCTGTCGGAGTATTATACTGGCAAGCCCCGGAGGTGCGATGGTACGCATCTTGTCTCTAGCGTCGTCTCTCTTCATCTCTCTTATTCTACGTTTTAGCGGATCATATGATCCCCTCAAGGTTGACGTATGGTCATTGGGAGCGACGGTATGGGAGATGGCTGAGGCCGAACCCCCGTTCTTCCAGACGTCAGAAGCTGAGGACCGCTGGCCGCCGTTAACTCATCCAGAGGTGTATTCACCGGCTTTTCGGGAATTCCTACGTGCATGTTCCGACCCTCCTGCGACGCGACCTTCTCCTATAGACCTAGCCAAGGTATGGTCTTTCATATTCACCCGAACCCGAACTTATAACATCTCTCAGAATACCTTTATCAGCAACTCGTGCGGTCGCCCTGTTATCATACAGATCCTGTCTCAATGTATGGCTATTGAAAAGATAATACAGGAGCGCGAACTATCACCTCAACCATAGCATATACCCCCTACCCCTTGGTTATACAGTAATATCTTATTCATCTCATAAACCATTTATGTTTCCTGCTACGCTTTCCACTGCATTTTTTAGGTTTAAGGACTCTCTCGCTACCATATCATTTTCGTCTTCGCTACATTCCGCAATGAAGGTCGATGTCTCTGCCACGAATCCTACATGATCGGTTATTTAGGATGTGAATTGTTGTTACATAGGTTTATTCTTACCAAGAAGTTTTCCGCCGTGCGTTTGCCACAATATTTTTGAGCACACCAAGGCATATAACCGTACTTGAACGTCCTCTGAACGGGTATGCATCAGAAGATCGAGATTGATAGACTTCAGCAAGACATCATCCGTTGCGTTGTCCGTGAGTGCGCATAAGGCATCTTGAAGAAGTCGCTTCCCTTCTGGAAGGTTCAGGCAGACAGGAACCTGGGATATCAGATGTGGAGAAAGGTGACGTAATTTATCATCGCGCCAAAAGACTATGCAGTGATTGGTGAGCCAAAGGTTGACAGATTATCAAGAGCACCTTACCTCCATCATCATAGTTCATGCTTTTCGTAAGAGTTTCCAGGACGGCCGACCATAGTGCGCCACTGTGGCTTGAAGTGGTGAAACTCTTCAAGAGCTCAATGGACGGTTGTATGAGGAACGACATATACGGACACATCAATCCCTTACAAACGGTACACTGTGAGAGGGAGAATTGACATATAAAGAATGCGTACCTTGAAATAATCCAAGAGACTAGAATAGACATGACAGAACGTAACTTTCCTGGTCGCGTCATCTGAAAAACAATTATTCCTCTGCCTCCTACGTAGACCGAAAGACATACCAGCTGCAGTGACGAAGGCCCAATCATAAAGACGACGGAACAGAGGCCTGAACGTGTTTTCGTTGATCTTGACGATCAGTTCGAGGAATGCGGGTACCACTGGTGTTCTGGACTATTGAAAAGGTCAGAACGGATAACGAACAAGCGCAACACCGTACGAGATCACTGTGGCTCAAGGCACCAAATGCCTCTAGAAAGGTATTGAAAAGTGCTCTCAGATTGTCTTGAATAACCCCTTTGCTGGCGACGCGAAGGAATTTCTTCACAATATCGAAGAAAGCATCGTACTGGTCCTGAAATGATGCATATATTAATACTAAAAAAGGATGGCAGAAAGGGGATTCTTACAATGGACGGACTTGGTGACAGCGACACCCATATCTGGGTAAGGGTCGGGACAAGGACTTTCTCTGGGGCTTTCTTGGTCAAGGTCTTGACAAACGAGGTTAACGACGCGTTCCGTGCCCCTTTGGAAGTGAAGATATAAAGCTTGATAACTTGAGTAAGTTCCCCGCTTCCCCAGAATGAAGGGATCGATGTCAAAAGCCCATGCAGCACTTCAGTCGTAACGGTCATCAGATCTGTAATGAATCCATCAGTATTTTTGGCGAGGAAGACTGGCAAGCACCTACCTTCAGTTCCATCACGAAGAATACCTACGCAGAGATCGACGATTTCACGGAAGAAGGGAATTATCCTGGGACCTAATTTCGCACTACAGCAACGTCAGAAAAAGATAGGAAATAATTGGACATGAACATACGCCAGAGGTGACAAAGCACTCATCGCATGGATCGTGTTCCTACTACCGCGGATATCAGAGACCAACACAGGAAGAACTTGTGTGATGGCAGCTTCTTCTCCAGAACAGATATGCGCGCCAATCGATCGCAAAGCCTTGAGACCTGAGACGGCAATAGGTCCAGTGGGGAAAGAAATGAGGAGATCCTTTGTGCGTTCAATAATCTTCACAATGGCAGCAGTAGATTTTCGACGAATGCTGTCCGATACCATAGGGACCCGTTCGGCGATGAGGTCTAAAGCACCGACTTGTACCTGCAAAATTGGTCAGATGGCGCATTCGGATCAGACGCAAATCATTACCGTTTGTTCCGAAGACTCGAGCATAGCTATCGCAGAGTTCAAGAAATCGACAGCAGACATGACTTTGAGTGCTTGCGCCAACGACAGGCGCGAGGCTTTGTTCACATCTTCCATTCGAGTATCAGATCCCTGACCGCTTGGTAGAGTCGCCATGAGCACCAGAAGAGACACAAAGGTATTGATGCTAGCACTTGATCCCGGTGTTGACTTCGCGGCGAAACCGACGAAAGCAAGAATAGCTTGAGCCCTTCTTCTGAAAGCGGTTGTAGGAGAAACGGAATGTTCCTCATGGCTAAGAGTATGACATTAGTGCGACCCGGAATACAATGCGAATGTCCACGAACAAGTTGTCGTCAAGGAACGATGGCTCAAGATTCTCGGGGTCTCTTGCCCGGGAAGCAAGTCGGTGACTTTCCTCAAGCATCTCAGTGAAAATCTGAAACAATGTGAGCTACAGAAAGGTCCCGGCGGAACAGCAAACAAACGTACGTTTAGCTGCAAGGTTGAGGGGTAATGGTGTAGCAGCGACAGCGGCAATGCAAAAGTACTACGAGCTTCATCCGGACTTTGACGTATGACGCGATTGGCAGCCTTTTCGATGAGGAGAAGACAAACAGGTGCCAGATAATCAGTAGGGTCGAGGACATCCACCAAATGAATGAAGAAACTAAGTACGCTTTCAGCACAACTAAGGCAACAGGAATAGGAGACGACAAACTTGGTACGACGGTGCCGGGGTATGTGGTTTGCAGCGTCAGTGAATACTCGCAGGAATTCGCGGGAACCGAGGTGAAGGTCCATCCGAGAAGAATGCGAACGCTTCAAGGAAGAAACCATGACCGGTACGATGCTGTCGATTGTCTAATAATATAGTTTCAGTGAACTTCAGTATGAATCCAAGAGAAACTTCGTACCTTTTGTACAACAGTAAAGCTGTACGTATCGTCACGGTGGAATACATTCGACCCCATAAACGTGAAAACAGGCATGATATTGTGCAGTACAGAGTCGGGCGTCAGCCTGGCCAGTGTTGCCATAAGTAACAACGCTTGCTGGAACGTTTGAGGATTTTGAGCAGCTGTAAAAATAATAAGACGAAAGCATGGCGTGGAGAAAACTTGAGAAACTGACTGCGAATGAGATCCACCAAGACTTCCAAACGAACAGCACTTGGTGCCACATTCGGAGCTTCCTGTAAATGCGAAAATTAGGAATCACACACATAACAGTACGTGTTGTACATACCGTAACTTTATCAGCAACATTGTCGATTGCGGACATCATGGATTGTTCAACAAAAGAAATATCAACATTGTCCGACGACGAAGACTGGATGATACTGCTCAAGGCCTGAACCATTGCCGCGATGACGTCGAAAGAACCAGGCAGAGAGGTCGTAGCCAGCACTTCAGCTAAAATACTCAACCTGGGCAGAGTCTCTTGGGTAGGCCTGCGAAAGATTCATCAGTGCCACAGCGCACAGAACAGCCTCGGTGATCGACTTACTCAGTTACCAGTCTAGGTCGTTTACTAGCCCTTGGACCGTTCCCGGAGTCAGGCTGAAGTGTATTGAGAAGCTGCACAATTAGAGCCGGTTCGGTTAAGATTTTTGTTAGTAAGGCGGTACAGACAGCATGCTAAAGAGAACTTAGATGTAATATTGATAGAGATACATCTGAGCTTACCACGTCGGAGTCCTCTGTACTGAGATCGAGGAGGATACCACAAAGCTCAACCTTGCGTTCCATTATCAGGTTCGTAAACAAGCCTCGCTCTAAACCCTCTGTCAGCTTGGTCCTTGGGGATGATGACAGTTTGCCTAAAATATACGACGTCATTATAACGGAATGATAAGAGCGTTGTTCCGCGTACCAGATCCAAGGAAACGACGTAAACAATGACGATACGTCTGCCACATTTCGTTACCATCCGCATTCAATTTCTTCGCAGACGAAACATCGAAGGCGGAAACTAATAGCGATGTAAACTCTTCCAAAGTTGACCCATATATGTCCTTAACTTGGGCGTCCCCAGCAATCAACTTCACAGATGGGAGGAGAATCGCAGCTTTATCCTCGTCAGAAATGCTGCTGATAGATCTGAGCAGATAAAGCTGAGAATGTGGGGATGAAGACACATTGATATGTGATGCAAGATAGCAGAGGATACGATATTTGTATCTGAAAAATCCGTCAGAAATCTTGGTCACTGAGAAGACAATAAACGCCTACTGTGCATGTTTCCGTTTGTCCGACTTGAGTCGTTGGAGATGTTCTAGATGGAAAATAGATAGGAATGCCGGATCATGAAGTAAATGCTCTTCATGCTCGGCAATAGCAGTGAGATACCATTTAAGATCGTCTTGGTCAAGATACTGCAAGTTTACTGTAACATTCAAATCACTCAAAGATAGATCACCTGCAAAAATCGAAAGCCACTGACCTGTGCTTGTTCCATAGATAGTATCAAATGCGTACACTCTAGCGTACTTCTTCTCGGACGCTTTCGCTAACAGGCTGACGCATTGCAATGCCGCTTTCCTAATCTCGAGGTTGGGACTTTGGAGGGACACCAACAACGAAGGGACGATGGTCTGGAAGTCGACGCTCTCATCTCCAGACATGTGGGCCTTCAGTAGGGCAATTGTATGCCCGAAAGAGACTACAGCAAGATCTCCATCATCGAAATTCACCCATACACCGGTCAGAAATGCCAGTGCCTCATCTGCGATGTTCATGAACAAAGTTCGAAGCATGTGCATTGCAATGTTTGAGCTTAATGAATTTGCCAGCCCGTAAATCGAGCGCATCAAGGTGACGTAGCGATAATCGCGGTCGTCTGACGTTCCCTGGATGACGTTGATCAGAGTAATCTTTGGTGGTCGAACCATAGGAGCTCACCTGCACCGGTCTGGTGGAAAGCCAGTTTACTAAGACACCCTCGGGGCTTGAGACGCCAGCGGATATCGTGATGATGGACATCTGGAGCCAATAAGCCGTATTTTTGCTGTTGGGCTTCGAGACAACGCTCTTTCCGATGCGCTCGTCGTCGAGGTACTGGAACAAGGCTTAGGGCCTGACAGTCATTCTATTATCAAGCTCACCTCCAGAGGGTTTTCGAATCCGCTTGAGGGATCCTCAACCTTTGAGAGTTGTTCCAGATCCAGCGCCCGTAGCGCCTTGTGCGCGGCATCAATCTGATGGCTGCCAGAAAGACGGCGGAGCAGCGAGCGTGCGACCATGTAGGCAAATATCCGTACGTAGGCGTTGGAATCGTTAAACTTGACTATCAGCCCGTCCAGATGGTGTGTGAAGTTGTTAGAGGACAAGATGTTTTCTAAAAGAAGTGTCAGGAAATACGTGGAAGAGTAAACAGAAAACTAACCAGCCATCCTTGCAGCGATTTGTATATTGAAGGTTGCCATTTTATCGACACCATCAGAGCTATCTTTGGCTTTCGTCGATGTCCATAGATCAATGCAATCGTTCAACAACTCGTAGTATCCAGCGCCAGACTTTGGAAAGTTTTCCTCGAGGATGTCCCACAAAAACTCCCCGGTAAGCTGCCGTGGTTTTGAGTATAGCATCAAAGGAAAGACGATTTTGTGGAAAATTTTCTCCTGCGTGTCCATGTCCACCTTCTGGTAGAAATGTTTAGTCAAGAAATTCAGATGGGTCTTGAGGATCGGACGCTTCGGCTTCGTGCTCGAGAACAAGGTCGATAGCTGATTGATGTACGTTTCCGAATCGTTGATCAGTGCCGGAAGAATGACCTCAGGTTGCTCATACAGAGCCTCCAACACACGCTGATCTGAATCTTGGGTACGAGCAACCAACGCAGAAGAAAGCAAGGCCTTGAGTGTGTCATTAATAGGTCCATACGCGATACATCAGGATTCGCGTCGCACCTTTTGTTCTGACGTCAAGGATCCGGAAAGCTGTCTCTTGATAAGGTCTTTCACCGCAATAAGACGTATCTTGGCATCTGCGCTGGTGGAGGCTAAGATCGTATCGTTATTAGCATCTTCCGACGATGCACCCGTAGTCGTGCTGTATGTTTGGTTCTGCAACATCTAAGTTCGTGTGTGGCGCACTCCCAACTCGAGAGAACATACCATCGAAAGAGACATTACGAGATTGTCCAGTGATGTCTTTAGTTCCTCGTCATCTTGAGCCATCTCCTCTGAGACGCTATGCAAAATGGCGGGGTAACGTTGGTGAACGTGGGATAACAAGCGTCGAGCGACGAGAACTGTATTCGACGACTCTGTCTCGGAAACGGCCAGCTTGATGAGGCGTTCAGATAATCGTCCTATAATTATATCTGGCGAATTCGAAGACATGATAATCGTCTCAAGCAATCCAAATGCCGTATCTTCATCTAGTCGTTGAGTCAGACCACTCAATAAAGGGCTGAGGAATTTTTCTGTGCCAGCCCAGCCCAATGCTTCGCCTACTTGAATGGAAATATTCCTGCCAAGATTCATGAATTCCTCGTTCCGATGCTAAAGAAAAACCTACGGTAGAGAAAGTATTGTCTTGACAACACCGTCCGGGAGATCGTCCATTCCATCTTGACCCTCGCACACCGAGACTACGGCGCTTACGAATTGCTTGGAAGACACGAGATTTGCGCAAGAGGACATGGCCATCACAATGGCCTTTTGAGCAGCCGCAGTGAAGCTGCATTTATGGGATAGGGTAGATAGCAAAATATAACTTCCCAGAATAGTATCTTTGGTTGGGAACTGGGAAGGATGTTGCAAGGGTTCAAGAAGCGCAGGTAGAAGATATGCCAGAGTTCCGTCATCTAGCACCTTGCTGTGCAGCATGAAGTCATGTAGAGCAGCGGCATTGAAAGCCAAGAGCGACCGGTGGGAGTATCCGCCTTTAGTTGCAGCTGGAAGCAAATTGGCAATGAAGCGAGATACATCAGAATTTGTGAACATCTCTTTCACAAGCGCCATTCTAGGGACGCTTTGAGCGGCTTTCTTAAATGGAATGAGGAAGCTCCAAGTAGAATTGGGCCTGCTGGCAAGTAAATACAGCATTCTCTGTACGGGGACATACATACCGGATGTGCAGGATAGTAACCATCTTGGCGAAGTGGGGTGATTCGTGATACGGCAGAAACAAGGAGAGAACGGACTCGACATTGAATTCGTTGATCCTGTGAGTATGTTCAATGTTCATTCGCAACACCACTTGGGAAGATTAACAACGCACCTAAATCTCCTAACAAGCCATTCTATTATTTTGGTTGTTGGCGCCTCCATCAGGTACGGTCCCAGCTGTACCAGAAATGCACCAATCGTCTCATCCAGCTTCGCAAGAGCCTCGGCGGGCAAAAGGGTTCGGTCGGTTTCCTTCGACGCGTCAGAAAACAAAGGACCTTCGAATTTTGATAAGGCTGGAATTATGGCCACAAGCTGAAGAAATCCATTGGTGCCCAATGCATGGATAGATTCGAGGTCGTGCAGGTCGGCCTCTCCTCCGGAGAAGAGGTAGGAATCGCCAGCTTTTCTTCGGGAACGGTCGACCAGAAGGGCACTGTTTAATGATGTACCCTGTGCCAATTGCCTGGCTAGACTGGAAGCCATGGTTGTCGTTCCTGAAGTCGATGACCTCACGAAATTTTTTGGCAAGCAGTTGTTGACATGTGTTAGCCACCCGTCCGGCATCCGGTCCGGCAGGCACGGAAGATCTGCCATTCAGGATGAAACTTGGCTTGATCTCATCGTCTTCCCTTCATAAGCCTTGGACGGCAATGTCGCATAACAACTCTACGTCCGTGAGTCTCTTACTTGGAACACACTGGTACGTCTTTATTGGTTTCATCCATTAGATCGTACCAGAACTACCAGTTGAACTCATTGAAAAAATACTGGATAATCTTAAAATTCGCGATGATAAACATACATACGATATCCTCCCAAGACGCCCTCAAGGGAGTCTCCGCTATATTCCTGAAAAAGTATACGCATGTCCTACACAACAAGATCTGCAAGTCGTGAAGAAAGCTTCAGTGAAAAGAAGGATACGGTCGATATCACATACCTTGCTTTCTCCAGGACCAAGAGTAAAAGTATTCCGAACGCTATCTTTACCTGAAAGGATCGACAAAGCCAATATTCATTACCTCTGCTCAGAGTAACAGTCTTCGACCAGAGTGTGACTAACCTCAACAGCCTCTTTGATCTTATCACAATCCTCGCTAATGGGCGGGAGGTCGGTCCCATTCCGGCTACATGCAATGGAGCCTGATCATTTCAGTATTATGGTCGCAAGTTCCAAGTAGATGATTCACAAGGCTCGCTGCTGACATCAACAGGCGAGTCTTCATCCAGTGCGACTAGGCTCCCCAATGAACAAGTCTCTGTGACAATTTCAATCACGGCATTCTCAACGGGGACATGGTCAGTAGAAAGCTCTGGCAAACATGAGAAGTCGAGCGCTCGGTGTCAATAGGAAGCTTACTTGGACGTCCGTGCACCGCCCTGAGACGGTGAGTGAAATAACACCTAACAGCAAAGCTGTGAGGAACAAAGAAAATAAAGGTGCCATCAGAGACGATTCAAGAGCTGCGCAGACACTCCGTTTTTATACCTGTAATGTCCAGCCGGACTACTTAAGCGATGTCCAAAATAGAACAATCCCATCTGCTACTCGATAACCCCTACATAACAACGAAGTCCTAAAAATGATACGCCCACACTGCTTCTCGATGCGCGCTGTCATTGGAAGCAAATGTTTACTAGTCCATGCGCAAACCCAGTAAAAAACCGTATATCTGTGAGAAGGGTAAGAATTGATGGGCAGCTGAGGAACAGAGGCATAATTCCTGACTTAATTCTCCGACTTGGTCTTCAAGCCCTTCGCCATGGCTCCCACACCATTGATCAACTTCTGCCCCACAAAGAAACGTACAAAATAGGCCAAAACCCCTTTGAAGACCTCGATGCTTTCATATTTGACCTTCCCCCCCGGCTCCACAGTGCACGATTGCCAGCGCTCCGCGTCGAGCAGCCACCGAGGCAGAGTGGTTCTCCATGCCACGCGGTGATTGTCGTGATCTAAAGCCGTACAGACGACGAACGCAGAGGATCTCTTGTAGAAGGGTACGTCCTCAAGACTGGGGGTAAGATGGACGGGACAGATGTGCACGTATTTGCCCTCGGCGATGGTTTGGTCTGGGAGAATGTTGCCAGAGCTATCGGTGATTTTTTGGTCGCGGCTATACTGGAATAAGGCTTTCGCCACTGGTCATGGAGAAAGAGCTACATACACAAAGGGATTCCTGGAGAAAGTCAAGCAGAGGTCATGTCGTGCAAGAAGAGCCTGTCGTACCACTCTTTATACCCTTTGAAATCCAACAAATTTTTCCAAATTGTTTCTATTGGCGCGTCGATGATAGCAGAGCCTGATACCGTAAATACGCCATCTGAGGAGCTAGGCGGCAGTTGTTGTGCCATCAGGTGAAGGAGCTAATCGTACTCGTGAGACTTGGGAATCGTGGTAGTAAGTACTCAGCGTGGTTGATCGGAATTCGGGACGGAATTCCGAACGTGAAGCACGCTCACGTGCTTCTACCGTCGTACATTTAAGTTGGTGGTTGCGGCGTTGGTCGACTTTTGAAGAGTACTTAAAGGTCTTTTGGTGCAACAACATATTGATGGCATGTGAGTAGTAGTATAGCAGGGATAATTATAAACTATGAACAGAAATACGCGCGGAGTCCTTCATGAAGGTGCGATGAGGAAATTATTTTCATTCACCCGACCGCAACAATTTCACGTGAATTGGCATTTTGACTTCTTCACCCACGAAAGCTTGAAGTGTCCCCGCAATATAACCCTTCACGTCATCAGGGGTACTAGTCAGTTCAAAATCCCGAATTAAAAGAGAGATCATGATCTTGAACTCCAGAAGAGCTGACCAAGGCAAGTAAAGTCAAACATTTTCGAAGAGCGAAAACTAAAAAAAAACTTACCAAGCCGCCAACCAATGCAACTACGCGGGCCATCCAGGAATGACGCGATGTTCCCGTATGGACCATACGGTAACTGGTCTGCGGAGGGCATTCCACCAGGAATTAGCCAGCGCTCGGGCTTGAACTCTTCAGCGTCCTTTCCCCACACACAGGGGTCGACATTTTGGACTGCACTTGGTATATGGAAGACCTGAAGACTTTTCAAGTATGACATCTGGTTGATAAGGAATACACTGGCCTGTCCGGCTTTGATGGCAATCGAAGATACGGTCTTACCATCGACAGTCGTCAGCGGCTGGCTCAAAGGGATCACATCGTCTTCCAAAGCAATGCGATCGGTTCGTGGAGCAGCTGGATGAATGCGCAACCTGAATGCGATGCGTGAGTACCAAAATCCCCAACAGATTACTACTTCACGCACCCCTCACGACAAACAGCGTCGAGGTACGGTAAGCTTTGGATGTGGTCGTAGCTGAAGTCGCTCAGGTTACATATTTCTCGCCGTAGCTTCTGTTGAACCGCGGGGTGGCGGGCGAGTTCCAAAAGAGTGAAGCTTACAGTACAGGACGTCGTTTCATGGCCCACCATTCTGTAAAACAGGATGAGAAGGACTAAATGTGAAAATACAAAGGAAAAACATGCATGAATGTCGAAATCTAGTATCACTTTCAGGACGAGGAAATTGGGACAGAAACTCGAGACTTACATTCTCAAGCAGTGTAGTATGTGATAGACGCTCGTCGTGCTTGGATTTCTTCTGGTCCTTGACCAGAATTGAGAGAATATCCTTTCCACTGCCGCTCTCCAGTTGAGCTTTGTTCTGCCGGAGAAGTTCTCCCGCAAGTTTGATGGCCACTCTCTTGGCGACACCGTCTGTCTGCAAAGCCGGGATGGGGAGCTCGGTGATCCAGGGGAATGCACACATCATAATGGGCGCCAGGAACCCCGTCATGGTCCTTCCAAGTAAGACATCCTTGTGCCAAGACTCGGCAATATCCCTTGCTTCCTTAGACTCACCGCAGCCAAAATCATGACCGAACGCAATCCGACCAATAATATCAAGCCTGTCCAACCATCAGAAGTGAGGTACAAAGCGGTGACACAAGTACCGACAACTGACGTGCAAGCAGATACGAAAGGAGCGATATCCATGGTGGTCTCGTAGCCTTGCGATCCGACATGCTTTGTGACTCGCTCTACAAACTACTTTGTAGAGAGCAGTCAGTACGGATGGGATTGGTAGATCTAGGATATACCTTCTGGGTGCATTCGACGACATCATCGGACATCCCTTTCACAGCACCGAGCCTGTAAAACAACGGATAAATTGGACCCTAAGATAACGGTATTTCAAACTCACGTGAATGCTGGCGCAATAAGCCTGCGCTGGTGCTTGTGTTCATCGCCCTGAGCATAAACGACACCCTTTCCAATGAGCTTATCAGTGAGTGGCAGGAACGCAGGTGCTTTCGCTGGCAGGACATTATCAGAAATAGGGAAAAAAGAGAATGGCCAAGAAAACGCGAACGGTATCGGTAAGCATTCGCGAGAATGTGATGAGACGCGAGATTATCGGCGGCGACAATCTGAGGACCTTGAGGATATTTCCAAAGCTGATAGTCACAATAAAGACTCACTACATCGCGCTGAAAGAAAGAGGCCTTGATCCTGTACAGAGGTCCTAGATCTTTGGTCCATTTCAAGTACATTGCGCAGGCTTCATGCTGCCAGACAACGTATTCGTGGCCCCAGAGCCAATGGGCTTCGAGAGTTGGCTACCAGAGCATTCAGTGCCGGTCTTGAATTTGCTAGTATTGAATAGGATACGCACAGCACATCGCACCTTGCTTGCAGGATCCCTCCGGCGTCGGATGTAACGAAAAACCAGTAATGAGAGCAAAGTCAAAGCCACAGGCAAAAGAGCTCCGATAGACAACATAGTGGAGCCGTAGCGAGACGCGGGAAGGTGGGCCCACTTACTCAGACCTCTTCATATCAGCATATCAATTTCACGAGATCGTCGGGCGTTTACGCGACTGGAAGAAGCTCTTCAGAGCTCCGAGTCATCCGGGCAGACCGAGCGCCTGAAAAAATTAACCGCATAGTATATCAGAACCAATAAGTACGGTAGAAAGACCTATCGTTCAAACAGATCAAGCTTCCATGCAGTATACTTAGGGCCTAGGTCAACGTATGAGAAAAGACTAAGATTACCAGATGTTAGGGCTATTCTCCTAACTGTCAGATCAGTTTTTATAGTAACAACTACACAGACCTTTTGGAATTCAAGTCTTCTTCGGTTCGCCAGGAGACCACCCTGACGCACGAGATCACATCCCTTTTTTGAAAAACGGACATATCAGAACTCCCAACTGCGAATCTGATTTCAGGATCAAAGAAATTTTTATAGGTGATTCTCAGCGCGACATAAACTGAGTAAAAAGAGACAAAAGGCTCATCGGTGGAATGGTATTGGTACTGGCGCAAGGTCCCAATAAGGAACGGCCGGGCCCACAGCCCTGACATGGCAATGCCATGCGCTGTGGCCACAAAGGCTCATGCCGTTGTAATCACACTGTTGAGTGCGTCTCGCGGGTTAGAGTATCTTTGTGGGGTTCAGACGAAACGGAAGTGACAAGAAATCACTCCGTCGCAGCACACCGTTATTCAACAGTGCGGCGGCAGGAGCCATCCTCATCACCACCACCGGAACGCAAGTAACAAGAAACGACTCCGTCGCAACACCGAAGCGGCGGCAGGAGCCAACCTCATCACCACCAATGAGACGCGAGCAACAAGAACAGCTCCGTCGCAACGCCGGAGCGGCGACAGGAGCCATTCTCGTTACCACAACGAAACTGCAGGTAACAAGAAACCGTGACCATTCCGTCGCAACACACCGTTATTGAACAGTGCGGCGGTGGGAGCAGTCGTCGTCACCACACAAACCGAAGGGAAGGGGTCTGATGCCGTGCTGGTGGTTCACCCCGGTATCAGTAGAAGTACTTAGTACAGCGCGTTGTTTGTCCTTGTCTGTTCCCGAGTTGCTGGATTCGGAACTTCGGACCGCTCCTATCTCAGATTCAACCACCATCTCAGGGCCATTCTACCCTTGTCTGCCCCTTCAAGTTCTCATCCAGTTCAACATATGCAACTCGGATTTTCTGCGCTGAAAACGGAGAAACGGAATGCCCGTTTTTTGTGTTCCTGATCCTAGAACATGTTCATTTAGATTTGTTATACAATGCATTAAGATTACAAGGTTCCATTATCGCTGCCGGACCTCAGTTCGATAGGCCCGACATATCACGCGTTTGGGGTGTGAACATCATAACCCCACGGTTCCCTGTTTTACTCTGTCTCTTCCTCTTCATCATATATAATATACCATTCTCAATATTTTCCCTCTCACCTATCTTCGTCAGATTCCATGGTCAACTGGAACTCCTCAGCGGAGCTGCTGAAAGATGCCGGTGAGTTTGACTCAGTCCTTGCGGCAGTGACCTCATCTAACTCATTTTTTCTGTAGATGCATTTTCCAAGATAATACACCTCTTGTTGGGCGTTTATATGCACGTCACCTTTCATCTCCTTATCGTGATGGCCACTAACAGACACGTAACAGCTGGGAATGGATTAATACCGTGAATTTCGAATACGCGATTATTACGGGTAAGCAGAGGTTCAGATGGCCCTTGGTTCGTGTTTACTTCGTTTCTGTTCGATGGAGACTGATCATTTTGTAGATATTTTATTTTTACGGACGCTATGCGATGTTTGGTGGACTCATTGGCTTGTAAGTTAATGATGCATGTGTTCTGTATTTGATACTCAACTACTCGCCCAGTGTTATTGCACTCAATGAGACAACTACGTACGTGATTCGAGGAACGACACTATTAGATTTGACGATTTCCCTCCCTTGCAGTCGCATGAATTGTAATGTCTTGTACACATTTCTGCAGTTTTTAGGTAACACCGCTCTGGGCACTGCCAGTATTAACCTCTCCATCCGAACGTCAGTGTAAACCACCTCTCCTACGTTGTCGAAATGCTGACAATCATAAAGAATCGCCATATACTCCCAAAAACTATACGTCGTAGTACCGCTTTCGGTGATTATTCTCGGGCATTGGATCATAATACTCTGGTCGGTCACCAACGTCAGAGCGATCTGGGTTGACGGGTCCGGGTGTGCTGTTGCAAGTAGTAACCCGAAGCTCTTCGTGGCCATGTATGTTTACAGTATGGGTTTCGACTTCATCATCATGTGCTTGATGGCGTACAAACTCGGTTTCGTTAAACGAAACCAGCACAGGAGCCAAATCGTGCAACTCATGTTCATAGACGGTCTTGGATATTTTCTCACCGCGTAAGTTCATTTCATTAATACTTCAGAAGCGAGCTGCTAACGTATTCGATGATGCAGATTCTTGGTCAATCTCGTAGCCGTGGTTAGCATCGATTGGCTGTTGGCATCGGCTCTAGGCTCATTTTGTCCCTCCAGGTCTTTTCTGTGCTTAACCTCAATTCCATCATGTCCATCATTGCTGATGCCCCTGCAAGCACTCTTGCAACCGTAAGTCTGATCTTTCTATTTTACACGCCACACCATATGAAAATTTCCAGATTGTCTCATGCCGCGTTGTGCGGCGCTTGTATCAATTCCAGCAGAAAGGGGCGGATATCTATAGGTTGGTGCATACCTCCGACATACCCACGCGTATTCACATTCATTCCCATGAAACAGTCATAACACGTCTAGCGTCCTTAGGTCCGCTCGCCAGAACAATGTCTCAGCTCACAGGACAGCTAATGAAGTCCTTGTTCAGGTTTGTGGTTCATTGATTGAATGGAGATCTTTGCTCATGTTGGCTGACTAGATGAACACATTTGTGCGATCGGACGCGAGCTACGAGCCGCCTACACAGCCGAAGGCAGATGAAGATACAAATACTAGCACCGAAGACATTAAGCACGCGCTATAGGACGCCTTGTTTCTTGGTAGTCAGGTGTCCATTCGAAACATGGGTCAAGACTATGTTGCTAATTCTTTCTGTGTAGCTTAGTGGGGTGGGGTGGGAATTGGAACAGGAAGCACATTGCGTACGACTTAATTTGCGCATTTCGAGGTCGTGATATTTCTGTGGACTTTTTGCTTGAATACTTGTCGAAGTCGTTTTGTTTTATTGGGTTCGATCACTATAATTTGCTACTTACATGGGACTCGCTTTCCAGACTGACCGATAACGTTCTTTTACCTCGCACTTCCAATGATAAACTTGGTAGCAGCTGAAGTTCCGTTGACGAGATGACAGATATCGCTTTAAGCTACCCTTGAGTCAGACGGACTGACACTAATCTTACTAGTTCTTTCCTTCCCTCGCTCACCTTCGAAATAACTGGCTTCTTATGCTTGACGGCAGCTATGGATAAGACCACGAAGACCCGCAGCCTTCAGCTTTCATCGACTACACGAACTGTACCTCTGCTATAACGAAATCAATTCCAGAACCACTTATATATATATATGTATAATATTGGTTACTGAAAAGACAAAGTAAGAAAATGTTACTACTCAGCAACAAAATTTTAACATGGATCAAAATCCAAAACCTAGATCGTCCGAATCCGAATCCGAATCCGAGTCGTCCTCATCCATTTCCAGATAAACTTGCAGACCATTCTTGGACAACGAGTTTAGTCTGTTTTCATCGCGACCTGTGAGGGACCACTCCAGCTGTCCTTGGAGTACGATATTCAAAGAATGGAGCCATGGCCCGACCACCTTCGCTCTAGATGAAATCATCTCAACAAACTTGTGATCTAAAAATGTCGCCTGGTAACGGGTAGTGGATTGAAAGCTGCACGCCTCAATAGACAGGGAGCAGAGGCAAGGGACAACACGGTGTTGTCCGCAATCATCGACCTCCGCCAAAGATAGCACGATAGCGCGGAGCGCATCATCATCCACTGGCACCGTCCATGCCGTGATCTTAATCTTCAACTCAGAGAGTGTACTCGACAATCTCAAAATGCCGACGAGGTTATCATTTAGATGGGCATGGGCAATTGTGAGCTTTGTGAGGGAACAGCCCGAGTTGGAAATCAGGATCTTGAGCGACTCGAGTGCGCCGTAGGGACAAAAGACGCTCCCTCCCTCGTGATCACAATTCTCCCCTCCTGTCGCCAGTTCCATTTCTTCCAGAGAGGGCAACTCGAGGCTCCGGAGAAAGGAGCAATCACACGCAGACAGCTTGTGCACGTTAGGATTTCGCACGCGGGGAGACACTTCAAAGAACGAGGGCGTATCGTGGGGGAATTCACATGAGAGGTACTCGAACGATTGCAGCTTGGGATAATCACGGAGAACAGAAAGGAAGTGTCGCGTCAGTTCATGACTGTCGTATGGGCGTGTGTCAGAGAAAGAGATTAATTGGGAAAAGGGGAGGTTGACGTTCATGTTTCCTGAGAGATCAGTGAATTTGGCGATTTTGAGCGAGGGGGCCTGTGCAAAGGCTCCAGTCCAAGGATCGCGCACGGGGATTGACTCCTTGGCACCAAGTGTAAGATGGAGGGATTCAAGTAAAGGTACGTGTCCCTGAATGGGGGATTGGACGCTATAGACGTACTCTGGCATGTCGAAATAGACGTGCCGCCATCGGTAGGACTGCTTCATCAATAGCCGAAAACACATCACGCCTGTGTCTGCGTCATGCCAATGAAATTCCTCGCAGGCGTCATGGAAAAACTGGATAGAAAGTGGATGGTGCCGCGATCGATTCAATGTAGTTTCCAGTAGCTGTATATCACCTTTTTTTCTCCGAGTATCCCATGAGAACGAAAGGGCTATAGTAGACCACAACTGTGGGCAGGCTTGAGTGATGAGGTGTCTCCATACCCCATATACTTGCCCGAGTCTCCAAGGACCATTGTTGATATCTGAGACCCAAAAGCTGCCAGGAAAACTGTCGCCAGGACGCGTGACGTACGGTCGAGGAGGCTCGCGTGTTTGAAGGAATATCTCGATGAGAATATCTGAAGGAAGAGCTCGAATAGGGGAATACGTAGCCCGGTAATCCGTGTTTATTTGTTCCACGTACGCCTTCTGGCGTTCCAGATAGGCGAGGGCGCTTCGAACAGTAATGATATCAGCCTCTATTGTCTTAGCTGCTTCGTCTACGTTCCGCATTGAACCGTTGAGAGTGGTGCGCAGAAGTGTGGTGCCCCCGTGAATGGAAAGCGCAGAGAGTTCGGACGAGAAGTTCTTCAGCCAAGCATATTTGGAGGACAAGGATGCCAAAAAATCGCTGCTACACATCATGAGTGTGAGAAATCTCCTTGTATTTATATGTAACACTCACGGCGCATGAATTGGGTCCAGCCATGTCTCAATAAATGGTGTTTTCAACAGAATGTTTGTTATATTTCAGTTGTCGGTGTTGGTGGTAAGAAGCAGAGATGTATTGATGTTTATTTGGCCTGCAAAGTATAGTTGTTTTCGGCTTGATCCGCACCCGTCTTCCACGGATCAACCCGACTTCAGCAAGCCAAATGCGCTAAAAGGCTACCATGACTTGCTGGTCGTACACCATAAAAAGGCAGGAACAAAACCCTTGCACAGAGGCTGTATTTTATTTGTCAAGTCGGATCCCTATACCGGCCCCGCCACCCGCCACCCCTCCCATCGTTCACAAGTTTTGGCAAAGTTTTGGAGGTGTGTTTGACCACGAGTCCCTACTGGCAATATTGTAAACAATCCCTGTGCAAGTTGCACAATAAGAATTGTTTACAGGTCTGTGGGACATGCCTGTAAACAACCACAGAACCTACTAAATCTCTAGGCCTGCTTCATGTGTTCCATCACGTGATACAGTTTGTCCAGTGGTGCCACCGGCATGCTTCTTTGTGCCTGCCTCTCCATTCATTCCCGCCCTCCTCCTTGTCGTTGCTGTCGCACCCCTGCCATTCCGTCCATGACCTCATATGTGGTGTTCCTGAACTCACCTCCAATCTCTTTTCTTCTGCCAATCTCGATCAGACCCCTTTTGAATGCCTTTGTACCTTAATTTGTTTCTCCTGCCAGCTCTTAATTGTTTTGCTCCTTCCTTCTGATCCCCTGCAACATATGGAAGAACATATGAGCCCTTCATCGCTCTTGTGGCTTGGTGTTGTGCCATCCTTACCACCTCATCGGCCAGTCTACCCCATGCAAAACTGACAGCAACTGTATGGAGACACCAGTGTGTCTCATTTGTTCTATCCACCAGACAAGAATGTCTCCTTTTCTCAGCCGCTTCCTGTGCCCAAGATGAAGAAGATCGCTGTCCATTAGTTAGTATGCAGTTATATACAACCTGGTCCCTCAGCAATCCACCTGCCTAAAGCGTCAATGCAATGGTGAGTCTGACCGCCATTTATTTTTCTTACCTAAATAATTAGAGTACTTCGGTGCAACCGTCTTGCTGAACCAATCATTATTGACCATGGGGAAAATACCATAGAGCAGCCATCCTACACCAGCTAGTTTACAAATGATGCTACTGAAAGTAGAACCAACATCAAGGTTTTGGTTAACAAGTCTTAGAATTGGCGGTCAGACTTCATCAGCATGAATGGCTGGTCAGTCTGACTTTTCTGACCCAGAACCCTCCCGATGAATATAGGTTGCCCATAAAGCCGGAACTTCCTAATTTTTCATTGAGTATGATGTTTATGGGTGTTGCTAGGTATCCCGATAGTCAACGAGACATTGGATTGCCTGCATCGAGCAGCAGATGAATTCCGAGCATTCACTCTGCTGCTTAATCGAGGCGGACTGACCAACCGGGTAGTGATTGGGTGGCTGTGCTGCCTCTTTTCTTACCTTTCACCACCACCTCGCTGACGACCACCACTCTACACACCACCAAAAAGCCGATTAAATGGCATATACTCTCATATTATCTGAACTCACTGCTGTTTTTAGGCACTTTTTGTGCTTGGGAATGGCGAGTGTAAGCCACAAATGACGACAACGACAACGACACCATTCTGGATGACAGCGACAATGACTGCGATGGATGGGGGACTCGAGGATTGAAGGAGGTGTGTACAGCCACACCAGGATATGTCATGATGGAAGGAGGAGGAGGACGAGGGGTTGCAGGAGGGTGGGATGGTGAAAGCAGGAGGGTGGGTGCAACATGAGGACACCAACATCCAACAATGACAGCGACGGACAAACCCTTTTGGGCATCGATGGACAACCCAACAACAGACTGGATGCACCCAAAAAATCTTGTACGCCTCCACCACCGCACCCGCCGCTGGCAACCCCCTCCACACGCAACATCGACCTCTCACGCCCCACCCAGGATGTCTATATACCCCAAGTCCATGCATCTCCCACTATTTGAGTGGGGGAACATGGATATGAGGTTCATTTTTCCCACCGATGCCGCCGTCACTGTACGCCTGCCCACAATCCCGAATCCTGCTGTTCCCGACCTGTAGCGCTCCCAACTACCTCGAAGCTTCACCAGCCCCGTTTTCTATGACGGTGAATGTGATGGTGACCACCCTCTGCCACCATTATGCCTGTTAGCTGCGAAACGGCGGTCAAAGCCCGCCCCCCGCCATTGATGCCGCCCAGAAGTGAGATATCTTCCCCAAAACACCGGACAACCGTCTCAATCGACAGAGAACCTATCGACGCCCCAAACCACACCATGCCCAAGCATGCCTGGTGTGTGCATGCTGCTCGATACCCCACACAATGAGGGGCGGTTTTTTTTTGGCCCAAATTTTAATATATTTACTCGATACAATTATATTGATGCACCCTGTTGCAATGCCTTGATGGCATAGCTGGTATAGTGTCTTGGAGCTAGGCATAGCCAGGAGGTCTAGGGTTCAATTACCTGTATTACTGGTATTTTGCTAGTCAATTATCGCGCCAAAAAAATTGGTAATCCAATGATTCCAATCTTGCAGTTGTCAATCCAGTTTTTTTTGTCCCCGTTTGTTGGGGTAGTTATGGACGGTGAGCCTTGCTATTAAGTTTTCACAGTGTCTGGGGCTTCCTGTATTTTTCTTATTGTTTGAATGTGAATACAGATATTCAAGAAATATATGAAGAGGAAATGCGGAGAACACATAGGTGCAAGGAAGATCAAGGCACAAGGAAACTACCCAAAATCTGCAATCGGTGCCTGCAGTACCTGATTCAAAAAAGGGAAGAGGCACTGACCGTGTGAGAGGACTGGTGTCATCGTCGTCGTCGCCGTCGATGGTGACAATGCAGGTTAGGTCATTGCAGGGGATGCACAGAACAGACCCCGTGACCTTGCCATCTCACAAATTTGTAAACTGGCACAGGCTCGCTACTGATGCTTGTGGGTCGGTCTGGAATAAAAATAAAAATAAATTAAAAAGAAAAAGAAGAGGGAAAGGAGGCAAGTTTCGGAAGACCTACCTGCAAATTCTAAAGTAAGTTTTGAGTGACAGAGACACAAATTAAAGAGGGTGGCAAGAGATGGCGCTCTCTACACCCTTCTGATGCCTGAGGCACAGCCACATCAAGCGGCAGAACTGCCGTTCAGTAGCGGATTCATTTAACATATGGGATATATTTCGTTTCTGGGCCTCAAAAATTTGTCTCAAACATATTTTTGTGAACACAGGATGCTCAAAATTTTTTGGGCCCTCCGGGCATAAATTTAAATTTCCAGCCATTTGTGAATCGTAGCAATCCAGTCGCTACTGACCGGAGTTTGAATTCCCATCCAAATGCGGTCCATTGCCGCAGTGTATTATCGGTACTCGCTGTCGCAGTGAAAGCAATCAGCGCTGAAATGTTGACTGGCTGTCAGCACCTTGATTTTAGATTGAGTGTAGGTAACGGACTTCAGATATGATATTAAAATTGTTTGGGATTTTTTCTTCTCATGAGAGTATGCACTGAACTTCAAACACTGTTTCAATGTCATTTCATGGGTAAACTAAAACATTACAGCATGGAAACGAGGCAGGATTATAATTATTCAAGCAATAGGAGAATAAAATTTTTCAAGAATAAATCACTGGCTGTGGTAGAGAGCAGGAAGGCAGCCAGCACAACAAATACCAGTTGCAAGATGTCGGAAAAGTCCAAAAAGGCTTATAATGTCTTATAAGGTAATAAAAGGCTATAAGCGAACTCCGAGGATTATCCGATCTGGCCAGTAACAAGTTTTTGCTTATAAGAGGCCAAATAAGGAATCGGGTTGTCTTATTTGATCACCGAATTAGCAGCACAAAAAATATTAAATTTGTTATTTATTACTCACACCTGTCATAGTAATTACACTAATTATTTAGTAATCGGAAAGGAACGCCGAAGCTGACTACGTAATCAAGATAAGGATTAGATAGAAAATCGACATTACAGGGAATCGAACCAGCGACTCGTAGAGTATAGTATTACATATTAGTTAAGGTGATTATTACAGTTCTGCCATATGGCCTTTATATATATATGACCGTGGGATTAATACATAACGAGTAAATCCATCCCTAGGTCCCTCCACCCTCACTGCACCGTCAGATCTCCCAATTTTTCACTATTTATGTCAATATATGACCCTCAGATACTTCAGTCATATTCTATACCTTTTGGGCCTCAATCAATTGGAATCTATGGTCTCAGCTCAGATAACTGTCAACAATTCATGATACAATATTACTATTAAATGGATGTCATATCATACCTAGTAACTTCCTGATATGACTATTCAAGTGCTGAGGGTAAAACTACTTGACCACAGCTATTCTCGCTACTGGTAGAGACAACAGGAAGCCAGCCGCAATAATTACAAAACGGCATCATGCCCTGAAGCGGGAATTTCCGGCATATTTCCGACTCAGTTAGGACTCGGCTTGCTGGAAATTGCTAAGTCCGAGCCTCATAATCTGCCTTATTAGCTTGTCGAACCTAATTTGGCTCGTCGGCTCTAATTTGCTGATAATTTTGCCGGGTTCGCTTCTTTGGGCCATATCAGTGCCTTATAATATCATTATTAGTAATTCTCCCTTATAAGGCATTTCGCAACTTTCCGACAAGATGAACGGCACTGCACCTCCAAAACGGGAATTTCCGGCAGAATTCGAACACAGTTAAAACTCCGGTTGCTAGCAGTTGCTATCAGTAGCGACCCCCAAGCATGGGTAGCCAGCCCTGGCACGCGTGCAGCTACCACGGATTTGTTTACAATACCAGTTGTGCAACTGCACAGGATTGTAAACAAGGCTGGCCTTTTCAGGTGTGACCACATCTTGGTGGTCGTCCCACATCTATCTGTCTACATACAATAAACAGTACTCCTAAGTTTGGGTGGCGGATGTCTATCCTTTAGGCTCTTGTAAAAGAGTGCTCGGCAGAGTCGTCTTTCGAGTACGGAAGACAGATTTGGGAAATGCTAATGAAGCATATATAGAAGATATAAAGCAGACAGTGAGTAAAATACTTCTTTATTCTTTCCCTCCAACAGATGGAGACTAGTTCAAGAAGGCCCTACGCGGCGTGCACGCTATCAAGCTGGGCGCCGGACGCATCGACATGCGTCCAGGAATCACCGTCGTCACACTCTCTGGAGACCCCGTGATGTTCGACTTTGCGATAGCAGGCTGTGAAATGGACCCAGTTCAAGTACGAGAACTCTATCGAAACCCTGTCATGACGACGGGGCCTCTGCGACATTATTGCACCCAGCACGACGAGGAAAGCTTTAAGTAGATCGGGGACGAGTTGGCAAAACCTAACTCGTGGGCCCAATATTGAGGACCAGAGCATTGTCACATCCTGTGACGAACTCAACATAAACGAATGCGAGGACGTATTGCATGCATTACCGAGAGAAGCCGCCTTACCCAAAGCCTTCGACAGCCTCTCGGCCATATTTGTGCATGTATGTTGCCGTTGCTTTCTGTACATGGAATCCTGTTACTGCTTCGGTAGAGAATGACATGAGCATCGTTGTAGGCTGAAGTAACTGAAGGCGTCCAGTCACGGCAGTTGAGATGTGTCTAAGCAATAAGGCCTGCCGACGAGGGATTACCGCCGTGCAACATAGCTTCGAAGCCCAAGAGACCATCATTCCAGCCCTTTCATACGAACAATAATCTCTCGCCACTTGACCAGCTTCCTCGTATCAGGCATGAACTCATCTCCCAACCACTCCCTCAACCACTTCACCAGTTTCTTCCACGGGCTCTCCGGCTCCAACCCGCACGCTTCTGCCCAAAACACCAACGCCATCGCCACCGTATCTCGCGTAGGCTTGATCCCCAGCCCCTTCATCCATCCAAGCACGTACGCAATTTCCTCCTCCTTCCCCGACAGGCCTAGGAGTAGCAGATAATCATAGCAGTTCTGCGAGGTCACGCTCACGTTCACTAGTCCCGTTCCAGGGCCAGCTTCAAGGTCAACCTTCCGCTTCCCCAGTCTCGCAGGAGGGTCGGCGTTGGCTAGCGAAGGGTTCATGTTGAACACCGCCCAACGAAACATACGCCCGACCTTCTCTACAGGACGTTTCCATACTCCAGGGCGGTATACCTTGGGTTTCTGATTCCCAAGGATGGACACAAATAACTTCACCACGTCTTCCCTCGTCTGTGGCTCCCTCGGTCTCCAGCGCAACTGCGCCAACGCGCCGCGTATGTTATCATCCATCCTCATCGAGAGTCGTATACACTGCAGCAGGAGCGAGAATGTCTTCCCATCTGGGTACACGCCGTACATCCCAGCCATATGGTCCCACAAAAGAAATACAACATCTGGCCGCTTGATGTGGTACAGAGACAGAACGAAGTCGTTCATCGCGACGACAGACACGTCGATGGGCCGCTGGACCCGGTATGAAGCCGGAAGAGGGACATCCACCCTCGCACTGCTTTGCTCGAGGTATGCAAATGCCTTGTTCGGTTGCCCAAGGTGGGTCAACACTTGAAGACCGACTGAGAGGGCCTTTGTGTCTTGGATCAACCCGGATTGGACGAGTCTCGATAAATACCGCTTCGCTTTCTGTAGATCCCCTCGCTGGAAGAGCGTTCGCAGGAGGACAGTGTAGGTGGGAATGGACGGGCGTACACGACGCTGCCCTTTGCCTTTGTGGTATAATGAAAGAATGCCTTTGGACGAGATATGTCTACGCTCCGGTCGCGCTAGAGATGCAAAGGTAGCGTTCCACTGCCGGTCTGTCATCTGTGGTTGGAAGCCAAGCGGTTTATGGCTAAGGGCACGCGACTGAGGTGCGCTTTTAGGCGTCATACCGCGCAGGAACTCGAACGCAGAAAAGTCGCCGTGTGGGTGAGTGTGAGAGTTCAAGATAAACTTTTTAACCTCTGCCCGGTATCGCGCTGGGTCTTCGATAGCACCATGCTTGGAGAATATCCGGATGTACGCCTCGAGATGGTCTGTATCAGGGATCCTCCCTTCGCGCAGCATACGCTCCCGGAGATATTTGGTCAGTTCAAGCGTGATCCAACGATCATTGAGTAAGACGATGTACGTTGTCCGCCAGAGCTTGATATGTCGCGATTCCATTGCCTGTAAAACCCGGAGAACCATCCTAGCATGCTCTGGAGAACGAACGCGATTGGTCGACAACGCGTGCAACAGGAGATTAAAGTGGGCAGACGGCGCAGATATCCGTATGAGGAGAAATTGGTCGATGACGCGTTGGATAGGCTGGCAAAGATTGAACCTAGCGAGATGTAAAGTGACGAGAATCAAGAGCCCTGGCTTGTACTTGGGCGACAGTGACTCTATGTGGGCCCAGGCGAGCTCGAGCAGAACACTGGCAGCATGATGGGGTGTTCGCACTTTGAATGCAACCAGGGAAAGTAATAACCACTCTGGTACGCGCTTCCCTTGATCATCCTGCTCCAGCGTCATATATCCTTCGTCTCGGAGGACCGATACCGCTTGTTCGATGTCGGACTTAGTCATGACGTGCTTAAAGCTGGCATACTCTTCAAACGAGAGAGTCTGCTTGTAGAGCCCGACATGTAATCCGAGGCGATTGTGGGCGCTGGCGGCGAACAGGATGCGCCAGACTGAGTAGTGCGTCGCGTTGAAGAGTTGACGGACGTAGTATTGGCCGACGACTGGGCGCGACGAGGTAGCATCAACGATAGGACGCATAGGCAAAGCTTTGGTCGCTATACAGCGTGTTTGCTGCCATCGAAACGAAAAATATCGCGTGGGATATGCACATCTGGAGCGACCTGTAAGCGTAAAGAAAAGCACGGAAACGGAACCTGACCCGTAATCGCAATCTTTGAGAACAGTTCTCAGTGATGGAATATCACGTTTTCTGGATGTAAGAACTGCCGCTGAAAGCGAAGGGAACCGTTCCTCAGCAATGCGCTGGGCCGGTAGAGAGCGCGTTCGTTGCCATACTCTCCGTACTAACAAAGAATTTCGCATACGATTCGCATCTGAAAGCAAAATCAATACCAGAAAATCATAGCAGCGGCATATCCTACCTCGCGACGGAAAAACACGAAGTCAAGTTGCAATCGTGGTCTGTCGCCCGCCAAAATTGCGTTCGCCACAGAACCCAAATAAGGCCACACAAGGAGCCACGGCGGACTTGAAAATATTTTCTCAGCAACTCTTTCACCATCCACAACGACCGAAATGCCCCGTATCCTGTTCGTCAGCGGTTTCCATCCCTCTACTCGTGCTCGGGACTTGGCCTACGAGTTCGAACGGTACGGACGACTCCTTGGTATCGAAGAGGTACTCATTTTCTCCATTGTCGCAGATTTGGTCCCTTGGTTCGATGCGACGTCCCTGCCCCCCGCAACCCCCATGCAAGTTCCAACCCGTGAGTATACATCTGAGTTTTTGCCACCCCTTCCCTTCGCAGTCGATTGGTGCCGCCCAATACGAGTCGAATACGAGTCGTCGAACTTTGCTCGCGAATTTTTTTGGCGTCGATACTCTGCTTGCCGCAATGATTTCCACGAACCAAAACGCTCAACCTACCCTCGAACACCTCGCAGTTACGCCTTTGTCGAGTTCCGTCAGCAACGTGACGCGGAGGATGCGTATTACGATATGTTTGTGTTTTTTTGGTTATCTCCCTTGTTTCAGCAGTTTGACATATCTGTTTCAGGCACGGAAGGTATTTTGAGGGCTCCCGTCTGAGCATTCAGGTATATTTTTCTCTCTCTTCCTTTCTATAATTTTCCGCTGACTGTCTTACCAGTGGGCCAAGAACCCTCCGTCTTCTGTGTGGCGCTACGAGAGACGGACCTCTCCTCCTCATCGTCGCGATCGCTCCCGGAGCCCGCGCCGACGTGACGATAGGGACGAAAGAGCTGAAAGGATGGACAGGGATAGAGGAGACAGAGACAGAGACAGAGACAGAGATCGGCGCAGGAGGAGTAGGAGCCCTGACAGGAGGCCGCGCAGTCCAAGCCCCGAACGAAGGCGTGATGACAGGGCAAGGACTCCACCGCCACTCGAATCAAAATATGTCGAACCCAAGCTCGACGACCGCGACCGCGACCGTGACCGCGCGCAGACCCCGCCTTACGATCACTAAAAATGTCCAGTACTCCGTTGACTTGTTGCTTACTCCTATGTACTGGCTTGAACTTTTTTTGTAGCCCCAGATTTCCATAGTTGATCTGTTTCCTTTTGCAATAAAAAAAGGTTGCCTTTGGCGTCCTCGTATTCAATCGGGTTATGTTAACTACAAAGGTTCGACTGCAATCGTCGTTCTCCTGTCGACGGAACTGCGAAGTTTCCTATTACTTAAAAGCGTGCACTGAAAGCAAAACATCGTCCTCTTGCGAACTTTCCAAGTACTAACAGTTTCACACCTGGACTTCGCCAGAATACCGAATTATATGGAAGAAAAAGAACACGCTGGCATCGTTACCTACTGCGGAATGGTTGAGAGTAGGCCGATACTTACATATAATGGAAATTGACCTTTTGTTTGCCAAAATAATGACACCGTACTTCCTTCCAGCGGCCTGAGCTCCTTATACATCAAAGAGTCCACGACCTGACATAACCATGCACCTCTCACCTCTAGATGTCAGTCAGGATCGAATGAGGGAGGGTTGAATGATCTTCAAGACGACTCTGCCGAGGTTTCTTTTACAAAATCGAGATAAACATCCGCTACATAAACTTGGGAGTACTGTTTATCATCCCAGAACGGAAGTGGAGTATCGACAAGGACGAGCTTGTATGTGCCGCCATTATGGCCATATGGTGGCAGTGGACAGTAATGTCTTTCAGAGGAACGAAACGCAGGGGTAATTCGACGACACAAGTCCACCCTCTGCGCAGGGGATCCAGTGCCGCTGCTTTGCGATGCCGAACGAGTCGCTCGTAGTATTCCTTGAGAGTAGTAATACTATTGAGATTGACTTGGTCAGTGCTCATTGCTGTCGACGACAATGAGCTGACGCTTATGCAACATATCATCCACGAAAAGGACATTCCGCAATTAGCTCGTCGAGCCCAATGCAACGCTCTCCTGTGCAAAGAAACCCATGTGCGAACACGACTGCTGCAAAGTAAGGGTTACCCTGAAAATCAGGGCTAGTCGCGCAGAATCTGAAAGGTTAAAGGTAAGGTGAGATGTACTCAAGCTAGTTGAAGAAATCGCATGATGATAGAGGAAAGTCCTTGTATGGGGTTCTCGTCGCACATATATTCGCTGCCCAACAATTTCGAGTGTTCATTTAAAAAAAGGATTGATGATTCTACACAACACCAGATGCAGCCGGTATAAGCGCCTCTTCGTCTCCACCTACAGCCCAGTTGATAAGCTAGATCCAAACAATCGACGAACCACACACCTTCATAGAACTTTTGCAAAAATGTCTTCTTCGTCCTCTCCTGCGGCTTCAAAAGGACGCCCAGCACCTGATCCGGAAGTTTCCAGCAGTTCATCGTCTCTTGGTACTCCTGCCTGCTCTTCAAGAGCAGTACTTCGATGGCACGGGGATCAGTGACGTGTCGATGGCGCTCAAAGCGCTGGCGGATACAATATCGTATGTAGGCAGGCGAGACGTTCAGGGCGTAGAGGGAGATCATTTCCGGCGCCTAGATAGAGGTCATTGCTAGGGTAAAAACGGACGGCAAAGAGACGTACGCCGTGGCACCAGTCGCGGTAGAGCTGGATAGCACGCTGTCGAGCCTCGATGGGGCTCTGCGAGCGAATAGAGGGTCGCGCGAGCCGTGCTGGAATGGTGAAGGACATGGTTGCAGGCAGAATTCGATGACGCCGGTCAGCACCGATCCTTGGGACGTATTTGGGTATATATTCCCACATTCCGAAAGAATGTAAATTTATGTTTCAAATATGTCTGCTTTGTGAAGAAAAATAATTCCCTCAAAGATTGATCTGAATCTTTCCCTCATTTCTTCGTCAGATTCGGGCCGGAACGAGGTGAAGAACGAATCAAAGTCCGACAGTTTAAAGTCCCGCAATCCTCTCTAATCTACCCTCATCTTATCCTCATCTTACCTTGACAACCATGGTTCGTGGAACAGGTATAGAATTAATTCATCTTTTTTCTGCAATTCCTGATACCATTTTCTTGATCCTCAGGAAAATTCAAACAAAAGCGTGGCGGTGGCAGGAACTTTAGGTGTGCCCGTCCATTTATCCTGGTGTATTCACGTCGCTAATGATCCACAGCAAGGATATGATTCTAGATGAGAATGGTACCGCCGTATCTGCCGCACGGTACGTATTCCCATCCGTCGCCACATGTTCTGAAAATCTGAACGATCGATCGTTTAGTGCTCGTAGGGACGCAGAGGAGGATTCCTCAGAAGAAGAGGAGGAGGAGGAAGAGGAAGAGGAAGAAGAGGAGGAAGAAGAAGAGCAAGACGGAGAGGAGGACGCAGACAAGCCAGAACTCAGCCGCGCCGAGCGCAAAGAACTCAAGAAGAAGCAGGCAGCCGAGAAGCAGAAACAGAAACAGAAAGCTGAAGCGGAGGATGAAGAAGACGAGGATCTCATTAATCCCAACCACGTTACCAAGAAACTCAACATATCCGATCTTGGTGCGTCGAGGGAGCTCAGCCGTCGTGAAAGGGAAGCCAAAGAGAAGAAGGATGCCCAGGACCGGTATTGGAAGGTGCGATGATGCCCTTATCTTCAAATGAACATTCATGAACGATTATTCTTTGCAGCTGCATCTACAAGGAAAGACTGATCAAGCAAAGGCTGACTTGTCTCGTCTTGCAAAGATTAAAGCGGATCGCGAAGCTGCGCAGGCAAAAAGGAAGGCTGAGGCTGAAGGTACTTGCTGGACCATATTCTTTTCTTGTATGTTGCTTACTTTCTAACCCTTCAGCGAAAGCGCAAGAGCTTGCTGTGAAGCAGAAAGCTGCTGCTGGAAGGCGATAAACAAGTTCTGTATCAACTTTGTTGTTTTCTGGTTTTGCGAATGCGTTGCTATAACACAGGACTGAGACTCCGCAGTTGTGTACAGTTTGCGATTTATGCTGCGCTTAGACTGAACACGTAGTGTAAACGTCTTTCTATTTGAGGGCAAAATTATTACAGAAAGACACCACGCAAGGCATCTTCGGGAATTGAACCTGACCACGTCTTGTGTCCCTGTTAGTACACCCTGAAACCTCTCTTTACAGTTCACTACAGGATTATGTGTTCTCTTATTTTTGAAGCTAGACAGCTCTGGCATTCAAGGGATGTGAGGCTAGTTATTACAACTTCAGAGTTGGTCATTGACACCGCAGGAGTTAAATAGTCCGTTGGTTATCATGAAATGAATATAAGTGTCGGCATAGATAATTTGGTCCATGCGTAGCGATAAAACCTAATATGACGACGAGAAGACTTCAAAAAGAGCGTAACTTACCCACATATGGAAGGGTATAAGCGCTCTGTAACGTTACTAGGAATCCAACCGCCAACAAGACCAGCTTGATAGCTCCAATCATCCGCAGATTCAGCTTTCCTGTTCGACGACATTAATAGACTGCTGCACAATACAAACCAAGTCAACCAACCAGGTCCAATGTATCCAATTCCTGTACGTTATAACCTACAGTCATGTCAGCCTTGTCCTCAGGCTAAATCCCGCACTTAATCACACACCTGGGCCTCCCAGTATTTCCTTAAAAAGACCTTGTACTCTGGGCTAAAGGACAATGCTGATCCAGTTTTGCACCCGCAGTCGCCCATCAGACTACTGTTAGGATATGTGCCATCATAGCGAGCACCAACCCCACGGCCTGTACTAGCATAATCAGCTTGGCCGGACAAAGAAAGCACTGGATCAAAGGACTTTCCATTCAAGTACTTTGCACAATCAGTGGGAGCAGCCGTCCACTCGCCGACGATTGTCAAGAGATGGAAAGAAAACAGCGAAGACCTCTTCTGGCACGCTGCAGCAATATGCTCGTCGTCGGATCGTGCGACCTCCTAGATACAGATGAGTACAAAACTCTATTGTATGGGGTGGGAGACTTGAGCAGACCTCGTAGGAGAACATCTGATAGATATGCGTGTCCATAGCTACACCATCATAATTGTCCTCGCGTCGCATGAAGTCATTCCAATAGTCCAGATTTTGAAACGCGTCGTGGATTAAAACAACGGCGTTTGTTCCAGGTATCGATCTATCCGATCCAAGAAACAATGGTGAGATTCAGTTTCATCAATAAAGCGCCGCATCACCTTACCGACTAGCACCATAACTATCTTCCCAGTACTAGTAGTAAATTGACGATTCAGCGTACATCAGCTAAGAAAAGACGATGCTCACCTGTTTTACGACCTGCAGTACATCATCGCCATAAAACCCAGCTGGTCTTAATCCAATAAATACATAGTCTCGGCGCAATTGACACACAGGACTCAACTCGTTCAATGGTTCAATGATAGCGGCGGTTCCCCCAAAGAGGCTAGCTATCTCGTAGAGAATTTCATTGCTCCGAACGATATTTGAGTGATTCGAATGCCATCCACTAGTCGGTATTCCCGTTCAATGAAGATATCCCGAAGACAAGAATGAAGTAAGCTTACGGATACGGCAACCTCCGACCAGAATTATCGAATCTACGCGAATATCAGTGGTAAGAAAGCGAGGATCGAGTAGCACGGGTGAAGGTAACGAACCCATTCTGACTTCCAGGAACTCCTACGACAGAACATGAGACTAACACGACTTTACGATACCTCCCAAGACGTACCATGAAGATCGATGATGACTTGGAGGCCGTGTGCTGCCGCCCAGCCGAGCGCTTTTTGCAAGTAGGAGACTTGTCCTTGTACGTACGGTTCGTCTTCCGTGACGTTAAACGCCCAATAGCCAATAGGTATGCGAACATGATTCAATCTAGCACAGGTTGAATGAACATTAGCGAGAAGACAATCAGTCGATAGCACGTACCCCGCAGCAGCAATGCCAATAAAATCGGATTCAGTAATCCAGGTATCCCAGTGTTCCGTCAAGGCATTCCCCGCGGTATCTGTGTCCTGATGTTCACAAAATGTCCATTCGTCAACGATGGACGATATTCCTGAAGTACAGATTCAAAGCGAGGTCATGTAACGCCGAGAAAAGTGTAACTCACCTGTATTTTCGAATAGAGATGGAGTAATCCAAGGCTAGAGACATCGCCGTTACTAAAATTCCTTGGTAGGGAAAAATTAGAAAACGCACTTCGAGAACGAGCCATCCACCGAGGTTGACACCTCGTACTTCGTCTTCGCCATAATTAAAGACCGGCGAGATAGTTAAAACTGGTTCTAGAAGAGAAAATACAAAGGCGGCAACGGCCACCACGCGTAGAACAGAGATACCCATGTTAGAGAGAATGGAAGGAAGGATGAAAATGCCTTGCTTCAAGTAAGCCACCACTTTTAACGAACACTGGAAAATGATCGATCGAGCCGGTCAGGGAGGTAATAATAGCGCATTAGTTTAATTTTCAGCTCTCCTGCGCACATTATCCACATGTCGTGTAAGCGAACGATCGCGTCTCAAGGGACCATGATGAAACTGGAATCCTCCCAAACGATGTGGCCGGAAATACAAAGAAAACAGGAAGGGGTGATAACACCTAGAAAAGGTAAAGAAGGGTATCGACAAAAGCTGGTTTCTCAGTCTGTGGCTCTAAGAATTTAGACTGAGAAAGGGCAGAATCGAAGACCACGCGGGCTACATGCCTGAGTGAGAGCTACATTAAGCGAACGTCGCGCTTAACTGATAGATGTTTTTTGGTGACCAATAAGTCCCTTTTGTCCACCAAAAACATATCCGGAGCGAGTAAGAATCATAACGGCGCCCGTCATGAGCAGCAATCATAAAACCAACGCTCCAGTCGAGGAACTTAGCAAAGGAGACATAATAGGGATACGTTCAAGAACCCGGGGTCGTGCGACTTCTATGTATCCCATGAAGGAATGTCGTTAGAACATTGATCCTACGTTGATTAGGCGGAGTAGAGAAGAGGGCGATAACATTATAGAAAGCTAGTACTACAAAACAGGGTTAACATCGTAAATATCCAAGGCCAAAAGAACTATGCCTGCCCATCCCCGGCCTTGATAAGATCCAAATTTGAGATATCGACCTCCGAGAAGGGTCGATCCTTTACTTTCCGGGTCTCCTTCTCCCTCTTCACCAGCCAGCGATAGAGAAGCTTCATACAATCTTTAGCCTGCATTACCGTCAGCACCTACATCCCGCATACATCAAAATCAAGCACTTACCACGATGAAGATCCCAAATCCGATCGAATTACGCCACCAGACGGGATCGAGCTCTGCCCAAGGACTGACACCGCCCCAGAAGGCGCGCAGAACCAGACCCCAGGGGACGATGGGCTTGCCTTGAGCATTGGTCTTGAGCCACGCCACAGGGAAGGGAACCTGGCTCTGCCATGGCGGACGAACGCCCAAGAACCTGCGCATGTACAGCGAATGCTTTGACAGCATCAAGAGCAATGAGCCCATTCTGTTCGCAATCGTCGGCAGAAGTAGGGCGCCCCCGATTCTACGACCGATGCGGCTGGGAGACTTGATCTCGATGGTGATATCAGCCAGTTGCTGGCCGACGGCGTCACCATTTGCCGGGGGAGCGGGAACGACGGCAGGAGGGGGATTGGGCTCGGGTGCTTGTCCCTCTACTGGTGCTACTGCTGGCGGTTGTGGCTGTTCGCCTTCCCGATCCCGTTGCTCGTCATCAGCATTGAATACGAATCGGAGATTATCCTCATACTCTGTCGGGTCTGTCGTACCAAGGATTTTGTACGAGAGCCGCTCAAAACATGCACGATATATAGCGTTGGTAATGGGGAGAAGGACACAAGCGAATGCGTATGGAGATGGCGGCCACAAGGACGATTCAATGCGTATATTGTTCGCGTAATTGCTATGGTGGGTCAGAGCAAAGATGCCTCGAGGCATGAGAGAGAAGCATGCGATGATAGTGGGCATGATCGGGGAAACATGGGCGTATCGGGAGACGACAAGGCTGATAGGGATGAGGGGAAGTTGGATGTACGCCATTATTGGCCAGTTGGCTGGGTCATCGGTTAGTACAAAGTCGTACATCCTGCGAACGGTCAGACACGAACGATTTTACAAGGTCGTCCACGTACTCTTGCCCAAAGAATTGCTGGATCGCATGAGCGCCATATCCAGTGAGTAAAACATATATCCCTGTGGGTCTCAGTACATATATACAGAGAAAGATGGTGTATGTATTCACCAGCCTGCATGGACACCAAGAATCCGGCGAAACCTGTCCAGAGACATACCCTCCCCAATGTCGGTAGCTGTCGACTGCACCACGAAAGAATCCTCAAGAGTCTTGGATTTCGGCTCTCGATCTCGTACGGGGTCCTGCACTGAGGGCATGTCATGGCTCTCTCCCCAGCCTCAGCCGACGTTGCCTGCGCCGTCTGTATCCATTTCAGCAGACATGCTTCATGAGCGACCAGGGCACATTTGCATGGGTGTATCCAGATCCGTGGCGGAATTTCCGGTTCTGCTAATACAATTTAGATGATACAATAACCAAAAAGTAACATGTTCGCACTGTCAAAGAGTTCCTCTTCCCTGCAAATATAGCAGAGCTTCACACGAAGGTCCTGAATGGAGGGGACATAGTCGCTCATCGTGGTACTGGTGCAAAATAGGCATTGCCCTTTTTCGGCAATGAACGATATGTTTGATTTTGAAATTCGGATTCGCTTCCGAATAACTTCGTACTCTCTTACAACGCTGTTATAGCACTTAGCTTTGACGTAGTTCACATTGTTATCAGTGCAAAATTTCTGATTATCGAAGCAGTGTTGTTCGACTGTGTTGTGGTTCACAGAGAATGGTTAGGACCATTATCCACTTTGATGATGACTGTACCAGAATGAGCATCGGATTGTTTTTACACTGAGTCACTGATTGCTACATTCTCTGAATCTCTCGTAGGCTTTTCTTTTGCGTTTACACAAAAAATGCACTTCTCTATGCTTCTCCGGAGCTCCCCTGACATTAATAAATCATGAACTTACTCTCGCGGTAAATACTGGTAGCCTAACCTTGCATCTCAAGCATGCTTGACTATCCAGGTGTACGCGGTGGTTTTGTGGTTCGCGTACATGCCATCGTGCGCTTCTAGAGCTAAGTAATCCCCGCAGAACCTAGATCGAATTGTGTGAACTTGGAAGCTTTCCTACGACCCTCATTCAGTGTGATTTTTGCTGCTGGAAAACACCTCCAGGTCGAGTCGAGTGAAGACAGGCATATGTGTAAATTCTTCGTGGATTTGAATTGCGTGCATGAATCGATAGTTTAGGACACACTAGCGCAGAAGGGGAGGTTAAAACATCTGGCGAAGAGCATGGAAGCAATGAGGATGTCGTGAGCCTGCAGGGAACAAAAAAGCACCTCCATCATAGACATAAGACGAAAAGAAGTGAGGCACTCGCTGCTTCACGGGTATCCACGTGGTGATCTTGAAGCCTCAATCTACATCTTATATCCCCTGCAGCATGTATGCCGGCATTGACCTCGAGGATCATATCTTCTCAAGTCCCAAAAGTTGACGAGAGAGGGAAGGGAGACGGGAAATCAAGACGCTATAGAATTAAAGAACGCGTATCAACCATAATATGTGGTCTCAACGTAGATAATCCCAGCCCGTATATTGAATTTTAACCCGTAACGCCTGACCTTTCCGTCCAAGTCCGTAACGGCGATCAACAATGTACCTCGTATTCTGTAGCGTGAATTTTCCGAGGTCGGACAGGCCCTTGGCTATAATTTCACGATCCTCAAGGGCTCCCACACACTCTTTATAACTGATAAAATCCCTTAGACGGACGGTGAACTCATAGCGCCCTGGCAATAACTATGAATTGCAGATACCAATTGAGGCAAGTTATCCAAAAGATCCACACGCATAGATGATGACCACGGAAGCCACGTCAAAGCGCGAAGAAATGCTTCCAGACCATAGAATCCTCGTAGTTCGGTGATCACTGGAGCCTCAACACTAAGAATAGCTGCACTGAGGGGCGGGCAAGCATCTCTCACGAGTTGCGCATTAGAGAGCATGGCTCGGTAAAGTTTGGCGACGTAGGCTGATGACGATTCCGGGATTGGCTCGGATCTCAAGGCACAAGAGAAATAATCGATTACAGCTGGCAGATTGGTCAAGATCTCGACGGCAGGACCAATGAAATCGACAGCGCCGTCACGGAGAGGCTCGAGAGTGGTAAAGGAGGTTTCCTTTCGAGAAGGCGCGCAAATGGCAACTTGTGTTATCAAATAATTGACGGTATGGAAGAGGGATGTTTCCATATCGCGGAGACCGTCAATTGCCTCCTGCATAGACGGAACAGCGTTTTTTCCCTTTGAGCGTAGTCCTCAGCATGTAATCAAAGCGACAATAATTGACTATACCTCAGCGACATCTTCTAGGGCGAGTAAAGGCCAAAAATTATCCCCAGTGGCGCCGCGGTAGACGACGTTAAATGTACGTCTCAGAGTAAACGATTGGGAGAAATGTGTTTCCATCGTGGCTCGGTCCAAATTTGGTCCAAATATTGCCATCATCTGACTTGGAATTTTCAAAATTGGACATGCTGCATAAGGCAGGCCGGTATCTTAATGCGGCGACTTTACAAAATCCAGGCGTCCGATAGTCACTGTCCACTTTGATCTGTACTGTACTTACCGTCCGAATTTGCAGATTGTGGACTCGCTATACATGCTCGCGGGAATGATGAGGTGGTGGGACGGTCCAGATTCCTATTACGTTTTAACTTCGACATCTTCGGAGACCCGAACAAAAAATCCTTTCTTTCCAACGTCTTTGTCTTACACTCCTCCTACAATTGGCCATCCTGTGGTCCATCTTTGGATGTTTGACCTCCTCGCTACCGGACCCTCTATCAGGCAATAATTAAATCTTCTGGCATAGATCGTGAGGGCTCATTACTGAGTACTTATGTGCGTTTCTTTGTCACCTAACTTCACTTAGGAAATAACTGATCCCGGGTTGCGTAGTCGTATCGATCTCCAATGAAACGTTGCAGTCTTCCTCTTGATGAAATATTGGCCAAATATGACTGAACATCAGCTTTCACTCATCCACCTGACATCACCCTCCATTTACGCCACAATGTTGTACCATCATCTCTGCAAACTACTCAGCAGAGGGCGTCTCTTGAGGGCCCGAAAAGCCTTTTTGCTGAGATAGACGGCGATCTTGATTTGCTTTGTAATGCTGTCATGTCTCCACTGGTCACTGCAAAACGACTGCGCAACAGCACTCTCTCCAATACGTTGTGTTCCCTCGGAGATCATGATGGAGATTATACGTCGTTCGCAGAAAGATTCCTTCCGATTCAACGTCTTCAACATCCGAAAGGGCCATGACACCTTGGCCAAGTGTGTAGCTCGTGGAGAAATGTTATCAAAACATTTTGTCCGGAGCTATGGGCCTCCATAACCATAGCCATTCCGTCGTTATGCGAGCATAAGGCACCTTTAAGGGCCAACGCAGTGGAAATGCTCCGCATCGTCCTTGAACGCTCCCGTAATCATACTCTTGATTTTCATTTTTCGTGCAGTTTCCCGGTGCCCCACTCGGAGGCGGAGGAAGGTCCATCCCAATCAATGAAGTAATGCTTCGATCTCCTGATCGCTCATTCGAGGCGGTGGAGAGCCGTCGAAATGACAATCCATCCATCCCATCTCCCACGACTCTCTCTCGTTCGTGGAAAGGTCGATCTACTTTGAGAAATGTACCTTGGTTGTATTCACGAGCCGCCGTCCGGAGATATCTCCGCCTTTGAGATTGCTCCCAAACTCGAAATTTTGCATCTGAAAGGCACGCAAGAAAAGGCAAACATATTTGTTCCCTGCATCCAATCTTGTATCTTTGTTGGATGCAAGACCATTTGCCGGAGACTGGCTGACTCCCACATATCTCGCCGTCGTGAAATCAGCTTCAAAACTCCTTTCATTTTTGTACCATGACTATGTTGTTCGAAGATTGAATGTCCATCCTGTTCCCGACCTTCCGAGTCTTGTCATGGCTTCATCCATTGAAGAACTTTCGGCGTCTTCGCCAAGTTTTCTGTGCAGCTTGGTATTACCATCGCTGAAGGAAGTCACACTAACAACCACGTACGAGCTTGACGCGGAAGAACGAGTAATAACATGCCCTGTGGGCGCGTTGGGCGCACTTCACCAGATGCTGCTGCCGTCACAATATTCCCTGACGCGATTATGCCTTGTCGATGCATCTCTCGACAACAATCTTGTGAACGCCGTACGACTCATGCCTAGATTGCAGGGATTCGCCATTGAATTCTATGAATGGGTACCAGAAATCGCAGACAATTACGGCGCCGTCATGCAGTCTCTTGTGGCACAAATAAGCAAGGTCGACGTGGTAGATGGGTCTCTTCAACACTCCGTGGTCCCGTTTCTGCAAACTTTTACTATCTCTGACATGTACATCATCCGCTCCGATCACGTCTCTTTCATCAATTCTGTATTTGTCGACATGGTATCTTTGCAAAATTTCTGACCGTCGAATGTATTGTGGCTCATAAAGAATGGCGCTAGAATCATTACACTCAAGTTCCATCACTACGTATTTCCCGGCGCCGTAGTATGTTATATTGGCTAGTAAGTAATCCAGAAGATATTATTGGATAATCGAACTATCCTACGTGCTGTAGATGAGACCAAAGTACGTAGAACTAAGTATCGTAGCACGAATACGTTGTAAGTAGCTAGTCTCGTAAATGAGAAGGGTTCTTCTTTATCTCAAAAGAAAAAGCTGATAGTTGTCGAAAGCTGATTAACCGCGCAGGTCCAGCAAAGCTGGAGATCACTCAGAGTTTGTGATGCGTAAAGCAGATAGATTGTAAGGTAAAAGTCGTACATTGATCGCTACTGCGGAGGAATATTCTACAATATTCCAGTAAGTATGTAGTCGACTCAGTATGAGTCGTACGGCTGCGGCCAAAGGAAAGTCAAAACTAAAAGGAAATAAAGCGGTAAGCGTCGTAAGGTCATGCCTGTCGTAGCGTCGTAATATCGTGATATAGAAATGATGGATTCAGCATATTATTGTAACCGTTGAAGGGAAGGCCGTAAGGTTATGGAGAGAATATGGAATACCATAACACTACAATTGGCATCATTCCATGAACAGACTTGGCACTGTGACAACGCGACGCTGTACTAGAACACGTAAAGTTCTATTGTAGTACCCTCGGATCGCGAGGTCGTGATTCGGTGAGGTACCAGGCTCTACGCCCCCATGGAAAGTTGGAACTTCCGGCGCCTGCTCCCGTGCCGCACCGTCGCCTCTTGAAAAAGGGCTCCTGCCACCAAACCCTCCCCCAAGCTAGCGACGTGTTCGCCCAGACAAAACTTGGAACGAGCTGAAGCTATTCGATCCAGAATTTGCCGTTAGGATTTCCTGTTCTGCCCTAAACTCTGAAAGTATGGCACTGTACACCGCCGGATCACGATCGGAATCTACAAACAGCTCCCAGAATGCGACATCCGATGTCCGTTTGTCAAACATGGTGAATAAATCTTTCCATGCCGGAGCATTTGGCCATAGACGCCCTATGCTTTTCATGCGTTGAATATCTCTAGTCTTGGCCAAGACTTTGAATGTGATAATAAGATTTCGAGGCCTGAATAGTTCCTCTATGGCAAGCCGGAGAACTCTATCGTCAGAGGAATACCATCTCGGAGACGCCGAGGTGGTTAAGTGATCGAGGTATCCTTGAAAGAGCGGTATGAACTGGGATACGTGATGAGGGTGTTCGATAACCGTGCCACACATGTTCTCGAACAGATGCGTGTCAGCGAACTTAGTGAACATGGAGGGGAGGACAGGCGACTGGAATGTTTTTGCCAGCAGACAGTAGATGGGCAATGCCTCGGAAGGGTCCATAGTGAACACGAAATCTATAAGCGTGTTGTCCGCAGCCATCCACCATCTGGACGTTTCTTCGACGAAATCTGGATCGCCTAAGCTGGGTAAAGTGATGAGGGCGCCCAAAAAAATATCCCACAATAATTGTTGATTATCCATCTGGGACCAAGAAATAGTATGAGAACCGACTTCAATGGCGTACCGTGTTATGGTATGCAGATGCCGGATGATAGTACGGTATGTATGTCCCTTGTCCGCATTCCAGATTTGTGCTTCCTGTTCTGTCAGGGTCTTGGCATAACGTTGAAGATGAACCAAGATGTCGTGTATTAGACCGGCGTCCTCGATATGTTGCGAATGAAGCATAGACAGTAGCACTTGTAGGGGCATGGGCGCATCAGACCAACATGATGAAGAATTCTCCCCTCCGGCGTCTGTTTCTGCACTTTGAGAAAAATGGCGCACCAATAACTTCCCGAGAAGCGGATAGAGACAGGTCGAAATAGCGGAAGTAAGACTGACCTGGATATCGCATTCCGCATCACAGATCTCTATATCCGGGCATCCGGGCATTGAATACATTGCAGAGGCACGGAACCCGATAGCAGGTTCTACCCAATTGAACGACCAGTATGTCTCTGGAAATGCGTCTAAAAGAGCACCGTAGAAAGTAACGGCAGGTTCTCCATGGAATGGGCCACCTTGCGTAAGAATATTGCAGAGAATGTTGGCCCATATAACCGGCTGCTCATCCCGGACCAGCTCTGGTGACTCTGTTGATATTGACTCAACAAGATACGCTATGACATTGTCATCGTCGTCCCTGTAGTGTCTCAATGCAGCAAGAAAGGTAGTATGTGATGAATGATCGCCGTCTTTGGCAAGACCATTCATGACAATTGTGGACAGAGGATTCAACACTCCTGAAATAGCAGGAATTTGAAGGTGTAAGCAGGCACGTAAACATCGCTCTAACTCCGCGTCCATGCCTGAGCGAACACCAGTACGGATGTCGATACAATCTTCAATTCCTTGGCGCAAAGACTCCATCATATTCTCCGATTCATGTTTGATAAGGTCCGTCGATTTCAAAGGAAGACAGCTGGTGGATTGCACGGCGATGCTTTGAACAATGGGGTTGGAAGAAATCGAATGAAGCCATGCTATTGCTTCGACATCTGGGGAGTCACCCATCTTATCGACGGCCATACGTTCAACGTCTTTCAATGACTTCCCACGAATTTTGGGCTGGGCCGAGTCAACACGAGAAAAGTATGTAGAGAAGATGTGACGGGTAGCGTGATGGTACCATGAAGACAACTGGTTGAAGACGAAGTAAATGAATTCTGAAAGAGGTGTTCTGAACGGACAGTGGGAATAGGCGAGAGGGAGAAGGTTGGCGCTAACATATGCAATGAAACCAACAAGTATGATAGCGGTCGTCACGCCACCGACTTCCACACTTTGAGGGATGAGGAAAATGACCAAGCCGACGAGGAAAAGTCCCAAGGCAGTATGCATGAGGATGGGGAGTAAGCCAATGATGGTGGGTAGATACCAGACTAGGAGGTTCTTGTAGCGAACGTGACGTACACGCACCCGGTCACGGGGCGTTCCCGATGACACTGATACATACTGATGTATCCACTGCTTTGCGAGGGCCGCAACTAAAGCTGTAGAAAGGCTGATTGATAAACTCGCGAACCACAGCCCGTTGACCCACGAGTCAAGTGCCTTTGGATGGAAAGACATGTAGGGAGTAAGGCCAGACCGGGGAATAAGATCAAGGGATGTTCCATTAGCCATGGCGCGCTGAATACTGACGAGCTCGAATAGAAGAGATGCAGAAACTTCGCCATAATCAGGCTGAAGATTTTGGGATGTTTGAACAACAAAGGTCGAGACAACAGCAGAGAAGAGCCCAGCCTACATATTCTCATGTCAAAAAGTGATAGATAGGGAGAACAAGACAACGCGCGAATATGAGGAGTACGTCCAATCCATCCCTCCAGTCTTCTATCATCTCCGCATCGAAGATTGCACATTCGTCCAGATATGTTCTCCATATCCTCGCAAAGAGCCCCATCTCTTCTCCTCTGGCGTCTTCTGAATATTTCTGCTCATAGTCCGAGGGATCATGACCTGAGAGGTAATCATTAGTTAGAAAGATTATTCCTAAAGAATCGCAGCTACCTCTTGTCTGCGATTGAGCCTTGAGACCCATCCGACGACGACTGAATTTCCGACGCCTGGATCTTGAGTAATACGCCACATTCGGTACAGCGGACGTGGATGCGGCATTGCTAGCTGAAGAATTGGTGGCATCACTGTCTGAGAACAGTAGCTCACTCGGATTCAGCCTTGGAGGGGGGTTGTTGGTGGTGGTAGTATCCATGAAAAAGGTGAGAGCCGTGCCCCACCAACGAAAATAAGCACAAATATTTCTTCCGAAGAAACTTTCAAAAGTGTAAATTTTCATGGTCACGCTCATCACGGGAAAGCTAACATCCGCACGAGCTAGTTGTGACCATACCATTCAATGGGAGACTCGATAACGTAAATATCTGCTCGTAGATCAACCCGATATCACCAAAGAAAAAACCAACGTACTTGAGGAATCCATTTGATTCATAACGTAAGCGTACTTGGCTCGTCGGCGGACTCTGTAAGCTTAATATATTTAGGGCAGAAGGACGATGTTATGGTCTGCGAAGGCCTCCAAAAACCGAATACTAGCTCGAAGCGGTACGTACAGAGCCGTTCAGAGAGACCAAACTACGTGAAGGAAGCCGACAAGACGGTACTTGTACCGATGTTACTACCAGGCTACAACAAGGAATAGCCAGCCACAGCTCTGACATTTTAAAGGTCATATGCCATGGCCACTAAGAATCATCCCGTATTACGGTGATCGCATTGCTGAATGGGAGACGCTCTTCGCGGTGTGCATCTGAAGTGGTAGACAAGCTCGACGAGCAGGAAGGGACTGCACAGGACATGTAGATGTGAATGCTCCTGGAATGCTCAAACACAAAACACCAAATCATGACCAGGCCTCTTTGCCTGCAACCGAATAGGAAGCGAGGAGTGGAATGAAAGAACGTAACCAAGTTGAACCAACGAAACGCAGGACATCCTGGCTAAGCACAGTCGACCAGATAGCCAGTTCAGACAACGGACTACTTGGAGTCATGCTCGGCCCATGAAACCACGAACTTCGAAGCAAAGACCATGGTCAAGCACGACTAAGCAGGCAAGCAATGCGAGAAAGAGATTGCCTGAAGTAGTGCTCAAGCCCATGGTGATGGTTGGATTCAAGCGGTGAATTTCAGATCGATGACTGCAAAAGGGAGGCGCTTATATACGGGTCCGCCGCGGCCCGGGAGCGACAGGGACCACGCTGGATGCCGCTCAAATACCTCTTGTCCCCCATGTACGATACCTATCCATTAGTACTTTAATTGGGAACTTGCAGGATTGTTGGTTTTTTCACTAGGCAAGCCAGAGGGACTGCATAGATGCCTTGATGGTATTTATATATCCAGTCATGTCAGGCCTTGGACCAGAGTCCAAAGCCTCAGTCCATTCGTTCTCTGTCATCTCAATATTAGACGGTTCCGATGCTCATAAACCTTTCTTTTTCATTTATACAAAAACAGTTCTTTGTGCTTTTATAGAGCTTCCCTGACACTGGCATTGAAACCTTGTTGAAACCATGAATTCAATTTCACGGGTCGCTGCCGGATTTCGGCAAGTACATCTTTAGAGCTCCGCTTCTCAGCCGGAAATTTCATTTTGAAAGTGACATTCTGCTCAGCCTTTCGTCGACATCAACTTGCACTTTGTCATTTGTCCTCGACTCGCTCTTTCCTGCCAGGCCTGTGGAAATGGGCCCATGCAGATGAAGGAGGGCCCAAATATCGGAATCTCCATGAGGTTACCCTACCATCTGCGAGATTGGACTTTGGGTTTTCAAGATACCTGACTATCGAGGAGCAGTGGAATGCGCTACAGTCTACAATGTCGATCAATACAAAACTAGGCCGTCACCATAAATATTGTCAGGCTCTATGTCGGCACTGCAGTCGAATTCTCTGGCGCTGGGCAACAATGCCATCCGATTTTTTAAGGCGACCGTGCCCGTACCAGTGGTGAATCACTAGCACTCACCACAGACGCATGCTGTGCTCTTTATCCGACCAGACTCTTACCTACATCGACAGGGTTCTGCGTGGTATTCGTTAAGGCATGAGATATAGTATCCGACGAGAATAATACTCATCTTCCGGGTCTTCCGGGCTACGCATGCACCCTCGTTCGTGCCTTTTCCTAGCTTATGACCTCCCGACGTGGAAGTTCCTAGTCGTGGAAATCTGGAAGTTGGTCTAACTCCATAGCGATTGTCAACCGCCATTGTTTCGTGTTTTCTGTCGGTGAAAGCGACGTGCGATACGCACTGAGATGTCCTGGCTTGGTCATTAGTCGCCGTCGTTTGTGCGGCAAGCCATGGAACGGACAGGGTATCTCTGTTGTGTAGAGGTAGCTGAAGAACACGAGTTCTTTATGTTTTAGCGCAATACTCGAGCTCATTATTGATTACAGCGTTTTTTTTCTTTTCATTGTTTTTCTCCCTGTAACATTTCCTGTCGCCTTCTGCCACCTCGGGCCGGGCGAAAGTGGCTGACGCAAGGTGAAGGTTAGCACGACCTGTGTACCACGCTGTTGCCATTGTTCGTATACGTTTCCTACGTGTGTTTGCCAGACATGTTAGCAGGTAAATCGTTGTAATTACTATCTGACACAACTTTCATACACATAAACTATAGATTCTTCAAATCAGCCGGTCTTAACAAAGTCTTCCTTCGACACCTTCCTCCACACATGTCCCGACCAAAGAGCATTAGCGCTTCCGGCGCTCTCAGCACCATCCTTCTTCAAAACATGGTCCCAGCCTGTGCTCCCATAACCTTGCTCGAACATCTTCTGTATCATTGTGCAGAACTGTGTGAACCGTTCGCTTTCTGCAGGAACAGTCTCCACTCTAACTATTGGCAACCCAACCCTCGCTGCTATATCTCCGTACGAAATCCTCTCGCCTTCAATGCGGAAGATCCGGTCGTGCAGCTCGGAAGACGGGAGGGTTGTAAGTACGTGGGCGACAAAACCTACTCCGATTGAGCGACACTCTTGGACTCGGAACACATCACGTACCTCCCACGTCCGAATCAGCAGTGAACGATCCCGGCGTGTTGCCTGTACCGACTACAAGGTTGACCTTACCCGTGGATGGGTATCCTAAAGCAATAGGTATCCAGCTGAAAAATTGCCCAGTCTGTACATGAATGTTGAGCTAGCAGACTCTTTCCTCGAAACGATGGTACTCACGAAGAATCTCGCAGAGGGCAATCCGATCTCTTTCATATGTTCTGTCGGCGATATCAGATAATGCCTGAAAGTAACGGGATTTACAACTCACTAGCGACATCATCTTTAGCTTTGAAAAGACCCGTCGAGGCATTCAGAGTAGGTGCGCCAAACTCGGACGGCACGAACAGCTTAACACCTGCCGCGTGCGCAGCGTCCACCAGGGCCGCCTCCTCCGTATAGGTCGCCTCCTCCGTCTGCCAGTTCGCCGTTGAGATGAAGACCTCGATGTGGTGGGCTCGAAGAATGGCGGCGATCTCTTCGACGTTCTTGTAATCTTCCACTTTGGCGATCTTCACTTTGGAGGAGGATGGTATGTCATCCGCGGACGAGGAGGACGCACGGGTGATCACTAAGATAGAGGAAGTGGTGGCCTGGTCGTGTAGGGCGGCGAAGACGTGCTTCCCGATGCGCCCTGCTGCACCGACGATTGCGAAGGATTTGTAGGTTGAAGATGACATGGTGTGTTATGAATTCTGGTGTCAAGGTGTATTAGTCGTCTATCACTTTATACCTGTCTATTACAACTACACTCCATGTAAGCAAGCAAGACCGGGCGGAAATCGCAAGTAACTTAGTAAGAGCTGAAACCAAGCTGAAACTTTGAATAAAGTACAAGAAAGGAAGGAACGCGATGGCGGCTTGGGACGCGTAATAGTACCCAGCCGGCAGGGAAGCCGAAGACGCGTAAGCCCTGGGGCGAACCTAAAAATAGGATAGCTACAACATACATGTACGAAGGAGAGTCCTGGAGAACAGATAGACTCAGGGAGACCTAAACTTAAAGTCATATCGGGTCGATGTTTTTTGAAGTCCTGGGTGAGGCCTCCGCCAACTCTCGAGCCCAGCCGTAGACATCAACTCTACGTCCACAAAGTACCGGATACACGGCAATCAACGGTAGTAATATTATGGAAGCTTGACGACTCCGACATCAGAGATGTACAAAGCCAACTGGATAGCAGTATGACATATTTAGCAATCATTTTGATCGAATCCCGCCACTTCATTCTGTTTACTTACCATTGAATCTTTGCCTTTCTTGACTCCCTACTCCGTTCCTGTTCCTCAAACATTCCTCGTTCAGTTCCTAATCATTATCACCGTAATTGATCCAGTCAAGAACCCTCCTAGAGACGCTCGAAAGCGGTCTTGTCGGTGCCCCAGCCTTTCTTGAGGCCATACTCGAGGAGAGCAGGTCTCTTCAAGCCACGAACGCGATGGTCTTCAATAGGCAACATAGAGTTATGGATTGTACTGTAGAAGCGTACTTGATGTTGTGAGCACGAGCTCGTGATGATCAGCGAACAAGCTTGAGATGCTAATAGCTTGGAAATTCAGTGACGGCGCGGCAAGGTGCGGCATGGACCATATTTTAATCGCCGCTTTAATTTTATGCCGGTGAGTCCACGCGAAATTGTTTGCTGACAAACCGCAGAAATCGACCAGACCTCCCATTGAAATTTCACAAGAGAGAAAGTACATATAGCTCTGGAAATCATTCTCTTACAATGACTGCTCTGTCCTCGTCTTCTTCGTGGGGTAGATGATAGCAGTGTACTTAAAGACTAACGAACGCCGAAAGTTGTTTCGCCTCGGCCCTCTAGGCCCTACGGTTACCAAAGCTCTTGAAGTACGGTCTTTAGTGGTTTTCTTGGCGAAAGTCTAGTAAGGGAGAGGGAAAATCTCCTTCGGCGGCATCTTCTCGTAGGCTATAAGCCAGGAACCTTTGCACGTATTGATGAGAAGGGTCTTGGGAGCGTGAAACGAATAGCATAATCACATTAATGTAAGCACTGCAACCGTCCTTCGGCTGTGTAAGCTCTGGGATCTAGTATGTATAGTCTCGTTATGTAGTCCTTCGCAACACATAAAAATACGAGTCTAATTAATCGAAACACGAAACGAGGCCTCACCTAAAGCAGATAAGGAAAGAACCACCACTGAACCTCCTCCGCATACTGGACCCATTGCTCCCCAAACAGCACATTCATCTGCCGATCCTCCGCCTGGGCACGACTTATCCCCACAGACAGCGTCCACAACCACCATAAACCCCACAGCAAGTACATCACCACCCTTCCCCACCCCGTCCCAAACGCACATTCCGCCGCCCAGCTCCCGCGCGTGAAATGGGCAATGCTGATCCCCAGTACGAGCAGTATGGATCCTGCGTAGGCGGGATGGCGTACGTGGGCATAGGAGCGTGACGTGATCAGCTTGTGCTCGGGGTGAATCGTCAGGTCGAACGTGAAAAGTTTGCCGAGCGCGTAGAAGCAGTCAATACGGATGAGGGCTCCGCAGAGGATGGAGGAGGAGCCTACGAGGAAGAGCGGGGTTGGAGGGAGTTGAAGTGAGGACGGCGTCGAGGCGGGACAGATAAGCGTCGACGCATGGAGCGTACTCGCTGGAAATAAGGTAGAGAGGTAGAGAAGTGTCTCGAATGCAGCAAAAATCCAAAGCACCACTGAGTGGATCTAAGAGACAGTGAGTAAAGCTTAAGTCAGAACAAACTTTTCGTACCCAAAATATGAGGGGCGCTATTTGAAGAACGAAATGGGCTTCTGTGTGGTAGCGACCTTTTTTAGGCGTAGGGTTCGGGCACGTTAGAGCCGCCTGGTGAATGATGGCCTGGATGGCAGTAAATGAAGCCCGAATGAAAGACATGGCTAGAAGGTCGATTGCAAGATGGCAGCCAGATAGAGCTCATCTTGCACACTATATATACCTCAAGTATCGATGGTGCAAGGCAGGATGCAAAGGACCATTGAGTGTTCTGCGAGTAAAAGAATCATCTCTGAGGTTCGCAATACCTCAAAAGAACGGACATCTCATCTGGTTCTAGTCGTCGAAGGTCCGCGGCAAGCTGGTCAAGAATGCGGGAAGGGTTCGTGATAGGAAGTCGAGTTTAGTTGCCCTTCAGAGGGAAGACGCTGCTATAAGTCAGATAACCAACAAATTGACGTCAAAAGACCGAAGACCGCAACACGTGGAAATTATCCTTCTCCTAACGATGTCCATGAAGAGACGCGACGTGCCTACAATGTAATACCCGAGGTGTCAGGCCGAGGATTCAGAAGAAAGACGATTTGATCTCACCAGGTGCTATCACATAAAATTACATTACAGTCTTTATCCAATCTATATACAGCATCAGTCTCAAATTTAAATGTCTTCTGTTGCAAAACCAAGCTCACCCCGGAACTCTTCAAGAATATCCGACAGCCCATATGATCCCGTCGTCCATCAACAAGTACACCACCCCCAGGTTCTCGTCAATCTCGATACTGCCCCTCCTGTTCCCGTGCCAACTACCCATTCCCCGTCCCTCGTTAAGCCGATCTACAAGATTAATCTCCAGGGGCAGATGAAGATCGTGCATCGAGCAGCTCTTATTCCCTGCAAGCCTCAAAAGCTTAACACGGTCCCCCGCGGTTCCGTCCATGTAATGAACCAACACGTGTCTGCCCGACGCAGCAGGAATGGCTTCCATCATCTCGCATCGCGGGAACTCGAACTCGAACTCCGTTCGCTCGAGCTCCGAAGACTGGAAGGAATATCGAACGCGATAGCCGGGAAGGACGGAAGTATGCGACACCGACCGCCCAGTCGAAGGGCAGTTATGTATATTCGATGTAAACTGCGGTAGAGGGGGTTGTACTATCGGCGCCCGCAAGAATATCTCACTGGCTGATAGGTCGGACGACAGTACATACTGATGGACTGTGTACGTGTTTCGCGTGTACTTGATGACGTTGAGCGTATTTCTAGAAATATAACCGTCAAGGTGTGTCTTGATGGACGGTTCTGGCAATAATGCCTCGGGGACGGCGTCGAGGATGAGTCCGCCCTCAGTAATAGCCTGAAGGTCCTTGATTCCAAAGCCTGCACGAAGCTTTTGTGTATGCCATGCCAGCGCGACTAAGTATCGATCACTGATGGCAAGCGTAATGTATGAATGAGAAAAGTATTGCCCGAGGGCTATTTCCACACGGAAAGTTTGTTCAAATTTGACTGAACCTCGGTCAGCGTAATCCACGCATATTCCTGTAGCATACGCAGTTCTTCTTCTGCATCAGTTATCACAGAACAGGAAATCCAAAGGAGAAAACTCACAACATGTTGTCATAAGAAGACACATATGCCAACACCATTCGGCCCGGTGCGCCGTAGGAGGGATATGAAACTGAGTGCAGTTTCCCCACATCTCTCATGACGTCTATGCAGCTCTCGCTCTTCGTATCCCAGCAGCTGATAACTTCTCTCGCAGCGGAACCTGTTACCACAAGGTGTGTTCCAGGTATAACAGCGAGAAAACACTCGTCCGAGCTCGCCGGGGTGTAGTGTCCCGTTTCCGTTCGCCTCCAATACCGTGCTTTAGGACTAGGTAACGACCAGTTCTTCCATAGAGAGATAACGCGGTACGCGATCTTTCTGAGAGTGCTGCAGGTGAGCAAGGATAAGTCTTCTAAAGGGGGACACGATATGGGCGATATCTTGCGCGTCGCGTGAAGGACATGGCTCCACAGTTCCCGAGAGTTGAAAAGCTCGGAGGCAGACTGCAAAGGACCTCATGAGCTGACCGACAGTGATAATATAATGATAACCTACATGAAGTAGTGGCAACGCCTCACGCAGATCCATATGCCATAGTATCTCGAAATGAACATCTACGGGGAGCTCCAGGAATGACAGCGCTGGTGCTGCTACCATAGCTGTGCGACGTGGCAGAGATAGATAGCTGAAGAAGACGTTGGAGCCAGAAATAACCACGGTATCGATGGTTGTCGCACGGTCAAATTGGAAAAACGTAAAACGCGACATCATCTTCCGGCATTCCACGACATACGGACGCATGGCACTATTGTGCACAGGCACTGATGGCTGTGTTGTGCATTTCAGCTGTCAGATTTCTGGTATTATAATTGGGGGCATACGCAGTGATTTGTACGCCTTATCCCAATCCCTGACACCCTACACAAAGAACTTTTGGCGCTTGTAGAGGAAATACTATACGCTACAAATAAAGACGAGTTAGCCCACGGGGATCAAATTTCATTTCGCGCACCATTTGAACCATGCACGTTCCAGACAAAAACGCCATCAGACATCCAGAATGCCTCATACCAGTATTAGCAGTACTTATCGAGTCATCAATGGAGCTGATGGACCGATATATAAGTACAACTTGACCCATCGAGCATCCGAGTCGGCGAAAAGGGTTAGCGGTACGGAGTAAATGACACGCCACTTCAGAAGACGGAACAGAAATGGTAATCTTGCTGAGAAATGTCGATAACGGAGACAATTGGAGCTTTACTATGCATTGGCGCCATGGCTTCTGTTCGTCACGATCACGGTCGTCTTCGATACCCGAGATCAGAGGCGTTTCTTGAAATGATTGAACAAAATATGGTGGATTCTATGATATAAGATAAGGGAAAGGAAGCAAAAGGTGGAGGACGAGTCGAGGATGTTGTGGTCACAAGCAAACCAGTAAAAGTACTATTTCGGCTTCACATCATGTTATCGGTCCAAACCTTCCGTGGTCATGCAGTTTCCGCATACGGCATAGTGAGATGCGCGCTCATGCCTTTTCTCAAACTTGGCGCTGCATACTCAAGGTGCAGGGTGCGTTGTGCTGCTTGACAGACCTATAAGTCAAAGAGTGCGTTATCATTGTAACGACAATCGACCGAGATCTTTTCAATCATGGATCCCAAAGGGGGTCCTTGCCGTCGCGAAGAGATCAAGTATCCTGGGTAGCGCCCTCTTGCTCGATTCAGCTGAGAGACGACAAATACGATGGGAGGCTCGAGGATTATGGACTCAAGGGTGGCCAGAGCTCCAGATGCACTCAGATCCTCGCTCGGTATCGTTCGCGTCATACACTCTACCGAAGCAATGAGGACATCCAGGCCAAATTATCTCTGTGTGCTTGTCATATATTTATCACGAGAATGGAGTACCAAACCAACCGTAAGGATTGTCTTGCGGAGCACGTTTTCAAGCTGAAAGACATCCAGTTTGAAGGATCGACCGTGACAGCTCGAAGTCGATGAACTAATAATCGATAGGATGGTCTGAGGAACGACTACGCGATTTAAAGTCGGACTTCATATCAGGCGCACTCCAAGGGATTATTAGATTATACCCTTCGATAGTAGACGTGATGAATCTAAAAGGAGCACGCATCTCTAATGAGGTAGATATAAAAACACATCTGCCACAACACGCACCTATGAACAATCTGATGTTCATGCAAGAGCGCTAGGCCCTAAGACAGTATTAGAGTAAGGTATAGGAAATGATGGTACCGAAAGAAACCACCGGAAGGCATCTAGGACCTGGTGGAGAGTTTCAAAGGCCGGACTGAAGAATCGGCAAAAGAAAGGCATGTCGAATATGAGTCGCTGATCCGGGTCATTTTCTAGGTGTATCTCGTCCAGGATAGGTGCCGCACTGTTAGATCTTAGGGCCGGTGAGTTCAATATTCAAAGAATCGGCAATTCTTATTTTGAGGACCATTCTCGAATTGGTCTTCGGGGGAACGCATCGTTCACAACAGCCCTTCCCTTGACAAGAGCCCTTATATTATCATCAAAATCCAAAATGCGAACGTACTGAGAGATAAAACCAATCCTCCACTTTCACTTCTTTTCCAGGTTTCCAAGATAGTAGCCAGTCTGGATGATATCTCGGACGCAACCGGTAGCCACGCTGGAGAAGAAAGCTATAGTATCCTCCACAAATCACTTCCTGAGGGTAGAGCTCTGCGCTGACGCCGTACTTGTTTGTATGCATGAGAGTGATGACAGTAAGAAATAAGAGACAAAGATGAAATAGGGGCGTCGGATACCCGGTCTGAGTCCGATTGTGCGACCAAAATTATTACCATTGACGTTCGTAGAGGCTGATTACATTGTCGTAATTGCGTAGTTCAAACCTCCTGAGTTCCCGTAATATGTTGGACCCAGACCCGGAATAAATACTAGTGAAAAAGGAGTAAAAAGGAAAAATGTTTCCAAGTTCGCGAAAAGCTTTTTCCGACAACGTTATCGCAAGGGACAGGGATAAATAAGTATCCCCTGTACCTTTTGGTGATAAATATCGTACCCTGACTTTAGACGCGTACACATCCCATTAAAAGAAGAAAAACCCATCACTTCGCCAAAACACCCATCTTGTGGTTCTCCCAATCCGACCTCGCGTCGTCCCATTTGATTCTGCTCCCGTTGCCGCTATCATGCTCGCGATCGATCCGGACCTGTACCTCGAGCTCTATACCACCCTTGGTCGTCCTCGGACCTCCAGCTGTCTGATCATCCGATCGGCTAGTAGAGAACGCGTTGTTACGTCCGCTGGATGGGTTCCTGGATTTGATGGAACGCATACCCGCATCTGAATTGGTAGGTTAGGCGGCGACTGTTGTGGGGAATAGATAAACACTCACCTCGGGTTTTGATAAGGATGTTTTGAGACATGATCCAGGTGAATGCAAAGCCGAGGCTTGCGCTGAGAGTGGTGGGGTGAGTGTCCATCTGTACGAGGTCGTGATAGCGACACTCACGCAGCAGCTTGGGCGTCAAGTTTGGAAGCTCGATAAAGGACAAGATTCAATGTATTCGACACTACGTTGGGCTAGGTAAGTATGATCAAGGTAGGATGTGCGTACGGTCTACCTGTGAGTATCAAGATGTATCCCAATCCATCAACAATCATAGCCTTAACGAGACCAGTCATTCTGTAATCAACAAGTCAGACGAGAAGACGAGACAATAAGCTAGGGCTCACGAGGATAGTCCGTTCGCGCTGGCCCTAAATAGATAGTAGGTAGATATCCCCAGAGTTGCCATGTCGTATCTGAAAGAATGAATTCAGCAACAGACAAAGGAAAGCTCAAGGCCGAATTGACGAACAACATAGCCCAAATGTAAAACGTCCAATTCACCAATTTGGATGGATCGTTCCCCGAAGTGCAGCTGTCGAAAACGGCGTCGTTTAGATCCCAATTCAAAGAATGGAGGGACTGACGCACTTTCCGTTAGTCTGGATCATGATACGACCATACAAGTTCGTGAACCATTCCAATACCGTGATGAGCACAGTGAAAGCAATGAGGAATATTCTGACGCGGTCAGAACGTCGAGAAATGCTGTACGCTCTAGCCGGAAAAATCAGCACATGGGGTACAAACTTCGATCTAAACTCGCCGAATCCCGAGGATGAATTGGCATACTGTGGTCTGCAGGACTAGAACGGCGAAGTGAATTAAACGCAAGGTCAGACCATGGCGGTGCCGACCTTTCATGACGACGGAAACCATGTAGAAATTCTTGCAAGCCTTTGCGCTGAACGAGTGCGAAAAGTACCCAACATTGCTGATAACCAATGTTACGATACTGACGTAACGAATGAGGACAAAAAGGATGAGACTATTAAAGGATGATCTCATCAGCTTGAAGAAGCAGATACCAACAGCAATACACTTGAGTCGAATCTGAGGTCCTTTATCTCGCCAGAACTTGTACTCTGCAGGAAGAGTGCGGACGTAGCTAAAGCACGGAAACGGCAATTAGCTATAGGCGCGAATCAAAGAAGAAAAGCTACATGCTCGTAGATGCAAATCGCAATAGTTCCTAGACGCAAAATGGTCTCCAACGAGAGAGGGATGTTGGAGGACATTGCGGGTATAGCTGAAAGGGCCAGCCGTCTCCATCGACTTAAATAGACCTGTAGAGGGGAGGGTTGTCAGTGGACCCCTTTCTCTCTAGGGTCATCCGGAACGATGGCGGGACCTGAGGATCGCACATTGTACCAACAGAGAACGACAGCGCTCACCTGAGATGAAAAGGAAGTTGAAATTTGGCATCCACGAACTTAACCTGATGGCTAATAAGTATTTCCCTCTTCTGTGGGGAGCCTGGGGTAGGTCAGGGAGAGGGGCGTGCGTATGATGAATGTGCCTCCGTGATTCGGATTTGAAAATTGAATTGGAGGAGGGTTTTTCTGATCGAAGTCCCTAAGAAGAAACCAGGTTACTACAGTGGGCCCAAAGGTTATTCGCGCATCTGCCAGTGCTTGGCTATTAGTAGAGAAAAGTGTGAATGTATACCATCGAAATAACGCGCCAATGCCACCAGGTTCTTCAGGTTCTTCTCATAGCTTCCGCTGCTCTAGGCATGCGGCGGAATAAGGTTTCTCAGCAGTGACAGCCCGCTTACGCTCTTGCTGGAGATATCCCATCTCACAATTTGGCATCTGCTGGCATTGAGGGGCAGAAGGAGAGATAGGGCATGGTCGATATATACCCTCTGTAATAGAGGCTTGCGAAGGAACACACCTTCTGTCGAAGTTATACTCGAGCTGTGACCAGAATTCGTGGAGGCTAGAAGGATCGGGCACCCGTCCAAGCAGCTACATCTCAATGTTGCGATGAGGGTCCTAAGTTGTAGCAAAGAACATCGGGGGGTAGAAGAGTGATAAAAGTGACATCGGAGGTACATACACGTGCTTTGCGTACAATAAGAATTGAAATGAAGGTCAGTACGCTCTGACTCAACTCTAACGCATGCTACTTCGGTATACCGTTAGGCCTTGTATCGATCAGTCGGGCTTCACCGACAGCTCTCACAGCTGTCCAACTTAAAAGTTTGCTCATCGGATGGGTAACGACGTCGGCACGTCTGATACAACAGAATGAAAAAAATGCAGCATACACTGGCATAACGTGCCAGAGGGAGGATATAGAGACAGATTCCTGTTGCAGTTTGAGGAGAAGATCGAGAATAAACGGAGAGACTCTACGCAAATCATCGAGGTTGGGAAGGAGTTCTGCTGGTTGGGAACAACTTGATAATTCGCCGGAGCTTTTAATTTGCCGAATGCCGGCTCTTTCCTTCCCACGACCCACGCCCTTGTCGCGATCGCGTGAATCTAAGACTAATGCTGCAAATAATTCTTTCTCAATCCTACGTATAGAAGACACAACAGAAGGTCTTCCATTTTTAGGTGCCTATCCCATGCTCTAATTTCTCTTCCTACGAACCTGGACACCCAGTGGCGACAGGCCCGCTGAGAAGGTTTGGCCGGGCGAGGTCCGATTTCGAGAACGGGAATGCTCGTGTCGTGTCAAACAGGTTGCTGTGCATGATGAACAGCAAGGAGCGTGACGATGACCTTGACATATCCGGTCTACGCAGCCGTACTCAGTGTTTGTCTGTTCCCATTGCAATTCTTGACATTGTCTCTTCCCCAATGCTGATGTACTCACTCCTGTGGCTGTGTGGTAATTTCAGGATGTAAAACACTTTAAAGTAATATCATCCGTGTTTGATTTGGAAACACGTGTGGAAAAACACCTTTGTAAACACAGCCTGTCATTTAGTTTGTGTTTTAATTTGGTAATTCAACTTATATTCCTGGGAAAAACACATTTTTAATTACTGAGTGTGTTTCTATATGTCATATGTGGATAGAAACACCGAGTGAAAACACGTGAGGTAATTATGTCTGGTGTTTTCATCCTGTAATTACATTTTCAAACACAGATGAAAACACGTGAGGTGTTTTCATCTGTGTTTGAAAATGTAATTACAGGATGAAAACACCAGACATAATTACCTCACGTGTTTTCACTCGGTGTTTCTATCCACATATGACATATAGAAACACACTCAGTAATTAAAAATGTGTTTTTCCCAGGAATATAAGTTGAATTACCAAATTAAAACACAAACTAAATGACAGGCTGTGTTTACAAAGGTGTTTTTCCGCACATGTTTCCAAATCAAACACCGACGAAATTACTTTGAAGTGTTTAACCCCCTGAAATTACTGCACAGCCACAGGAGTGACTACGAAGGACTTGGCTTTTCATTATCTGAAAGATCAGCCACGGGCTATCCCTCATGGGCAAAATATCCGGATATTTCCCCTTACCGGTGACCTTATGCCCTCGAAATGCTCACCCCCTTCAAGTTCCCTTTTAATTAGACGTTTGGCAATTCTGCTCCAGGATCGAAATATTCCAAGTATTCATCTTTAAATAAATCTAGTGTTCCTTTTGTTAACGTATATCTGCAGCTTTTAGTGGCGGAACCCGTACTTTGTCTCGGCCGTTCCCCAGTCTTGTCTAAGAACACCGTGCAGAGAGGCATTGATCTTACCACCACCATGTTCCCTGAAACTACTGGAACAATAAACTTCAAAGTCGACTCCAAAGTCTACCAGACGTGGTATAAGGTACTTGGCGACCTCGACTGCGGCAAGGTTCCTCTCGTTACTCTCCACGGAGGGCCTGGGTTCACTCACGAATAGTATGTACTCCATCGCTGCTACATCAACATATGACTAACCACACTGAAGCATGCTGTATGTTTCTCTGAGGTGTCTCTCACCAGAATCTGACCATAGGTTTAGGGTCCACAAGGAAATAGCAGAGACTTCCGGGTTGGTATATATCGTGACTCACAGTCTGTATGTACTGACAATATGTGCGCAGTATCGCTGTTGTATTCTATGACCAGTTAGGCAATGGTCAATCGACACACCTCAATGACGCTCCCAAGGATTTTTGGACTCCCGAGTTGTTCATGGATGAGCTCGACAACCTTCTCGCCAAACTAGGTATCGCTGACCACTTTGATCTTCTAGGTCAATCATGGGGAGGTGTGCACAATTTGATGATGATGTTCATCGCTGGTTTAATTGCCTTTGCAGGTATGCTCACAGGCCAATATACCGCCACACAGTCGCCAAAGGGCCTGCGCTGCTTGATTATCCTCAACGCCCCAGCATTGATGGAACACTACCAAAAGGGGGTCAATGCCCTGCTCGACAAGTTCCCTCCAGAGTTTGTGGCCATCCTGAGGAAGCACGAGTGGGAGGGTACGACCACATCGAAGGAGTACCAAGACGGTACGATGATCTTTATGAAGAAGCATGTATGCAACCTAGACAAGTGGCCCGCGGATGTTGTAACATCTTTCAAAGCATATATGGAAAACCCAACGGTGTACAACGCCATGTGAGTTGCCAGCTTTCTTTACTTTGTTCCCTATCTGACTGGCGACTAGGCAAGGGCCATCTGAATTCTGAGTCACCAGCAACTTGAAGACATGGTCAATCATAGATATCTTACAAAAGATCGCGTATCCGACGCTGTACATCAGTAGTCCTCAAGACGAGGTGCAAGAAGTAGCCGTCATGCCATGGCTTATGCGAGTTCCGAAAATTGAGTGGGTTGAGCTTGCGAATAGTTTGCATCTGGGCATGTACAAGGAGAAAGACCGGTATGTGCCTTGCTTATTTGGAGATTTGAATGCACAAGAACTGATAGAGAACTGGTAGATATTTGCGGATCCTCAAAGGGTTCCTGGAAGCTTCTTAACTCAATCTACCAAAGTGAACATGTTTCATTTGTGAATAACAATTGAGAGAAATAGGAGCTGAGGTCCCTTCAAGTTTGTTGGGTCCGTCCATTGTGCATGCTCGATGTTTTAGTCTACTGCTGAGCAAGACTTACCAATGCGAACCGATAGATACATCTGTTGATTTTCTGTGCGTTCATATCCTTCAACTTGAGAAATCCGGAATCAGAGTTGTGTTTGAGAAATTAATCGGACACAATGAAACTTTGTGAACAGGTACATAGAGTTCTGTCATAGCATGTATACTATAGAGAACTTCGACAGGTCTTTAAGACCCCTTACACAAAACAAATGGGTTACTAGACATTCCATCACTATAAGTGATAACACTAAAAAATGTTTAAGCTGGCCTAGTAGAACGGAAGATGAACACGTACGCGCAGCACTCTGGCTTATTCTCATCAACAGTGTAAATGACATGGTCAGGGCCTGGATTGCCATTGACGTATTGCTGGTTGGGAAGGATGGGAAACTGCAAGTTCAACATCAGTCATTATCATGAGCAAGAATCATTTCAAGTACCGCAAAGATGGTCGCATTGCGATCCCTCAGACACCGCGAGGGCAGACCATTAACGTTATTGACCTTTCGAGGGTAATGAAACTCTGCATGTCACAGTCAAATTGAGATATAGATATGGTATCGGCATTCAACGTACCGTCTCCAACTGCTGGCAAGGACCGAAAAGCCCCTACTTCTATGGCCCACTCCACATCGGAACGGGTGTAGGTATTGTTGCCACACACTATGGGACGAGACGGCCAATGGTCTCTAGTATGGGTGGCCATTGCGAGGGCCAGCAGAGAAAAGAAGAAGAGAAGGGACCATTGGAACATCGTGAAGGAATCTGAAGGACCGTGCAGCTCTTCAGATGCTTGGATGTCTTGGGGAAGACAGGTATATATACCTAGGAAGTACCCAGCGAAATCAGTTTCAAAGGGACAAATAATGAGATTTCAAGATGAACAACTGGGTGGAGATCCATAAGAGCTGTCAATTCGAATGGTGTGCGCCACATTTGATGCGTAGGGATTATGCTCAGAATCGTTCCCTTGATACAGACCTATCATCGATCTGTAAACGATTCTTCAGCACCCATACTGCAAGACAGCCCCCGCATAGGACTAGCACGATAATGTTCGCTAACGGTTCATGTATACTTGAACTAAAGGCGTTGACTAAGGGACAAATTCAACATATGTTTGATTTCGTTGGGTTTTTTGTGTATGCATTGTCCGAGAGTATCTGTAAGGGTTGAAATAGGACTTGAAATTTCCCTGCTACTATGGATTTGACGTGTCTATGACATATTAATATGTTTACCTTAGACCTATATGTGCCTTGTGTGACTGTCTCAACAATCGCACCGTAGAAGTCTGAAAGGATCCGACTGACAAGTACGTCTTCAGCTCTGAGCTGAAAATGCAAAGCACTCTAGAAGTATAGGAGAGCCTTTCAGAGGTGCTATACACGCATAATGATGACGATGCCGGGGCTAGGCTTCGTCGATGCAGGAAGCCTGATTTCATACTTGAAACACATCGCTTGGCGGTGCGGTCGAATGGTATTCGGCCTTATTGCCAGTCGATCTTGGCAAATGACGAATTTATACTCATTTTATCCTACAAATCATGTGTCCAAAGCTGAAGGATTCTTTCAGTACTATGTTCAGATTAGAGTAATTCGATGAAGTATGGATTTGCATGCAAAGCATACGATATGGACTCAACATTCTACTTTTCATTGACCTTGTTTCAACATGAGTGCTGTTGATGTCCACGCGGTCATGGCACGTTGGCAAAGATTGACTAATCGAACACTGCTGTTGAATCTGATATGGTCCTGTCAGTCAGCGATCAGCTAGTTTCTGGGAAGGCCTCCTACTCCCAGCCATCTTGTCTGTTTGTTGAGCGTTGAGGAAAGAATCATGGATGCGAGCTGACACTGGCTCCTCGTTGGTGTCGATGTCGAGGAAGTTCTGTCTGCTGTCGTAGTAGAAGGATGACACCTGATGACATGGCGTGGGCACGGACCACGTGATTCTCTTGCTTCAACACCACCACTACAAGTCGTGTTGAGTAAGCGGCACTTGGGATTTCCTTCTATTCGAGGCACTGCAAATATCCACGGTACAATATAGCTTCACTATCGGCAGTGAATCCTTGACAGCTATCAACAACGGTCTGACTGCACCGAAGAGAGTACTATACCCCTGTTCAAAAAGATATATTCAGCGAGTGGAAATTTTCTCCATTGCGGTCTTGAGAATCTGACAGTAAATTCAGCTCAATCCATGTGCTTGCCTTGTTCAATTTGATTGCTTGCATTCTTACATCTGCTGATTCGAATATTCTATCATGACTCTCGTCAGCGCCCAGTCAGGAGACTCTTCTCTTCCACAATTCACTCAGAATGATCCTGCCTTTCATCCATCTGTTTATGCACCTCCTCGCTGGCCAGGCTTCTATCAGCAACCTATCGAGAACAATATCATAGACGGCACAGACTGGATCAATTTCTTATGGGCAGTCCTACACCACACAGATTTTCATCTTTCTACTGGATGCTTTGTCTCCACGTCTACAAAACTAGGCAGGCATGTCGCAAGGTATCACACGTTCAAGTTCACCTTCATTTGGTTGTGAGCCCAACATCAGCACCCGTCCCTTCGCCTTTCTGACATGGAGTATCGAAGTATAATCAGGTTGCACATCCAAACGAAAACACTCTATACCATCTACGACAATATTGAATACCGAGGATACCTTGAAAGTGTCTGTCCTGTGCTCATCAATGACATTCTCCAAGAGATCCGTGACAATGGCTCAGATACAATGGCATTCAGTGACGACCTTCGTCGTCGATGCAAGACTGCTGGGCCAGAATTAGAACCCAAGATGTCAATACTACACGCAATAGTTATCAGACAACACAAAGTCAGTCCAAATTTGTTCCTGCAGTCATATGAAACTCATCCTTCATCATTCAGGATTTCAACCCCAAGACCTTCATCAAAACTATCAATTATTTCCGCCTCGGCGCCTATGTGATACTGTACTGTATCACTCTTCCACTGCTGTTCCGCTTGATTGCTGCCGAGTCTTCATCTGTTAGTACTACCTGTTTTGGATTCATAGGGGTAATCATTGTCTATGCGATTACAATGGGTAGGTCTTTTCTACCGTGGCCGACTATTTCTCACCTCGCTCAGTATCCGAGACATGGCATCCGCCCGTGCACGGCGTTGCTCAAGAGGTCGACAACCTCAACACCAACACATTCCAACTGATTTGGGCTGTGAGAAATGTAGCAGGGTTGCTGAACCTCATAGCCGAGTCTGAAGGTTCACCAATGTCCGATGTGCTACATGCGGAGTTATTTCTAGAGACTTTCCGAGCTTTGGTATGTCATAATTCTCTTGGTTCTTTCTGTTATTCATTCGAGCACTTCATCAAGTTCTTAGGCAGACATCAAGAGTTATCAGATCTCCGGTTGTGGCTACAAGAGTTGCCTAGCTGGATTGACAAGAATTTTAGCGCACATCATTGGATTGCTTGTGACGACAGTTTGCATCATATCGCTTACCAAGCACCATCAACTCAGACTCGCCGCCGAAGCATCTTTCCTTGTATTCCTCGATTCTCAAGTATAAAGATGACTGGTATCTACCAGAAGGTCTTTGGAACATATTCTCGTAGCGACATTCTACCGATGAATGCCTTTCGACAAGTTGGGCATCAACATTATGCCACCACCAACACCCAGTGATACTGCTATGTTCCTGTGTCTACCGCTTCGGGGATTGGTCTCTCAAAGGCGATCTCCAGATATTATCGTTCGGCAGTGGAAGATTATGTTTGAGAAAGGGACCTTCGGTGTACGATGCGCTACTCTTCTCATCCGGCTTCTTCTGGCATAACCAGTTTCTCTCTTTCTCTTCTGCTGGACTGTATAGGCTCGAAATTGATTTGTACAGCTCAATGAAATGTTTTTCTCAGTTCACACTTGTTCGAATATCAAGCAGGGCTCGTATTGGACGTGACTAGTGTTGCATATCTTCTCGGAAATAAATGGAACGTAAGCGAATCCGTACAAGAATCCACCAGATGCCAACAAAAGAAGTTTGACACATGGTCACTGTCCCCTTCCTTCAGCACCCCCATGATGCACCCATCATCCAGGAAGGACTGCTCTTGCCTTGGTTTATTGTCATGGGGTACACACCTGTGAACAATTAGAATTATGTTGCGATGCTCTATTCTTAATCTTATTCACTTATTTTAAAAATGCATAGGCATCTCTATACATGTTGAATTCAAGCTTGAAACGCAACCTTTATTACTTGTGTACCAGTAACGCGTCCAATGTGGTGTGAGAACCCCAGGCCTACCCTGTCCCTCACCACTGCAAGTGAGTTTGGTGGACTTGTTTGTTATTGTCCAGCCCGGCTTCTCTATTGAAGAATTCCATTACGTTTCACCTGGCCTAACAACATTTTCTTCTTTTTCCTTTCTTACAATCTTCTTCACAAGTGTTGAGTCGATTACTATTCAATCTTGATCTTACACATAAGAGTCATGATATCATGTCCTGAATTACCTTGATACGGCGCTGTCCGGTCTTTCGTATGAGAAATGGTCGATGTTTAGAGCTTAGCGCGCTTTGCAAAACTGTCATGCACTGATTTTCTGTTGGCTATTTGAGGGTTCAAATGTTCAAGTCAGGCAAAAAGTTACCGAACTGGCATACTGTAAGTATCTGGAAAAAATAAATGTACATGAAGAAATAAAAATGGATTTTTTTTGAGACTCTGAGAGACTCTAAGCATTGTCGACTCTCACGGTATCGTAAAATGTCAGTTGTACTGGTGTGGTATTTTATTGACATTGCGGATGTTCCTGCTGCAATTTCGTGATTAATGCTTCAGTTTATCAGGTATGTATCACTAGTTTTCCCAAGCTTGCTTTTTAGCATCAAGGCTTCTTATCTACAAATTACAACTTCATAACAAAAAATCTGCCCACAAAGGCATGATGCAGAAGCAGCATTCCCTGAGCCATTTGGAATCAGTTTAAATTGGTACTGCGGGGCTGTCAGCACAACAGCATGTGCAGGAGAATCCAGCTTTGCAGCTCAGTATATCTGCTTCTTGGTTTCAGTTTTTCCCTAATGATTATGACTGAAAAACATTGTACAGTCCGTCCTGTGTCAAAATTTACACATGCCAACCCATGCCAGTAGCTTCCAACTTTGGACAGTTATGTATGAACAATCACCTACATACTCTCTTTGTTAACTCTTTGTACTCTCTTGTTCTCTGCTACTGCGACTGATTTATCGCTCTCTGTTCCACTCATCAAACTATCTCGCCAGGAAAGAAATTGTTTTGACTCCAAAGATCCTATATGTCAACAGACAACGATCTCAGTCTTCACTCGAATGGTGGTTAAAGACTGAATTGAATAGTACCTGTCAACAGACAACGATCTACGTGTATGTAAGTACTAGGATAAAGAGTAATATAAAAGAGACATACCTCAGTCTTCACTCGAATGGTGGTTAAAGACTGAGGTATACCCGAACGAAAAAATATCTAAAGTAGGTGATGATCGCGCTACTCAATATGAACCACTTATTTATAAATCGTATGCTCCGACAATGCCGATGAGGTCGTCGACTTTACCTCTCGACACTCCCCTTGAAGTCGACGCCCGATAGAGTTAAACTCCAGTGAACCCCATACATCGTAAGAGGTCCGTGGCATGCGGCTTCGGTATAGTCTTTGTAAACACATCAGCAAGGTTATCCTCAGACGGAATGTACTTGACATCGAGGTCACGAAGCTGGACTGCCTCTCATATCCAATGGTAATCGAGTGCAAAGTGTTTTGATCTCCCATGACCCTTCGTGGACTTTGTAAGGTTGATGGTACTGTTGTTATCGCACCAGATGGTATACGGACGGTCCTTTTCAATCTCCAACTCGTCTAAAAATGAGCCCATCCACATCGACTGCCTCCCTCCATGAACTGTTGCGACATACTCTGCCTCGGTAGTCAATAGTGTGACCCTCTTTTGTGCACGGCTACTCCATGAGACAGGCCCTCCAGCCATCTGGAGCACATACCCCATAGTCGACTTCCCTGTCGTTCGGTCATCTCCATGCGACGAATCCACATATCCAACTGGTGTCAGACCGTCATCCTCTTTCGTTCCCCTCTTGTATGTTATTTTGTACTGGATCATTCCCTTTAGATATGCTAGGACATGCATAGCTCGGTTCCAATGAATTGGTCGAGGGTCAGAGGCAAATCATTGTAGGTAATTCATGGTGAACACGATATCAGGGCGAGTCCCATTGGCGATATGATTCAAAGAGCCTAATACTGCTTTATAGTCCTTGTGCTCCATATACTCCTTGTCAGATGCAGGGATGGGTCTTGGCTGTGTATTGAGGGCCGCCAACGTTCCAATGGGTAGCGGAGTCGCCTTTGGTTTGCAGTTGAGCATTCCAAAGCATTCCAAGGTCTTCGTTATTAGATTTCGTTGGTGTAGGGAGATTGATCCAGTGTTCTTGTCGAATTCTATTGTCATTCCAAGTACGCTGTTGTGTTTGCCCATATCTTTTATGTTGTAAACCTCCCCAATTTCTTTCCTGACAAGTTCGCCCTCGGCCTTGGATGTTGAAGTGCCAGATACATCATCTGTATACGTGCATGTAATAGTTCTTTCTCCCCCTCACTTCAACAGCCATACACATGGGTCAGCTCGAGATTGGATATGTCCCAACGCTGTGAAGGTCTTGTTGAGTTCGTTGAACCATGCGTTTCCAGCATCCATCATGCCATACATTGCCTGGCACATCTTGAGGATGTAGTCACCTGGAGGGAGATCCCTTGTGACCACATCTTCATACCCCTGCAGTAGGTTGACGTAGTTTTCTCCCTGAGGTTCGGCATTCAGGTATGCACCTACAAAGTCGATTAACCAGAAATCCAGTCCTTGTGCTGCAACGATGGCAAAAAACATTCGCAACGATTTGTATCTGATGACCGCTGCAAATGATTCAAAGTAATGGAGCCCCTTTATTTGGCTGAAACCCTTTACTACGAGTCTCACCCGTCTTTTCAGCAAGCTCACCAGGATACCATCGAGTTTAATATCGAAAACCCACCATGTGTCTATCATTCTCATCCAAGGTTCCCGTGGTACAACTTCCCAGACATCTCTCTCTTCCATTCTTCGTATTTCTGCATCCATCGCCAGTACCCAAAGTTTAGGCTTTGTCATCACCTCACTGTAGTGGGAAGGTGTCCATTTGTTTTCAGGTTCTGGTAGGTTATTGATTTCTGAGGCTTTGAGTGCTATGATGTCTTCAGGGTCGTCTTCCTCTGGAACCAATGGGAATTCGAAGTCATGGGCCCAATCATTACCTTCCTTTTTAGCAGTCTCTTCACGTTGAAGGTATTCGCTGGAATCAACTTGTGCTCAGGATGGTTTTGGTACATGAGTAGGGTGAGATCGGTCATCGGTTGGTCGATTGTGAACAGGAATTTGATTTGGGATTGTCTGACTGGCAGTGTTGGTAATTGGCTTAGTAGGGTTTAGTGTCGGGATTCGTGATGGTCGTTCAGGCCTAGGGGGTGGGTTTCCAAGTTGTACATTCTTATTTTCCTCCGAAGTATCGAGTAAGTTGATGATCTCCCCTTGCAGAGGTACAGTGCGTGTTGGAATCAGCTCCTCAAACACAACATCACGCGACGTTGTGATTCGAACTCCAGGGCCATTGAGCAGCACACGGTAGGTACCATGCCCTGCTAACCCCACTAGTCTGCCCTTCAAGCTTCGTGGTGCCAGTTTGCTTTCCCCTTTGGCGGCAGGGATCTTCACATAGCAAGGACTTCCCCACACTCGAACAAAACCCACTGACTGTCTTTTCCCTGTCCAACTCTCTTCTGGAATTTTGCCAGGATGATGAGCAGATGGCAGTAGATTTCCCACCTTTATCACATAATTGCATGCCTCAGCCCACCAACCATGCGACATTCCAGCTTCAATCAACATTATGCGTACTGTTCCGAAAACCACCCCAAATGCTCGTTCGGCGACTCCATTTGCTGTGGATGAATATGGTGCAGTGAATAGCAAAATAATTCCCTGTTCTTCTGCCCAATCATGCCAAAGCTTGCAATCAAATTCATTGTCACAGCGAATCTTCTTTAATTTCTTCCCTGTTTGGCATTCTGCCATCGTTGTAAATGAGACAACAGCAGATAGCGTAGTGACAGCATTTCGATCTGGCAAATAGTAGGCCTGGCAACGTGACGTTGCATCGTCAGTGAATTCCATTGTGTACCTCGCACCACCGATTGACTTCACACAAGCTGGCCCCCATATGTCCAAAGCTACTAGTGCCAATAATTCTGTCTCTGGCATAATGACAGCATCAAAGGGTCATCTTTTCTGATTTCCCAAAATGCATGGCTCACATTTTCCTGGTAGGGTTGGACTGACTTTCACATTCAAACCATTGACCAAATTTCCATTCATCATGGCTTTAATTCGGTCGACCCCATGGTGCACAAATCTCATGTGCCAGATCTCCATTGGGACTGCAATATCTGTTGATCTCACCACCAGGGCTTGGTGCCTCTCTGAATGGAGTAATACTCCATGGATGGCATACAGATCACCACTTAATTCCCCTGTGAACTTTTTGTCTCCATCTGCCCCCATGAAGCTGACTTTTCCTCCTCTATAGGTGATGCTCCAGCCATCCTTATCAAGATGAGAGACAGAGATTAGATTTGCCGATATATCTGGACAGTGTAGCACCCTCTGCAACATGATAATGTTCTTCTTGTCTGTCTTGAATGCTACAGTCCCTGTTCCAGCAATTTTCAAGCTCACTCCAGCCTTGGATGATCCACCGGCATAGTCATTGAGGGGGGTATAGTTGGAGAAAGCAGTTCTCTGTTTGATGAAGTGCATAGTAGTGCCTGAATCACTAAATAACTTTGACAAGTCTAAGCCCCCTTTTTCTTTAGCTATCAGCATCTTTGCTTCTCCATCTAAACCTTCAATGGCGTTCAAGGTGATTACCGAAGTCAATACACCTGTGACTGGGTCTACGCTGACCGACGATTCTGTGAGGTTGGCTGATGAGGCTGGTAAAGGTGTGTCTCTTTTTCCTTTCCACCATGGCAGGTACTAGCCCTGTTTTCCCCCACTGACTTTCCAGCATTCCTCAAGGGTATGACCGATACCCTTGCAGTTATCGTTCGCTTTGTGGGATCTCCCATTGGGTGTCTTTTGGTCATAGCAGCCAGTATTCATGTTTTGAATCTGCGCTGTTAATGCTGCAATAGAGGCGTGTAGGGCTTGGTTCGACAAGTCTGTCGTTGTCGAACTTGTAGGTCATCTGCCACGTCCAGTGACTCTGTCTCTGTGTGCTGAGAGTCAGGCGACTATTTTGATGATGTCCTTTTCCCCATGTAGCATGCTCACGATGGGATCCCATGATTCTGGGAATGAGTCGATTAAAATTGTTGCAAAGTTATCGCTATCAATCTTGGCCCCGGCATCGTTCGCTTCCTTCAACAACCGTCTCATCTTCTCAACATGTCCGCCGTCACCAGTGACTTTGTCACCATCTTTGAACTTCGCTGACCTTAGTACATCTTCTCTCCTCTTTTGAATGATATCTGAATGAGCTCCATACTCCCTTTGCAGCTTGCCCCAAGCCTCGTACGCTTTGCCTCAGGGGTCCAATCCAAATCCGAAGGGGTCTGTGACATTTGGTATGATGGAGGACAGTGCTGTGCTTTTGCGTTGGGCATATTCGTGGTCCAAGGGTGTAAGGCTGGTCAATCCAGTTGTCGGCAGGGGAAGAAGGTTTGGTCCTTGGGGTGATACCTTATTTTCCCAGTAGTTTATGAGACCATGGGGACCACCCTCAGCAATCATCATCATTTCCCATGATGCCCAGTTTTCGCTGTTGAATTTTTCGTCGGCCTCGAGCTTGAAGGGTAATACTTGTGAGGAGTTCATCATTGACATTTTTTGTCGAAGAAATTTTTATAGGGGTAGGGGTAGTTCTTTTTGTGCGACGTGGTATTGGATCCAAAGTCTATGGTCCTGTATTTTTCGCTCTATAGGTTTCTTGAGTCTAGTAAATTTCGAGTGCTGTTGTCAAGGATCGCAATCAACAAGGTTTAAGCACAACAGGGCTGCATAACCTGTCAACAGACAACAATCTCAGTCTTCACTCGAATGGTGGTTAAAGACTGAGGTATACCCAAATGAAAAAATATCTAAAGTAGGTGATGATCGCGCTACTCAATATGAACCACTTATTTATAAATCGTATGCTCCGACAATGCCGATAAGGTCATCGACTTTACCTCTCGACACTATAACATTTGTATGTTGTGCTTAAGAGTATTTCAACGATACTGGTTTTTGACTAGGATTTCCATTTTAGTATAATGCAATCTACTCCTGCCACTCTGGAGGAAATCATAGCCAAACATGACTGGATATCAACTTTCACACATTCACCCGATGTCCTCCCCCTTTTATGCTCCAATGACATGCCATCATCCATACAATCTGCTTCATTGTGTGCGTTCATTGAAAGACTGAAGATGGCTTGCACAGAGCTACAGAGTGACCTTGATCTGCTCCATAATGCTACCACGTTGCTGCAAACTCAAATGTCGCATCTCCAGTCATTCGAAAATGAGTATAGAGCTGCATTTTCTCTGATACATCGCATTCCCACAGAGATCACAGCAGAGATTCTACATTGTGTATGTGAAAAAGACCCTTTCTGCCAGAAGTTACCAGCGCATGCTTCTGGATTCAACATTTTCACTATCCAAGAGGCACCATGGTATCTTGGCCAAGTGTGTAGCTTGTGGCGAAATGTTATCAAAAGACTTTGTCTGGAGCTATGGTCCACCATGACAGTGAAAATTCTGCTCTCCTATTCCCCAGTGCCTTTGATAGCAGACAGAGTAAAAATACTCTGTGTTGTCCTGGAACACTCCTGTAATCATCCACTCAATTTTTGTTTTGATGGCACTGAGGGAGAAGCTCAAGTGATGAAGTGATGTTTTGATCTCATGGTCTCCCATTCGAAATGATGGAGAGTGGTTAGAATAATGCTTCCCCTGGCTCTTCTTCCACAACTGTCTCTCATCTGTGGAAAGATTGACTGGCTTAGAGAGGTGTACATTGATTGTTCTTGTGCTGATGGCTGGCCCGAAGACGTCCATGCCTTCAAAATCGCCCCTAAACTCAAAAAGTTGCATATGAAAGGCATGCACCCAGAAACCGCCATTGCTTTCCCGATCGACACTCTGGTGTCTTTCTCTGATGAAAGACCATTTGCTGGAGACCGGTGGACCCCCAAATATCTCGACTTCATTAAATCAGCCCCAAAACTTCACTCATTTTCATATAACGACTACGGTGTTTGTTACAATTTATTTACTTTTTTCCTTTTTCTAGTCTTATCGCATCTTATTGGCATCATCACACTTATGCGTAATTGCCTCATTACCACTGACACATCAACTTTGACAAAACTTTCATGATGAACAACACTGATGAGCCTCTAGGCTCTGTACGCTCAGAATTTTGTGAATATTCATCATAATAACCCATATAATTCTGAAAATGGTCCTTTCAGTGCACCAGCCATTACACACAAAGGCATATTACTTTTATGCAACTTCAACGGTACCCCACAAAGCTCGATATCCTTCCCTTCTTGAAATGCACTCAAATTCGTACATGCCATCATGTTAAGGTACATTTGATGGTCGATCACCCAATTCAGCAATAGGCACTGATAACCGCATCAATGTTGCATCATGGCTTGACTTGCCGATTTGACCATGCAATTATATGATGTTATACATACCAACATTTGCTTCCCCTCGATATTTGTGGACCACGGTCATTAGAGCCCTCATTTACTAAGGCTATAACTATGCCAAGACCTCAAGAAACCTTTAACCCATTAGTATACCTCAGTACAATGGCCATACCCTCACAGTCTGCAGTTAAACAGCATCCTAGTATCTGCATCTCGGTCACTTGGGATCGACATATTTTATCTCCCTTTGGCAATGCAAAGGAATAGCTGTTACCGAAAGCTTCGGTTTTACATGTGGACACTTGTATACTGACCAAGCCACAGCCTTACAGCTTTACTAAGTAGAAACTAATAATAAAGTAAGACTTATAGTATAAAAGCGAGATAAAATATTATAGAAAGGGGACACACTAGAGACTACACAATCTAGCGAACACCAGCTGGTACACCAATGGCTATACCTTGTAACCTCTTTCTTCGTAACCATATACGCTCAACCAATCAATCGTTTTGCACATTATACATGTTGCTATAAGCCTAAAGACTGGTTCATACTGTCTGACCGCTTCATTCACCCCTCGTTCTTTCATATTCTCAACCACATATCACCGCCGGTTTCGACAATACAATTTCCGGATGGTTTTATACTGGTAATTATATCAAGCACTCGCCATAATGCTAGTATAAGACCCCATCACTCTACTACGTGTATTGCATACCCCATTCCATCTCGTTCTCTTTATAGGCCACATCGTCTTCACTTTCACAACATAGGAGTTTAATTCATCTTCACTTTCAACATAGTATCACCGCCCACTTGGGTAGTCTCCTTGCAGACTTATAGGACCAGTACCATTGACATAGGATCATTTCAACCAGCTTTCAATTAGGATCGCCATAGGATAGGATAGGATAGGATAGGATAGGAAAGTCCCCGTGTGGACTTATAGGTTTGACATTGACATAGGATAGGATAGTCTCCGTGTAGACTCTGTTTTTGGCTTCAACATTCAGTAACAATGTTTTGTATAGGACCAGCAACCTCGCCATCAATATAGGATTTCGTTTTCACTCTTGCATTCACGACTACAAAGCCGCTTTCAGTTTTGCCAACGTACATTCGACACTCTTCTTTTAGATCGTTCTTTCGGAGGATCATCATCTAGCACCAACGTCTAGTCACATTTTCCTTCTTCCCTGCCGATTCTTGGTATTCATGTCATACCGGCTTCGGTTACATCTCGTATATTCAAGATCAATCCTGGCATATAGCCTACATAACTAGTACTCGACTGCTAAAGGGTACTACCTGTTAGACTATTGTGTCGCAGTGTATTCTTGTGTCTAGAGGAATATCTTGGAGTGCACGGAGGTGCCCAGAACATACTTGCACACACAAAACCTCTACAACTGTGTTTCTTCATCATTTAACCAAATACTCTTTGAGTTTGGTGTTGCCATTGCCATGGAAGTTTAGGTTTATCAACGCATGATATTGTGTGCTCGTCATCCAACCAGCATGCTCCCTAACTTCGACAAAACTTTCATACCTATTATTAGCACCTATGCTTTAGTATTTAAGTAGCTACAACTCACTATACAACCTCAGCTTCGAGCTAAGGTTTACCTACACATAAACTTTACTTGTCTGCTCACTTGCTGAGAGCTTCTCCAGTAAGCGCCTCTCTCATCACCTCGAGATCATCCGAGGCATTGTCTAAGTGATTGTCCAAATGCGAGACAGCTTAGCAATTGCCCGATCTTGAGTCACGTGAAAGTCAGGCCCTAACAATTAGCTTGAAGCTTCCCCCACCCTTCCACGACGCTAGATGCAGAAAGATCTTGTATGCCCTTACAACAAACCCCTGACATTTCTGCAGGAACAACAAGCACCCTTGCCATAATCCTCTTTACATTAGCAGGGGTAATTGGAACAACAACCGGAGCCACTGTCATCTATTACCGAAACAGAGAGTGGTTTGAACACCATGAAATAACCTTCAGAAGAGGACAACTAGTCTATCCACCCCCCACCCTCCCCCAGTTCTACATACCCCCTTACAATGTTCCGACGTACCCCATGCACTACCCCATCTACGGACAGGAGTCCTACGAGATGCCCCCAGAGTCGCTGACCCAGGACCTTCAGAGCCCCTTTGCTGACCTCGGAAGAAGAGGAAGAATGCCCAGCCCAGTGGCTGGCCCTTCTGGAACCTGGCACTCCTCTGAGGATGCCAGAAGCTCTCCCTCTGATGAGGGAAGCATTGATGAACTCATTAGAGCATACCAAGGAATTGAAACCGAACCCCTGGAGGATGCCAGGAGAGAATTGGAGTGAAGCCTCCACCAGATACCTATGACCGAGATCAGCCAGCCCTGACCAGATAGCCAGACCCTCCCTCAGGTGACCCTATGGGTCATCAATCCTGATGAACCAACCGAGGCCTCTGACACCGCCTCATTGGATCCATCAGAGAGAAGAAGAGGAAGGTCATCATATGACTCAGAGGAGAGCTGAAGGAGGGCTCACCTACCAGGGGACCCTAGACTTCACCGCCCCTTCAGAACCCAGACCACGTTTGACACACCTACATCGACAATTGTACTCTTCTCCTCCAATCCCGATTCCCCCACCCCCGACTAGCCCGAATCTAATAGATTTCAAAGAAGAACTGGAGGTGGAGAGACTCCTTTCGCCAACTCCCCTAGAACCAGTTCATCATCTACCCCGGCCTTGCTCGACCATGATGACCCAGGGTTCTATGCAGAGCTCAGGCGATGACACCTATGAATCCGCTACATCGGGCGACCTAGCTACCAGCAATGAAGAAGAGCTGGAGAATCCCTGCTTGCATACAACATACGACAGAGAGAAGAGGACCTGGATGAGCCCCCTCGAGATCCCAGGAGCGAGCGACGCCTTGCTCTACGAGAGATCAAGAGCAGTCTCTTCCACCTGGGGACTCCAGATAGAGCCTGGCCATCCCTCTCCCTATCCTAGAGAATGGCCCACGGGACCTACAGGTCTCAGGCCTGGGCCCTCCAGAGGGCAGACTATTTACGAAGAGGAGGAGTGGATGAAACCCAGGAAGAGCACAGGAACTGACACAGCCTCTTTCCAAATAAAGAGCTATGGTGGCATGAACTTAACTATGGCCCCATCCCAGGGGTACACATCCCTGACCTATGAGCAAGAATGGAGTTGGAGAAATGAGTCCTCAACTGACAGCTGGCAAATATACTTGCCACCTGGAGAAGAGACGAGGCCCAGTGCACCGAGCTATCCTGGGTATGACTGGCCCAGGCCAATGCCCGACTTGCTGCCGATTGACTGGAGGCACCAGAACCAGGCCTGGAAGAGGACGAGTAGACTCCTTGCCAGGTCAGGGGAGGCAGGGTCGAGCAACATCGACGTCGACCCCAAAGTAGAACAACGACGAAAAGACGAAGAGGAGGCAGAGGCCAGAAGGCAAGACCACCGCAACAAGCAAGCGGCTTTCCTGGGTTTAGTTACCGATCTAACCCAGAAGCTGCTCGAGGCAAGAAGCTTTGCTCTCGCCAATGGCCTGCCCCTTCCCCCTGAATTAGAAGACCCCAGCCAACGCCGAGGATGACCCACCACCCCGGCTCCCAAAATACAGGGAAGCCCTACTCACTGAACTGATAGGTGGTTGATTCCCCAACCCCCCCGACCCCCTGGACTGGCCAAGTGGGGATGCTGACAAACAAGCTCCCTGGTTACAGGTAAAACCCACCCTGATCCAACTCCCCGCAGACTTCGAAGGGAAAGGTGATGACATTCACCGATTCACTGGGGCCTGCAAGGAATACTTCTCGATTTTCAAAGTGTACTACCCTACCCATGCCAACAAAATCCTATTCGCTACCTCCCTCTTCGGCAAAAGACCCCAAGGATGGTGGTCCCAATATCGCCTTCAGTTCCGAAGCAATGCTGAAGGACGATATCGATACTGCTCATGGAATGACTTCAAGGCCACCCTACAAATTGAGTATGGAGATCCCGCCCTCCAAGAAGTAATGGAAAAGCAGATGAACGATCTCAGAATGACCGGCACGGCCACCGAATACTTCTGCAAACTGGAAGAGTTGGCCTGCCAAGCAGACCAGCTCCATGACCTGGGACCCTGAGGCACCCTAGTACGAGCCATCCGATGAGGAGTACCCGCCTCCTATACCGACTCCATCGCGGACTTGAGAGTCATGATCCCCTCCACCTACGCAGAATGGAAACAACGCATCTGCAGCATCTACGATGAAAAGGCCCAAAAGCAGGCCTTTGACCACATTGGCCAATACAACAAGTCAACCAAGGACAAACCTGCTGGTAATACCCCTAAAGGTAATACCGGCACGACAAGTTCCTCAGCTGATAAACCTGCCAACAAAGGATTGTCAGGTTTGGGGTGGACCACCTATGGAGGGGCTGGGGAGCCCATGGATATAGATCGCCTCAAGAAGGAAGGAAGATGTTTCAACTGCAGAGGGAAGGGACACTTGGGGAGGGATTGCAAGAAGCTGAAACGGCCTAGAGACCTGAAGAGCGGGTGATATACAACAGCCCAACTTCGTGCAATGCTGACAGAAGCCAAGGAGCACGCAAGGCCAAGAAGTGAGTGATTCCACTTCCTTGGCCCAATCCTCCTCTCTGGGTGGTCAGTCATCAGATCCCACAGCATGGACCTTATCCGATTGTAATACATTTTTATGTATGTCTACTACTGTCTTAACGCATTCGAATATACCCCTTTTGATTACTACCCCCAAGACCACCCGAAAAGAATCACAACCCATTCAGACTCCATCTGAAAAAACATACAAAATCCCTCAGAAGCGAGACCAACCCCATCTCCCTCCCTCGCTAACACTTTCTGTCCCAGAACTCCTCACCCTCCAGGACCTTCAGACTCAATGGGGGCTGGAGTTCATCCAAACAATGTTGGGGATCTCCCAGTCTTTAGAGATGAAGGAGGTGCTCCCCAAACCGGTCGAGCCTGTCATCGCTGAACGGATACATCAAGACGAAGGTGGAGACATGGGGTCGATGCCTGCTGACTCCGTCCACAACGATTTGCCTCACGCTCGATGACAGTCTCAGAACCATGACCCCCTCTCTCCCTGCCTGGAAGAAGAAGCGAGGGATACTGCTCCCTGTCTATCGCCTGGGGGGTCTATCCCAGCCACGACAGCATCTCTCTTGTCCCCAACCCTGGAAGAAGGCAGTCATTCAAGAAAGGATAGGGACACAGGACAGGCGCCGAAGGACCCAGAAGTAACATGGGAGCACGGCTTATGTGACAAGAATGCGACACCCACAACTTCCTCCATCCATCTTGACGGGCCTTCCCGTCACTCCCGGAGCAACCCACTGCCCTAACCCCCAAGTCCTGACAAAACAGCTGGCAGCGGACAATCTCCAGGGAAGAAGCATGCCCCAACTGGAGAGACTCCTCGAAGGCCCCCAACTGCTGAAGGATCAAGCAGGATTCCAGCATTGGATGCGTGATGCTCACGGGTCCAGAAGACCACCTTGGTCGAGGTTCCTGATAAAGAAGATGACATGTCATTCAAGATGTCCCAAGCCAAGGCTCAAGAGAAGCAGGAAGAAGAAGCGATCGAGGCGAGGCGTTCCGAGTCAAGTCCAGTGAGTGTTTCCTCCCCGAAGTCCACCTGGTTCAAGCTGTTTGGTGTGAACTGGACCCTTCAGGCCATCAGGGAAGCACGCACAGATTCGGAAGCGCTCGCCTCGCTCCATCTCTGGGCCCATAAGGAAAAGGTCAACAAGATCAATGACCAACTCCTTTGGGCACTAAGACAGGAGGGAGATCAGGCTAGAGAGCGGTTATATGAATTGAGCCAACCCATCCACTATCAATGACGAGTGTCCACCAAAGGCCTCTGGGAGCTATTCCTTGACGTCCAAATTGAGACTCTAGAAAACTGCCAGACCCTCAAGGCCCAAGCACTAGTTGACAGTGGGTGCACCAGGAGCACCATCAATGAGGCCTATGTCAAGAAGTACGGTCTCATCACCCGACCCGCACCCACTCCCATTTTGGTGTACAATGCTGATGGCACCTGAAACAAGGCCAGCGAAATTACCGAATTTGTTGAAGTAAGAATGACCATGGGAGGACATAGCGAACGTATCGACTTCGCCGTTACCAACCTCGGCAAGGGCGATATCTTCTTAGGACATGACTGGCTCCTCTGCCATAATCCCATCATCAACTGGGCTTCTGGCAAGATCATCTTCACCCGATGTCAGTGCCAGAAGAATCCCTTCTCTCTCCCAGACACTGACCCAGAGGACCTGTGGGATGAAGAATTGGAAGAAGGGGAAACCATCCTCCTGATCGACCTTTGAGAGGAATTGGAAATTCACACAGTACATCACGCGAACGACCTAGCCGCCAAAGCCAATGAAGGGAAGGTCAAACAAACCTTCGAAGAGATGGTTCCACCTCAATATCATGAGTTCCACGATCTATTCTCCAAGGAAAACTTTGACGAGTTGCCGGAGCACAAACCCTGGGACCACGCCATCGAATTGATCCCCAACGCCAAATCCATCCTCGATTGCAAGGTCTATCCACTCAACCGTCATGAGCAGGAGGAGCTCGATAAGTTCCTCGACGAGAACTTGGAGTTGGGCCAAATCTGTCCCTCCAAGTCCCCCTTTGTGCCGCCCTTCTTCTTCGTCAAGAAGAAGGATGGCTCCCTACAGCTGGTACAAGATTATCGCAAGCTCAATGAGATGACTATTAAGGACCGGTATCCTCTTCCACTAATCTCTGAATTGATGGATAGACTCTGTGGCACCAAGTACTTCACTAAGCTGGATGTCCACTGGGGTTACAACAACGTCTGGATTAAACAGGGAGACGAGGCAAAGGCGGTGTTCCAAACCAACCGTGGACTCTTCAAACCCACGGTTATGTTTTTTGGCCTGACTAATTCGCCAGCCACCTTCCAATGGATGATGAATGATATCTTCCATGACCTCATTCGCGAAGGGAAGGTGACTATCTACTTAGACGATATCTTGATCTTTTCCAAGGATCTCCAGGAACACCGACGAATCATCAAGAGAGTACTTCAATGCCTAAGGGAACACAAACTCTTCCTGAAAGCTGAGAAGTGTGAGTTTGAGGTACTAGAGACCAAGTACCTTGGAGTCATCATCAGCGAAGGATTGGTTCGCATGGACCCCGTCAAAGTTGCAGGCATCGCAGAATGGCCCATGCCTACCAAGAAGAAGGAATTACAATCCTTCCTAGGCTTTACAAACTTCTATCGGAAGTTTATAAAGGATTATTCCAAGATCGTATGCCCCATGACCCAGCTCACTGGAAATGCCCCCTGGATATGGGGAGCAGCCCAAAATGAAGCCTTCCAACGATTGAAGAAGCAAATGGCAGAAGACATGGTCCTGGCCCTACCAAAAGAGAAAGGGAGGTTCTGAGTTGAGGCCAACTCGAGCGAAGGGGCCGTGGGTGCCGTTCTCAGCCAAGAACAGGATGGAAAGTGGAGACCGGTCACATTCCTCTCGAAAGCGCTCACCGCTACTGAGAGGAACTACAAGATATACAACAAAGAGCTCCTAGCAATCATGCTCGCCCTAGAAGAATGGAGACACTATCTCATGGGTGCGATCGAAGACTTCGAAATTTGGACTGATCATCAAAACCTACAGTATTTCTGACAACCCCAAAAGCTCAACCATCGCCAGGCCCGATGGGTCACCGAGCTTGCAGAATATCACTTTACGCTGCATCACAAGCCTAGTGCCTCAAACCGAAAAGCTGACCTCCTGTCCCGACGAGATGATCATGACCAAGGCAAGGAGGACAACGATGATGTCGTGGTCCTCCAACCTGAACATTTCAGGGCCATGATCATGCCCACAACCAGCGAAACCCACCAGAGGATCAAGGATACCATCCGGAATCACGACAAGTGGGACCAAGGAATCCAAAATTCCCTGGATCACGAGCGTGGCATCTCCGAAAAGGAAGGCCTCCTCTATTATGATGGGCAGATTTACATACCACGAGATGACAAGCTTAGGGGAGAGATCATCACCTCCCATCACGATCACATCACAGCCGGACACCCGGGGATAGAAAAAACCAAGGAGCTCGTACAAAGAGAATATTGGTGGCCCAAACTCAAACAAACAGTGGAGAAGTACATCAAGGCCTGTGAAGCGTGTCAACGAACCAAGACCGACACCCATTCCCGAGCTGCCCCTCTCCATCTCAATGAAGTCCCATCCGAACCATGGACCCACATATCCATCGATATGATCACTGGATTACCAGAATCCAATGGCTATGATGCCATCCTAGTAGTCATCGATCGGTTTTCTAAAGAGATTATCCCAATCGCCTGCAACGTTGAACTCACCTCAGAAGGCTGGGCCAAACTACTTCGTGACCACATCTACGCCCACCATGGCATGCCCAAAATGGTTATATCCGACCGAGGACCCCAATTCATCTCAAAGTTCATGACCGAACTCCTCTGCCTCCTCAATATCACCCTGAACGCATCAACTGCCTTTCACCCTCAAACCAATGGACAAACAGAACGTGCCAATCAGGAGATCAACAAGTACCTCCACCTATTCATTAATCATTGGCAGACTGATTGGAGCGAATGGCTCACACTGGCAGCGTTCGCCCACAATAACCGAACCCACTCGGCCATGGGCCAGACGCCGTTCTTCACCAACTACGGAACGAACCCCCGTGTCCTCCCAGACTCAATCAAGACCACTGCATTCACAAACCCCTCTGCCAAATCTTTTGCTGAAAGCATGCAGGAGGTCCATCGCCAAGCCAAAGGAGCACTTGAGGAAGCCGCAGGTAAGATGAAGGCCCAATATGACAAAAAGAAGAGAGACGCTGTAAACTATGCCATCGGAGACCATGTATGGCTAGACTCGGCCAACCTTCACTTACCCCATCCAAAGAAAAAGCTCGACAACAAATGCGTCGGCCTGTTCCTGATTCTAGAAAAGGCCGGCACTTCTGCCTACAAACTCAAACTTCCACCCCATTGGAAGATCCACCCATGATTCAACGAGAAACTGCTGACACCCTATATGCCGCCAGCATTCCCCAACCAAGAACAGCCCCCCCCACCACCACCAGACCTCATTGAAGACGAAGAGGAGTACGAGGTCGAAGAAGTCCTGGACTCACGCACCCACCGAGTCCGTGGAAAGAAAGGACAAAAATCATGCATTGTAACTGACTATCTCGTCAAGTGGAAAGGATGGACCCAAGAGCACAACTCTTGGGTATGAGAAGATGACATGGCCAATGCACAAGAGGCCATCAAAGACTACGAAAATAGTATTTCTGAAACCAGAACTGTCGTGACTGCACACAAAGTCATCGACAGATCAGAAAAAGCCCTAAAAGAGATACTAGATCATCGTTACATCGACAATGTCATCTCCTATCAAGTACTCAGGAAAGACGGAAGGACCTTTTGGGTCGAAAACCCCTCCCCAAATGACAAACATTAGAGGGACTACATCGATGACTACTGGAGGAAGGAGTATGCGAAGGCACAAGAGGAGCCACCGAGTGAACCCTAGGGCAGTCGGGACATCTGCCTTAACGAGAGGGTAATGTTACGATTTATTTACTTTTTTCCTTTTTCTAGTCTTATCGCATCTTATCGGCGTCATCACGCTTACATGTAATCGCCTCATTACCACCGACACATCAACTTCGACAAAACTTTCATGATGAACAACGCATGATATTGCGTGCTCGTCGTCCGACCAGCATGCTCCCTAACTTCGACAAAACTTTCATACCTATTATTAGTGTTATGATTTATTAACTTTTTTCCTTATCTCAGCCTCATCATATCTTATCGGCATCATCACACTTATGCATAACGCCACCGCATCACCGATATCAACTTCGACAAAACTTTCATGATGGACAACGCATGATATTGCGTGCTCGTCGCCCGACCAGCACGCCTCTTGACTTCAACAAATCTTTCATAGCTATTCTTAGGACCTACGTTTTAGTATTTAAGTCGATACATTTTATTGTAAAACCTCAGCTTCGAGCTAAGGTTTATCTTCACCCAAATCTTACTTGTAACTCACTCGCTGAGAGCAACTAATAGTTCGCGCCTCTTTCACCACCTCGGGTCATCCACGGTATTGCATAAGTGATTGTCCGAACACGAGACAGCTTATCAATTACCTGACTACGAGTCACATGGACGTTGGCCCTAACAATTAGCTCGAAGCTTCCCTCACCCTTCCACGACGCTAGACGCAGGAAGGATTCCGTATGCCCTTACAACCAACCCCCGACCTCGACGAAACCTCTAGAAACGCGGCCATAGGAGCCTTCGTAGGAGCAGCAGCATTCGTAGGACTTGTCATCTCCACTGCTGTCATATATTTCAGAAACCAAGAGTGGTTCAAAGAACACGGGCTAGGACCCAGAAGACAACTCACTTACCCCCCACCTACCCTTCCCCGATTTTACATCCCACCCTATCAACAAGATGGTCAAATTCAGCCCATTTACACGACATACGAGCCCTACAGAAGGGACCAGTACTACACGCCCTCTGTCTCGCCGCATAGGCAGGACAGATCAAGAGCCCCGAGCCCCGAGTCGGATGCCGGGGTCTATCATGGAAGAGGAAGAAGAAGTCCAAGCCCCATCGCTGGACCTTCCGGAACTAGGCAGTCCATTAGGACACCATCTCCCGCTCCCTCTGACGAGGGAGACATCACTGAACTTATCCGAGCCTACGTTGGGCCCGGAACTATCGAGTATGACGAGACAGAGTCGCGTCGAAGCAGTACAAACGTACTTCCAGCCGAGGGCACTGAGCCCGCTCCCCGTCCGACCCTCAGAGTTACAAACCCTTCTCTGCCTTCAGCAAGCAGCTCCATCATCGCAGCGCGAATCGAGGCCTTCTACCACCAGAGAGACGCCCCACAGCTACACCGTGACCCCATCTGTGACCTCGGGTGGACCCCCCCCGGTACTCCAACGGCGTCAATTGTTCGGACCCCGTCTTCTCCCTCCCATTCCCCAGACCCTCTTACAAGACTCCCCCGCCCCGAGCAGCCATGGGAGCGAAGAAGCAGCTCAGATAATGAGCCCCGCGACGACAACGTCTCGAATGGGTCATCGGTACGTGTCAACCCAGACGACCTCAGAAGAGGAAGACTTCAGATCCGCGAGATCGGGAGACCTTCCTACTTCCGACGAAGAAGAGCCTGGGAAACCGACCTCGCCTTTCGCCTTCGACGAATGGAGGAGGACCCAGAACAGCAGCCCAGAAGCCTCGGAGATGAGAGGAGACTGGCCAGAAGGGAGCTCGAGAGCAATCCGTTCTACCTGGGAGCTGCAGCCCGAGCCTGGACCTCCCTCACCATACAACAGAGAATTACCCTGGGACCCTACTGAGCCCAAGCCTGGGCCCTTAGAAGAGAGGACTACGTCAACCGAGGAGGAATTGACGAGTCCCTTGACGAACATCGGCGGCGACTACACCTCTTTCCAACAGAGGAGCTCCACCGCCATGAGCAGGACTACGGCCCCACCCCCGGGGTCTATATACGAGGCCTTCGACCAAGGACAGATGAGGAGGAGCGAACCCTCCAGAATAGATTGGAGGATATACTCCGAACCTGGAGGGCCGACGAGCACGAACGAGAACACCTGGCCTTCGTACGAATGGCCCAGGCCAATGCCAGACAAACCGCCCAAAGAATGGCAGAGGAATGGCAATCCATGGAAAGGCAAGAGTAGGCTGTTCGCCGGGTCAGACCCAGCAGGACCCAGTGAGCCCATGGAGACAGAAGACGAACGACGAGTACGGGAAGCTCAGGAAGCAGAGGCAAGGAGACAACAATTCCAAGCCGACAAAGATGCCTTCCCCGACCTCACAGCAGGGCTCATAGCCCAAGTAGAGAGAGCAAGAGCATTCGCGCTCACCCATAACCTACCAATTCCAAAAGAACTCCAGGATGTCCCCGACCAGCCCCAGCCTTGAGGACGACCCGCTGCGCCGCCTCCCAGGAGATATGGGAGCCCCACTCATTGGACAGACAGATGGTCAGTCCCTCGTCCACCCCCTCGATATGACCCCCTGGATCCCCCATACTGGCCCTCTGGCACGGCCCAAGAACAAGACCCGTGGCTTCAGGTAAAGCCCACGCTAATTCGCATGCCCAGGGACTTCCTGGGAAAAAGTAGCGACATTAACCGCTTCACCGGCGCCTGCGAAGACTACTTCGCCGTTTTTAAGGCCTATTACCCCACTCACGCCAATAAAATCCTATTCGCCGTCTCCCTCTTTGGAGAAAAACCCCAAGGATGGTGGGCCCAGTATCGGTACCAATTCTGGAGTGACACAGAGCAACGCTACCGCTACTTCTCCTGGGACAACTTCAAGGCCGCCTTGAAAGTTGAGTACAGAGACCCCGCACTCCAGGAAGTAATGGAGAAACGGATGAACGAACTCAGGATGACCGGGACGGCATCTGAGTACTTCCGACAACTCGAAGAGTTGGCCCGACAAGCTGACCAGCTCACCGACCTTGGACCCCGATCCGCAATCGTCAGGGCAGTCCGCTGAGGAGTACCAGAATCCTACACCGAATCAATCGCAAATCTAGGCGTCATGATTCCCACCGACTACCCTGAATGGAAACGACGAATTTGCAACATATACGATGAAAGGGCCCGCAAGGCGGCCTTCGATAAGATCGGCTACACCGACCGCCCCAAGAACCAATCCGCCAGAAGCTCCAACAAAGGAACTTCCAGTGCGACAAGTTCCACGGCCGATAAAACCACCAGCAAAGGATCGTTGGGAGGTTCGTGGACCACCTATGGAGGAGCCGGAGAGCCGATGGACATAGACCGCCTCCGAAAGGAAGGCTGGTGTTTCAACTGTGGAGGAAAGGGTCACATGGGAAAGGACTGTAAAAAGCCGAAGCGGCCGCGAGACCCGAAAACTGGGAGATACTCGTCGGCGCAGCTTCGCTCCATGTTGACCAAAGCCGAAGACCTGGAAAAGGAGCATGAGAAGGAAGTACATGGACACAGTCATGCTGAGAAGGTTGAGGAGAAGACGCCCTCAACAATGAAGATTGAGGAGGTAAAAGGCAAGGCTGAGAAGTGAGTGATTCCACTTCCTCGGCCCAGTCCTCCTCATCGGGTGGTCGGTCATCGGGTTCCGCTGCGTGGACTTTACCTGGTTGTATAAATATATTACGTACGTCATCTGTTCCAAAGCATTCGAATATACCATCTGTCGCGTTAACAAGTTTATCCGAGACCACCCCGAAAGAATCACAAGAATCACCAAATCAGACTCCACCTGAAAAGGCATATATAATCCCTCAGAAGCGAAGAGAGACTCATCCCCCTCCTTCGCTTACACTTTCTGTCCCAGAATTCCTCACCCTCCGAGACCTTCAGACTCGATGGGGACCAGAGTTCATCCGAACTATGTCAGGGATCTCCCAGTCCTTAGGGACGAAGGAGGTGCTCCCTGAACCGGCCGAGCCCGTCGTCACTGAAAGCGAACCTCAAGACGGAGGCGGGAGTATGAGGTCGATGCCTGTCGACCATATCCCCAATGATTCGCCTCGCGCTCAGGGATCGTCGCAGATACACGACCCCCTCTCCTCTCGCCTGGCAGAAGACACGAAAGGTTGCGGCCCTCGTCACTCTCTCGGAGATGCCACACCGATCGAGATGGCGCCCCTTTCGTCCCCGACCCGAATGGAAGAAGCTGTCACAAGAAAGGATAGGGATCCAGGACAGGCACTCAAGGACCCGACGCTAGCGTGGGAGCACGGTTCATGCGACAAGAACGTGACGGGCATGGCTCCCTCGATTCGTCTTGACGAGTCCTTCGGTCACTCCAGGGGCGACCTAATCCCCAAACCCCCGAGTCCTGATGAAGAGGCCAGCTGCAGGCAATCTCTGGGGAAGGAGCATGCCCCAACCAGGGAGACCCCTCGAAGGCCCCCGACCACCGAAGGATCAAGCGGGGTTCCAGCATCGGATGCGCGATGCCCACGGGCCCGGAATACCACCCTTGTTGAAATCCCCGACGAGGAGGACGACACCGCCTTCAAGATGGCGAGGGAACGAGAACGAGTCAAGCGGGAAAAGGAAACGGCCAAGGGGCTTCTCCCCTCGTTTGCCAAGGAGCAAGAGAAGGAAGAAGAAGAAGCGTTGAGGGCGAGGCGATCCGAGTCATCCCCAGTGAGTGTTTCCTCCCCGAAGTCCACCTGGTTCAAGCCGTTTGGCGCGGACTGGACCCTTCGGGCCGTCAGGGAAGCACGCACGGATTCGGAGGCCTTCGCCTCGCTCCATCTATGGGCACATAAGGAGAAGATCAACGAGATCAGTGAAGAACTTCTAGCCTCACTACGAAAAGGCGGAGAACGAGCACGAGAGGAGCTCTACGAGCTAGGACAACCGATTCGATATCAACGACGAGTGAGCACGAAGGGCGTTCGGGAATTATTCCTCGACGTCCAACTCGAAACGTTGGAAAATCGACAGACCCTCAAGGCCCAGGCATTAGTGGACAGCGGGTGTACGGGGAGCACAGTAAATGAGGCCTACGTCAAGAAGCACGGCCTCATCACCAGACCCGCACCCGCTCCTATTTCAGTATATAATGCCGACGGGACACGCAACAAGGCAGGGGAAATCACGGAGTTCGTAGAAGTAAGGATGACCATAGGAGGACACAGCGAGAGGATCGACTTCGCCGTAACTAACATAGGCAAGGGCGATATCTTCCTGGGACACGACTGGCTCCTCCGCCACAACCCGGTCATCAATTGGACCACCGGCAAGGTCATCTTCGCCCGGTGCCAATGTCAGAAGAACCCCTTCCCGTTACCGGATGCCGACCCAGAAGACCCGTGGGATGAGGAATTGGAAGAAGGCGAAACCATCCTAATGGTCGATCTAAGGGAAGAACTAGAGATCTGTGCCGTGCATCATGCCAATGATCTGGCAGCCAAGGCCGCCGAAGGAAGGACCAAAAAGACCTTCGAAGAAATGGTTCCACCCCAGTACCGTGAATTCGAAGACCTCTTCTCCAAGGAGAACTTCGACGAACTACCCGATCGCAAGCCTTGGGATCATGCCATCGAACTGATCCCCAACGCTAAATCTACCCTGGATTGCAAGGTATATCCACTCAACCGACACGAACAGGAGGAATTGGATAAATTCCTTGACAAGAACTTGGAGTCAGGACGAATACACCCATCCAAGTCCCCCTTCGCCTCCCCCTTCTTCTTCGTCAAAAAGAAGGATGGATCCCTTCGGCCTGTACAAGATTACCGAAAGCTCAATGAGATGACGATCAAGAATCGGTACCCCTTACCCCTCATCTCTGAGCTGATGGACAAGCTCCATGGGGCGAAATATTTCACCAAGCTAGATGTCCGATGGGGATACAACAATGTTAGGATCAAACAAGGAGACGAAGCCAAAGCTGCCTTCCGTACTAATCGCGGACTGTTCGAACCGACAGTCATGTTCTTTGGACTTATGAATTCGCCAGCTACCTTCCAGTGGATGATGAACGATATCTTCCACGACCTTATCATGGAAGGCAAAGTGACGATCTATCTAGACGATATCCTTATCTTTTCCAAGGATCTCCAAGAACACCGACGAATTGTCAGAAGGGTACTTCAACGACTCAGGGAGCACAAGCTGTTTCTTAAAGCCGAAAAATGCGAGTTTGAGGTGCTAGAAACAGAATACCTCGGCGTCATCATCAGTGAGGGTTCCGTACGAATGGACCCGATCAAGGTCAAGGGAATAATGGAGTGGCCCACGCCCACAAAAAAGAAGGAATTACAGTCCTTCCTGGGCTTTACGAATTTCTATCAGAAATTCATAAAGGATTACTCCAAGATCGTTCGCCCCATGACACAACTCACTGGCAATGCTCCTTGGACCTGGGGAGCAGCCCAGAACGAGGCCTTCCAACGGCTCAAGAAGCAAATGGCCGAAGACGTAGTGTTGGCATTTCCCACAGACAAGGGAAAATTCAGGGTAGAAGCTGACTCAAGCGAAGGAGCGATAGGCGCTGTTCTTAGTCAAGAACAGGATGGGAAATGGAGACCCATCGCCTTCCTTTCAAAAGCGCTAACCGTGACAGAGCGAAATTACGAGATATACGACAAAGAACTTCTCGCAATAATGCTCGCACTAGAGGAATGGAGACATTACCTAATGGGAGCGTTCAAGGATGTGGAGATCTGGACCGATCACCAGAACCTGCAGTACTTCCGTCAACCCCAGAAGCTGAACCGCCGTCAAGCCCGGTGGGTTACCGAACTGGCCGAGTACCACTTCACATTGCATCACAAGCCTGGCGCTTCCAATCGCAAGGCCGACTTGCTAAGCCGAAGAGATGACCACAACCAAGGGAAGAAAGACAACGACGACGTTATTGTCCTCCAGCCAGAACACTTCCGGGCGATGATCATGCCCACCACCAGCGAGACTCACCAGCGGGTAAAGGACAGTACTCGTAATCATGACAAGTGGGACCAAGGGATCCAAAACTCCCTCGATCATGAACGTGGCATCTCAGAAAAAGAAGGACTCCTATACTACGATGGACGCATATATGTTCCTCGCGACGACAAGTTACGCGGCGAAATCATCGCAGCACACCACGATCATCTCACGGCAGGACATCCGGGAATCGAAAAAACCAAAGAACTCGTTCAAAGAGAGTTCTGGTGGCCAAAATTAAAGCAAACAGTGGAAAAGTACGTTAAAGCGTGCGAAGCCTGTCAACGAACGAAGACAGACACACACCCAAAGGCCGCCCCCCTTCATCCCAACGAGATTCCATCGGAACCCTGGAGCCACATATCCGTCGACATGATTACGGGACTTCCAGACTCCAACGGCTACGATGCCATCTTAGTAATCGTCGACCGATTCTCTAAGGAAATCATTCCAATCGCTTGCAACGTCGAACTTACTTCCGAAGGATGGGCTAAACTACTCCGCGACCATGTTTACGCCAAACACGGGATGCCCAAAACGGTCATCTCCGACCGAGGACCACAGTTCATATCCAAGTTCATGTTAGAACTCCTCAAACTCCTAGACATTACACCCAATGCATCTACCGCCTTCCACCCCCAGACCGATGGCCAAACCGAACAGGCCAACCAAGAGATCAACAAGTATCTCCGTCTTTTTATCAACCACCGACAAACCGACTGGAGCGAATGGCTCGCCATGGCAGCATTCGCCCATAATAACCGCATCCATTCGTCTACAGGACAAACCCCCTTTTTCACCAATTATGGATTGAATCCCCGAGTCCTACCAGACTCCGTCAAAACGACCGCCTTCACCAATCCCTCGGCCAAGTCATTCGCAGAAAATATGCAAGAGGTACACCGCCAAGCAAAAGAGGCATTAGAGGAGGCCGCAGGAAAGATGAAATCCCAATACGACAAGAAGAAAAGGGATGCCATCGACTACGCCATCGGAGACCGCGTATGGCTCGACGCCACTAACCTCCATCTACCATGGCCAAAGAAGAAGCTGGATGACAAACGTGTTGGCCCCTTCCTAATCATAGAAAAGACTGGCGCCTCTGCCTATAAATTGAAGCTTCCACCCCATTGGAAGATTCACCCGCGCTTCAACGAGAAGCTCCTAACGCCCTACGTCCCACCAGCGTTCCCTAACCAGGAACAACCTCCGCCCCCACCACCGGACCTCATCGAAGATGAAGAGGAATACGAAGTTGAAGAAGTCCTGGACTCTCGCACACGCCGAGTCCGAGGCAAGAAAGGACAGAAATCACGACTCGTAACCGATTACTTCATCCAGTGGAAAGGATGGACCCGAGAACACAACTCATGGGTCAGGGAAGATGACATGGCTAATGCCCAGGAAGCTATCAAAGACTATGAAGGCAGCCTCTCAGAAACACAAGCCGTCATGACCGCACGCAAGGTCATTGACAGGTCCAAAAAGGCCGTCAGACGAATAGTCGACCGAAAATACAGGGAGAACCCAACTACGGGCGGATGGAGCATGTTCTATCAAGTAGAACGCATCGACGGGAAGAAATTCTGGATTGAAGAGCCGGATCGTGAAGTTTGGAAAGCCCTTATCGACGATTATTGGCACAGGGAGAGCGAAAAGGAGTTCACGGACCCGATATACCACAACAAACAGGACGAACCATACAATGGACCATGGGAGGAAGACATAGGGCAGTCGGGACGACTGCCTTAACGAGAGGGTAATGTTACGATTTATTAACTTTTTTCCTTATCTCAGCCTCATCATATCTTATCGGCATCATCACGCTTATGCATAACGCCACCGCATCACCGATATCAACTTCGACAAAACTTTCATGATGGACAACGCATGATATTGCGTGCTCGTCGCCCGACCAGCACGCCTCTTGACTTCGACAAATCTTTCATAGCTATTCTTAGGACCTACGTTTTAGTATTTAAGTCGATACATTTTATTGTAAAACCTCAGCTTCGAGCTAAGGTTTATCTTCACCCAAATCTTACTTGTAACTCACTCGCTGAGAGCAACTAATAGTTCGCGCCTCTTTCACCACCTCGGGTCATCCGCGGTATTGCATAAGTGATTGTCCGAACACGAGACAGCTTATCAATTACCCGACTACGAGTCACGTGGACGTCGGCCCTAACAATTAGCACCTACGCTTTAGTATTTAAGTAGCTACAACTCACTATACAACCTCAGCTTTGAGCTAAGGTTTACCTACACATAAACTTTACTTGTCTGCTTGCTTGCCAAGAGCTTCTCCAGTAAGCGCCTCTCTCATCACCTCGAGATCATTCGAGACGTTGCCAAAGTGATTGTCTGAATGCGAGACAGCTTAGCAATCGCCCAATCCTGAGTCACATGAGAGTCGGGCCCTAACAGCATTAGCCTGATACCCACACCATTTTCTGCCCCTAGTGTCATGTCCAGATTGGTCAAAAAACTTTCAGCGTCTTCACCAAGCTTTATGCTTAGCCTAGTACTACCATCACTGAAGGCTGTCATGCTAACCACCACGGATGACATGCTCGAGATGGAAGCCAAAGTGATAAAATGCCCTGCAGGTGCGCTAAGTGCACTTCATGAAATGCTTGTACAGTCCCAGTGTTTTTTAACACGATTACACCTCATCGATGTGGTCTTGAATGATAACCTGGGTAACATCATATGGCATGTGCCTGGCTTGCAAGAGTTCTTCATCATTTTCCACAAGTGGGTGAATGAATATGATCCTATTATGAAGTCTCTTGTGACACAATTGCACGTGGGGAACCTGGTAGATGGGTCGCTTCAACATTCCATGGTCCCATCCCTGCAAGAACTCAGCATCTACCTGTTCTCTGTCCAGTACACTCACATCTCTTTCATTGATTCAGCATTTGTCAGCATGGTTGCTTCGTGAGTGCATCATCCCCTCCACATGTGACATCTCTCCAGGCTCAAAGTAGTGGTGATGGGGGTAGGCTGGACCTATGATCTTGATGGGGAGGGTAAGAATACCTTGAACAGTTTGGAAAACGAGGGACTTAAGCTTCACCTCAACACGGAATATGGACACAACAGATTCTGATGAATGCAGCTTGGGACTGTATTCTCTCTGTTTATCATGCCAATGTGAAACTTGTGTACTCCTTACTGATCCTGTTGAAGTAATGTTGTATGGTTCAGTTGTATTGAAGGAATATGGTAGGACATATGGCTGAATGGTTTTCTCGAGGAAACAAGTTGACCATCAGGCTGGACTTGGAGTTTTAGCTAAGCCCTCTTTGTTGAGAAACCCATGGACTACCATGATAGTGGTGGTCTACTCCTCGTGTCATTCTAGAGGAGGACCACAGTGGACTGTGCTCAAGCATTGTCGTGACATGAACAACCTCAGCTTGATTGTTCTGCAACAGCCTGAGTGAGCTTTTATGTATGTGCCTCCCACCAGGAATTGGGGTATTCAAGTTTTATTTACGATCACACTGGTAAATATCTGCAAAAACTTCCGGCTTCAATCCCATCTGAAATCTCTGGTAAGATGAAACTCGGACATACAGGGTGATTCAAATCCCTTCTTCAAAAGAAGGCATGCACTTCAGGTGGTATGGGTGTAAAAGATGTGCTGGCTATGAGACTTGAATCTTCAAAGTTGTGGTATCAGCATGCATGTTCATATTTGGCATTATGAAACATTGAGAAAGACAGAACTTCTTAGGAGGTGGCTGATGGGAAGACAGTGAGAAGCCCATCCAATGATTTGAAGTCTCTCCACCCTTAAATATCCATATTTCGGATTGAGCGCAGAGTGAGATGCTGCCAAAGAGACCTGGCATTTGCCGCTGGTGACCAACAATAATACTATGATCATGTTACAAGTTTGTTCCTTGTTCTGTGAGCTGCATGATCTGAAAAAGTTGCTGTCACGGCACTCGACACTCCTCTTTGACTCCCTGCTTCCCCTCTGCCAGATTCGATTTTATTTCGATGTCATGTCTTCGGATGCAAGCAAGCACTTGGATTTATTGAATCATGGTTTCCCAGCAGATCCTCACTCAGCCACTCACTCTGCCACAATGAAAAATGATTTATCGCAGGAATCTGTGACCCACCATTCATACTCCTCTGTACATAATACTGCACTCAGCAATGAGGGACTAACTGCCAATCCCAAAGTCCACTTTATGTCAAATTATGATCAATACATTCAAGTAAATCTCGAAAATTGTGTTTTCATGCCTGCTGATGATTTTTTCACCATGATTGCTCATCTTCCTCAAGATTGGTGCATTAACGATGAAATTCAAACTCTGATTATGACCATCAAAAATGATCCCACATTCAGAGGACTTGTCAAGACCTACACTGAACTATGCAATATGAGCAATCCCAAGTCTGGACAGAAGGTCTTTCATCATCCTCATGGGCTGATGTTTGATAGCACATTTGGTGCTCCAGATGCCACTGAGAGCTCCTGACTAGACCTTGACGTTAACTGGATTGTCAGTGGCCCACAAGGAATCCCTGATACCTGGGGCATTCTTCGCATGATGTTCAGAAGCTCAGGGAACTTGCTTGATGCTATGCAGGGTGACAAGTCCAAGAATCCTGTCTTATGGGCTCAAACTATACACTGGCAGGAATTCAAACCCAACAAGTGCTATCTGGATGAGGGTTCTGATACCTTCTATAGCATCCTAACAGCTGGTAGACCTCTTTTCCCCTGACATACTTCTGAATCTAAACTCCCATATATAGATGGTAAAGATCCATGGGTATGATTACCACACAAACCTGTCCTTAGGTATAATCCTGGAGGCATCCTCCCACCTACCTGGTCCTACCTTTCCTCCTACAAGCATCACTTGGAGCCCGATGATACATTGTGTGTCCCCTTAAAACTTGCATGCACCAACACAGCACGTGATATTTCGGAGGCCAGATCTGTGACAGAGGCACTTGGTTCTGTAAACGAGGAAGAATCAGAGGAGGACAGAGCACGACAGGAAGAAATATCATGGGCCCGCTGACACATACAGCTTCAGTGTGGTCATTATGCACTCAAGATCTTGTCTGGTGCTGGCTTTTGGACACATTGTATCAGCGCTCTTGTTGTGGGGGGATGAATTCAGCTGCTCTACTATGACCGTTCTGCCATCATCGTGGGCAAACCGATTGACATGTTTAAATTGGATGCTAGTAATTCTCAGGGTGCTGATGTGATGGACGCATTTGTGGCCATGCTCATTGGATGGGGTCACCTTACTCTCAAGCAGTGGGGCATTCAAGAGGAATTTGACAATAACAAGGCACTTAAAGGGTGTATGGACAGATATGGTGACCCCAAGGCTATCTTTACTGGGGCGAGGCTTAAGCTAGTCAGAGGGAGTGGAGAAGTTGAGGTCACCCTAGGCCGGATTATCTCTCACCATGCTGATATTGTTGGTCAGGACACTCACATAGTTGAGGCTACATCAGAGTATGAGGGGTGGAAGGGTAATCAACTTATTGTCAAAGTCAGTTGGCCAGACACCAGTCAAACCTCAGAGGCCAATTTCGTTGGGAAAGCTCGAGAGAAGGCACAGACAATGATGCTAGGTAAAAGGCCAGACTGGGCTCTAGATCATTTGCCTGACATTTTCCTCTCTCAAGACTTTGGCTATGACACAGATTTTACCCAGGTGAACCTCTTCACTTTCTTTGCAAAGGCTATGTTTGCAGGTGAGAAATTCAAGTACAAAGGATGTGTCTGTCGAATCACTGTCCAGGAGAAACTGCATCCTCTCGATAAACTGCAGACGGCTCAAGAGTTTGCCCAAGTTTTCTTTGATATCTTGCAGAGTACATCATATATTATTTGTTTTCTTCTTCCTAGTGATTTCTGATGAATGCTGTAGTTCACAAATGGCTCTATGATTATCCACAAATTCTGCACCAGGATATCAGCACAAGCAATATTATGTGGCGGCGCACTGTCAGCAGTCATCTACATGGGGTCCTCAATGATTTTAACCTGTCCTCCTTCTGTGATGACACCAGCCCTGCCTCATCTGAGTGCACTGGAACTTTCCCCTACATGGCATTTGAATTGCTCAATGATGACAAAAATGGAACTCCATGCAAGCATCTCTATCGACATGATCTAAAGTCTATTTTCTACATCATTCTTCTGCTCTGTTGCTGCTGTGAGCTCGTCACTACACAGAAATCTTCAGAACACAAGATTCTAGCATGCAGAAATGTTCATTCTTGATTCAATGAATGGTATAAAAGTGGCCATAATAGCTTGCTAAAGGCAAGTAAATTTGCTGTCTTCATGGAAATTGTCAAAGCCAGTCCCAAGTTGGGCAGCGGCTTCACCAATTTTCAACCCTGGATTGACGGCTTTGCCCTGCAGTTTGCTTGGGGATTTTGTCTTCAGACGAGACACAGATTGGGTGCAGAAGACCTGGAAGACTATAAACCTCAAAATGCAGTCAAGAAATTTTCCAAACCAACAGCCATGAAACCCTTCGATGATGAAACACTGAAGGACAGTGTTTCTTACTCAGCCATCATCAATAGTACACAATGACCAACTCGAAGTCGCTTAGTGTGAGTTGTAGTAGTCTTTATGCCTATGTAATTGAGAATTTTCTTACCTAAATGTGCTGACAACACAGTGAGTATTGCCTCGAGTTTCTCACCAACATGTGATTCTTTTGCTTCCACCATGTATACCACACCAACTCTGACTTTCACGTTGTGTTGGCCAGCAGCTTTTGACAATTTCTATGAAAGGCACTAAAAATACAGGTGGTAAAAGTCTGTTGTGTAGCACTGTACTGTTGATTTCCAAGCCTGGAAGGCTATGACAGGACTTGAAAAGAGACATTTCATGCATGAAAATATTTACTGCTTGATGTTTTTAAAAATTTGACTTGTATATATGTCCAGTCGAGATACTAAACTCAATATATACGTTCTTCATACTAATCCAACATATATTCTAATTCAGCATCGTTCCAATGACTCTCGACACTGTCAAGCCACGAGACTCCAAAAACCTTTGCAATGCTCCTGTTTGTGCTGATACACCTCCCCACTGGGCAGACTTTTATCGATTACCTGTCGAGAATAGTGTTATAGCTGGCACCAAGTGAATCTATAGCCTATGGGCCATCCTGCATCACACAGCTTCTCCTTCATATTGTGTCTCTGGAGCACTGAATAAGACAGCTAGGGAGTTATGCCCTCTTCTCGCACAGTCTGCTACCAGGCATATGTCTATACCCTTCAGGCTGTGAGTACAAAAGTCTGCCTGTCTCCTTTGTCTGACCCGACCACAGTATCATCATGGCAGATATTCGAACAAAAACATTCCATGCTATTTACAACATCCTCGAATGCCAAGGGTATCTTCAAAACGTCTGCCCTGGACTCATCGATGACATTCTCCAGGAAATAAAGTCCTGCGAGTCGGACAACGTAACCTTCAGTGTCGATCTTCACTGTCGATGCAAAATTGCTGGGCCTATTTTGGAGCACAAGATGTTGACATTGCAAAAGGTGGTCATCAGGCAGCACAGAGTCAGTCAAATCATCTTTTTTAATCATTCAGCGCTCATCTTCACTTATTGTAGAATCTCAACCTCAAGAATCATGCTCAATTTCTCAATTGCCTCTTTCAGGAGATGTTGCCACTGGCTTTTGTGGTTGCACTTTTGGTGTTCACCTTGAGCTTTGTCAGTATAGTTCTTGACTCTAGATTGCTTGACTTTTTTTGGCCCATCCTGCCTATTTGCCCTGTGCTAGTGATGATGAGTATGTCTTTTCTAATATACTTGGTTATGTCACAGCTCAGTCTTGCCTATAGCAAGCAATGCAAGTCCGTATGCATGCAGTGTTGTCTCTCAAGTAGAAACCATGAATACAGATGCATTCAAGCTTATTTGGGCTGTGAGAGATATGACAGGGCTACTGGCCCTCATAGTGGAGTCCAACTGTTTACCGTTGACCAACATATCGTGTGTGAGCTGATTCATAAAGGCTTTCCAAACTTCAGTACATTGTGTTTCCTTCACATGTCTCTTTCCCCTGTTCATTGAATTGGCCGCTTGCAAGTTCTTGGAAGATCATTCAGTGTTGTTAGGTCTCTGGCGGTTTCTGCAGGAGTGACCTGAGTGGCACGACAAAGACTTCACGGTGCACTATTTGGATGGTCATGAGCATGTAAACGTTGACAACGACAGCAATGTTCCCCATGCCTTACAACCAGCCACTTAGGATATCTTTCCTCTTGTTTCTTGACTATGGTCCACTACATTCTCATGGGCAGTGACAACAATAGCACCATGCGGTGGTCCCATTAGCACTTGAATTGATTAACGAAGGCAAGGGATATTGTATCTTTCTGTCTCCACCGATTGGAGGGAAAGACTCTAAGTGCCAGGGCTAGGTTGGGTTCTCAGCTGTGGAAGCTCCATGAGCAAAGATGGACATGTCTCGTTCAGTGCTTGTATCCTTCTCTGAACTCTTGGTGACTTATGGCTCCATTGATTATATTGAAACACATCATATGTACATAAATAAAGATAATCCTTGAGGCTTGCCATATGCATTCATTCCTTGATGAATGGTGGTCAACACGTGATCAAATAAATTAGTGCTCAGGTGGTACAGACTCGAACTTTGTCTTATCCTTCTTACCACCACCACCACTCTTCTGGATGTCTATAACATACTCCAACTGGGCCAACTTTTATCAGATACCTGTCCAGGACAATGTCATTGATGATCACTTCATTGAATATTTGTGGTATATCCTCCATTCCAAGGACAGTTCTCTTCGGCATCATGCAGCAGAGAGCTTTGCATCTGCAGCTATCAAGTTGATTGATCTTGTCTGTTCACCCTTCTATCAGAATATTCTCATCTGGCCATAAGCAGGAGTCTTGGAAGCATTCATTTAATCTTCAACTAATGCATGTACAGCTTCATCCACCCACACATCATGAGAGTCTTGTGCACTGTCGTACTATCCTGGATTCCGAGAAGTATCTAGGTGATACATGCTATGAGCTTATCTGTGACATCTCCTGAGAAATTGATTCTGGAAGTGTGGCTAGTAGTTTTCGGAACAGGTGCGAAGCAGCACATTTCTCTATCGAGCGGGAGACCTGGAGGATGGGGTTTATGATGTATAAACTGCATAATGTCTGTGCAATCCACCTTGTTCATCCACTGTGCTTACACATCATACAGGCTTCAATCCAATAGGCATTTGTGAAGCCTACCAGCGCTTCACCAAATACTCTGGGATTTTATGTGCCTCAGTTTTCATCTTGATGATCATGGCTGCATTCTTCATTCCCAACATTTCTCAGGAATGGACAATTCGTCTATTTACGCTTGCCTATATCTTGGGCTATCTGGCATATGAGGGTATGGGTGCCTGCTCATTTGAATTTCAATAGGCATTCATGTGTGGTGACTCTAGGATTTGGGGCATCTATACTCATGTACTCCACTGCCAGCACCTTTCACCAGGTATACTATACGGTCTTGCAGTCCATATGGGCTTGGAGGGACATGCGTGAGTTTCTCAAACTCATCGCTGAGTTGGAAGGTTCGCAGCTGTCTGATGCCTCACATGCACATGCAAAGAACTTTTTGGATGCCTTCCAAGCTTTGGTATGTTGTCTCTTTTTGGTGAAATATCTGTCATGTAGTGATTTTATCATAGTTCATGGATGGACATGTGGAATTATGGAAGACACAGTCAAAGATTCAGAGCCTGACAAAATTTGCTGATGAGGTTCAAATCATGAAGGAACAGGATGTGCATGGAGACTCATCAACAGCACGTCCTTGGTATCGCTGGAATGCTTTACAACTTGGTCGTGCTGTCCTGGCTTGCCTCTACAGGAAAGTCTCTTGTTTAGTATCTTGCAATAGTGGCAGATAGCAGATGGGAGTTTTCTAGTGCAGGGCTATAACCCGATGATACATGGGCAAATAACCTGCAAAACCTGGCTATTCCTCTTCTCTCTGTAGTGCCTGGGGCTGTCTGATGGTTTCAATTTTGATTGACCTCGAGTCCTGTTTAATTGGGAATGGAATAATAACCATATCATGCAAAGCAGAAACACTGACTCAAGGAACAAATGACAAAGACACTTTGAGTGAACATTTAGTAAAGAAACTACTATGTATCCTGTTTCTGTGAGGATTTATTGTAGTCTTTGCACCACTTATCCGCCCAGACCCCCACAATGTACTAATTGATCTTGTTGATTTTGTCTCTCCAATTGATCTCGCTGAGCATTTTGTTTATGGTATCATGCTAGGCCAGTATCTCATCGAAGTCATTGTCCCAGGACATTATGATATAGAAGATGGATCCACCTTCCATTGGAGGAACTGGTGTCACTCGAAGTGTCAGGGTCCCTCAGTTGGTCAAGGAGGAGCATGCTGAGGAACTTGCTAAGGCTCTTAACAGCATTCGGCACATGACAGAGAGCAGTCCTCCATGTCATGGACACTGATGCCAAAGGCAAAATTGGAGGAGCATGGGCCCGCCCGGTGATAAGCAAGTAATCACATGGATGTGGAGCTCACAGGAGATAACTTTGGGATGGACTACAGAGTCAATGAAGATTTTTTTGACTACTATGATGTCCTTGATGGGTAACTCGTAGGCTAGCTCAGTGGCAATGACTTGAGGATCATAAGCTGACATCGACGGCGATGGTGGTGAGAATTGGATTAAAAATTTCAATCAAACATTTAGAGCTGATAACCATTCAGCTTGATGAACAACATGAGGCTCTATATACATATTGCTTTTTAATATAATCAGGGATACAGCTATACAAGAGTTCAAAGAGGACACTAACACTGAGACAATCTAGACTAAACATCCTTTCCACCTGGACATCCAAGAACCTGTCTCTCGAATCCAAATTGTCGAAGGCGGTATTGCTTTCCTTTGCATTTGATACGGTCCTGTCATCTGTAAGAAACTGTTCCCAAGGCCTTTGTATTGAGGAATCCATATAACAATGCTCTGAGCAATGACAGCCTCTACTGGTGAGATTCTGAATTGGAGACTTGCATGTAGAAGTTTGCTCAAATATAATGAACAAGATGCAAAGCAGTGCTATGATACCAAGGACATGCTGTCTATGAATCTGTGGCATTGTCATACACATCCTGTTTCTTCATGGCTTGAACCTTGTCTGTGAATTTCATCAGGGTTCGAATCTTGGACTGTGTCTTCCATAATTCTACATCCCCACCCATGAACTAGAACCAAACTTAACATGAGAAAATACTGAATAGGTGTTAGACCTGACCAAATATACTAAAGCAAAGGTAGGTCTGAGGCTGTCTTGCATTCAGGCAGTCACCTCAGAGATCCTTGTAATGGCCTAGTAGATTATAGGAGGGTGCATTTAGATAGCCTTTCAGCGAGTGAGTCAGCAAGATAGAGTTTGATAAACTATAGCTTGAAGCTAAGGTTACATGGTAGACTTAGCGGTCCTTATATACTAAAATTGAGGTATAAGAATAGAATCGAACTCCACATGAACAAAGAGAAGGTGGAGTTTGGCAATAGTGAAGAGATAAGATCATTGTCAAGGGAAAAAGTAAATAAATCGTAACATTACCATCTCGTTAAGGCAGTTGTCCTGACTGCCCTATAATTCGTCGGGATCTGGGGGTTCTTCCATTGATTTTTCTGCTTCTTCCTTCCAGTACTTGTCGATATATGGCTTCCACATGTTTTCATTTGGGCTTTCAACCCAAAATTTCCTCCCGTCCTGCCATTGTACATAGTAGAAGATCATGTTGTTTAGATAATGGTGGTCAATTATCTTTTCAAGTGCTTTTTCTGATCTGTCAATTATTCTGCCGATGACAGTTCTGTCCTGTGTGATACTCCCCTCGTAGTCTGCGATCGCTTCTCATGCATTTGTCATGTTGTCTTCCCATACCCAGAAGTTGTGTTCTCTTGTCCAGCCCTTCCACTTGACGAGGTAATCGACGACGAGGCATGATTTTTGCCCTTTCTTTCCATGCACTCATCAAGTGCATGAGTCTAGGACTTCCTGTACTTCATATTCCTCTTCATCTTCAATAAGATCAGGTGGAGGAGGTGGTGGCTGTTCTTGATTCAGGAATGCAGGTGGGGTGTATGATGTTAGGAGTTTTTCATTGAAGCATGGGTGTATCTTCCAGTGTGGTGGGAGTTTGAGTTTATATGCTGATGCGCCAGTTTTCTCGAGAATCAGGAATGGGCAGACACGTTTGTGGTCGAGTTTTTTCTTTGGTTGGGGTAGGTGGAGGTTGGTGGCATCTAGCCAGACTCGATCGCCAATGGTGTAATTTATTGGGTTTCTTTTCCCCTTGTCATATTGGGCTTTCATTTTCCCTGCTGCTTCTTCTAGGGAATCCTTTGCCTTATGATGAATTTCTTGCATAGTTTCTGCAAAGGCCTTTGCAGAGGGATTTGTGAATGGGGTGGTTTTGATCGAGTCTGGCAGGATTCATGGATTTGTGCCATAGTTGGTATAGAAGGGGGATTGGCCTGTTGCTGAGTGGCTTTGATTGTTAGGAGCGAAGGCTGCAAGTGCAAGCCATTCACTCCAGTCAGTTTGGCGATAATTCACAAATATCTGTAGATATTTGTTAATTTCTTGATTCGCATGTTCGGTCTGTCTGTCTGTTTGTGGATGGAACACTGTGGATGCATTGGGGGTAATGTCAAGGAGTTTAAGAAGCTCTAGCATGAACTTCGAGACAAATTGTGGTCCTCGATCAGATATGATGGTTCGGGGCATTCCGTGGTGAGCGTATATGTGGTCGCATAGTAGCTTGGCCCATCCTTCTGATGTAAGTTTGATGTTGCATGCGATGGGGATGATTTCCTTGGAAAATCTATCCACTACTACCAGGATGGCATCATAGCCATTAGATTCTGGTAGTCCAGTTATCATATTGACAGATATATGGGTCTATGGAGATGATGAGATTTCATTTGGGTGAAGGGGGGCAGCCTTGGGTTGTGTGTTGGTCTTCGTTCGTTGGCATGCTTTGCATGCCTTGACATACTTCTCAACTGTTTGCTTGAGTTTTGGCCACCAGAATTCTTGCTGGATGAGTTCCTTGGTTTTTTCAATTTCAGGATGTCCTGTGGTGATGTGGTCATGATGCATAGTGATAATTTCACCGCGTAACTTGTCGTCCCATGGAACATAGATTCGATTGTCATAGTACAACAGCCCCTTCTTTTCCAAGATGCCTCTCTCATGATTGAGGGAGTTAGTGATTCCTTGATCCCATTTACCACAGTCTCTGGTTGCCTCCTTTACCTGTGCGTGGGTTTCATCAATTGAGGGCATGATCATTGCTCAGAAATGTTCTGGTTGAAGGACTGTAATGCTGTCATTGTCCCTCTTCCCTTGATCATGGTTGTCCCATCTGCTGAGTAGGTCCGCCTTGCAGTTTGCTGTCCCCAGCTTGTGATGTAAGGTAAAATGATATTCAGCAAGTTCGGTCACCCATCATGCTTGTCATCGGTTCAACTTCTGGGGTTGGCAGAAGTACTGGAGATTTTGATGGTCAGTCCAGATCTCGAAGTCTTCAACTGCTCCCATCAGGTAGTGCCGCCATTCCTCTAAGGCAAGCATAATAGCAAGAAGTTCTTTGTCGTAAATCTCATAATTGCGCTCGGTGGTGGTTAGTGCTTTTGAGAGAAAGGCGATGGGTCTTCACTTCCCATCCTGCTCCTGGCTCAAGACTGCTCCTATTGCCCCTTTGCTTGAGTCTGCCTCTACTCGGAATTTACCATCTTCCTTCAGAAGAGCCAGGATGACATCTTCAGCCATCTGCTTTTTGAGGCATTGAAAGGATTTGTTCTGGGCAGCCCCCCAGATCCAGGGGGCATTGCTGGTCAGCTGGGTCATTGGTCATACAATTTTAGAGTAGTCTTTGATGAATTTCCGATAGAAATTCATAAACCCGAGAAAGGATTGCAACTCCTTCTTCCTGGTGGGGGTGGGCCACTCTGTGATCCCCTTGACCTTGACGGGGTCCATCCTTATGGATCCTTCACTGACGATGACTCCTAGGTATTCTGTTTCCAATACCTCAAACTCACACTTCTCAGCCTTAAGGAACAGCTTGTGCTCCCTGAGGTGTTGAAGTACACGCTCAACAATGCGACGATGTTCCTGGAGATCCTTTGAAAAAATTAGGATGTCGTCCAGGTATATGGTTACTTTCCCCTTGTGGACGAGGTCATGGAAGATATTGTTCATCATCCATTGGAAGGTTGCCGGGGAGTTTGTGAGCCCAAAGAACATCACTGTGGGTTTGAACAGCCCTCGGTTAGTCCTGAAGGCAGCCTTATGTTCGTCTCCCTGCTTGATGCAGACATTGTTATACCCCCACCGGATGTTCAGTTTAGTGAAATATCTGGCACCCTGCAGTTTGTCCATGAGTTCCGAAATGAGGGGGAGCAGGTATCGGTTCTTTATCATTATTTCGTTGAGTTTGCGGTAATCCTGTACCGGTCTGAGGGAACTGTCTTTCTTTTTAACAAAGAAAAATAGTGAAGTGAAGGGGGATTTAAAGGGTCTGATTCTTCTGGTTTCTAGATTTTCATCCAAAAACCAGTCCAACTCTTTCTGCTCATTACGATTGAGGGGGTACACCTTGCAGTCCAAGGTAGATTGAGCATTGGGCATTAGTTCAATTGCATGATCCCAGGGTTTTCGCTCAGGGAGCTCATCAAAATTCTCCTTAGTGAATAGATCTTGAAATTCACGATATTGGGGTGGGACCATTTCGTTGAAGGATTTCTTGACTCTTCCTTTGTTGGCCTTTGCTGCTAGGTCGTTGGCATGGTGGACTGCATGGATTTCCAACTCCGCTTCGAGATCCACCATCAGGATCGTCTCTCCTTCTTCTAGTTCTTCATCCCATCGGTCTTCCGGGTCTGAGTCAGGGAGTGGGTAGGGGTTTTTCTGGCATTGACATCTGGCAAAAATAACCTTGCCGGTCATCCAGTTGATGATAGGGTTGTGTCGCACTAACCAGTCATGTCCAAGAAATATGTCTGCCTTGCCTAGATTGGTTACCGCAAGGTCTATGTGTTTGCTATGCCCTCCAATGTTCAACCTGAGTTCGATGAATTTGGTGATGCTCCCTGCCTTATTACAGGTACCGTCTGTGTTGTAGATGGAGATAGGGCTTGCTGCTTGGCGGGTTTCCAGGTGGTGAGTGCGAACATAGGCCTCATTGATGGTGCTACCTGTGCATCCACTATTGACAAGGGTTTGAACCTTCAAAACCTGGTGGTTTGTGAGGGTTTCTATTTGAGCATCGAGGAATAATTCTCGAGCTCCTTGAGTCCTCACCCATTGCTGATATCTGATGGGGGCCCTTAATTCATGTAGGGTTTCAATGGCAGTCAGCCCCTCCCCTCATAATCAAGAGAGAAGGTCCAGATCTATTTCTCCCACTTTATCTTTATGTGTCCAGATACAAAGCATAGTGAGTGCTTCCAAATCAGTTCGTGCCTCCCTAACTGCCTGAAGGGTCCAGTCCACACCAAATGGTGAGAGCCAGGTAAAGTTCGGGGGGTGGGAAACACTTACTGGGGAAGACATAGACTGCCTCTCCTCTCACGCTTCTTTGTCTTGCTTCGCTTGAGCCTTTAGATAATGTTGATACGACACATCATCTTCTTCATCAGGCACTTCTTCTATCGTTACTCATGGTGGTACCGCACATCCGATACCTCTTGATTCCATTATGGGCGTACTAGGGGGTGTCAACCTTCTGATGCTTTCAGGTCCCTGTTCCACTGATCCTGAGAGTTGATGGGATGTGGCTTCCCCAGGCAAGGTGTACACCTTGGCTGGGGGGTCATCATCACCACTTACCTCAGTGGGGCTTGGAGGTACAAGGGTTGGGTCTCTCGTGACTTGTCCCAAGGGGTTGAAGACCGGGATGGCTGTACGCACCTGGCTCGGCATGCCGTGTCCTCTGTTACTCTTGGAGGTCGGCGGCACCCATGGCCCAGAGCTCTTACCTGACCAGGAGGTGAAGGATCCAGGAGTTTCTTCTGAGGTGAGTCCAGGAGTGGTGGCTGGCACAAAAGTGGTTAGTGATGTAAGGGGGAATGGGGGTTCGTTCTTTGTGAGGAGGGTTTTTATATTCAATTCAGGTTCAGATAGGGAAGTCATCAAATCGGGTATATTTGAATGCATATAATCGTGTGACAAATGTTTACATGAAGAAGTGGAAGGCCACGCCGCAGGCTTTGACTTCGAATTTCCTATCTGAAAGTCCTGGGCTGAGCAAGTAGAATCGCTTACTTGTTGGCCTCATCTTTTACCTCCTCAACTTTGCTGGTGACAGGGGTCTTTCCCTCTTTCTCCTCCTTATCATATATTTCGATCATCACTCTCAGCTCCTCCCTGGTAAATTGTCTGGTGCAAACATTGTGGGGCTTCCTCAGCTTCTTGCAGTTCTTTGAGAGGTGTCCCTTCTCTCCGCAGTTGAAACATCTCCCTTCCTTCTTAAGCCTGTCTATCTCCATTGGCTGTCCCATTCCTCTGAACGTGACTCTGGTGGGTGTCCTTTTTTCCGTGGTCCCAGAGCCTTGGCTGGATCCCTGGTTCTTCAGTTGATTGTCCAGTTTTCTGGCTTTCTTCTTCTCGTTTCTGTGTGCTTGGTTGAAGAGGGTCTGCTTCTGTTGCTCTTCATACATTGTGATGACCCTCGCCTTCCATTGTGGATATGTTTGCGGGATATTGAATCCGGTATCTGTGATTGCACAGGTATAGCTGTATGGGATCCCTCGTCACACTGCTGTGATGAGGGGGCCCCTCACGCTTTTGTCAGTCCTTCGGTTAGCCATTTTTGCCTCTGTTTCTAATTTTTGGAAGTATTGGGTGGCTGACAGCTGGTCCATATGAAGGTCCATCATTCTTTTTTCATGGACATCTTCTATGGCCAGGTCAGTGAAGCGCTGTTGGAGCATTTCTACGAATTGGAGCCAGGAAGGGTATCGAAATCTTCCCAGGTTTCAGCTGAAGTAGTCGTTGACCAGATTGATCCACCATTCTGGGGCCGTTCCAATGAGGATAGAGGTTGCAAAGGCTACTTGTTGGGATTCATAATGGTAATAGGCATGGAATGTCTTGAAGTAGCTCATACATTGGTACAAGAACCTCTTTATTTCCGAATGAGTCCCATCAAAAGGAGTGGGCTTCTCGATAAGGATTGGCTTTATGGAGAGGAAGGGGGCATCGTCCACAGCATTCCCTGTGGGCCATACTGGTGGTGGACCAGGAGGCATCCTGTCAGGTGGGGGTCTTGGGATCGACCATCTATCTGGGTTATCCCAGGGGTCATCATCTGGGTCCCCAGAATCGTCGGGTGGCCAAGGGGGCTGTGTGCTGGGGTGGTTCCTATAATAGTTTTACAGTTCTCGGTCTGCTTCCTCCCTCTGCTCTGCAAGTTCCTTCGCCTTTTCTTGTTCCTTGGCTGCCTTAGCCCTTAATTCCACCGAGCTTAGTTTCATGGGTTCTGGCTGCTTTCCCCCTGAGGGTCCGGCTTCTCCTGGTCTGGTGCCGCCAGCCCCAGCAATCAGTCTACTTCTGCTGGGTCTGGGAGCTTGGTCCTGCCTGCAGAGTGGGGGAGTATCGGGGAGAGGGTGTGAGTATGACTCAGTTTCCCTTTTCTCTCTCCTCCCATACTTGCTCTGCCACCTCCCAGTTGGCTGCCAGGTTCGTGAGGGCCCAATCCAGGATCCTCTTGAGCTCCCTCTGCTTGGAGTCAGTTCTGGGACGGAGCGTTGGTCCCTCATAGTAATGGGGGGTGGGGCCATGTAGCTCTCTTCATAAGTCCTCATGTATTCTTCTTCCCACTGTTCAAGGAGTGAGAGGTCGCTTTGTTCCTCCCACCATTCGGTAGTTGGGGTGGGTTCCTGCAACATAGTTGTTGGTAGAGGTGGGTAGTCCTCTCCTTCATACATAGTCCTGTAGTCTGAGATCCCAGGCGAAGGTGAGCCAGGGTCCCATTGTGAATCTATCTCTTTCTGAGAGTATTGTCCACTCCATCTCAGGTCCTTCAAAATGGAAAGGGTTCTCTTCGAACCTTTGCTGGTAATGGTCTCGTTCCCACTGCTGGTACTCAATCTTGAGCTGCATGGCGACTGCCTCCTGCTGTGCCCACACGGCATATTGGAGCCTGTTCCAGTATCACTCTCTTGACTCTCCTGCCAATCAAGTACAATTTGCTGAGCGGTAGTATGCGTCAATGAGCTCGAATCTACATCTCCTTCACTTTTCCTCCTCCTCATCCTCTGGGCCTGCTGCTTGGGATGAGGGGACTTTTGTTCGTAGGGTGACGACCTCCTTGGGGGGGAGGCCAGGATATATTCTTCATGAGGGTCTCTCTCGGGTTCTTCCTTCTGCGAGAAGAGCATCGGGGGGTTTCGCAGGGAGAATGGGTTGGGGGGCGATGATTTCTGCTTCTCTTTCCCTTGCGGAGAGGTCCAGTTCTGTTGGACCAAACTTCCTATCATCTCCTTTGTTGCTGATGATTCTGATTTCTGATCCTCTGGCATAGGCCTCAATAACGTCTTCATAAGTGGGCTCTGGGGAGGGGATATAATGGGTAGCTGTTGGAGTGGCTCCAATGGAAGGATGAGAGGACTCAGTTTCGGTTGTGGTCGAGTCTGATAAGATTGATGGGATGACCGGGTCTTTGTTGTCCTTATGAATGCTGTGTCATTGGTGGATTTCAGGAGGACCTTGTCCTTCAGGCCCTGCAGAAATCCCTTCTTCAGGGGTTGTGGATTGTTGGTGGGGAGGGACGTAATAGCGAGGAAGATTGGGGTGGTACGTTCTGATTGGTTGTCTCTGCCTTCAGCAATGAGGTTGAACGAATAACACTGTGGCTAAGGCCAAGATTATTGTTCCTGATACCACTGATACAATTATAGTGGTCTGGGGGTTCGGGTTTGGGGTAAGGGACATGGGTCTCTTTTGGCTTTAGCGATTTAGGAGACCCTGGAGGGAAGCTTCAAGCTAACTGTTAGACCCGACCAAATATACTAAGGCAAAGGTAGGTCTGAGGCTGTCTCGCATTCAGGCAGTCACCTCAGAGATCCTTGTAATGGCCTAGTAGATTATAGGAGGGTGCATTTAGATAGCCTTTCAGCGAGTGAGTCAGCAAGATAGAGTTTGATAAACTATAGCTTGAAGCTAAGGTTACATGGTAGACTTAGTGGTCCTTATATACTAAAATTGAGGTATAAGAATAGAATCGAACTCCATGTGAACAAAGAGAAGGTGGAGTTTGGCAATAGTGAAGAGATAAGATCATTGTCAAGGGAAAAAGTAAATAAATCGTAACAATAGGAACAACATACCGAATTTTGGAAAGAATCCAAAAACAACTTTGCATGGGAAACATCAGACAGCTGTGACTTGGCAATGAGCACAAGGAACCCACACATATCCCTCCATGCCCATATATGTGTAACAGCCTCCATGTATACCTTGCTGTTATTCATAGCAATGTTTCTCAAGTCTGCTTCTCTCTGACATCCTAAACAGGCATAAGTGAAGCCGAACTTGAACAAACAGCCACACCTACCCTCTTGTGCAAGAAATCCCATTATAAAAGCAAAAGAGAAGCCACAAATCTGGTATTTGGAAGAGAGGGTGAAGAAAAGCAAGGCTACGAGCATCAGTAAGAAAACTGCCATGCATAACCCTGCACAGACGATACAGAGGCAGATGTAAATGTGACACAAGGTCATCAGATCAGAGTCCTATGTGATGCATAAGTCACAATGAATGGATGCGGTAGCTGCACTAACCCTGCACAGTCTATATATCGTGTTCACCATTCTCTGCATCTCAGACTCAATGGTCACATTCGCTGCTTTGCACTGATTGCACAGATTAGCACTGAGAACCACTGTACCAGAGTCAATTTCCCAAGAAATCTCATGAATGAGGCCATGGAAAGTATCTTCGAGGTGTTCTAGAGAGTCCAGGACAGTGTCAATGGTGCACAGTACTCTTGTGATACGTGGGTGGGTATAGCTGTATATGTCTTAGCTGAAGATAAACTGATGATTCCAGGACTCCTACTTATGGCCAGACCAGAAAATTTCAAAAGTGGGATGACCAGACGAGATCAATAAGTGCAATAGCTGCAGATGCAAAGTCTTTGGTAGCATTGTACGGCTCATCATTGTCAGTGTGGAGGGCTCTCCACAGAAGATAAATCATGGTCTCAGAGTTCCTTCCATTGCTGATGGGGGGCTGATAGAAGTCCTGCAAGTAGATGTGAGTGAGTGACATCTGGATGTGGTGGTAAGAATCAAAGCCACTGGTCTGAAAATTAATTGAGCCAGAAATTAGAATTGATCGAAGTTTGAAATTCAAATACAGCTTGATCATGTGCTGAACTTCAGGTGATGCGTCTGTGGCATGTGAATTTTACTAGACTGAATCTATTTATCTCGCAACTTCCTTACACTGTTGAGCCCTCACACTGGATGGCCTGTTGCACTGAGTAGGTGGGCATATTCTTCTTGTTTTCTAGTCACTCCTGTCTCACTGGTGAAGAATTCCATCACATTTCACTCGTGTCAATGGCTTAGTTTCCTTTGTTCCCTTTCTCACAATTTTCTCTGTTGCTATGATTTATCACTCTCTGTTCCGTTCTCCAAGCTAAATAAACATCTCACAGCAAAACAGATTCTTCCCATACTCCAGATATCACATAACACTTGTATGTACAGCATGCTTATTACTGTCACAGTGATACCAATATGTCCATTTTCAGTCTATAATGCAATCTACTCAGACCACTCTGGAGGAGATCCTGGCCAGACATGAGTGGATATCAATCTTCGCTCATCCACCTGATGTTGCCTCCCTTCTGTGCACCAACGATGCACCATCACCTCTACTATCTGATAGTCTGAAGACATTGTTAGCAAGTGTACAGATGGCTCTCGCTGAGCTACAGAGTGACCTTGATCTGCTCCATGATGCTACTACGGTGCTGCAGAGTCAACTGTCATGTCTTTTGATGGAGTGATGTTTTCATATCCTGGTCACCCATTCAAAGCGATGGAGGGCGATTGAAATAGTGGTTACCCCAGATCTTCTTCTGCAACTCTCTCTCATCCAGGGAAAGATTGATTGTCTTAGAGACATATACATTTATTACTCTCATGCTGACCCTCACTGGTCCAGGGATGTTCATGCCTTCAAAATCGCCCCCAAACTTGAAAAGTTGTACTTCAAAGGTCTGCCCCCAGAAGCCAACATTCATTTCCCAGTTGAAAATCTTGTTTCTTTCTCTGATGAAAGACCCTTTGCTGGAGATCAGTGGACTCCCAAATATCTTGACATCATCAGATTGGCTCCAAAACTTCACTCATTTTCCCATAATGACTATGGTTTTAGCCTGATGCCCACACCGTTTCCTGCCCCTGAGGCTATGTCTCGATCCATTGAAGAACTTTCAGTGTCTTCACCAAGTTTTATGTGCAGCCTGGTATTACCATTGCTAAAGGGTTTTACACTAACAACCGGGTGTGACATATTCCCAATGGGACACATACCAATAAAATGCCCTGTGGGTGCACTAAGTGCAGTCCCAATGTTTCTTGATGTGGCTACACATCATGAATGTAGTCTTGAACGATAATCTCGCAAATATCATGTGACTCATGCCTGGCTTACAGGATTTCATCATCAAATTTCACAAGTGAGAGGATGAATACGACCCCATTATGGTCTCTCTCGTGACACAATTGAGCGAGATGAACCTTGTAGATGGGTCACTTCAACATACCACCATCCCATCCCTGCAAAAACTTGGCATATATCTGTACTCTCTCCATTACACTTGGCTCTCTTTCCTTGATTCAGCCTTTGTCGACATGGTTGCTTCATAAGTGCATCATCAGTCTGGCACATGATGTCTCGACAGGCTCAACCTATTGTTGTGAGGGTTCCACTGGAACTGCGAGCTTAATGAGGTTGCCTTGGAGAGCTTGAGAGGCGAGGGACTTGAGCTTCACTTCAGCAGGTTTGACAGTGATCCCAGGATAGATCCTGATGAATGATATGCTGGGGTTTTAATCTTGGTTTATCGTGCAAGTGTGAAGCACCTGCACTTCTCAGTAGTGCAGTTGAAATAGATTCATATGATTCAGTTGTATCGGAGGAACCTAGACTACCAGATTAACATACAGCTAAGGGTTTTGTCTGGCGAGGCAAATTGAACATTGGGCTGGGTTTCATGATAGTTGTACCTCAACATCTTTCATTTAGAAACACACAGATCTATCGTAATAGCAGTCACTACCACTCCTCACATGTTTCTCTAGCAGACCATAATGGACTCAACATATCAGGCCTTGTCATGATGTGAGCACCTCAGTGATAATGTTCTGTCATATCCATAACTGCCCATGAGCTCAATCATTTGTAGTTCTCACTTGAATCCAGGTATCCAAGTTTTATTCACAATCACACTCCATATCTGACTAGCTATATGAAACTCAAACATACAAGGAGACATGGGCATAAAAGCTGCACCAGTGTATTCAATAAAATAACCAGAAGCCTCGTTAAGCTACAAAGCAAATTAGCAAGCCATCCACAGAAGTAGTCCAAACCAAAAATCCATTTATCTCTGCTTCATGGGTGTCTAAGAATCACTGAAAACGCCATCCCATGAAGAGAGAAGAACGTGTACAGTTATGCCTGCTTTCATCAGTGCAATTTCAATGCTTATCAGGCCATCACACGTTCTTATTGTCACCGCATTTATGTATTTAGTCACTGCAATAATGGAATAGAGAGACATGAGGGAATCCAGAAGACATTCTAAGCAATTAGTGGTGCATCCATGAAAGGTGGGTCATCATCATCATCAGCATTGTTACAATGACGATCATCCCAATAGTGTGCCATGAAATTTTTGTCGGGCCAATTAGGCAACCCCTGCAGCCACCACCAAAGATCCAGTAACACTGAATGTCCTCCCAAGAACTTGCAAGTAATCAGATCAATCAAGAAACATAAGACGAAAACTTGACATACCGAAGTTTGGAAAGCCTCTATGAATCGTTTGGCATGAGACACATCCATCAGCGGTAAGTGGTCAGACTTGGCGATGAGAGCCAGCAGCCCTGTCATATCTCTCACAGCCCAAATTAGCTTGAATGTGTCTGTACTGATGGTGTCTACATATGAGACAATCTTTTGCACACATGAGCTTGCATTGCTTGCTAGGGGGTATTGAGTGGTGACATAACGACAATTCGCATCAGAAAGACTCACTTGTCATTGCCAGCAAAGGACTGAAAGACAGAACAATACATTCAAAGTCGATGATTCGAGATTTAGGAGGGATACCAAAAAAAGTCAAAGCAAATGTGCAAAGTGCAGACACAAAAGCTAGTGTCAACAGGCCTCAAAAGAGGCAGTTGAAAAATATGACATAATTCCTGAGGTTGAGATTCTGCAATGAGAGAAGGATCAACGGCACATGATTGAAAGAAGATGATTTGACTGACTCTGTGCTGTCTAATGACCACCTTTTGTAACTTCGACACCTTGCACTCCAAAATGGGGCCAGCAATTTGACATCAATGGTGAAGATTGACACTGAAGGTTCCACTGTCCGATTTGCAGGCCTTGATTTCCTGGAGAATGTCGTCGATGAGTCCAGGACAGACACTTTGAAGGTACCCTTGGCATTTGAGGATATCATAGACAGCATGGAGTGTTTTTGTGCATGTATGGGCCTTGATGGCACTGAAGTCGAGTCAGGTAAAGGAAAAAGACTTGTTTTCCCACTTACAGCCTGAGAGAGATACTCTCTTCCCAGAAACAGAGAAGACTGCACAACTTCCTAGCTGTCCTATCGAGTTTGTGGAAGGCAAAGGTAGGAGTATTCTGACAGTTTTTCGAGTCTCCTGGCTTGGTGATGTTGAGAGTCATGGTGAATTGAAAGATACAATGAGTATTATGACTGAACATATACACATCAAATTTCAAGAACATCATGCAGGAAGTGTTTTCATGTACCAGATATCTCCTTTTGAATTCTGCCATATCCTTCCAAGAGGCATCAGCCAGTCATTCTCAGTGTCTAAGCCTTGGACGTCGACAGTACAACGCTACACAGCAACCTTGTATCTCCTCTGTTTTCGCTGCCTTGAGTAGAAATCTCAAATGCTTGTGATGTGTGAGTCAGCGGCATATGCACAATAGCGATGATGATATGGTGATAGCACTGAAGCAAGAGTCATGTGTTGGCATGCACTCACTGTGTCAACCAAGGGGCTACTGGAATGTCAGGCTGGTAGGTAGGTTGGGCTGGCAGGCCCAAAAAAAAAAGTTGACCTCACTCAAATTATGTCATCATGAGGGTAAATCATCCTCATGTAATCAACACATTATAACACTTTCAAACCAATCTTGATCTGGATGGTCTTCACTTCGCAATGATTGAAAATTTCACACTTTATTAAACTTGCATTAAAACCCTTTAGCCACTAGTTACTATTAGTGGGGCAATGAGACAACATGTTGTAAAATGGAAGATCAAGTTCATTCCCAGTATGTAAGTGTGGTGTCAAGCCAATAGTATTGTGCTTGGCTGAGCTCTGCAAACGCATGAGGATTTACACTACAGTACCTACTTTTATACTAAAAGATTATTTACTAGAACTTTCCATGCTTTTCCTCAATCTTCTTCCTTAATAAGCAAGATCGGCACGATGCCGGATTGCCATATCCCAACACAACAGATTGAAAATACAGATTTCTGTCAAAAGATGGTCAAGGAGCAGGAGAAATCCGATGCTGTGTCATGTGGAAATAAGAGCTGTGAAACAATCACGGTGAGGCCCTGTTTTTCCTTAGCTTGAGGCCAGAAAACTCACCTGGGCCTTCAAATTCTGCTTAGAGTGTCTACAAATTGACTATGTCTCAGTTGGTTGGCATTGCAATGCTTGTGCAAGGAAAAAAGGGAGGCAATAGAGATAAATTCAACTTAAACATTTGGTTTTTGGATGAATTGGTGTTACAATTTATTGACTTTTTTCACTTTTCTAGTCTTATCTCATCTTATCAGTGTAATCACACTTATGATTCATCGCCGCTATACAACCGCTATCAACTTCGATAAATCTTCCTGATGGACAACACATGATATTGCATGCTCATCATCCGACAAGCATGCTGTCTAACTTCTACAAAACTTTCATAGCTATTATTAGTACCAACTCTTTAGTATTTAAGTAGCTGCGCTTCATTGTACAACCTCAGCTTCAAGCTAAGGTTTACCTACACATAAACTTTACTTGTCTGCTCGCTTGCTGAGAGCTTCTCCAGTAAGCGCCTCTCTCATCACCTTGAGATCATCTGAGGCATTGTCTAAGTGATTGTCCAAATGTGAGACAGCTTAACAATCGCCCGATCTTGAGTCACGTGAAAGTCAGGCCCTAACAATTAGCTCGAAGCTTCCCCCACCCTTCCACGATGCTAGATGCAGGAAGGATCCTGTATGCCCTTACAACAAACCCCCGACATTTCTGCAAGAACAACAAGCACCCTTGCCGTAATCCTCTTTACATTAGCAGGGGTAATTGGAACAACGACTGGAGCTGCCGTCATCTATTACTGAAACAGAGAGTGGTTTGAACACCATGGAATAACCTTCAGAAGAGGACAACTAGTCTATCCGCCCCCCACCCTCCCCCAGCGGACAGGAGTCCTATGAGATGCCCCCAGAGTCGCTGACCCAGAACCTTCAGAGCCCCTTTGCTGACCTCGGAAGAAGAGAAAGAATGCCCAGCCCAGTGGCTGGCCCTTCCGAAACCTGGCACTCCTCTGAGGATGCCAGAAGCTCTCCCTCTGATGAGGGAAGCATCGACGAACTCATTAGAGCATACCAAGGAATTGAAACCGAACCCCTGGAGGATGCCAGGAGAGAATTGGAGTGAAGCCTCCGTCAGATACCTATGACTGAGATCAGCCAGCCCTGACCAGATAGCCAGACCCTCTCTCAGGTGACCCTATGGGTCATCAATCCTGATGAACCAACCGAGGCCTCTGACACCACCTCATTGGATCCATCAGAGAGAAGAAGAGGAAGGTCATCATATGACTCAGAGGAGAGCTGAAGGAGGGCTCACCTACCAGGGGACCCTAGACTTCACCGCCCCTTCAGAACCCAGACCACGTTTGACACACCTACATCGACAATTGTACTCTCCTCCTCCAATCCCGATTCCCCCACCCCCGACTAGCCCGAATCTAATAGATTTCAAAGAAGAACTGGAGGTGGAGAGACTCCTTTCGCTGACTCCCCTAGAACCAGTTCATCATCTACCCCGGCCTCGCTCGACCACGATGACCCAGGGTTCTATACAGAGCTCAGACGATGACACCTATGAATCCGCTACATCGGGCGACCTAGCTACCAGCAATGAAGAAGAGCTGGAGAATCCCTGCTTGCATACAACATACGACAGAGAGAAGAGGACCTGGATGAGCCCCCTCGAGATCCCAGGAGCGAGCGACGCCTTGCTCTACGAGAGATCAAGAGCAGTCTCTTCCACCTGGGGACTCCAGATAGAGCCTGGCCATCCCTCTCCCTATCCTAGAGAATGGCCCACGGGACCTACAGGTCTCAGGCCTGGGCCCTCCAGAGGGCAGACTATTTACGAAGAGGAGGAGTGGATGAAACCCAGGAAGAGCACAGGAACTGACACAGCCTCTTTCCAAATAAAGAGCTATGGTGGCATGAACTTAACTATGGCCCCATCCCAGGGGTACACATCCCTGACCTATGAGCAAGAATGGAGTTGGAGAAATGAGTCCTCAACTGACAGCTGGCAAATATACTTGCCACCTGGAGAAGAGACGAGGCCCAGTGCACCGAGCTATCCTGGGTATGACTGGCCCAGGCCAATGCCCGACTTGCTGCCGATTGACTGGAGGCACCAGAACCAGGCCTGGAAGAGGACGAGTAGACTCCTTGCCAGGTCAGGGGAGGCAGGGTCGAGCAACATCGACGTCGACCCCAAAGTAGAACAACGACGAAAAGACGAAGAGGAGGCAGAGGCCAGAAGGCAAGACCACTGCAACAAGCAAGCGGCTTTCCTGGGTTTAGTTACCGATCTAACCCAGAAGCTGCTCGAGGCAAGAAGCTTTGCTCTCGCCAATGGCCTGCCCCTTCCCCCTGAATTAGAAGACCCCAGCCAACGCCGAGGATGACCCACCACCCCGGCTCCCAAAATATAGGGAAGCCCTACTCACTGAACTGATAGGTGGTTGATTCCCCAACCCCCCCGACCCCCTGGACTGGCCAAGTGGGGATGCTGACAAACAAGCTCCCTGGTTACAGGTAAAACCCACCCTGATCCAACTCCCCGCAGACTTCGAAGGGAAAGGTGATGACATTCACCGATTCACTGGGGCCTGCAAGGAATACTTCTCGATTTTCAGAGTGTACTACCCTACCCATGCCAACAAAATCCTATTCGCTACCTCCCTCTTCGGCAAAAGACCCCAAGGATGGTGGTCCCAATATCGCCTTCAGTTCCGAAGCAATGCTGAAGGACGATATCGATACTGCTCATGGAATGACTTCAAGGCCACCCTACAAATTGAGTATGGAGATCCCGCCCTCTAAGAAGTAATGGAAAAGCAGATGAACGATCTCAGAATGACCGGCACGGCCGCTGAATACTTCTGCAAACTGGAAGAGTTGGCCTGCCAAGCAGACCAGCTCCATGACCTGGGACCCTAAGGCACCCTAGTACAAGCCATCCGACGAGGAGTACCCGCCTCCTATACCGACTCCATCGCGGACTTGGGAGTCATGATCCCCTCCACCTACGCAGAATGGAAACAACGCATCTGCAGCATCTATGATGAAAAGGCCCAAAAGCAGGCCTTTGACCACATTGGCCAATACAACAAGTCAACCAAGGACAAACCTGCTGGTAATACCCCTAAAGGTAATACCGGCACGACAAGTTCCTCAGCTGATAAACCTGCCAACAAAGGATTGTCAGGTTTGGGGTGGACCACCTATGGAGGGGCTGGGGAGCCCATGGATATAGATCGCCTCAAGAAGGAAGGAAGATGTTTCAACTGCGGAGGGAAGGGACACTTGGGGAGGGATTGCAAGAAGCTGAAACGGCCTAGAGACCTGAAGAGCGGGTGATATACAACAGCCCAACTTCGTGCAATGCTGACAGAAGCCAAGGAGCACGCAAGGCCAAGAAGTGAGTGGTTCCACTTCCTTGGCCCAATCCTCCTCTCTAGGTGGTCAGTCATCAGATCCCATGGCATGGACCTTATCCGATTGTAATACATTTTTATGTACGTCTACTACTGTCTTAACGCATTCGAATATACCCCTTTTGATTACTACCCCCGAGACCACCCGAAAAGAATCACAACCCGTTCAGACTCCATCTGAAAAAACATACAAAATCCCTCAGAAGCGAGACCAACCCCATCTCCCTCCCTCGCTAACACTTTCTGTCCCAGAACTCCTCACCCTCCAGGACCTTCAGACTCAATGGGGGCTGGAGTTCATCCAAACAATGTTGGGGATCTCCCAGTCTTTAGAGATGAAGGAGGTGCTCCCCAAACCGGTCGAGCCTGTTGTCGCTGAACGGATACGTCAAGACGAAGGTGGAGACATGGGGTCAATGCCTGATGATATGATCCGCAACAATTCGCCTTGCACTTGAGGATGATCACAGAAACACAATCCCCTCTCTCCCTGCCTGAAAGAAGAATCGGGAGATCGTACCCCCCATCTGTCACCTGAGGACATCATACCAGTCATGATGGTACCTCTCCCGACCCCGACCCAGGAAGAAGGCAGTCATTCAAGAAAGGATAGGGACACAGGACAGGTGCTGAAGGACCCAGAAGTAATGTGGAAGCACAGTTCATGTGACAAGAACGCGACGTCCATGACTTCTTCCATCCTCAATGGGCCTTCTGGTCACTCCCAGAGCGACCCACTCCCCAAGCCCCCAAATCCTGACAAAGCAGCCGGCAGCAGACAACCTCCAGGGAAGGAGCATGCCCCAACTGGAGGGACTCCTCAAAGGCCCCTGACCACCGAAGGATCAAGCAGGATTCCAGCATCGGATGCATGATGCTCATGGGTCTGGAAGACCACCCTTGTCAAGATCCCTGACAAGGAGGACAACACGGCATTCAAGATGTCCCAAGCCAAGGCACAAGTAAAGAAGGCAGAAGAACCGATTGAGGCGAGGCATTCCAAATCCAAGCCAGTGAGTGTTTCCTCCCCGAAGTCCACCTGGTTCAAGCCGTTTGGCGCGGACTGGACCCTTCAGGCCATCAGGGAAGCACACACAGATTCGGAGGCCTTGGCCTCACTCCATCTCTGGGCCCATAAGGAGAAGGTCAATGAGATCGACGACTGCCTATTGGCCTCACTGAGGCAGGGAGAGGAACGTGCCCAAGAGGAACTATACGAACTAAGCAGGCCGATCCGTTACCAACGATGGATCTCCAGCAAGGGAGTCCAAGAACTCTTCCTCGATGTACAAATCGAGACGCTAGAGAACTGACAGACCCTTAAGGCTCAAGCCTTAGTAGATAGCGGATGCACTGGAAGCACCATCAATGAAGCCTACATCAAGAAACATGGCCTTGTCACCTGGCCTGCCCTCACTCCCATTTCGGTTTACAATGCAGATGGCACCCAGAACAAGGCCGGGGAGATCACCAAATTTGTAGAAGTAAGAATGACTGTGGGAGGGCACAGTGAGCATATCAACTTCGCCGTCACCAACATCGGCAAGGGTGATATCTTCCTGGGACATGACTGGCTTCTGCATCACAACCCCGTCATCAACTGGGCCACTGGAAAGATCATCTTTGCCTGGCGTCAATGTCAGAAGAATCCCTTTCCCCTACCGGACGCCGACCTGGATGACCCCTGGGATGAGGAATTGGAGGAAGGAGAGACCATCCTCATGGTTGATCTCCGGGAGGAGCTAGAAATTTGTGCTGTACATCATGCGAACGATCTAGCGGCTAAAGCAAATGAGGGGAAGACCAGAAAGACCTTCGAAGAGATGGTCCCACCCCAGTATCGCGACTTCGAAGACCTCTTTTCCAAAGAGAACTTCGATGAACTCCCAGAACGCTGAAGAGCTGCCTGCATGCACAAGCTAGAAATGCACCAGCATTGAAGACACTGGTCACACCCACACCTAACACTACACACACAAACACACTCAAGTTCGTGGGGGATTCTGATGCGATAAAAGTAGCGAACCAATAAAACTGTATTCTCAATATTTCTAAGATGCACACGTAGCAATAGCACTCATATAAAATCTAGACTTCTCTAAGTCCAAAGGCTTTTCTCAGACAAGAGGTGCGACTTCCATCGCTGGGCCTCAAGGCAAGGGTTGTATAACAATACTCAAATGTCACCAAACGTAACCACAACTCTCTAGACATCGCGCACAACCCAAATAGTCACTGCAAGCAACAAACAACACACTAAACACGACTTAAAGCACTGTGCTCTAAGCAGAAACCAAAACACTCAAACAATCCACAAGAGCCACAGGGTTTGAACCTACGCGCTCGAGCTTCTAACCGATCATAGACCCACAGGGTTCTAACCTATGCGATCCAGAGAACACAAATAAACACAGAAAACCCTGTCCAACAAGCCAAAGGGTTTGAACCTTTGCCAACTTGCAGAATTAACACAAAGCGAGCACTAACCAGACCAAAGGGTTTGAACCTCTGCCGCCTGTAATGCCTCGCGTCACACAGAAACCTCAAGAACTCGAAAGAGTGCCCTCCAAGACACTATATTCTTATTCTCAGTATAGAGCACAGTCAAACAATCAATGAAACTTAAGTACGGAGTGCCTCACTAGCTTTCTTGGCCTCGCTCGTGACTCAGATCACTCAAATTTATATCAAGGATGGTCTATATTCTCTCGCTCGAAGCTACAAACAACTCCAGATGCTAGAGCGCATGGCTGAAAAGCTTTGCACCGTTACACCGGGGGTCCGAAACTTGTACTCTACTTCTATACTACTGTATTTATACATTCTATGATCTACAAATTAATACAACCAATTATAGTATTATTTCTTCTGTGGCCTTCTATTCCTTGCATCCTGCGCATGTCATCTGAGCATGCCATCGCTTGGCACTTAGTCAAATGTCTGACTCGGACCCAGACTTGGTCTCACTCGTGGTTGTGGAGTCGTCTAGCACTGCACGCAGTGGGTTGACATGTTACTCATTATCTCCTCAGAGTGGCAACCTATCATAAGGGCCGTATTTTCCTTTAATCTTATTATTCTAGGTTTTCTTGGTTGGTGGGGATACCCGCTCCATGCCTGGGCCTCACACTCCTCGGCCGAAGTCAGTTTTCTCAGGTTTATTCGTACTCAGACATTATTTCATCTCACACGCAACTTGCCGGTCGATCCATGCCTTGCACGTCATAGATCAATGCATCACATAGTTCTCTTAATATCACGCATGTCTCTTATTAATTCTTTAGAGCGCGTCTCCAGTCCATTCCTAGTGCATTCAGTATCAAGCACTGAGCTCTTATGCTTAGTGTGACCTCAGGTAGTATCATTCTAAGCTAGAGCATGCGCTCTACCAATCGTCACTTAATATATTCGACTGCACAACTTTGTAGCATCACGCTCTTCTTTATTCTGCCTTGTCCTTGTAACAGGTTCTTGTAAAATGTATGTATTGATACATTCTGCAAAATTACACATGTAAACGCTCTGAGAGCATGTCAACGCAAGCCATGGGACCATGCAATCGAATTAATCCCTAATGCCAAGTCCACGCTCGACTGCAAGGTCTGTCCACTCAACTGACACAAACAAGAAGAGCTTGATAAGTTCCTCAACGAAAACTTAGAGTCCGGCCAAATCCATCCCTCCAAGTCCCCTTTCACGTCCCCCTTCTTCTTCGTCAAAAAGAAGGACGGTTCCCTATGACCGGTCCAAGACTACTGGAAGCTCAATGAGATGACCATCAAGAACCGGTATCCCCTACCCTTGATCTCTGAGCTCATGGACAAACTCCATGGTGCAAAGTACTTCACCAAGCTGGATGTCCGCTGGGGTTACAATAATGTCCAAATTAAGCAAGGGGATGAGGCAAAGGCGGCGTTCCGAACAAACCATGGACTCTTTGAACCCACGGTTATGTTCTTCGGACTGACCAATTAACCCGTGACATTTCAATGGATGATAAATGATATCTTCCATGACCTAATCATGGAAGGGAAGGTAACCATCTATCTCAATGATATCCTCATCTTTTCAAAGGACCTCGAGGAGCATCGACAAATCGTGAAGTGGGTACTTCAACACTTGAGGGAGCACAAACTATTCCTTAAAGCGGAGAAGTGTGAGTTTGAGGTGCTTGAGACCAAGTACCTTGGCATCATAATTAGTGAAGGATCGGTACGCATGGACCCTGTCAAGGTCAAGGGAATCTCAGAGTGGCCCACGCCCACCAAGAAAAAGGAATTGCAATCCTTTTTAGGCTTTATGAACTTCTATCGGAAGTTCATCAAGGACTACTCCAAGATCGTATGACCGATGACCCAACTCACTGGCAATGCCCCCTGGACCTGGGGAACGGCCCAGAACGAGGCCTTCCAACGGCTGAAGATGCAGATGGCCGAAGACGTGGTACTAGCGCTCCCCAAGGAGAAGGGAAGATTCCAAGTGGAAGCCGACTCCAGCAAGGGAGCAGTCGGCACAGTCCTTAGCCAGGAACAAGACGGAAAGTGGAGGCCAGTTGCCTTCCTTTCTAAAGCATTGACTGTCACCGAACGGAACTATGAGATCTATGACAAAGAGCTCCTCGCAATCATGCTCGTGCTAGAGGAATGGAGACACTACCTAATGGGGGCGGTGGAGGATTTTGAGATCTGGACAGATCATCAGAACCTCCAGTACTTCCATCAACCCCAAAAGCTCAACCGACGACAAGCCCAATGGGTCACTGAACTCGCAGAGTATCACTTCACCCTCCACCACAAGCCAGGCGCCTCCAACTGCAAAGCTGACCTGCTCAGCCAACGAGATGACCACGACCAAGGGAAGAAAGACAACGATGATGTTGTAGTTCTCCAACCCGAACACTTCCGGGCCATGATCATGCCCACCATGAGTAAGACCCACCAACGCGTCAAGGATGTTACCCAGAATAAGGATAAATGGGATCAAGGGATTGCCAACTTGCTAGACCACGAGCGAGGCATCTCTGAGAAAGAAGGGCTCCTTTATTACGATGGACGCATATATGTTCCCCGCAACAACAAACTACGCAGCGAAATTATTGCTAGTCACCACGACCACATCACAGCGGGTCACCCAGGGATCGAGAAGACAAAAGAACTCATACAAAGAGAGTTCTGGTGGCCCAAACTCAAACAGATGATAGAAAAATATGTCAAGGCATGCGAAGCATGTCAGTGAACAAAAACAGACACTCAGCCTAAGGCCGCCCCCCTTCACCCAAACAAAATTCCGTCCGAACCATGGACCCACATATCGGTTGACATGATCACTGGACTACCGGAATCCAATGGGTACAACGCCATCCTAGTAATTGTCGACCGATTCTCCAAGGAAATCATTCCAATCACCTGTAACATCAAATTAACATCCGAAGGCTGGGCCAAACTCCTACGAGATCATGTGTATGCCCACCATGGTATGCCCAAAACAGTAATCTCTGACAGGGGACCTCAATTCGTCTCTAAATTCATGATCAAACTCCTCAGACTCCTCAACATCACCCCGAACACATCTACAGCATTCCACCCCCAGACAGATGGCCAGACGGAGCAGGCCAACCAGGAAATCAACAAATACCTCTGCCTCTTCATTAACCACTGGCAAACAGACTGGAGCGAATGGCTTGCCCTTGCTGCATTCGCTCACAACAACCAAATTCACTCCGCAACAGGTCAAACACTGTTCTTCATGAACTATGGGACAAACCCCCGCGTCCTACCAGACTCCATTAAAACGACCGCCTTTACCAACCCATCGGCAAAGTCGTTCGCAGAAAACATGCAAGAGGTACACCATCAAGCTAAGGAAGCACTAGAGGAAGCCGCCAGGAAGATGAAGGCCCAATACGACAAGAGCAGAAGAGGGGCTGTCGGCTACGCCATAGGAGACCGAGTATGGTTGGATGCCACCAACCTCCATTTACCATGCCCAAAGAAGAAACTCGACGACAAACACGTCGGACCATTCCTCATACTGGAAAAGGCTGGCGCCTCTGCATACAAACTCAAACTTCCACCACACTGGAAAATTCACCCCCGATTCAACGAGAAGCTCCTAACACCGTACATCCCACCAGCATTCCCTAACCAGGAACAACCTCCCCCACCCCCACCTGACCTCATCGAAGATGAGGAAGAGTACGAGGTCAAGGAAGTACTGGACTCCCACACATGCCAAGTACGTGGAAAGAAAGGACAGAAATCATGACTTGTCACAGACTACCTTGTCAAGTGGAAGGGATGGACCCGGGAACACAACTCTTGGGTACGAGAAGACAACATGGCCAATGCTCAGGAAGCCATCAAGGACTACAAGGACAGCATCTCCGAAACAAGAACTGTCGTGACTGCCCACAAGGTCATCGACAGGTCTGAAAAAACACTAAAAGAAATACTCGACCATCGCTATGTCAACAACATCATCTCATACCAAGTTCTCAGACAAGACAGACGGACCTTTTGGGTCGAAAATCCTTGCCCCAACAATAAACATTGGAGGGATTACATCGATGACTATTGGAGGAAGGAGTACACAAAAGCACAACAAGAACCACTGAGCAAACCCTAGGGCAGTCGGGACGTCTGCCTTAATGAGAGGGTAATGTTACGATTTATTGACTTTTTTCACTTTTCTAGTCTTATCTCATCTTATCAGTGTAATCACGCTTATGATTCATTGCCACTATACAACCGCTATCAACTTCGATAAATCTTCCTGATGGACAATGCATGATATTGCGTGCTCGTCGTCCGACAAGCATGCTGCCTAACTTCTACAAAACTTTCATAGCTATTATTAGTACCAACTCTTTAGTATTTAAGTAGCTGCGCTTCATTGTACAACCTCAGCTTCGAGCTAAGGTTTACCTACACATAAACTTTACTTGTCTGCTCACTTGCTGAGAGCTTCTCCAGTAAGCGCCTCTCTCATCACCTCAAGATCATCCGAGGCATTGTCTAAGTGATTGTCCAAATGTGAGACAGCTTAGCAATCGCCTGATCTTGAGTCACGTGAAAGTCGGGCCCTAACAATTGGAGGCAAGTTGAAAGTAATGGGCAGGCTAAAATGTATCCTGAAGTTTGTATAATATATTGGATGACATATTGTATTGGGTGATGATATGGTAGTATTGTCTGAAAGCTTGTTGAATCATCGCAAGCATTGAGCGAACGTTGATGAACACCTGGACCGAGGTCATACGTCATCTCCGGCAACAGCCGACTGCCAAATATGGTAATGTGACATCATAATAGTCACGTGGAGGTAGGTCGACGCCCAAGCCTGAAATATTTTAATCGACCCACTGTGTTTTTTTTTTCAAAATGGTAGCCCCTTGAACCAAGTTCGATTCGAGTACTGTACGTATAGTCCTAAGTCAAGTGATTCAAATGCGTACAAAGTACTTCCCTAAGCTGTGCATTTATCTACGCTACTAAAGCGTAGGATAATTAATGCGTACAACCTGAGAGAATCCACTCACCACCCGCAGTTGGCAGAGTGCTAATATAGGATCCTTTGATTCTGGCCTAATTTTTACGTAGCCGATCATCCAGCGGGAGAGGCTGACAGCTTGCCAGTTTGAAGATGTTTCGATATGGATCACATCGTGGAGGAGGGTAGGATCCAAAGCCTTTTCGAGTTGCCATGAGGGACAGAGTATAGTATCCACGCCACAGACGCGTCACCGGCACTTCGTTAAGAAAGACTCTAAATTCAACGCGAGAAGTACCTTATTTTGGACTAATGTGAATGATGGGGGGACCGATTCGTATTAATACACCTAGTACAGTTATAAGAAGGTACCTATGAGGTTCCCTCACCGAGACTAACGAGAACATAAACATTTGCTGCAACAACCAGAAGCCAAATCGCCGCACCCAACAAGGTAGCGACGATATGGTTAGCGAAACAAACAGAGTTCCCATCTTCATCCTGCACGGTCATGACACGTTTATTGCTCGTCAACCACAATAGGGGAAAGACGATGAAGGGGAGAACGATGGACAGGACGACTTGAGACGCAACGAGGAGGGTGTCAATCCCATCTTTGCCTACCGCTATGGCGACAGTGAGTGCAGGAATGAGGGACATCAGCCTTGTGAGGAGACGCCTGAACACCGGTGATAAGCGAATGTTAAGAAATCCCTCGGACACAGCCTGACCCGCCACAGTGGCGATGAGGGAAGAAGATTGGCCGGAGAACAGGAGTGCGACGGCAAATAAGGAAGCAGCGGAAGGGGAGACGGCATCTCGGATGAGATCGTACGCGTCAAACAGAGAGGCGGAGTTGGTTGCGGAAGGGAGGGTGGCACCTGCCAGTATGAGGATGAGGGAATTGATGACGACCGCGAAGCAAACGAGGGAGATGACGACGTCCGCCATTCCATGGTACAGATGTGTCTTGACAAAAGAAAGCGAATTGTTGGTTGGTACTTGTGTTGGGCCCATGGGCGGGATGCGAAAGGCGTACCGAATTCGTTGTTTGAACGTCTGGCCCTTCGGTTTCTCCGCGTCGAGATCATCCGACGACTCCGATACACGGTCCTGTGTTGCCAATGCCGAGCCAAGAAAGAGACTGTGTGGCATTACCGTAGCTCCTATTATGCCCACTGACGTATACAGAGCCCCATCCTTGAATATGTACTTTGACGGGACATATCCAAGGAAAGCGCTGGGCCAGTGAACGTTTACGCGGGCGATGATGATGCACATACAGATCAGGACGGCAATCACCAATATGGCTATGATCACTTCAAATATGCGTACAGGCCGTCCGCGGAGTGGATCACCCAAGCAGAGGATAAGGAGAACGTCGAATGCGGTGATGAGCACACCATGCCAAATCTCGAGTCGAGGGAAGAGCAGGCACAATGCGATGGCGGATCCGAGCAGTTCCGCGAGGTCCGTCGCTATGATCGCCATCTCCGACAGAATGTAGAGGGGGTATAGGAGGGCAACCCGAGTTACCATGCGAGGATTCCACATAACCCGGCAGTGCGAAGCCAGGTCAAGGCCAGTAACGCATCCAAGGCGACTACACAACACCTAATCAAGGAAATCAGTAAACCTGCATCAAGATCAACAGAGATTAACCTACCTGGAAGAACACAGCGAACAGTCCAGAGAGGAGGACCACAAAGAGTAGTCGATAGCCGAATGACGAGCCTGCTTGCAGGTCAACGCCCCAGTTGCCTCTGCAGGAAATATCAGCACTGGGAAGGATCCGACAATAGGGCACTCACGGATCAAAATACGCGACTGCGCATACCAGCCCGACACCAGTATGTTTCTTCCCGTGAATCCAAAGGGTCTTCAAGAGGGATCTAACTGTGATAACCATTGATATTGGGGTAAAGGTGAGGAATGTCCGATCTTATATACATATCCAGAACGGGGTGAACCAGGCAGAGGGGACCCAGAAAAGTGGAATACATGCCTCCGCCTAGAAAACGAGTTAGTGGTAGACCGCCAAGGTTGCCACGTGCCGTAACCTCTCGGTCATTCCCGGTGTCTTAGGGGCTTTAAAGGATCCCAAAGCGTCGGGATTCCCTGTTTCGGCTGTCTGTCAGGTTCTTTATCAGATAAGTATTCAGTAGTATTTTGTATGGCTTGCACCATCCAACCTCCGCGAACCTATGCCATCACGCTGCCATTGAATCGGCATGTAGACGTGAGACTATCTTTTTGCTAGCTCGAAATACGGACACGGGAAATTCCACAGACCAGACGCATCGTCCGGCTCGGCGCACTCTATATCAACTAGGTATCAATACCAGAGGGGCATTTCGGCGGATATAACACGGCGGGTATACCTACAGCTCTGAGCAGTTGTGAACGCCTATCATATGTAGTTGAAAGGTTAAGAGCGCATGAGACCATCAAATTGAATAGCGAGGTTGACGCATCAAAAAAGGCCATACGAGTAACTAAAAGCCAGCGAGACAGCCTCACAATTTCTAAGAGTTTTCTCATGCAAGAGCTACTTAGACTCGGCCTCTTGCTCAGAAAACCCTCCAGTTAGAGACTAGTAGATGAACCTAGGCATCTCGGTAAGCAAAGAATTCAACGCATAAACTGCCACCGGCAGATACTTGGCATGTTAGCAGTTCGGAAATGGTTCATTGGATCTTGCTATTACCCGTGGTCCGGGAACATCACACTCGTATCGCGATTGTGAGCGGGGCCGCCATTCGAGTTTGCGTAACAGTGTTGCTACGTCAACCACCACAAAGTGCCTACGGCTTATTCTGAGCCGCAGCCTATAAACATTTACGGTTAGCTTCATCACATACTACCAAATGCCAATCTCTCGTAATTCTTTGAAAGGTCTTTCAGGACCGGCTTCCGTTCCATTGGGCAATGGCAGTGTGACGTATGCCAACCGTTCTTAGTGAAAGGGAAAAGCCTTGATGCTCCGTGAACTTTCCGAACATTGAAGTAATCTAGAGAAGGTCTTTTACCCCTTCTCGAGTTCTAACCATTGTAGTCCTAATTATATTAACCCCTGACAACTTTCGACCAGCTTAATCTTCCTTACTTAGGTAGGCCTGGAATCTGATACAATTCTCAAACACGCAGATGGCCTGAAGTTGAATTATTATTCTCTTGGTCTTGTGCCTTACATTTTTTCAAGCTCAGTATCCAAGCTTCAAACTTCAAGCAGCATACGATTTGAAGAATAAAAGGATTACGAAAAGGCAATATTTTCACCGTGACCTTTGGGACTTATTCGTCGATGCTGCTCCTCAGCAAAAAGGTATCGTTGTTCGTACGAGGAATCTAAGCTCAATTGGCTAACTCACTGGTGCTCGCCCACCCCCGAGCAAAAGTCGTAAGGTAAAGATTCTGCCGAAGCCCGAGCAGAAACGTACGCTCTGCGGCTTTGTCAAACACCAACTGCGCGCGCTCTCTGAGAGAATAAAATTCCCACAAGTTCAGAAACTGCCTGCCATCTGTCGCACGAATATTCAATAAACTATACCCGGCACCATCGTCAGACGACCATCCCAAGATGAAACTCGGGGATTCGAGGTATCTAGCACCGTTGCAATACAAAACAAACTAGAGAAAGGTAGGTAAAACAACCGACTCTTGGAATCGAGCAGGAACAGAGTCCGTAGACCCTACTAACGTGAGAGGTCTCAAGATATCCTGCATCAAGTGCCATATCGCGGCAAATACGAGTCGGCAGTCTGGTTAATATCCAACGAGGGTTAATTGACCGTACTTAGGTATAAATAATGATAAGCTCCACTGGGTGTCCCGCAGCTTTTACAACTGGCTTGCCGATCATGAACGGGAGGAAAGCTTGAAGTATAGAATTGATCCAGTAAAGTTGTTATTGACGCCTCAACATCGTACGCGGCGTCGGGAGTTGAGCGCGCGAATAGTCGTGCTACTAAATTTCACCTCCATCGTGAGCTCCACACCACACCACACCATCTAGGTCTTGCATCGCAGCGGAGAGCCGATGGCAGGCCGTATCCAAGGGACTGGAACGTACGATTAGAGATGCTAGAGATTGCGCCATATGCTTGGCTCGGTGCCGAAGGTAACAGTGGTATTTGGGAAGTCGATGATAGTAAAAATAACGAGTATACCGGAGTTCCAAGTCCAAGTCCAAGTCCGGCTGAATATGGAGAAGTAAGTGGTTTTCGGCCAAGCAAACTTCTCCTTACTGACAAGAGCCTTAGAAGCTTGAAGTACTAGTGCCGACAACCGCGGACCCCCAGGAGAGTATCGAAATTCGAGCAAAGTCGTTTTCGCCACAACATTGGCCGGCCTTGTAAGTCGAACCAAACCTTAACTAGAAGAAAAGGTACACAAAGATCGCAGACAACTTAATAGGTTTCTGTCTTAACGTCATAGTTAAAAAATAGAAATGTCCTGGCGAGGTACGCGGAGACACCTTCGACGCTCTCGGGAGTAGTGATCTTGACGGTCCTAGTGCTGATTTTTCTTACCGAAGCCGAAGCGTGCAGGCGCCAGTAAATGTGGTATACGAGCAAAATTTCAATACGGACCGTAGAAGGGCTGATATCCGTTACCGAATTCGGGACGGCAATGCTGATGCTCAGCATCTGGTCGACGCAGAGAGCACAAGTACCTAGATGTGAGACAAAATTTTATCAAGTTTTGAACGAGGAAGGGAAGATACAACAAAAGAATACACGCCCTCGATGATGTAAGTATCAGTGGTGCCAGTGAAAGCACAAAGGTTGAAGCACCTCGCCCGAGGTATTAACACTAGTGCACAGTCCATAAGTTGAAAAGTTTCTCTGCATTCCTCGCACGCATGACTGAACATTGGCGGGACAGAAAGAACGATGAATATCGGATATGTTCCCACGCCACAGACGCGTCAAGGAACTCCGAACACGTGCTCTTGCTTCACCAGTCTGCACTCAACTTCACCTCTTTTTTTCTCGCCATCAAACGGATCTTTCTGAACGAAAATCCAAAAAAAATTGTAGGTGAGAAAGCAGAAAGTCATTCCCTGAGACTCGACCAACAATTGATTTTACGAGACACCTCGAACAAAATGGGATTGGTTGCCATCTAGAAGGGTCCAACACTGAGGCAGATGAAGTCGTGGACCTGTGAGCTGCTGTATGTCGTTCTTCTCTAACCTCACAAAGCTTAGACGACCAGAACAAGAACAAGCCAGACCGAAGAACCTATCCTCAACGGCATGATTTCATTTTCTTAGTTGTAGCGGTTATTTTCTACCTTCTCCAGGGGCATCCTTTTCCACACCTCGACACTCCCGAGCCATGAAACCAAGGTTGTGCCAAAACTCCAAAATTCCCGACTTACTCGACCTCAGGATCCAGATGGACACTGACAGGTGAAAATCAATTCGCTAGTCACATGCCTTTCCCACTCTTCTTCGTGTTCATAATTTGGCGGTGAGAAGAAGGATAATTATTGTGCAGCTTGCCGTCAGAAGGGGACAGGCGTACAATGGACACCTTGATGCTGGAACTGCTGGCATAAATTCAATGACAGTGCGGAAAGGTAAGCTTCCAGGGCGCCTTTTGCATGCCGCACTAACTTTAGACTACTAGGGTCTGGGATTATATTATAACTGCTATCTTCTGATGTATCTGTCACACCTCTCCTCAAATAGTTTGCCTACCTCCGACGACCCCGTCTCGGCGCTACCGACACTCCCAGAAGACGAGCGCAGAATCTGTCCGAAATTCTTCACTCGAGATCGCCCGTGTACCGCGTACAGGGAGATAACATCTATCGATGCAGAGCTCCTTACATACGCTTGAAATTTCGTATAAAAGCTCGATTCAAACAAATTCTTCGTCTGACTGTACACTATAGCTGGTCTCTTAAACAGACACCATCCTAATTGTGCTCTCCTTTCTTTTAAAATTGACTCTCAACCAAACCGACTCAGGATTGGACGTGATTTGCTCTCGTTGTCAAAATACCTACATGCATCGACGATAAGTCGTTCTCTTCTCACAAGACGATTCCTCATCGGCTGGCCTCAGGCGCTATTACCTGCATCAAGTGACCTAAACTTAATAATGCCTTTTCTGCCTTACTGTGACCGACTCATCGTGATCTGCTCCCCTCCTCGAACTATCCATACATCCCATTCAAATCACCTTGATTCCCCAGGTACACCATAACCAAATCAAAACCCGGCTATTTTTGGCGTATACGTACTTTACTGCGGTGATGCTTCTGGTAGTTGACTCAGATTCCCGTTTCAGGTACGATGCAATCTACCCTAGAGGACATCGTGGTCAGACACAACTGGATATCAACCTTCGCTCATCCACCTGATGTCCTTGCTCTTTTACGCATCAACAACGCCCCATGACCTCTACAACTTGCTCGGCCGCTGGCGTCTTATGAAGGTCTGAAGACAGCTCTCGCCAAACTATAGAACAACCTTCATTTGTTCCAAAATGTTGCTGCGTCGCCGCAGATCCAAATGCCATGTCTCTCATTATTCAAACACGACTCCGAGATAGCACCATCTACAATCGTGTTCTTTTTCGAAGCGCTACGAGCATTGACAATACAAGAAAGCTCGGCAGCATAGGCGAAGACCCAATCCAGACACGACCTCTGGGGAGAGTATAAACGCTGCTCGAAGAAGAAATACTTCGTGAGTAGGGATATTTGCTCTATGACCATCTCGAGAATCTTACTTCATGTGTAAAGTACAACAGGGCAGCTTCCCGTCTGAGTCTGACGGGGTATCTTAGTATATTCTCTCGCTTTCTTGCGGCTGATCGGCTGCATTCGCGTATCTGCCGATTCGACACTTTTACCCTGACTTCTAATAACATGAAGCTTGGAGAATCGATACCTTCTCTTCCACGAAACGCTTTCTCTGGCCCTGCGCCTGATTCGTTCTCCGATGCTGTTGGTACACCTTCCCATGGGGCCAACTTCTATCGATTACCCGCCACGAACGATATCACGACCGGCACAAAATGGATCGATACCCTGTGTGAAGTCCTCCACTGCAGATCTCCTTCTTCGTATCAGACATCCAGCTCCTGTGCCTTACGTCTAAGGCATTAAGTGACAAGTTCTCGAAAAATTTCAAGGACCACGGCCTCCTCATTCAGTCGTGAGCCAGAAAATGTATTTTCTTTCTGTGTCTGACTCACCTGATCAACTTGAGGATACAACAGGCCACATGTTCGAATGAAAACGCTTAGCGCCATCTACGACATCCTTGAATACTATGGTCACCTTGAAATGATCTGTCCTGGGCTTATAAATGACATTCTCCAACAAATCATATTTCCGTCAGAGGCGCTCTCCCGTTCGTTCTCACTAGACTCCCCCCACAATCTAAAGCTCCATGGATAGTCTGACTTCGGTGAGATTTCGCACGAAATGATGTTTTTATAAATTGGCCGTTTTTCGTATGTTGAAACCAATGCTTCTCTGATGTATACCTACACCTGTTGGTTCGATACGTAATAATTACATGTTACATCTTCCCACAGGTCGATCCCACGTCTTAGCACTGGCGAACTGGACTTCTTTGAACATGACCAGCTAGAAGTGGCGGTCCGTCAATGATGAGAGACTCGGGCCACGCTTGATTTTACGTGGCAGCATGTGATGAACATCACGTCCAAGAAGAGCTCAATACTGGGGAGGTAAAAACATATCTTTCACTATGTCGTTCCTACTCTCTGACTTTCAAAACCCAGAAATTCAAACGAGAGCCAGCATGACCCTACTGGAGATCTTGTTCTCGACATCTGGTTCTCAGTTTTAATTGGGTCTTCTGTAGTGCACGGCGGACACCGTGCCGCTAGAATTGTGAGGTATAACGGCAGTGTGAATTTTGAAAAGGGAAGCATGGTTTCAACGCGCCTTTGGCATGTCCTACTAATATATATTGCTGCCTACAGTCCTTCCGGTGTATGCACAAATGGATTCCTCACCTATCTCCAGCGACTCCCATCTTGACCATACTTCTGGACTCTTCTATAAGCTTCCCTTCCAGAATGCGGTCACAGCAGGAATGGGCTGGGACAAGATTTTATGTGAAATTCTTCATTCGAAACCATCCATGCCGTACCACGCATACGAGGAAATAGCATCTGCGTACGCTGAAATTTTACAGCTGTTAGAAGCATCGAATGGTAGTCTTGTAGGACTGTAAGCGGATCATTCTATTCGAACCTTTTCTTTTCTGATGCACATTTCGAAGTTATTACCGCTCAGATCTTAAACAAATCTTGTCCACTGCTGAATATTTTGTTCAGTATAGCAAGCGGCACCAATCTCTGAAACTCGGAAAAGTGTTAAGCACTGGTCGGGGTGTACGGTCAACGGTGGAGGGTATAGTAGACTGTACCGCTGCTCGTCAAACGAAGATTGAAACCGAGATTTCTCTATTAAGAGATCAGATGGGGCTTGAACAACGGTATAAGGTTAGTCGTAATTCAATAATCCTTTAATATAATAGTGCTTCTCTGTCGTACAGGACTTCGATAACAGGAGACTTCTCGAGGTCATTGCACAAGTATCCAAGATCCTAGCAGAAGTATCTATCGCAATACTGGTCTGTCTGACCGTATTAGCTGTCGCTTTACCCTCGTACTGGAAGTTTATTATATCTAAGGCAGTGTTTGCATTGGCCATTGGAACAGTAGCATGTTTTGGTATGCTCCTTTTTTCAATTCAGTTCTATCTTCACCCATTCAATCCCTCAGGATTTGATGTGTCGAAACTCATGCAGAAAGTCGCTTTCACTGTTCAAAACCTATACATGCATTACTTTTTGTTCATCTGGGCATGGAATGACTTTGCGTATCTGATTCAGATAGCCGAAACGGATCCGACTGGCGTATCTGACCTGCAGGATGCGCAAAGTTTCTTATGGTCTTTTGAAAATTCAGTACGGCATCCTATATTTTGACCTACACCGTCGTTGACTCCACCGCTTCCTAGTTTGTTTATCATCACCGTGAAAGACTGCAATCCCTGCAGATGCGGATATCTGCTTCACCAACATACAACGCCAAAGAGGAGGCCTGGTTTTGGCACTCAATTAGCAACGGGGAGCCGTTCAGGAAGAGGAAGACAGCATGATCAACGCTTGGTTCAAGCCATCATACCATTCTCATCACGACTACTAATACTCGGAGTCGTCTGCCTTAAAGTATACGCAATAACACTACTACTTTTCATGTCTTCTTGGTAACTACTATGAGAGTAAGGTTCACGGAAATTTTACCAATGTACCTAAAATATATCAAAGTCCGAGTCAGAAAAGAACTGACGTCTATTCTGGGTTCAGAGTTTGTAGTTATGTGAAGCCAAGGTGCTCGTCAAAATCGAAGTAGCAGATACGTAGTTAAGAAGGATAATGAGAAGCGCCAGGCACCAGAACTAAGTAACGTTGCTGATATTTAAGTATGAACAAAGTGTGAGTCTAGAATCATTTGCATTCGCTATACGGGCTTGGTATATCATTGAAAGAAGTCAGTTTACTTCGTACCCTTTTAGATTTTTATTTCAACACTTTTCGTTTAGTGCTTTCGCCTCAGTTGCCACGCCTCCTCTTCCACGTCTCAACGTTCAAAACACCATCTCCTCGTCGCCTCTTTTTCTTGGATTGCGTATTAATACGAAGGGAAGACAAAGAAAATTCAACCATTGTATACACCAAATTAGACACGTATTACGGAAATATACACTCTAACATACCCTAGATCGCCCCCTTTCACGTTTACAAAAGCGCCATTTCCTCAGGAGCCTCCCTGAAAGTATACATCGAATCCACGAAATCATCCCAGCCCTTCTCACTCAGAATCGGTGCCTTCACCCACTTGGCCACACCCATCCCATCAACCCATTCGTTCATATTTTCCACAGCATTCGTCATCGATGCATTCTGCATATCTGCGATCCTAGCCCGGGTGAGGAGACCAGACTCGAGGTACCAGCCGACATCCTTCTGGATCGCAAACACCTCGTAGATATCTGCCAGAACAGCAGGGATACCTTCGACTAGGGCACTTTCGTGAGCCATTCGGTGCCCAATAGCCTCGACGAGGTCTTTGGAACGAGGAAGGATGTAGTCTGCATATTGCTTCGACCGAGGTCCATATTTCTTCGCGAGAGCCCGGGCTTCTTCGAACACTCCCTTTTCGTCTGTTAATAACATTCGTTAGCCGGCTAAGCACTGAAAGACGAAATTTGACTTACGCTGGGCAAGGAGACTGTTCGGGTACAGGGGAGACGGTACAGAGTATTTTCCTTGCAGGAGCTCCGAAGCAAGACCTGTCAAATAGTCAGAACTGAGCCAAAGCATTAAAGAAGGAACACTAACGAATGGCAAGAACAAGGACGTCGCCTTCAGCGATCACAATACCCCTCATCTCAGCCTAAGACAGTATTAGACGAAGACTACAACGATGAAATAGAAAGAAATAACTGACAAATTGAGTGACAATCTGGTTGTAGTCGAACAAGCCTTGAGCACCCAACCTCTCCGAAAGGTTGAAGTGAGCAGTCTGGGCATGCTCCATCACCACCGCCTTGTAGATCGTCGTAATCGCATGCCTCGCGTGACGGTCAGCAGCGGGATCCATAAAATGCTTGATCGCATGTTTCGTCCACGCTTCAATGACATACGTCTGCGCGACTGCAGTGAATATGGGGATCTGCTGGGTCCGGAAGCCGATGATGGGCTGTGCAGGTATACCCACTTTGCGGCGGAGAGAGTACTTGTATGCGATGTGAGCCGCAATCTGCGTAGCCGGGAGGGCGAGCGACGCCAAAGCGAGAGTACCGACAGAGATACGCCAGATCGCGACGAGGAAGTCATCGTGCGTCGATGGCTTGTCCCCAACGGGTCCAAGAAGGGACCACTCGGGAAGACGGACCTGAGTGAAGTGTGTGATTGCGTGGTTGACCGGGGTTGCACCATGTCGGGTAGGAATCAACCTGTGATTAATCGGTTATTACTTATGGAGAACTTCTCATTGAGATAGACCGACTTCGCAGTAACACCCTTGCACATGTGAACACCGTCGTTGAGCTGGACGACAAAAGGCCTGATACCCCGCTTCTCGCCATCGACGATGAGCTGGGACCAGACGACAGCGTAGCAGGGTTTGCCAAGAACCGGGACAGTCGGAGGCATATACTTAGAAGCAGCCCGGTTGGGAGAGTTGAGGATGAACGACCCATCGGATTGGAGAGTAGCGGTGGTCTCGAGGTTGGTCGCGTCTAAACCGTGGCCGGCTTCAGTAAGAAGGAACTGACCACTGAAAGAAGCGGAATAAGTGTACAAAACAAAATGAAACAGAGAGAGGCGACGAACATAGTCTTGCAATCCATCATGTCCTTGCATAGTGCCTGTAACTCGGGACGATCGGCAGCGTATGTGCCAATGGTACCCACAGCGAGATTGAGATGGATCGTCATGATGGTGATGGAGGAACCATCGTGCCAGGCGATGGGATCGTTGTGGATCTTCCAGAACTTGGGGCTGAGGTTGACGATATCCTCGAACGTGAGGCCCCAAGTCTTCCAGATAAGCTCTGCACGCTGGTACGCATTGTCGGAGAGCGCGAGAGCGTTGGAGCGGGTGTTTGCGTTGGCACCGGCCGCTTTGAACACGTCGACGCCGAGGAGAAGCTGCGAGGGCCAGTTGTGTGCGGAAGACATTATCGTTTGGATTGTCGTTGGAAGACTTGGAGGGACTCAGTCGGCTGAGGGAGCTTGGTTCTCTACTGTCAAGTGTAGACGGGTTATATACCGCCAGTCTCGGGACGCAGAGTTGCCACATAAGATCCAGAACGTCTTACGATGAGTGTTTCTTCCGTAATAGGTCGCTTTGGCGGCGCCTTGGAGGCAAGGGTAATACCCCACGTACCGCAGACCTTTGTCCCCAACCGAGGCGCCATCACTGTGATATTGCAGCGGACCGAGGAAGCTCAAGTCGCCGGTCGAACAGTAGCGACAGTTAGGTCGGTGCCGACTCCGAGCAAAAGGGGAAACTGAACGAGCAAAAGGTGCACCACAGATAAATTTGGCGGTGTGATTGGTACATCGGCGGCTTCAAGGATACAGATGCTTGGCATTGGCAGATGGCATTGCTTCTTTACGACGCGTACGAGCTAGACCACGACAAGAGAATCAAGTGGGATCTGCACGAGAACCCAGACCACAGTGTTAATCCAATACAAGGGAAGCCCTGGATGGATAGGTATTATGGATCAATATCATCAACCCCAACCGACAAAAATCTTGTCACGTGGAAATTCGAAATTTCTCCGCTGCATGAAACCCAGAGGTATTTCCGTAGTCGGTACGTCGGAGGGAATGGGGTACAGAAAGCGGGCTGTGCAAGAACATCCGTTGGCGTCCTCGCTTGAGCGCAATCAGATTTCTGATCTTCGGAAGTTCATAGAGAAAGTTAGCGACATCAATTGACACAGAATTCCAACGTACCGACCTATCATACGCTTTGGATATACTAATACAGGTCACACTTCATGGCAATTTTCTTGTTGCTAACAAGTCGGCCCTATTTCTCGGGGAAAGCGCCACAAATAGAGTTCATTTGGTAACACACACATTAGTGGTATTGCCGTCGTCTTCGGGGCATGGATGCTGCCCTTGGGTGGTGAGTTGATGACAAGAACAAGGGTTACATTCTGTCGCACTGGGTCGGTCGGGTTCGATCTCGCGCTTCTCCCCAAGGAGCAATGCTGGCAAGCCAGCGGATGTAAAGGTATAGCCGTTGACAGCACTGGATCAAAGTAAGACGGGGTCCGGGAACTGGAGAGATTGCCGGTGGCTGTGTGGTTCCCACAAAAGAAAGAGTATATTTTCCCACGCTGGTCGGTCAGTCACCCTAGGCGACGCTCAAGCAATACTTCAAGCCTAGAAAAATCGAGCCTATATGAGAGTTTAGTTTCCTAGATCTATGCGTTCTTCAGGACTCTCCTCTGATTATATTTGCCAGCTATCCTATCTTTAGGTTCACCTCATGGCTTACGTGTTCCTCGGCTTCCCCGCTTACGCGTCCCAAGTCCCCATCGCGTTATCCCTAATTCCTTTCTTGTACTCTATTCAAAACCTCTGTCTGGTCTGAGCTGGCACCTATTGAAACCAAAATTCATAACACACCATGTCGTCTTCGACCTACAAATCCTTTGCAATCGTCGGTGCAGCAGGGCACATCGGAAAACACATCTTTGCCGCCCTACACGAACAGACCACGACCTCCTCTATCCTAGTGATCACCCGTACGTCCTCCTCATCCGCAAATGCCATACTACCGTCTCTCAAAGTGGAGATCGCCAAAGTGGAAGACTACAAGAACGTCGAAGGCGTCGCCGCCATCCTTCGGGTCCACCACATCGAGGTCCTCATCTCAGCTGCGAACTGGCAGACGGAGGAGGGGATCTGCGCAGCGGAGACGGCGCTGGTTGATGCTGCACGTGCGGCGGGCGTTAAGCTGTTCGTACCGTCTGAGTTCGGCGTCCCTACTGTGGATGCCCCGATGAGTCTTTTGAGGGCCAAGGATGATGTCGCTAGTGAGTTGTAGATCCGGTTACTTTCGGGAATTATCTAATACCGCGGATAGAGCATATGAAAGAGATCGGATTGCCCTCTGCAAGATTCTTCGTGAGTACCATCGTTTCGAGGAAAGAGTTTGTTGACCCGATATTCATGTACAGACTGGGCAATTCTTCAGCTGGATACCCATTACTTGCGGGTACCCATCCACGGGCAAGATCAATCTTGTAGTCGGCACAGGCAACACACCGGGATCGGTCACTGCTGATGAAGACGTGGGAGGTACGTGATGTGTTCCGAGTCCAAGGGTGTCGCTCAATCAGAATAGGTTTTGTCGCACATGTGCTTACAACCCTTCCGCCTTCCGAGCTGCACGATCGAATCTTCCGCATTGAAGGCGAGAGAGTTTCGTACGGAGAGATAGCAGCGAGGGTTGGGTTGCCGGTAGTTAGAGTAGAGACTGTTCCTGCAGACAGCGAAGAGCTCTCACAGTTCTGTACGATACTGCAGAAGGTACGAGAGCGAGGCTATGGGAGCACGGGCTGGGACCATGTTTTGAAGAAGGATGATGTTGAGAGCGCTGCGAGCGCTAATGCCCTTTGGACGGGACATGTGTGGAAGAAGGTGTCCAAGGAAGACTTTGTTAAGACTGGCTGACTCGAAGACCTTAGTTGATATGTATGAAAGTTGTACTAAATAATTACAACGACAAGATTGAATGGCGGACTGCAATGTTACCTGCCAACCCGACTGGAAAGCACATGGGAAATGTGTAATGCCTTTCGCCCGAACAATGGCAATGGCGTGGTCTGTAGGTCCTACTAGCCCTCACCTCGCATCAGCCACATTCGCCCAACCCGAAGCAGAATGCGGCAGGAAAACCAGCGAAAGGGAAAGGAGCAAGAACAGGTTCGAGTATCGTACAAGATCTCACGTGTTATTCAGCTACCTCCATATCAGAGATACCCCATAGCTTGTCGCACAAACGAGGGCAAGTAATGACCGAGCTTTCTGAAAGATTCATGGAAAGTAGCGATTAGTGAGTGTGAAAAGACTACAATCATGATGGTTAATGATCGTAACATCATTTGAATTCTTTAGCCACAATACAACCGAATGACACTACTTCAACAGTCATGAATTTTGTACTGGCAACAATGTGAACTTCAGCAAAACGAAGTGTCGACTAAATATCACCAGACTTGAACATGTAGAGGATGAATGCGATCTCATCATCTCAATACTATTCCGAATCTGAGTCCAGTTCGGATGCAGGATCTCCATCATCCAGACAAAACGAAAGCTCAAGTCCCTCCCCTTGCAAACTCTTCAAAGTTTCTTCAGCCTCCTGATCAAGAGCGTAGCTCCATCCTCGCCCCATCACCCATAGGTGGAGGTTTGTGAGATGTGGAATGTCGTGCGGTCGACGTACTCGCGAAGCTACCATGTCGACAAATGCAGAATTGATGAAAGAGACGTGAGCGTAGCGGATGGTATGCATGTCAACAGTAAAAGTTTGCAGAAACGGGACCACGGAGTGTTGAAGAGCCCCATCTACCACGTCGACCTTGGTCATTTGTGCCACAAGAGACTGCATGATGGCGCCGTAATTGTCTGCGATTTCTGGTACCCATTCATAGAATTCAATGGCGAATTCCTGCAATTTAGGTATGAGTCGTATGACGTTCACAAGATTGTTATCGAGGTCTGCATCGACAAGGCATAATCGCGTCAGGGAACATTGTGACTGCAGCAGCATCTGATGAAGTGCGCCCAGCGCACCCACAGGGCATGTTATCATTGGTTCTCCCATGTCACAGTCGTACATGGTTGTTAATGTGACTTTTTTCAGCGACGGTAATACCAAGCTGCGCAGAAAACTTGGTGAAGACGCCGAAAGTTCTTCGAGGGATGAAGCCATGACAAGACTCGGAGGGTCGGGAACGGGATGGACATCCAAGCTTCGAACGCCATAGTCATGGTACGAAAATGAAAGGAGTTTTGGAGCTGATTTCACGACGGCGAGATATGTGGGAGTCAGCCAGTCTCCGGAAAATGATCTTGCATCCAATAAAGATACAAGATTGGATGCAGGGAAACCTATGTTCGCCTTTTCGTGCATGCCGTTCAGATGCAAAATTTCGAGTTTAGGAGCAATCTCAAAGGCACAGATATCTCCGGACGGCGGCTTGTGAGTACAATCGAGGTACATTTTCCGAAGTAGATCGACCTTTCCACGGACGAGAGAGAGTCGGGGGAGATAGGATGGGTGGATCGTCATCTCGACGGCTCTCCACCGCCTCGAATGAGCGATCATGAGATCGAAGCATTGCTTCATTGATTGGGATGGTCCTTCCTCTGCCTCCGAGTGGGGCACCGAGCAATCGCACGAAAAATGAAAATCAAGAGGATGGTTACGGGAGCGTTCAAGGACGACGCGGAGTATTTCCACTGCGTCGGCCCTCAAAGGTGCCTTACGCTCATATAACTGCGGAATTTCTATGTATATGGAGGCCCATAGCTCCGGACAAAGTGTTTTGATAACATTTCTCCACGAGCTACACACTTGACCAAGGTGCCATGGCCCATTTCGGATGTTGAAGACGTTGGATCTGCCGAAATCATTCCACGAGCGGCGTAGAATCTCCATCATGATCTCCGAGGGAACCCTACGTATTGGGGAAAGTGCTGTTGCGCAGTCGTTTTCGAGTGACTGGAGACGTGACCTGTGAGCCTCCAGTGACACGACAGCATTACGAAGCAAATCAAGATCGCCGTCTATTTCAGCAAGAGGGCTTTTCAGGCCCTCAAGGGACGCCTTCAACTGAGTAGTTTGCAGAGACGATGGTACGACGTTGTGGTGCAGAAGGGAGGTGATGTCAGGTGGACGAGTGAAAGCTGATACCCAGTCATATTTGGCCAATATTTCATCAAGAGTAAGATTGGAATGCTTCATTGGAGATCGATATGACTAGGCAAAGGATTAGTTAATTCCTAAGAGGTATTAGGCGACGAAGAAACGCACATAAGTACTCAGTAATGTTAATGAGCCCCCACGGTCTATGGAAGATTCAATTACTATTGCGTGATTGAGGGTTCCGTAGCGAGCAACTCAAACACCCAGAGATAGATGGCCAATTGCAAGAGGAGCACAAGACAAAGACGTTGGAAGCAAAGAAATTTTTGTTCGGGTCTCCGAACATGTCGAAGTCAAAACGTAATAGAAGTCTGGACCAGCGCCATATTATTCCCGCAGGCCCCGTGTATCGCAAGCATATGTAGTAAAACAGTCGAGAACGACAATATTGTGACATTTATGTCCGGAATTTGGTTCGGATGACACTGGCGAAACGCTCGTTTGAACAATATTTGCAGAGGTAGAAACTTCGCAAGATTGAAAAGCAATGATATTCAAAAAGCAGTCGATAGAGTTCATTCAAATTCAGGGTAGAACAGAACAATCCGACTAAGGTACCTGCTCAGACGGAGACTTGTAAGGAAAAGCTACGATGTACCTCAACAGCTGGAGAGAATACATTTATGCCAGGTAAGTCCCATGTAGAATAATTGCAGAGGCGGGAAACTTCAGACACGATTAAGCTCTTGTTCAGTAAGTAAAAAAAGCATCATTTATATTCGGTATTGAATGGAGACATTCATGCCCATCGCCTCAGACCGGCTGACAATGAGGTGCCCCTGTGAAGAAACTGATCAAGAGAAACTACAATGTCAAAGAAGAGGAAAAGACATACCTTAATTATATCTATACTATATTCACTTGAAACGAAGAGCATATTCTAAGATGTCTTGGTTTTTGCGCAAGTAAGCGACTCTTTGCAGATCCAGCAGAGAGCTTTGGTGCAGAGATATCTATAGGAGAAGCCAAGTGATCTCCATTGTCAGCATCCTGGGGGTGACACAGATCGCCGTCGGCTTGGTCAAAGTCGCACCGCGACGAGTGGACTGCTCTGGCTCCGGCATATCACCTTGAGAAGGAAAGGTATTGACCATAGTACCAGAAGATACGGAAACGGAAGCTTCGGTGGTAAAGGTCTGATGAGGAACACTGTCATTACTAGCGGTCTTCTCGGAGGGCGTGTACAGGGACGCATGACTGACATAGGAAGTCGCGTTTCCGTGATGACTAGGATTGCTAGATTTTGTGCAGCTTGCAGGATCAGAAGGTTTTATGTGAAAAGGAGTAACAAGTGCGAGAGGTCTGGAAACAGCCTGAGCCTCCAAAGATTTGGCCCCGTTATCATTATCGCCATCAGACGACTCTGTGCTGACAGATGTTGGGGAGTCACACAGTTCGGGGGACGGAGACCTTGTGGACGTGGGGACCTTGGGCGTGATTCTAGGTACCACGACACTTGTGGGGTTAGTTCGATGATATCTGGGCTGGTGAATGCTATCCGGTAGGAATGGGGGAGAGTGTGAGGCTGCGCTTACAGTGAAAGATACAGAAGCCTGAGAAGATACAGCGCCGACACTACCGGAATGCGTGGTGAAAACATTGATGGATGGGGTCCGATTCCGTAGCAGAGTCCCGAGTGCGCCCCTAAGAGAGTACTTCGGTGGCATGTTCATTTGCTGCTGCATTTTTACTAGCTCAGATCGTCCTCCAAGAAATTGAAATTATCTCAGTCTCAGAATATGAAAAATGCAAGATATCTTACGGAAGTTTGGAAAGATTTGAGGAATGTTTTGGCCCGTAACATGCCAGACATTTGATGCGTCGGTGTCGAGATGTCGAGTAGAAGTTGTGACAAGTCAACCCAAGCCCATATCAGCAGGAACGAGTGCTTTTGCAGAGTATAGGCGGCACTAGCGGCGGTATCTGTCCATTGAGACATACCGTAGCCTGAAAAGTGACGAAGAGGTCAGCTGTAGAATCAGCCTTTTACGGCACAATACGTACCAACACATCCTATGGTACCTTGAAAAACGCTCAGTCTGGCTCCAGCTATCCTATAAGCTTCGGATACGTCGGTGGCAACTGAGGCATACAGTGTTATTGCGCCACTGAGCAACAAGCCAGCGATTGAGCACGAGCGCGTAAAACGGTGAGTAAGGGTGGCAATCAAGACACCGGAGTCGTATTTCTGATTACATCCCGAATGTGAATGTAGCACTGATGAAATATTAAATACGTACTCAGCAGAAGAAATTCTTCACATGCGCATTTTCTTCACAGGGTTCTGCCGCCGAGACATCCAGAATTCGGGGGTCGAGTGAACATGACTATTGATTCGTTGGAAGACAGAAGTTGCTACAATACTCAGCAGATGAGGTTGGAAAGCTTTTACCTGGTTAGGAATCAAAGACTAGAGTAACCACTTTGAATCGTCGAAGTCTTGCAGCAAGGGCGAGGACCGGGATCATCATGTAATCAAGCCGGCTTAACACGGCAACGTGATTGGCGGAGGTTTAAATAGGCCTCACAGATGCAACACGTCTGTCGCGTGGTCTGACTTCAAGCTCCTTACTCTGGATAGTCTTCCGAATTATTGATTTCAAGTTCTCGTAGGCCGCCTTGATTTAATTTGCTACCCCTCCCCCCCGGGAAATTCAGCCCAACTGGACCGCAAATCGCTCAATACAGTGTTGATATAGTGTTGCAGTCAAGCTACATTGCCAAGACAGGCTTTGAATTTCCACACGAGTTCCTCACTGATGGTTCACTTTTGATGTCAGACTCCGGGCTCGGTATGCTTCTGTTGAGAATTGCTGTACTGCTAAAACTGCGTCCTTGTTCACTGTTCGAACAAATTTGGGGTCATCGCGGAAACATTTCAAATGAAGGTGGGTAAAGTTCTGTTATTAAAATGCCAGTGACAATTCAACCTTACAATTGTAGCCGAGAAATACTTCTGGGAGAGATCATGATTCCGAGGTGAATATCGTCACTCCTCCCTGTCGAATGGTAAATAACAACTTTGTTTGCGCTCCAAGGGTGCGTCTGGAAGCAAGCAAATACAATGTATGCGTGATACACTCGGTCACCTTCACGACATGCAGCCTTCCGTCTTCAATATCATGAACCACCCCATCACCCAAGTCAACAACATTGACAGTCCCGACTTGCGATCAAACACATTTGCGATCCTCGAGCCTCTCAATGACTCTGCTCTCGATCTTATCACTCCAGTCGTCGATGCTTGGTACGATACAACGGTCGTGAAATACTTTTGCACGCCATTTATGCTCTCCGCCGAAAACGTGTTCGACGGTGATCGACTTAGTCCGTGCGATGGAACACAAGGAAGTTCCCCCTACCTCGATGCAACTATCGTCAGGATCTAGGCACCACTGACAGCTCAGCTACGGAGGTCAAAAGACCAGGAATAGCGCTTCTCGAAATAGCCTCCTTGGTCCACCGTCGCCAGAGTTGGTGAACCTTCTGGACAACCTGCTTCAGAAGTTGTCTGCACTGCGACATCATTGTCGACAAACTATGCAGTATCTCGATACTATCGAAGGCTTTGCTGTATGCCTGAATTAAAATTTCCAGCTATGAACGGCGTGCAGCAACCTTTGAGAGACGCAGGGAGTTTAACTTTGTTGGGGCACTGCACGATCTCTCGCTGACATTGTTGAGAAGAGTCAGGAAGCCGCTGCTCACGAACACAAATAATTTGATGGTGTGTATCACACACAGTCTCCAGAGGTATAAGAGCCAGTCATTTGCTAGTAGTCTTCAGTCTTATCCTGTTTGATGGGAAAAGACGCCTTTGGCCGAGATAGCCGGAGTTTGAAATCTGGGTCAGCCTCTGACTGTGACATTCTCCTGCTTCCCTGTCTTGTTCTCTCTTTCCTTCCTTTTTTCTCTGATAGATATGCCTCTTCTACTGGTTGCCGCATCAATTACTGTACCTCTTAGCGATCCCGGAACATTTTGAACGAGTCATTCTGAATTCAAGCTGACTACCGCTTTTTTCTTGCGCAGCTCATGTGTACGTCCAGATTCAGGGCGCACATATTCATAAACACAACCGCAGAGCTCGGCGTTCCGGCAGCGGTGCCTGATGGGGAAGACAACATGTGCTCCGGAGGTCCTGCAGCTCCAGTCAGTTTATCATCTTCCTCCATGATCCGTCTGGCCATTTACTCACTGTTCCTTCTACAGTTAAATTCCTAGACCCACTTTCGCTCAATCAAGTCAGTACTGGCAGGAATAGAATTTTTCCAATTTCATTAGTGCCTTAGAACAGTATTGACTCGACACCCGCTATCGTACCTACCGGTCGGAATACGCGCGGCAACTCCCTTCCCAGCTCTATCAACATTTACGCTGAACCAGAGCATACCTGTCAGTTCGACGCACTATAGCAAAAACTCCTTCAAAAATCTTCGATTACTTAGTGGGATCTAGGACAAAACAGAAATCAGCGCGGCTCGCTGTGATTTGTGCGACTCTAAACGGCAGCAACGCTTGACCTCGAATCTTTTTTCAAATCCTTCCGAGGCTCCAGTTTCAGGTGCTGTATCAAGATTACGGCGAAGTATGGATTGTCAAAATTCTATCATTCTGCATGTCATTCAAAAAGTAGGCCGTGGATATACTCCGGGATGACAATATATATCCTTTCTACATAACTAAGCCCGTCCAACCGGAGGAAGAAATCCGAGTTTTCCTATGCCCTCCTCACGCACTTGGCCTTCGCAGCTTCTCCTGGACCTCGACGCGTTCAAAGCCGCCGATACCAACGCGAATACCTTCTCCAACGCCCTCGCGCTCTCCGACGACGCGCACTATCGCGCCGAGCTTATCTGGAAGACTTGGGGCCTCACCGTGGAGGACATCGTCAACCTCAGCCCCAAGTTCTGGATGATACACAACGATCCAATTCTCTGCCACAATGGTTCCACCGCCACCGTCATGACGATCCATCTCAATCTCGCTGTGGGTACCATTGTCACATACGCTGCCGATCGTCCCGAGTTACAGGCACTATGCAAGGACATGATGGATTGCAAAACTATGTTCGTCTCCTTTCTCTGTTTCTTTGTTTTGTATACTTATTCCGCTTCTTTCAGTGGTCAATTCCTTCTCACAGAAGCCGGCCACGGTTTAGACGCGATCAACCTCGAGACCACCGCTACTCTCCAGTCTGATGGGTCGTTCATCCTCAACTCTCCCAATCGGGCTGCTTTCAAGTATATGCCTCCGACTGTCCCGGTTCTTGGGAAACCCTGCTACGCTGTCGTATGGTCCCAGCTCATCGTCAATGGCGAGAAGCGGGGTATCAGGCCCTTTGTAGCTCAGCTAAACGACGGTGTTCACATGTGCAAGGGTGTTACTGCGAAGTAGGTCTATCTCCAACGAAAAGTTCTCCATAATCAATAAACGGTTAATCACAGGTTGATCATTACCCGACATGGTGCAGCACCGGTCAACCACGCTATCATACACTTCACTCAAGTCCATCTCCCCAAGTGGTCCCTCCTCGGTTACATTAGCGACAAACCATCGACGCACGATGACTTCCTTGCTGCCATCTGGCGAATCTCCGTCGGGACTCTCGCGTTGACATCGCTTGCCCTCCCGGCTACGCAAATTGCGGCTCACATCGCTTACAAGTACTCTCTCCGTCGCAAAGTGGGTATACCTGCACAGCCCATCATCGGCTTCCGGACCCAGCAGATCCCCATTTTCACTGCGGTCGCGCAGACGTACGTCATTGAAGCGTGGACGAAGCATGCGATCAAGCACTTTATGGATCCCGCTGCCGACCGTCACGCGAGGCATGCGATTGCCACTATCTACAAGGCTGTGGTGATGGAGCATGCGCAGACCACTCACTTCAGCCTTTCGGAGAGGTTGGGTGCTCAAGGCTTGTTCGACTACAACCAGATCATCACTCAATTTGTTAGTTATTTCTTTCTATCTCATCGTCGTAGTCTTCGTCTAATACTGTGTTAGGCTGAGATGAGGGGTATCGTCATTGCTGAAGGCGACGTACTTGTTCTTGCCATTCGTTAGTGTTCCTTATTTGATTCTTCGGCCCAATTCTGACTATTTGACAGGTCTCGCTTCGGAGCTCCTGCAGGGAAAATACTCTGTCCCGTCTCCTCTGTACCCGAACAGTCTCCTTGCCCAGTGTAAGTCAAATTTCGTCTTTCAGTGCTTAGCCGGCTAACGAATGTTATTAACAGACGAAAAGGGAGTGTTCGAAGAAGCCCGGGCTCTCGCGAAGAAATATGGACCTCGGTCGAAGCAATATGCATACTACATCCTTCCTCGTTCCAAAGACCTCGTCGAGGCTATTGGCCACCGAATGGCACACGAAAGTGCCTTAATCGAAGGTCTCCCTACTGTCCTAGTGGATATCTACGAGGTGTTTGCGATCCAGAAAGACGTCGGTTGGTATATCGAGTCTGGTTTTCTCACCCGGGCTAGGATCGCAGATATGCAGAATGCGTCAATGACGATTGCTGCGGGAAATATGAACGAGTGGGTCGGTGGGATGGGTGTGGGCAAGTGGGTGAAGGCGCCGATTCTGAGTGAGAAGGGCTGGGATGACTTCGTGGATTCGATGTATACTTTCAGGGAGGCTCCTGAGCAGATGGCACATTTGTAATTGTGAAAGGGGACGATGTATGTTAGGCACATCGGTAATCATACGCTTGTATCTCTTTATCTGATTCGCGTCATGGTGATATTCGTGTTATTATCGTAGACCACCCATTCCAAGAGTTCTGCTTCCAGCGGGGTCCCTGTACCTGGGCCGCGGCGGAAGCCGTGTCACGCCTAAGCGCCTCCGTAATGCCTTTTGCAGTCATCAATTTGAAATTCGCCGCTTGAATCCGACCATCGCCATGGCTTCAACACTACTTCAGGCAATCTCTTTCTCAAATTGCTTGCCTGCCTAGCCGTGCTTAACCATGGTCTTTGTTTCGAAGTTCGTGGTTCCATGGGCCGAGCATGACTCTAAGTAGTCCGTTGTCTGAACTGGCTATCTGGTCGACTGTGCTTGGCCATGATGTCCTGCGTTTCGTTGGTTCAACTGGGTTGCGTTCTGTCATTCCATTCCTTGCTTCTTATTCGATTATAGGCGAAGGAGTCCGGTCACGATGTGTTTTGTGTTTGAGCATTCCAGGAGCATTCATGTCTACACGTCCTATGCCGTCTCTTCCTACTGGTCGAGCTTGTCTACCACTTCAGATGCACACCACGAAGAGCGTCTTCTATTCAACAATACCATCACCATAATACGGGATGATTCTTAGTGGCCGTAACATATGACCTTTTAAATGTCAGAGCTGTGGCTGGCTATTCCTCGTTGTAGCCTGGTAATAACACCGGTACAAATACCGTCTTGTTGGCTCACGCAGTTTGGTCTCTCTCAGTGGCTCTGCACGTACCGCTTTGAGCTAGTATTCTGTTTTTGGAGGCCTTCGCGGACTATAACATCGTCGCTCCGCACTAAATACATTAACCTTTTAGAGTTTGCTGACGGGCCAAGTGCGCTATGCGCTATGAATCAAATGGATTCCTCAAGTACGTTGTGTTTTTTTGTGGTATCCAGTTGATCTATGAGCAGATATTTACATTATCGAGTCCTCCGTTGGACGGTATGGCCACAACGAGCTCATGCCGATGTTAGCTTTCCCGTGATGGGAGTGAGCGTGACCATTAAAATTTAAGCGGTTGAAAGTTTCTTCAAAAGAAATGTTTATACATATTTTCGTTGGTGGGGCACCGCTCTCACCTTATTCATGGATACCACCACCACCGCTACCAACACTCGCTCTCCAATGCCGAGTCCAAATGATGCCACCAATTCTTCAGCTAGCGATACTGCATCCGCGTCGGCTGTACCGAATATGGCGTATTACTCAAGATCCAGGCGTCGGAAATTCAGTCGTCGTCGGATGGGTCTCAAGGCTCAATCGCAGACAAGAGGTAGCTGCGATCCTTTGGGAATAGTCTTTCTAGCTAATGATTCCCTCCAAGGTCACGATCCCTCTGACTATGAGCAAAAATATTCAGAAGATGCCAGAGGAGAAGAGATGGGGCTCTTTGCGAGGATATGGAGAATATATCTGGACGAATGTGCGATCTTCGATGCGGAGATGGTAGAAGACTGGAGGGATGGATTGGACGTACTCCTCATATTTGTGCGTTGTTTTGTTCTCCTTATCCGTAACTTTTGACATGAGAATATGTAGGCCGGGCTCTTCTCTGCTGTCGTCTCAACCTTCGTTGGTCAAACGTCCCAAAATCTTCAGCCTAATTATGGCGAAGCTTCGGCGTCTCTTTTATTCGAGCTCGTTAATATTCAACGTGCCATTGCCAATGGAACATCCCTTGATCATATTCCCCGGTCTGGCTTTACTCCCGACATGTCTTTCCGTCCAAATACACTTGACTCATGGGTCAACGGGCTGTGGTTTACCAGTTTATCAATCAGCCTTTCCACAGCTCTAGTTGCGGTCCTCGCAAAGCAGTGGATACGCCAGTATGTATCAGTGTCATCGGGAACGCCCCGTGACCGGGTGCGTGTACGCCACGTTCGCTACAAGAACCTCCTAGTCTGGCGTCTGCCCACCATTATTGGCTTGCTCCCCATCCTCATGCATACTGCCTTGGGTCTTTTCCTCCTCGGCTTGATTATTTTCCTCCTCCCTCAGAGTGTGGCAATTGGTAGCGTGACGGCCACCGTCATACTCGTTGGTTTCATTGCATATGTTGGCACCAACTTCCTCCCTCTCGCCTATCCTCACTGTCCATTCAAAACACCGCTCTCAGGATTCGTTTACCCCTTCTTCAACCAGTTGTCTTCATGGTACCATCATGCTACCCGTCACATCTTCTCTACATACTTTTCTCGTGTTGACTCGGCCCAGCCCAGAATTTGTGGGAAGTCATTGAAGGACGTTGAATGTATGGCCGTCGATGAGATGGGTGACTCCCCAGATGTCGAAGCAATAGCATGGCTTCATTCGATTTCTTCCAACCCCATTGTTCAAAGCATCGCCGTGCAATCTACAAGCTGTCTTCCTCTAAAATCAGCGGACCTTATAAAACAAGAATCGGAGAGTATGATTGAGTCTTTGCGCCAGGGAATTGAAGATTGTATCGACATCCGAACCGGTGTTCGTTCAGGCATGGGCGGAGATTTAGAGCGATGTTTACGGGCCTGCTTACACCTTCAAATTCCTGCTCTTTCAGGAGTGTTGAATCCTCTGTCCACGATTGTCATGGATGGTCTCGCCAAAGACAACAATCATTCATCACATACTACGTTCCTTGCTGCGTTGAGGCATCAAAGGGACGATGATGACAATGTCATAGCGTACCTTGTCGAGTCAATATCACCAGAGCTGGCCCGGGATGAGCAGCCGGTTATATGGGCAAATATTCTTTGCAATATTCTTACACAAGGCGGCCCATTCCGTGGAGAACCTGCCGCTACTTTCTACAGAGCTCTCTTATATGCATGTCCAAAGACATACTGGTCATTCAATTGGGTAGAACCTGCTATGGGGTTCCGTGCCTCTGCAATGTATCCAATGCCCGGATGCCCAGATATAGAGATCTGTGATGCGGAATGCGATCTCCAGGTCAGCCTTATTCCTGCTATTTCGTCCTGTCTCTATCCGCTTCTCGGAAAGTTGTTACTTTACCACTTTTCTCGAAGTGCAGAAACAGATGCCGGAGGGGAGGATTATTCACCACGTTGGTCCGGTGTGCCCATACCCCTACAAGTGCTACTATCTATGCTTCATTCGCAACATACCGAGGATCCCGGTCTCATACACGACATCTTGGTTCAACTTCAACTTTATGTAATGACCCTGACAGAACTGGAAGGACAAGTCTGGAAGCCGGACAAGAGACATACATGTCGTACTATCATCCGGCACCTGTGTACCATAACACGATACGCCATTGAAGTCGGTTCTCATACTATCGCTTGGTCCCAGAATAATCAACAGTTATTGTGGGGTATTTTTTTGGACGCCCTCAGCACTTTACCCAGTTTAGGCGATCCTGATTTCGTCGAAGAAACCTCCAGATGGTGGACATCTGCGGACAATACACTTATAGATTTCGTGTTCACTAGGGACCCTTCCGAGGCATTGCCGATCTACCATCTGCTAGCAAAAACATTCCAGCTGCCTGTCCTCCCCTCCTCCATCTTCACAAAGTTCGCTGACATGCATCTCTTTGAGAACATGTGTGGCACAGTTATCAAACACCCTCATCATGTATCCCAGTTCGTACCGCTCTTTCAAGGATACCTCGATCATTTAACCACCTCGACGTCTCCGGGATGGTATTCTTCCGACCATAGAGTTCGCCGGCTAGCCACAGACGAACTATTCAGGCCTCGAAATCTTATTATCACATTTAAAGTCTTGGCCAAGACTAGAGATATCCAACGCATGAAAAGCATAGGACGTCTCCGGCCAAATGCTCCAGCATGGGAAATTTTATTCACCACGTTTGACAAGCGGACGTCGGATGTCGCATTCTGGGCGCCATTCGTAGATTCCGATCGTGATCCGGCGGTGTACAATGCAATACTTTTAGAGTTTAGGCAGAACTGGGAACCCTAACAGCAAATTCTGGATTGAACAGCTTCATCCCCCTCCAAGTTCCCTCCGGGCGAACTGCAGCTCATCAATGATGGCGTCGAGAATATCCGCTGAGAGACCTGATGGTTCGGAGCATTGTGGCATTCTAGGAATATATATCAGATGAATAGGTCAGAAGAGGCAGTGGGAGTGCTATGGCCATTGGTGATGGACGATCGGGCCGAAGATTTTGATTTTCTACTTTACATTCGATTTCCGACTTTTTAGCTGCAAAGGACATGTACGAAGTGTGCCGCTTTCAAATTTCTGATACGTTTCTTCACTTTAACTCGAATTCAGGACTACTGTTTCAGTTATGGCACTGTCTTCAACCATCGGATTCTGATGACTTGTACCATCATTATCACTACATCAATGATCGGGTCATATATATATATCACCCCGCAAGAAGCAGCCATGCACCAGAAACTTTTAATCATTCTGTTGGTTTCACCTCTTTTTGACCGTAGTATAGCCTGGGCGTCGAAATCACAATCAACAATGTTTCAAAGGCATTCCATCGGACAATCGTGATGGGTTACTTCCTCTAGTAGAGACTAGACAAGTTGCCGCCGGTCGTGCTTTGTACATTATATATGAGGGTTTCAGCAGACTCTTCAGAGCCCCTCCCTTCTTCGTCCGGCATGACGAACACAAAACTCAGTATCCTGTACTATAATACGATAAGGTTAACTTGTCAAACTTTAGTTTATGGTGAGTGCCGCATCTCTCCCGGTCGAACAGTTAATCCAAACCTTAGTACGCAGGCATGTATATAATTATCATATTGATCTGTTCTTACGTTATGCTGTATGTCCCTTTCTTTTATTAGCATCCTGCCTTATCACTGATAGCCTTCTACGTAGGAAGAGAGGTCTGAGAAGCAGATCCAGTATCCCGCTGTTCTGCATGCTGGTTTTCACTTTCAGCGGCCTACTGGATTCTGTCGTTATATCAAGTCGTGCTCATCATCACCACCTCATTCGTACATAACATCCCTCTGGATGAGATAGCTTTCATCCCCGTCCGAGCTTCAGATGAAAGGGAGACATAACTGTCACAGAACAAGATTTTACTTTGTTTGCCGAGTCCGGGCTCATTTACCGTCTTTATGTAGTACGTAACTGTTCCAATGATTTTCATTGCACTGGTGGATTCTTAGTTCCCCCGGGCCCCAGATAACGCTTCTGATTGCCACAATGATTCGAATTCCCTTTGGCACCCTCGGCGACATCTACACTTCGATCAGCGTCCAGTTCGCGGTATGTATTCACCGGCACTCGTTCTAACTAGCTAGATTGATCGTCCGAACCAGGGGATCTATCCAACCATAGTCATCCTTCTTGTCAGCCGCCGAGGAGAATTAAACGAGACTACCGTGTTCACATTTGCGGACAAAGGCAATCCCTCGGAACGGCCATCGAACAAAGTGTCCAATTTGTCACCCATCGAGTTTGGCGATAATCCGAACATGAACGGCTCGTTTGGAGAGACGGAGACAGATAGGTATAGTGGGTCGACGGTATCTCAGCTTTCTCAGGCATAGCATGTTCGACCATGCTGGTGTATGTGTTGCAGCACACCACAATTATGGAATATAACCAGGTCGTTCTCTTTCCAGTCGCGAAGGTAGACAAGCTAGCGATATGTCAGTGATCTACCCTGCGCCTGACATATGAATTTCTTACCTTAGGCACGATAGCTAGGTGCTGCCAACTTGTACAACAACCCCCGCACCTCCTTAAGTCCGTAGGGTGCGCACCATCAGAGTATAACGTGCCTTCCTTTCTCATTCCCTGGAATTGACTCTACGAGCAACTCTGCCACACTGCACGAGGATGAACCTGAAAGTACAGAATCTTTACCTTGGCCTCCTCCCAAGGTGGAAGCGCATTTAGCGGTAACTGTCGATACCCAGCCCAGTTGGCAAAGCATGTGCAGAGGCCACCTGCACGAACGGGCGAGGTGCATACTTGACCTTGGAATGCACGGCGAGGCTCTTGAGTTCCGGAGAGAGAATGTTGAACGAAGTTTGTCCAGAGACGGACTTCGTCATCGTTCCCAAAGACACAGGGAGCGATCATCATATCGACAGACCTGCGGAGGACCATTTGGTATACTGATACCATACAGAATGGTGATTCTATAAGTCGTACAAAGCAGCCTCGATGTGCCATCGATAGAGTCGGTATCTCCTTGGCCTCATCATTCTAATTCCTGCTGTGATTCTCAGACTCTGGATCAAAGACCTAGAACAACGGTTAGATCTTCCCCGTGGCATATGTAGATGGGCACACCTTGGTCATTGCACGCTGCTCTAGTGACTTGTCGATGTTGCGGAACAGTAGACCATTGGGCTGGAGACGATGAGCCGTACAAAGCATCCCGGGATTGATTCCTTCATGCTCCGCTCTCCGCCGGCATAAACACACAAGCTTCAATTTTTCATCCAGCCTCCAATCACCCCTTCCAAAGTCGACGCATCAGGGATGGTTCAGCGTGAGCACTACCGTATTTTGTCAATTCGGATTGAGACTGAGCCTTGAATTTGGCATGGAGCGAGTCTCAACGTGTTCAGCTGCCGAGATATCCAGGATTCGGGGGCCGAGTGAACATGACAATTGATTCGTTGGAAGACAGAAGTTGCTACAATACTCAGCAGATGAGGTTGGAAAGGTTTTATCTGGCTAGGAATGAGAGACTAGAGTAGCCACTTTGAATCGTCGAAGTCTGCAAGGGCGAGGACCGGGATCATCATGTAATCCGGCTTAACACGGCAACGTGATTGGCGGAGGTTTAAATAGGCCTCTCATATGCAACACGACTGTCGCGTCGTCTGACTTCAAGTTCTCGTAGGCCGCCTCGATTTATTTGCTCCCACTTAGGCCGCAAATGGTTCAATACAGCATTGATATAGTGCTGCAGTCAAGCTGCATTGCCAAGACAGGCTTTGAATTTCCACACGAGTTCCTCACTGATGGTTCACTTTTGATGTCAGACTCCGGGCTCGGTATACTTCTGTTGAGAATTGCTGTACTACTAAAACTGCGTCCTTGTTCAACGTTTGAACAACTTTGGGGTCATCGCGGAGACATTTGAAATGAAGGTGGATAAAGATCTGCTACTAAAACGCCAGTGACAATTCAACCTTACAATTGTAGCCGAGAAATACTTCTGGGAGAGATCATGATTCCGAGGTGAATATCGTCACTCCTCCCTGTCGAATGGTAAATAACAACTTTGTTTGCGCTCCAAGGGTGCGTCTGGAAGCAAGCAAATACAATGTATGCGTGATACACTCGGTCACCTTCACGACATGCAGCCTTCCGTCTTCAATATCATGAACCACCCCATCACCCAAGTCAACAACATTGACAGTCCCGACTTGCGATCAAACACATTTGCGATCCTCGAGCCTCTCAATGACTCTGCTCTCGATCTTATCACTCCAGTCGTCGATGCTTGGTGCGATACAACGGTCGTGAAATACTTTTGCACGCCATTTATGCTCTCCGCCGAAAACGTGTTCGACGGTGATCGACTTAGTCCGTGCGATGAAACACAAAAAAGTTCTCCCATACCTCGATGCAACTATCGTCAGGATCTAGGCTCCACTGATGGCTCAGCTACGGAGGGTCAAAAGACCAGGAGTAACGCTTCTCGGAATGGCCTCCTTGGTCCGTCGTCGCCAGAGCTGGTGAACCTTCTGGACTTGAACCTGCCTCAGAAGTTGTCTGCACTGCGACATCATTGTCGACAAACTATGGGTTATCTCGATACTATCGAAGGCTTTGCTGTATGCCTGAATTAAAATTTCCAGCTATGAACGGCGTGCAGCAACCTTTGAGAGACGCAGGGAGTTTAACTTTGTTGGGGCACTGCACGATCTCTCGCTGACATTGTTGAGAAGAGTCAGGAAGCCGCTGCTCACGAACACAAATAATTTGATGGTGTGTATCACACACAGTCTCCAGAGGTATAAGAGCCAGTCATTTGCTAGTAGTCTTCAGTCTTATCCTGTTTGATGGGAAAAGACGCCTTTGGCCGAGATAGCCGGAGTTTGAAATCTGGGTCAGCCTCTGACTGTGACATTCTCCTGCTTCCCTGTCTTGTTCTCTCTTTCCTTCCTTTTTTCTCTGATAGATATGCCTCTTCTACTGGTTGCCGCATCAATTACTGTACCTCTTAGCGATCCCGGAACATTTTGAACGAGTCATTCTGAATTCAAGCTGACTGCCGCTTTTTTCTTGCGCAGCTCATGTGTACGCTAATGCAGACCAAAGTCTCCAAGGGTAACTGCCTTCGGGAGGTAGATACCTTGTGTTTCCGTACCAGGCTGGCTTATCCAGATTCAGGGCGCGTATATTCGTTAACACAACCGCAGAGCTCGGTGTTCCGGCAGCGGTGCCTGATGGGGAAGACAACATGTGATCCGAAGATCCAGCAGCTCCAGTCAGTTTATCATCTTCCTCCATGATCCGTCTGGCCGTTTACCCACTGTTCCTCCTACAGTTAAATTCCTAGACCCACGTTTCGTTCAATCAATTCAGCACTGGCAGGAATAGAATTTTTTCAATTTCATTAGTGCCTTACAACAGCATTGACTCGACACCCGTACCTACCGGTCGGAATACGCGCAACTCCCTTCCCAGCTCTATCAACATGTACGCTGAGCCAGAGCATACCTGTCAGCTCGACGCACTATAGCAAGGACCCTTCTCAGCACCCAGTACGCAAGTCATGTCGATGTACGCCAGCCTAGAAGCCCAACGGCGAAACTCCTTCAAAAATCTTCGATGGCTTAGTGAGAGCTAGGACAAAACAGAAATCAGCGCGGCTCGCTGTGATATGTGCGACTCTAAACGGCAGCAACGCTTGACCTCGAATCTTTTTTCAAATCCCTCTGAGGCTCCAGTTTCAGGTGCTATATCAAGATTACGGCGAAGTATGGATTGTCGAAATTCTATCATTCTGCATGTCATTCAAAAAGTAGGCCGTGGATATACTCCGAGATGACAATATATATCCTTTCTACATAACTAAGCCCGTCCAACCAGCGGAAGGAAACCGAGTTTTCTTATGCCCTCCTCGCGCACTTGGCCCTCGCAGCTTCTCCTGGACCTCGACGCGTTCAAAGCCGCCGATACCAACGCAAATACCTGCTCTAACGCCCTCGCGTTCTCCGACAACGCGTACTATCGCGCCGAGCTTATCTGGAAGACTTGGGGCCTCACCGTGGAGGACATCGTCAACCTCAGCCCCAAGTTCTGGATGATACACAACGATCCAATTCTCTGCCACAATGGTTCCACCGCCACCGTCATGACGATCCATCTCAATCTCGCTGTGGGTACCATTGGCACGTACGCTGCCGATCGTCCCGAGTTACAGGCACTATGCAAGGACATGATGGATTGCAAGACTATGTTTGTCGCCTTTCTCTGTTTCCCTTGTTTCGTATACTTATTCCGCTTCTTTCAGTGGTCAATTCCTTCTCACAGAAGCCGGCCACGGTTTAGACGTGATCAACCTCGAGACCACGGCTACTCTCCAATCTGATGGGTCGTTCATCCTCAACTCTCCCAATCGGGCTGCTTCCAAGTATATGCCTCCGACTGTCCCGGTTCTTGGGAAACCCTGCTACGCTGTCGTATGGTCCCAGCTCATCGTCAATGGCGAGAAGCGGGGTATCAGGCCCTTTGTAGCTCAGCTAAACGACGGTGTTCACATGTGCAAGGGTGTTACTGCGAAGTCGGTCTATCTCCAATGAAAAGTTCTCCATAATCAATAACCGGCTAATCACAGATTGATTCCTACCCGACATGGTGCAACACCGGTCAACCACGCTGTCACACACTTCACTCAGGTTCATCTCCCCAAGTGGTCCCTCCTCGGTTCCATTGGCGACAAACCATCGACGCACGATGACTTCCTTGCTGCCATCTGGCGAATCTCCGTCGGGACTCTCGCGTTGACATCGCTTGCCCTCCCGGCTACGCAAATTGCGGCTCACATCGCTTACAAGTACTCTCTCCGTCGCAAAGTGGGTATACCTGCACAGCCCATCATCAGCTTCCGGACCCAGCAGATCCCCATTTTCACTGCGGTCGCGCAGACGTACGTCATTGAAGCGTGGACGAAGCATGCGATCAAGCACTTTATGGATCCTGCTGCTGACCGTCACGCGAGGCATGCAATTGCCACTATCTACAAGGCTGTGGTGATGGAGCATGCCCAGACTGCACACTTCAGCCTTTCGGAGAGGTTGGGTGCTCAAGGCTTGTTCGACTACAACCAGATCATCACTCAATTTGTTAGTTATTTCTTTCTATCTCATCGTCGTAGTCTTCGTCTAATACTGTGTTAGGCTGAGATGAGGGGTATCGTCATTGCTGAGGGCGACGTACTCGTTCTTGCCATTCGTTAGTGTTCCTTCTTTAATGCTTTGGCCCAGTTCTGACTATTTGACAGGTCTCGCTTCGGAGCTCCTGCAGGGAAAATACTCTGTCCCGTCTCCTCTGTACCCGAACAGTCTCCTTGCCCAGCGTAAGTCAAATTTAGTCTTTCACTGCTCAGCCAACTGACTGATCTCATTGACAGACGCAAAGGGAGTGTTCGAAGAAGCCCGGGCTCTCGCGAAGAAATACGGTCCTCGGTCGAAGCAATATGCAGACTACATCCTTCCTCGCTCCAAAGACCTCGTCGAAGCCATTGGCCACCGAATGGCACACGAAAGTGCCCTAGTCGAAGGTATTCCTGCTGTTCTGGCGGATGTCTACGAGGTGTTTGCGATCCAGAAAGACGTCGGTTGGTATATCGAGTCTGGTCTTCTCACCCGGGCTAGGATCGCAGATATGCAGAATGCATCGATGACGAATGCTGTGGAAAATATGAATGAGTGGGTTGACGGGATGGGTGTGGCGAAGTGGGTGATGGCGCCGATTTTGAGTGAGAAGGGCTGGGATGACTTCGTGGATTCAATGTATACTTTCAGGGAGGCTCCCGAGCAGATGGCGCATTTGTAAATGTGAAAGGGGACGATCCAGGATGTGTAGGAATATCGGTAAAGACATGCTCGTATCTCTTTATCTGATTCGCGTCAATGGTGATGTCCGCTATAATCGTAGACTTTAATCATAGTCGTGATAGCGTCCAAGCGGATTTGAATACCACCTTCCTTGCTCCAGGGTTTCAGAACCGTGGTATTGTTGTAAGTAAGTGTAGCTGAGTACGGTAATTACTTCAGAGACTGATGCCACTTCGAGAGCCATGGTCTATGTCGTACACATCATAGGTAAGCTCAAGCCCCTCATGCTTCAGACTCTTCAAGTCATTCTCAGCCACCTCGTCAAGATCATAGATCCATCCGGTCCCTGATATTGATACCGTTAGTTTCGTGAGACGTGGCACATCGGGCGGTTGATGCAGTCGCAAAGCTACCATGTCGACGAATCTGGAATCAATGAAAGGGACGAAATCTTCATCAACGTCATCCAGGTAAACACTAAGTTCCTGCAGAGATGGGACTACGCAAGACTGAAGTGACCCGTCTACCAGACAGACTTCGCTCATTTGTTCCACAAGGGTGTGTAGAATGGGGTCATAATCCTCCACCCACTCATTCAAGTCGATGTCAAGTTGCCGCAAGTTAGGTGTGAGTCGGATGATCTCCGCAATGTTATCGTCCAAGACTGCATCGATGAGGTGTAATTGAAAAGGGAACATTGTGACTGCAGCAACATCTGGTGTAGTGCACTTAGTGCGTCCACGGGACATTTTATCAATTCATCTCCGAAAGCTTGCATGTCTAGGTCGTACATGGTTGTTAGCGTGACCTTCTTCAGTGATGGTAGTTTCATGCTGCGCATACAGCTTGGAGAAGATATCGAAAGCTCTTCAATCGACAGAGACGTGACGCAAGGTAGGAGGGGTGACGTGGACGTCGGGTTAACACCGTAATCGTTGTTCGAAAATGACCGAAGTCTTGGAGCGGTTTTGACAACATCAAGGTATTTGGGAGTCAGTCGGTCTCCGGCAAATGGTCTTGCATCAGAGAGGGATACGAGATTGGTGACTGGGAAAAGGATGTCGACTTCAGGGGGCATGCCATACATATGTAGATTCTCCAGTTTTGGGGCAACCTCAAAGGCCCTGACGTCCGAGTCTTCAGACTGTGCGTTTGAACAAAGAAAACTAGTAATGTCCATGTCCCTAAGCAAATCAACCTTTCCCCGGATGGTAGAGAGTCTTGGAAGGAGGGAAGAGGGGATTTCCCACAGGGTAACGTCTCTCCATCGCTTCGAATGGGCGATTAGGAGATCGAAACACCGCTCCATTGCTTTGCGTTTTACCCGAAGGAATCGGAAGTAAAAGTAAAAAATCAAGTGGATAGCTACGGGAACGTTCAAGGACGACATGGAGTATTTCCACTGGGTCAGCTTTCATGGTGGTCTCGTCATAAATATCACTTCCTATCTTTAAGCTCGCCCATAGCTCCGGGCAAAGAGACTCGATGACATTCCGCCACGAGCTGCACACTTGACCAAGCGGCCACGGCCCGTCCCTGATCGCGAAGACGTCCAATCTGTAAGAACTCGGGATGGACTGGCTTTTCCACGAGCGGCAGAGAATCCCTGCCAGAACCTCCACAGGAAGGTGTCGTATTGGAGATAATGCAGTCTCGTAGTCATGTTTGAGTGACTGAAGAAGCGACATCTGAGTTTCCAGCGACGCAACAGCGTTACGGAGCAAATTCAAGTTGCTCTGTAGCTCAGTGAGTGGGGTCGTCAGATCGGCTAGAGATGCCTTTATTCGGTCCGATTGTGAGGGTGATGGTGCCTCATTGGTGTGTAGAAGTGATGCGACATCGGGTGGATGAGTGAAGGTGGTTATCCAGTCATATTTGGCCAGTATGGCTTCTAAAGCCACACGAGAAGATTGCATGGGAACTTGATACGGCTGTAAAATATATCAGTCAATTTGCTGGTATTATGCGTCAATAAGCAGAAAGAAACGCACGCGAGAAGCAGTCTTTTCCAAGACCAATTTGAAGACTGGAAGCAAACTAGAAGACGACCGGAATCGGCATCTTCGGCATGATTCTCATGGTGAGCTACGCCGGTAGGACATAAACAAACTCCGACAATCGGCATCACCGAGTTCCGTTAGCGGTCGGACAACCTTGACCTTATTTTTTCCCGACATCCACCTTGCGATTCGAACGCCATATCCCGGGTGTGTAAGTGACAATCTGGGATATCCAGCTTTGAGCCGTCAGCCCAGCTGGACAATAGGCTGTGTATATGTACAAGGCATTTTGTTCATCGCCTATACCACCATCAAACTGGACGTTCTCGGACGGCGCCAGGAAGCGCCGTGAACTAGGCTATTGGAAACTTTCGGCACCTATATTCAACCAGGAAACACATAATGGCGCGAAGGTGACGATGACGATAAAGCAAGTGTATAGTGCCAAGGTCCATGCTGCACCTATGCGTCGACACAGTCCTGAATCGTAAAGGAATCAAAGAAGTGACTGGCTTTGGAAGTCCACGCCCTCCAGGAATCAGCATCTCAATTTCTTCGACGACAGGATGAATGCTGGCAGAAATAAGTTCTCATGGAGCCCAGTCTGTACTGCAACAATGTGCTGTGTAGCACTGATTATATTGCTGAACGCGGCGACACTCGGTCTTGGAGTATTGCTGACATATAGGTGCGCTGGATCATCATCTCAGTTTACTTGAAGTAACAGGCATTGCATCCTACTGGGCGCCTAGCGTCACTGCGACGAACCAAACCTATGACCCAACCGATTACCATGGCGGTGCACACGTCTGTAACATTTCGCTTTCTAGAGACAGCTGTGCCAAAGGTCTCGCTGCTGTCTTGTGTCTTATTACGAGTATGCCGGCCCGAATATCACCTGCGCTCGGAGGTGTTAGATGTAGAACGCGCCTACAAGTCGGTCGGCGCGTCTCCTCGCTCTTTGCAATGGTGTTCGATTAAGTACTAAGGTCTGCATCGCACCGCAATACTAGTACATAGGACCCTACCCGATCATTCATCCTCTCAAACGTCTGTTTGTTCAATATAGAAACCACTGCAATCTCGGGCCCGTCTGTCCCTGGAATGATGGAGCATTCAGGTACGTGCTTATTTGACTGTATGAGTGATACCTGGTTTCATTAGCGCTCAGCAAGGAGGCACTAGATGACGGAGATATCGATGCTAATGCTAAATTTCTTGGTCTAGACGAGGACGAAGTCGTAAAATATTTTCTTCAGAACACCGTTTTAAAAGCCAAGGCGTGGACTGTTCCAAAATGCATCCTGTGCATGCTGAAACGCAACGAACCGTGTTTTCGGTTCAGCTTCCTTACCCTGGCGCGGATCCCATGACATACCCTCATTTCTCCGCTTGGCCCTCCCTCAGCATATACTTATTGCGCTAGCATCAAGAAGCTATTGACCGCTACCTTTGCTGTAGAACCCACCTGCATTCGTAACGCTACAACCTGATCATTGTCGGGGAAGCCTTGACTCCTCTTGATGGTGACGCATAGGAATGGATGCAACCTATGGCCAGCCAACCACTATGTATTCTTGATACTAAAACCATTTTAGTGCGCCACATCTTGATCCGCTGCGGAGGAGCAATGGTCAAAGGCCTGTATACGCCCAGCAAGTGCTGTAGACACTATTGCGCCTTCAGTCCTATCCCTGTCTTAAAGGCCCTGGCGAAAATGATCCTTCACTTGCAAGCCTTCCGCCACCTTACGACTCTGCTAATAAATGAAAATCTCTATCATTCCGTGATGATCCCGACGTTTGCCGCTGTCCGCTTCTACAGGAAGGCGGAATACAAAATATGACGCATTCAACAATAGCCCTTTTGACATTTGCCGTACCGCTTCGTGGTGTTATCCCACAAGAGCGGTGGCCCCGTGCCGAAATTGGTTCGCCGCCGCAGACCAATGAATCTTTGCTCACAAGACCTCAAGCACCCGCCATCTCATCTTGTTTGATGTATGGACCCAAGCAGTCCCCAACAAACAGGGGAACAATCGCTATTCGACTTCGCTCTATTTCCGTCAAAGATCAAGTTCGGCACACCGGAAAAGGGCAAGAACATCAACAAGAACACTTCAGTTACGTGAAGCATCGAGTGCTACGGATGGCGTAACTCGCGGCCCGCGGATTGGCCTAGAATTACATCAGAATCTTTCGCTGCATTTAACCTCAACTACGCACCGGTATAGCCGTTCAACATTCCTCCGACACCCATAATGCTCTGGAACATTCTGCTAGATCGAAATATTGTGCTCCGACTTGTGAGTGGTTGTTCCATTCCCAACATAGAACCTGCCATAGAGAGCTGATTTATTATTCTCTTCTCTTTTTTATAGATAGGCACGGGTATCAAGCGGAAGCTTCTCACCGAAAATAGAACACTTATAAGGGTTGCTCCACGTCCTTAAGTGATTACGAGACTCTCTTTCCGTATCGACTATGGCGTCTCCTGCTCTAGGGAAAACGCTCGGAGCGGTGTATATCGGAGCTATGATAGCTGCTATGTGAGTTTCTCCGTTAAATCGTGATCCGAATGGATCTAACGATGATCTCGCTAGTCTTTTTGGGATTACCATTCTACAAACCGCAATATACTACCAAAGATTCAGGAAAGATTGGTGGGTGTACAGGTACTCCGTGAGTCGCTCTGCATAGTCGCCACCGGACAGATGCTCACGTATATAGGTGGCGTTACTCTGGTACCGCGTTTCGGACTTGAATGCAGGTGAAATTTTGACGGGCATGCTTCAGGTTCCTCGATGCGCTACACGTCGCGTTAAGTACGCATGCAGTATATTTCTACCTAGTGGAGAATTTTGGCAATTTGGACGTTCTCAATGAAGTTGTCTGGTACGTGTGCATCTTTTCTTTAACTGAAAACCCAGTGTGAAGGTCTATTCTTATAGGAGCTTTAAGGTGAACTTTCCCGGCTGTTCGAGCTTGACATTAGCGTTTCTGTTCCTAACCAGCCGCTGTAGCTGCAGCTGCTGTTCGATGTACGCAATCCGCTGTTTGATTCTCTTCTGCTAACGACCAAAGACAAGACCTTGACTGTTGTAGGCGTACAAACGTGCGTATCTATCATATAAGCTGGACTCGAGACTTAACTCTCTTCATAGTATATATGCGGTCCGCTTGTGCAGATGTGCGTAAACGACCAAGACTAATATCTTCCATGGCTCATCATAGTTTAGTAGGACGCCACTTCCATCGGGCCGTTCCGTTTTTTGTGGTATGTCTATCGGATGACAGCTTATGCTTGTCGCATTTGACGGGGTTCTCATCTTCTTAGGTGCTTGTCGTGTGCGGGGGATATGGTAACTCCTTCCTTTGCTCCCCTGTCGGCCACAGTTAACGTCCGGATCTGAAGCCGCAGGAATATGTGCGTGTGTTCACCTTTGCTCGTTACCGGTGATCGTGTCGTTCATGTGACTTGCTAGGTGTTTGCTACGACGTGTGAGGACCTACATGTTCTCCTACAGACTTTCAACCTAGATGCGGTCTGACAGATTCGTGATAACTGGGTTTTCAGATATCTCATCCATCTCCGTACGTATATTTAATGTCGGACACATCATAGGCCTTATAGAATACGAACAGACAACTATCATCGCGGCCTTTTCTGCGACAACCGCCGTTGATTTCATCATATCCGCAGTTATGTGTTACTACCTCCAAGTGAGTAAAACCGCCGTGCCCCACTATTCCAGGTAAGCCTCACACAGTGTTATGAAACCCATTGCTCTAATCTGCCAGTATGACCACGACGCTGTTGGTCTTGATGCGACTCGTTTTGATTTCCGGACTTGCTACAAGGTACATCATTTCGGTCGCAAGTATCTGAATGCACAAACTGATGAACGAAATAATCAGCACATGCTCGTTGATTACACTCATTACGGTATGGGTTCCTCGTTCCTCGCCATCCGCTTTGAGTAAACCCCACGCCAAGTTTCTTACATTACCGGATTCCCTTGTCTTTCTTGGGTTCAACTTTGTTCTGCCGAAACGTAAGTCCTTTCATTTTACCTGCACGGCGTCGTAACTAACTTCCAACCAGTCTACATAAACTCCCTCCTAGCCATGTAAGTTGATGATTAAAGCGAAGTGGGGTCTTTAGTTGGCGCGTCTCAACTTCATATGTGATCAGGCTCAACGCTCGCAAGGAGCTTCGAGAGCTACCTACTGAGAACGCATCGGATGGCGAAACACTCTTGACTGCCCTCAGGTTCAACAAAAATTTCGGCGATAGTACGGCAGATCAGGTTCGGGTCACTTTTTCCTTTTCCCTTTTAATGAAGGCGTAACTGACAGGGCGGGGTACTAGAGCAGCCGTCAGGTCGAATCGGAGGATGTAGAGCTTGGAACGATGACCGTATCATGACGATCTTTTGGACTGTAAGTTTATATCAAGGTATATCAGGAGGACATTTTTGTTACAGTGAAGTGCTACTTTGCAATTGAACGATGTGGGGCCCGCATGTTCTTACTAGAGCTTAGGCGCTTGAGCTCATGCGAAAGCCACAAATGCACCGAATTCCCCTTCCCTCTCCCTCCCTTTGCTGACAAGCCGTTGTGTATATCCAGTGACTCTAATCCTATTAATTGAATTATTCGTGGGATTTTCCAAACAAAAGGCCCGGTGGTCGGCCTCGTGATGATTCTATGAACATTTTCTCAAGCTCTTACACGCACCCGGCGCATACCTTGCAACCTGTGGATTAACGATGTCAAGTGCAAATGGTAGCATGTCCTCTGTCATCGTTTCTATGTAGCTGATTCGTAACAGCTGGAAATTCGTACTCACGAGCACCTCAGGTCACGCTGAGTAGCTTGGCGTCGCTCGTATCATCCTTGAAGCGACAGCAAGAGATACAATCAACTAAAATCAGACGCGTCAAGAATCGTATTCAGCGCCTGGAGAAGGAGAATGAAGACTTGCGTGCCGAGAATAGGGATCTGTGGAATGAAATCAGCAAGGTAAGTCTGTTGCCGCAGCGGGAAGAAAACTTGTCTCTCTCAAAATACCCACTATGAAATACCAACAGATTAAAGGCCCGCGGTTTCCTCCAGAGTTGTTCGATAGATTCATCGGCTTCTTGCACCGTGATAAGGAAGTCCTCAAAGTATGCAGTCTAGTCTGCAGGGCCTGGATTCCTGTGAGTAGATTCCATCTTTTCAAACGCCTCTCTTTCCACGTAGTACGATCGGTATATGCCAGAAGCAAGGGGTTATATGAAGACAAGGTCAAACTTCTGGATAGTTCTTTTTGCACACTTTTCAAGCATGTACGCCAAATTTCTATCAATGGGTTGGTGCCACCAGACGGGTATCCTGTTCCCGCTTCGTCTTGGCTGCAGCCACTCGCTCAGTACCTCAACCGCTTCACGAGCGTAACATCACTTCATCTTATATCCATGTCCACTACCTCGATAAGGTACATCCTCGACGCACCCAGCTTCACTTCTCGTATCACAAACATGACCCTCGAAGCAATTATCTGCTCTAACTCTAACGACCTCCCCTACATGCTATCGTACTTCCCCAGACTCGAAAGGCTTTACTATGAGGTCCATTTCCGTGACATATCCGCTGACTCGGATCTTTGTCCCTTCTGTGTGATGGAGCACTCGGCAGATCGGTCCGCGAGGACTTTGGCTATTGACGGCTCCCTATCTCTGCCTCCATCAACACTACAGGTCATCTCAATTGAAGACTATAGCCTGTATAGTAGCTGTTATTCAGTGGCGACCAGTACTCTGTACCATTGGCTCTGTGTCAGTGATCATACACGTCTGCGAACCTTGAAGCTTGGATACCTCTCACTCAAGAACAGGGATGAGATGACAGCGTTGTCGTCATACCTTCATGGTCCTGGTGCGACACTGAAGCATATCAGATTAGGGTTCAAGACTGAAGAGGCGATGGGTGCGAACACTCTCACCAAATCGATCTACAGCCTAGTAGTACTCATATTTATTTCTACCAGATCTTTTCACTAATGAGCTCGAGGCTCTTAGCAGGTGCTCTTGTCTAGAAACTTTCCATATCACGAGCGAAATTTGGCCCTGTGACACAAGCCAAGAGAAATTTCACCATTCCCTGGCCAAGCTATCAAAATTTCTCCTCTCGCTCCCGATAACATCTATGAAGAAAATAACATTTGATATCTCATACACATGGTCGTTGCATTCAAATCCAAAGCAAGGTCCAAACCCGTATGATTTTTCCGCCCTTGACCGTCTCTTACATCGGTTTTCGGTCTTGGAAGAGATTACATTCAAGGCGGATGGGGCGCAGGGAGCATCACTACGAAGTAGTCTGCCAAATTGCAAAAAAAAGGGTATTTTGAGGTTAGTCCCCCGTACATATTGGACGCACTAGTGCCTTAGGTTGAAGATAATGTACATTTATGGTTGTCATCGCTGCCAGCGTCGGTTATTGATTTGTTATGACACTAACAACCGTAGTATTGTATCACGGCTAGCTACTCAGAGTCACCAAGGATACGGAAGGAACAGTTCGTTCAAACCTAGGGTCCTAGACACGTATATACTTGCACAGTGTTGACGCTAGCTAGTTCCTCCTGTTATTTTAGGTTGTGTCGGATGAGAATGAATGAATTTAAATTATTACTGAACGTTGATGGATTCGTGGTTAATGCCATTGAGTGTTGATTAAGCATATCCGAACGGCAAATGCACAGGCGGAATTCGTTACTTCAACAACTATCTTCGATGACATCAGTGACCGCGAAATTTGTTCGCGCAACAGCGTGTCTAAAATATCCTCCTCCTCCTCCTGATCGATGTCGCACTCATTTGGCGATGATGAGTCCGAATCCCTTTCTGACATCAATTCGAGAAAGTGGCAGACGAAGATCCTTCGTGCACCGTGGCGTCGGTTCTTTGGCTAGCAGTGCTGCCTGTTGGTGCAAGAATGCCAGCGGCCGACACCTTCAAAGTGTAAATACAACTTCGACGAGGAAACCGAAACCATTTTTTGGAGTCATCGAAGTCTGATACTGGCGGCAAATTTAATTTGCAAACTGAGAAAGACTATACGACGGACCTTTGGTCCTTGGCTTATTCACTTATTTTGACACCGCAATAGCTGCAAAGTGAGGTGCGCTTTACTACGCCCGGTTCTAGCTTTCGTCGGGCGGTTTACTATTCTTCAAAGAGACCTCCCAGCATATCTTTCCGGCTATTCAAAGTCTATCCATCCCTTTACTAAGCTTGAAACCTCCAGAACATTCAATCGTATTCACCAATTCTAATATCCTAGATTCTGATTCCTAATACATCAGGACATTTTTGCAGTCCTCTACCTTGCCTAGTGAAAAACCAGCAACAACCAGCCAGTTATCAAGCACTAATGGACGGGTATTGTACACGTGGGACAAGCGGCATCCTCTTTCCAGTAAGGTCCTGTCGCCGGCGCCGCGGCGCGCCGTTGTATAAGCGCTTCCGAAATGATTGAAATGCCTTTTGCGGTCATCAATTTGAAATTTGCCGCTTGAAAGCAACCGCCATCATGGACTTGAGCACTACTTCAGGCAATCTCTGTCTCGAATTGCTTGCCTGCTTAGTTGTGCTTGACCATGATCTTTGTTTCGAAGTTCGTGGTTTCATGGGCCGGCATGACTCCAAATAGTCCGTTGTCTGAACTAACTATCTGGTCGACTGTGCTTGGCCATGATGTCCTGCATTGCGTTTGGTTCAACTCGGTTGCGTTCTGTCATTCCATTCCTTGCTTCCTATTCGATTTTAGGCGAAGAAGCCCGATCACGATTTGGTGCTTTGTGTTTGAGCATTCCAGGAGTATTCTTGTCTAGATGTCCTGTGCCGCCTCTTCCTACTCGTCGAGCTTGTCTACCGCCTCAGATGCACATCACGAAAAGCGCCTCCTACTCAAAAGTACGATCACCATGATACGGGATGATTCTACGTGACTGGCCATAGCATATGACCTTTGAAATGTCAGAGCTGTAGCTGGCTATTCCTTGTTGTAGCCTGGTAGTAACACCGGTGCAAATACCGTCTTGTCGGCTTCTTTCATGTGGTTCAGTCTCTCTCAGCGGTTCTGTACGTACCGCTTCGAGCTAGTATTCGGCTTTCGGAGGCCTTCGCAGACCATAACATCGTCGCTCCACACTAAATACATTAACCTTTAGAGTTTGCCGACGAGCCAAGTGCACTATGCACTATGAATCTAATGGATTCCTCAAGTACGTTGTGTTTTTTTGCGGTATCCAGTTGATCTATGAGCAGATATTTACATTATCGAGTCCTCCATTGGACGGTATGGCTACAACTAGCTCGTGCAGATGTTAGCTTTCCCGTGATGGGAATGAGCGTGATCATTAAAAATTATACTGTTGAAAGTTTCTTCAGAAAAAATATTTATACATATTTTCGTTGGTGGGGCCCCGCTCTCACCTTATTCATGGATAACACCGCCCCCACCGCCACCACTACCACCACTACCACCACCACCCCTCCAATGCCGAGTCCAAGGGAGCCACTGTACTCAAACAGTGATGCCACCAATTCTTCAGCTAGCGATGCCGCATCCACGTCCGCTGTACCGAATGTGGCGTATTACTCAAGATCCAGGCGTCGGAATTTCAGTCGTCGTCGGATGGGTCTGAAGGCTCAACCGCAGACAAGAGGTAGCTGCAATCCTTTAGGAATAATATTTTTAGCTAATAATTACCTCTAAGGTCATGATCCCTCGGACTATGAGCAGAAATATTCAGAAGACGCCAGAGGAGAAGAGATGGGGCTCTTTGCGAGGATATGGAAAACATATCTGGACGAATGTGCGATCTTCGATGCGGAGATGGTAGAAGACTGGAGGGATGGATTGGACGTACTCCTCATATTTGTGCGCTACTTTTTTCTCCCTCTCTATCGCTTTTTGACATGAGAACATGTAGGCCGGGCTCTTCTCTGCTGTCGTGTCGACCTTCGTTGTCCAAGCATCCCAAAATCTTCGACCTGATTTTGGCGAGGTTTCGGCATTTCTTTTATTCGAGCTCGTTAATATTCAGCGCGCCATGGCCAATGGAACATCTGTCGATCTTGTTCCTCCCTCTAGTCTTACTCCATACACCCCATTCCATCCAAATAAACTTGACTCGTGGGTCAATGGGCTGTGGTTCGCGAGCTTATCAATCAGCCTTTCCACAGCTTTAGTTGCGGCCCTCGCAAAGCAGTGGATACACCAGTATGTATCAGTGCCATCGGGAACGCCTCGTGATCGAGTGCGTGTACGCCACGTTCGCTACATGAATCTTCAAGTCTGGCATATACCCATGGTCATTGGCTTGCTCCCAGTGCTCATGCATACTGCCTTGGGACTTTTCCTCCTCGGCTTGGTTATTTTCCTCATCCCTCAAAGCGTGGAAATCGGTGGCGTGACGACCGCTATCATACTCGTTGGTTTCATTGCATATGTTAGCACCAATCTTCTCCCTCTCGCCTACTCCCACTGTCCGTTCAGAACACCTCTTTCAGGATTTATATACTTCGTCTTCAACAAGGTGTCATCGGTGTACCATCGTGTTACCCTTCACATCTTCTCCTCCCTTTCTCGTGTTGACTCCTCGGCCCGGCCTAGAATTCGTGGGAAGTCATTGAAGGATGTTGAACGTATGGCGGTCTATGATATGGGGGACTTCCCGGATGTCCAAGCAATAGCATGGCTTCATTCGATTTCTTCCAACCCCCTTGTTCAAAGCATCGCCGTGCAGTCTACCAGCTGTTTTCCTCTAAAATCGACAGACCTTATCAAACAGGAATCGGAGAGTATGATCGAGTCCCTGCGCCAAGGAATTGAGGATTGCATCGACATCCGCACCGGTGTTCGTTCAGGCATGGACGGAGATTTAGAGAGATGTTTACGGGCCTGCCTACATCTTCAACTTTCTCCTCATTCAGCAGTGTTGAATCCTCTGGTCACGATTGTCATGGACGGACTCGCCAAAGAGAACACTCATTCACCACGTACTACCTTCCTTGCTGCATTGAAGCATCAAAGGGACGATGATGACATTGTCGTAACGTACCTTGTCGAGTCAATATCATCAGAGCTAGATGAGCAGCCGGTTATATGGGCCAACATTCTCTGCAATATTCTTACGCAAGGTGGTCCGTTCCATGGAGACTCTGCCGTTATTTTCTACAAAGCTCTTTTAAAAGCATTTCCAGAGACATACTGGTCATGTAGTTGGGAAGAGCCTACTATTGGGTTCCGTGCTTTTGCATTGCATCCGACAACTGGATGCCCGGATATAGAGATCTGTGATGCGGAACAGTGCGATCTCCCGGACAGCCTTACCTCCGCTATTTCGTCCTGTCTGTATCCGCTTCTCGGCAAGTTGTTGGTGTACCATTTTTCTCAAAGTGCAGAAACAAACGCCGGAGGGGAGGATTCTTCACCACGTTGGTCTGGCGTACCCGTACCCCTACAAGTACTGCTATCTATGCTTCACTCGCAACATATCGAGGATGCCAGTCTATTACGCGACGTCTTAGTTCAACTTCAACGTTATGTCACGACCCTGACAGAACAGGAAGTGCAAGTCTGGAAGCCAGATGAAGGACATACACGCCGTACTATCATACAGCATCTGTATACCATAACACGATACGCCATTGACGTCGGTCCTCATACTATCGCTTGGTCCCAGATGGATAACCAACAATTATTGTGGGATATTTTTTTGGACGCCCTCAACCCTTTACCCAGCTTAGGCGATCCAGATTTCGTCGAGCAAACCTCCAGATGGTGGACGTCCGCAGACAACACGCTTATAGATTTCGCCTTCACTAGGGACCCTTCCGAGGCATTGCCCATCTACCGTCTGCTGGCAAGAACACTCCAGCTGCCTGTCCTCCCCCCCTCCATATTCACAAAGTTTGCTGAAATGCATTTGTTCGAGAACATGTGTGGCACAGTTATCAAACACCCTCATCATGTATCCGAGTTCATACCGCTCTTTCAAGGATACCTCGATCATTTAACCGTGACCTCGGCGTCTCCGGGATGGTATTCCTCCGACAATAGAGTTCTCCGGCTAGCCACAGACGAACTATTCAGGCCTCGAAATCTTATCATCACATTCAAAGTCTTGGCCAAGACTAAAGATATCCTACGCATGAAAAGCATAGAACGTCTACGGCCAAATGCTCCAGCATGGGAAGTTTTATTCACCACATTTGACAACCGGACGTCAGATGTCGCATTCTGGGAGCCGTTTGTAGATTCCAATTGTGATCCTGTGCCTTACAATGCCATACTTTTAGAGTTTAGGCAGAACAGGAAATCCTAACGGAAAACTCTGAATTGAACGGCTTCAGCCCGTTCCAAAATTTTCTGGGCGAAACACGTCGTTAGCTTGGAGGAGGATTTGATGGCAGGAGCCCCTTTTCAAGAGGCGACGGGAGCAGGCGCTGGAAGTTACAACTTCCAGCCCGGTGTAGAGCCTGGTACCTCACTGAATCACAACCTCGCGATCCGAGGGAACTACAATAGAGCTTTACATGTTCTAACTTCTTGCACAGCGTCGCGTCGTCGTGGTGCTAACTCTGTTCATGGGATGATTAGTTTGAGTACCCAATAATATTCTGGATACTTACTAGCCAATATAACATACTACGGTGCTGGGAAACATGTAGTGATGGGGCTTGAGCTTGAGCCCTTAAAGACTTGTTGACGTGGCTTACTAAGTTGCGAACCAATTGCGAACAACTTGTTAAGAAGATAGTCTAACTCCAAGTCTATGCTGAATTAGCGTCGGACGAATGAAATAAATGGCTGCTATGCCAGCATAAGCTATACCGCGGGATTCACGATGACTCAAAGTACAAGCTTTGTAACTTGGAAGTCGCTGGCATACTAGAACGGCCCGGTCCGGGAGATTGACTGATGACAAATCAATGAAAATCCTTCCTTTGCTTCGCATCACCATCTCGCGTCTCGTTTGCTATCGTGACGCGTAAATCGTGTACTATTCGCGTATCACGCATGTCACTACTACTTGGAGTATATTACTCCCTTTTAAATGCCGACAAGAACCTGGACCAACGAAAATGCCAGTTTGACGGGAGAGCATTTGGTTGGAATCGCAGTCTTTAGTGAGTACTTGATATTCCTATCATTCTATCTTCAATATCACCTCAATTACTATACATTCATACTCTAAAAGAGATCCTTGTTCTCTTCCACAAAACTCTTCAACGTTCTCTTTCCGGTAAGTTTCTCCGGTGCTGCGAATATCTTCTCTTCAACACCGCCAGCATTCAGGCCATCCAAACCCGAGAGCATAGTAGCGTAATCTTCAGGAAGACCGAACACAATGTATCTCTGCTTCAACTCGTCGATGGTGATGCGTGTGTGAGTGATCTTCCGCCCGAGTACCTCTGTGAAGATAGCAGCAACCTAGTTCGACAATCAGCTATGGTGAAATAAATAAAAAGAGGAGGGGACGAACATCGTCATAAGAGAGCAGTTCAGGGCCCGTAAGAATATGGTCCGTGTTGTGGCTCTTCTCATCCGTCAACGCGCTAACAGCCAACTCCGCAATATCGTCTGCGGATACGAATCCAATCTTGCCATCGGCAGACGCAGTCACAATCGAGTTCCGTTCCTTAATATTTGGGAGATGCAGCGTCGAAAAGTTCTCTAAAAATCTAGGAGTCAAAACTTGCGTTCCTCGTGGACGCTTGCAACGCACCATAGAACCACGAAGGGCGAATGACGGCGTAATCGACTTTGAGCGACAGCAGATACTCGTGCACCTTCCCCATCGGTGGGTGCCCAGCCTCCAATGCAGACGCACTAAGGAGAACAAAACGGTTTACGCCCTTCTTCACCGCTAAATCAATGAAAGGCTTCATGGGCGGTAAAGGGTCTATGTAACCTGCAGGCGAGACGAGGTAGATCCGGTCGATATTCGGATCGGTGGTGAAGACATTTTCGAATGTCGATGGGTCGAGCCAGTCGAATTTGACGCCTTTGAAAGGTTCGGGAACAACGCCTTTGCGAGATGTGAGAAGGACGGGTTGGTTGGCGGCTTGGAGGAGGCCGGCGATGCGAATGGCTGTCTTGCCAGTTCCGCCAGTAAGAAGGATGGTCATGGTAAGGCTATGTGAAGTGTGGGGTACGTGCTTGTAGTGGTTTTTAAAAACTGAGCGCTCATGATGGTCTTTTATATCAGACTGGCCCAAGACCGGGATATGCCGACATAGGGGTCCAGCTGATTAAAAGGCTGCATAATCATTCATAATATGACAAATAGAGATCTGGCGCTGTACAGCCTCGGCCCTTCAAGCTTCAACCCCTAAACACGTTTCTACAAGTCGACGATAATCCGCCCCTTCCCTTCGCGTCGATTAATTGGGACGGAGACAGAGACGGGCGACTTTGTTGAGGTCTTTTCGCGTGCCCACCACGGATAAAAGAGCCGGTAGTGGTCGTCTTACTAGACTTTGAAGGAAACGGTAATCGCCATTGACGGGCCTTCTCGAACGATTCCTGAGCGCGACGGCGGGTACCAGCCATCATGGGGCGGCATCGGTCGGGGTCGGACCGAGTTACGTTGATGCGTTGCTTGACACGTTGTCGACGGATTTCAAAAGCAGTTTGGGTATTTTAACCACAGATCTCGCGATCCATGTCTCAGGGCATGCTGGCGTAGGTAGGAATGTACGTACTTCCGAGATAAGCCTGCAGCGAGGCAGGAGCGGAAGGCTTATCGGATGTGCATTCACTCCGGTTTCCTTCTCTTGTGAACTGATGTTTGAGTCGTGTATCTGTCGCAGCTTTGGTGGAAGTTGCAGGGCGACAACGAACTCGTATTAATGATTTGAACAGTATGAGTCTCAGGCTTCGGCCCTCAAGGTCAAGCTCGGGAGAGTATATCACATGGAAGGCCCGGAACTTGGAATGCACCAACGTGCCTCTAGTTTCATGAATGAGATTTGTATCATTGTCTAGTTTGAGCATACAATGTCATTTTTTTCGTACATAATAAACAAGATTTTTGAAGGCAGTTAATAAACAATCTTCAGGGATAAAAATATCTCCTTCAAACAGCATAAGTGTAGCACAACAAATCGGCTTGTGTGGCCTTGAAAACGTTAGCAACCTATATTGCATTCAAAACGATCGCGCAATTGTGAAGGCCCAACACATACCATTTTGGGAAAGATGTCACAACAGGGTAGGTCCGGTGGTCTCCTGGTATGCATTTAGTACATCTTGAGAAATGAACACAGCAGCCGCAGGCTCTTTCTTGAAGATTCAGTGTTGACGTATCTTCTAAGTTGCGAAGAAAAGGACAAGAAAGTCGGCGGCACAGAGCGGCCCGGAGATTGAGTGATGACAAATCGATGAGAATCCTTCCTTTCCTTCGCATCACCATCTCGCGTCTCGTTTGCTGCCGTGACGCGTAAATCGCGTACTATTCGCGTATCACACATGCCACTATTACTTGGAGCATATTACTCCCCTTTAGATGCCGACAAGAACCTGGAGCAGCGAAAATGCCTGGGGGAGAGCATTTGGTTGGAATCGCAGCCTTGGGTGAGTACTTAATATTCCTATCATTCTATATTCAATATCACCTCAATTAGTATATATGCATGCTTGTCACCGCTAAATCAATGAAAGGTTTCATAAGTGGGAAAACCTCTGTGGACCCTGCAGGTGCAACGAGGTAGATCCGGTCGATGTTCGGATCGGTAGTGAAGACATTTTCAAACGTCGAGGGGTCATACCAGTCGAATTTATTATTTAGCGCCCTTGAAAGATTCAGGGACGACGCTTTTGCGCGAGGTAAGGAGGACAGGTTGGTTGGCGCCTTGGAGAAGGCGGGCGATGCGAATAGCTGTCTTCCCCGTTCCGCCAGTAAGAAGGATAGTCATGGCAAGGCTATGTCAAGTCTGGGGTACGTGTTTCTTGTGTTTTGGAATACTGTAAGCTCATGATGGTCCTTCATGTTAGGCGTATTTGGTAACTTTCAAGTTTCTAATTGGTTAACAACCCAAGACCGAGATATGTGAGATCCAGCTGATTAACCTGCATAATCATTCATAGGTAAAATGGAGATTTGGTCCCGTATTACAGCCCCCTACCACCGATATATCAGACGCTGACATACCCTAAACCCTAGACTGCTAGCCAGTCGACGCTCACAGGCTAATTCCGAATATGGTTACTTGGTTGTTTTGAGGAGCGGTGAGCTTGTGAAAAGCGAAGCCACGTGGGCGAAATGCCGGTCTACCTTGGCACTAGTAACCCTTAAAGCCCGTTTCGGCAAGTTGACGACAATCCGTCGTATTCCCTTCGAATCGGTTTCAGTTATTTGGGACAGAGACGGAGACGAACGACTCTGGTGAGGTTTTTTCGCAGATGGAGGGAGAACTGTCCAGGCTCATCACATGCTCACTGCTGATTTGCTTCTGCTCGAAACCCTACAGCCATACATTAAGTGCCCACTGCGGATAAAAAAGACGGCATTATAGAAAAGGCAACGGCCCATATTAGGAGGGTCTTGTGAAGGGTGGAGCTGATGATCACAACACTCTGATTTCTACTTTCAGGTCCAATACATGGAGACTACGATTTTGCGCAATTTTTGCGCACACTCTCTGTGACTCTCACGGTTCGCTAACTCTAGCGAGTTTTCAAGTGCCTGATGATGCCTTACTGCTGACTCCTTCGCTCCTCTGTCGGGATTGAACCTCCACACTGAGTAGAATATAAAGTCCATCGTAGTGAAATGAATTCTCTACAGGTCGAGTTCTGTCTACCTTTCTTCACTGCTTCTTGCTTAGTATCGTCTCTTTGAGCTACCATGCACGCTGTCTTTGCTAAACTATCCATGTTGATCCTGGCTACTGTTCAGCTGCCTCGCGCATTCGCAGCGCCTGGCGCCAGCCGACGGTCCACCTGCACAGACCCCACTATTCGTGTGGAATGGTAAATATTCATCTCACAGCGTGGCGTACGGTACATTACTTCTGACACTCCTTGCAGGAATACATTGACGGAAGACGAGAAGGCAGCATACTTTGCGGCCGAGCTCTGTCTCCTTCAGGCGCCTGCTCAGACCAGCATTCCATATGTTGAGTCGCGCTATGATGACTTGGTCAGTTTCCGTTCCTGTTGTCACTCTATCATCATTTTCATGTGTCTCCATTTCGTAGGTTGGTACACATCAGCAGCAGAGCGATCTCGCAGACAACAATGATTTTTGGCATGTAACCGGAAGGTCAGTAGTTTTTTTATTCATCATCATATAAAGGCCTAACTAAATTCTTCTTTCTCTCTTGTCCAGGTTCCTACATGTATGAATCATTTTCATCCGTAAGTTTGGGATCTATGATCTAAACTTATATTTCAGGTCCACCGTTACTTTGTCTATACCCACGAAACAATCCTCCGTAATGAATGTGGATACACTGGTCCTGTACGTTTGCCAATGTTTCACCCCGGTCATCAAACGAATGACACCTTTCCGAATTTCAGTTGCCGTACTGGAATGAAGCTGTTGACGCCGGAGCATTTGCCTCCTCTCCCGTCTTACTAGACTTTGGAGGGAACGGTAGTGAGGATGATGACTGGGCCGTCATTGACGGGCCTTTCGCTAACCTTACACGATCTCTGAGCGGGACGGGGAGTACGGATCATCTGCTTGCGCGCGAAGTGGATGAGACAATTTCAATCAGAGTCGGACCGACTTATGTTGATGCATTGCTTGCCCTTGACACGTTGGCGGATTTCAAAAGCAGTTTGGGTGTTTTAGCCACAGATCTCGGAATCCATGTCTCAGGGCATGGTGGCGTCGGAGGGGATGTGCGTACTTTTCCATATGCCATGATTCCGTCTCATTTTCCCCTTCGTCAGATGGCTAATGTCGCAACTTCGCCCAACGATCCAATGTTCTGGATGCATCACGGATTTGTGGATTATGTGCGTCCAGTCCGATTTATTTCTCATGTTGCTTGTGAACTGATGTTCGAGTCGGGTATCTGCTGCAGCTTTGGTGGAAATGGCAAGGCGACAACGAAACTCGTATTAATGATTTGAACAACATTGGGTATGAGTCTCAAAAAGAGCCTGCGACCGGTTACGTTGTACGTGCAACTGTGTCTATTTCGCAAGATGTACTAAATGACATCCCAGGAAACCACCGGATCTACGGTGTTGTATATGTTCGATATCCTTCCCAATGCAACGGTATGTGCTGGGCCTGTATGATAGAGCGACGTCTATTGATCCTTCTGATTGCAATGTAGGTTGCTGATGTCTTGGACACGCAAGCCGGTTTGTTGTGCTACACTTACGCTGTTTGAAGAAGAAATTTACCTTGAAAGTTTTTCTATAAATTGCCTCCAAAAATCCTGTTTCTTATATTTGGGAAATTTTCATTATATGCTCAAACCGGACAATGATACAAATTTAATCCATGAGACTACAGGAACATTGGTGCATTCCAAATTCTGGGCCTTCCGTGTGATCTACTCTCGTGAGCTTGACCTTGAGAGGCGAAGCCTTGAGGACTCAGTGTTGACGTACCTTGTAAGTTGCGAAATAAACTAAGTACAAGCCGTAACTTTCAAGAAAGTCACCAGCACAGAGCGGCCCGGCGATTGAGTGATGACAAATCAATGACTTCCTTTCCTTCCCATCACCATCTCGCGTCTGCTTTGCTGTCGTGACGCGTGAATCGCGTACTATTCGTGTATCACGCGTGCAACTATTACTTGGAGCATATTACGCCCCTTTAGATGCCGACAAGAAGCTGGAGCAACAAAAACGCCCGGGCCGGTTTGCCAGGAGAGTATTTGGTTGGAATCGCAGCCTTTAGTGAGTACTTCATATTCCAATCATTCTGTATTCAATATCGCCTCAATTAGTATACATTCACGCTTTAAAGCTATCCTTATTCGCTTCCACGAAGCTCCTCAGCGTTCTCTTTCCTTTAACGTTCTTCGGTGCTATGAATAACTTTTCTTCACCACCGTCAGCATTCAGGTCTTCGAAAGACGAGAGCATATCAGCGTAATCTTCAGCAAGACCGAACGAAAGGTATCTCTTCTTCAACACCTCTCTGGTGATGCGTGTGTGAGTGATCTTCCGTCCAAGTACGTCTGTGAAGATAGCAGCAACCTAGTTTGTCAATCAGCTACGGTGGAAGAGATAAAAAGAGGACGGGACAGACATCGTCATAAGACAGCAGTTCAGGGCCCGTAAGAATATGGTCCGTGTTATGGCTCTTCTCATCCGTCAACGCACTAACAGCCAAATCCGCAATATCGTCTGCAGATATAAATCCAATCTTGCCATCGGCAGACCCACTAAAAATTGTGTTATGTTCTTTGATACTTGAGAGATGCAGCGTCAAAAAGTTCTCTAAAATTCTAGTAGTCAGGACTTCTGTTTCTTGTGCACGCCTGTAACGCACCAAAGAACCACGAAGGGCGAATGACCGCATAATCGACTTTGAGGGATAGCAGATACTCGTGGACCTTCCCCATCGCCTGGTGCCCAAGTTCCAATGCAGATGCGCTAAGGAGAACAAAACGCTTTACTCCCTTCTTTATCGCCAAGTCAATGAAAGGTTTCATAGGTGGGAAAACCTCTGAGGACCCTGCAGGCGCCACGAGGTAGATCCGGTCGATATTCGGATCGGCGGTGAAGACATTTTCAAATGTCGAGGGGTCATGCCAGTCGAATTTGACGCCCTTGAAAGGTTCAGGGACGATGCCTTTGCGCGAGGTAAGGAGGACGGGTTGGTTGGCGCCTTGGAGAAGGCGGGCGATGCGAATGGCTGTCTTCCCGGTTCCACCAGTAAGAAGGATGGTCATGGTAAGGCTATGTTAAGTGTAGGGTGCGTGTTTCTTGTGTTTTGTGAATACTGTAGGCTCATGATGGTCCTTTATGTTGGGCATATTTAGTAACTTTCAAGTTTCTAATTGGTTAACAACCCAATACCGAGATATGCGGGATCCAGCTGATTAAGCTGCATAATCATTTATATGTGAAGTGGAGATTTGCTCCCGCACGGCCCCGTACTTACCATCGCATTTGTCAGACGCTGACACATCCATCGCCCATGATCCCGAGTAAAGAATCCGACATGCGTAAATTGGAAAGGCTTTGATATTGTTCGCCAAGTTCACTAGCACGTAAGCGTCCTTTCCACGCCGTCCAATTCCTTTCTGATCCTTTCTTTTATGTCATCAGCTGCCCAAGAGATACCGACGCCGTTCTTTTGTAGGCGAATCATATCCCTGCTGTTGAATCCACAATGGTGCATCACCAGCTCCAAGTTTTCTTGCAACCACCGCTGATGCATGTACGTCGGATCGTCGCTCGCAACCGTTATCCTAACGCCCTCGTCCCACAGCTTCTTCATACTCCCAAATACGTACTCTGTCGGGAGCCGCCGATGGTAGGCGTGGGGACACAACGTGAGCCCTAGACCGCGCTCCTTGATTATCTGGATCAACTCTGGTCGCTCGACGGCGTTCAATCCATGATCGATGCGGTCGGCACCCTCAGATCCACCAACGCAGATGGTAGCAACCTCGCGGATGTGTTCGTGTGTATCTTTTTGCCCAACGTCACAATGCGCTGTGATCCAATACCCATCCTTCCTGGCCAGGGCGAAAACATCTTGGAAAAGGAATGGTGGCCGGTTATACTCGTTGCTATCCAACCCAACAGCATGAAAGACACCGCCAAATCCTCTCTCGAGTGCCTGTTTATATGTCTCCATTGCAGACGATGGGTCCATGTCCCGTAAAAAGCACATTGTCCAGTCCGCCTCTACGCCGTACAGCCACCTCGCGTCCCGCTTCGCTCGTTCAAGTCCATTCATCACAGCCGCGAGTGCGATTCCCCGTCGAGTATGCGCCTGCGGGTCAAAGAACGGATCTGTGTACCGGATGTTCATATCTGCTGCCTTGGCGAAGTATTCCATCGCGAGGTCGTAGAAGTCTTCTTCTGTTCGCAGTACTTCCATCCCGCCATAGTGGGCTTCGAGAAAGGTGGGGAGGCCATTATCGCCTTGCAATTCTCGCCTGTGGTTGTACATGGTCGTGTACGATGCAACGACGGATTCGTACGTTGGATATTTCGACAGAGGAACCTGGTTCTTCTGCGCGAGGCGCCAGCGCAGAGACGGCGTCAAGGTGCCCTCGATATGAACGTGCAGCTCGACTTTGGGTAGTTGGGAGATAAATGTCGAGATGGAGGTATCAATGGTAGCCATATCGCAGTGGACGCCTAGGCAAGAGAGCGTACTACGAAAGGCATACCCACGGCAATCAAGCTGCGGACCGAGAGTTCCGATCCGCGGTAAGTTCCGCTCTTTACCTTTCTTTCATTCTGAAGGCTAACATATCATTCAGCTCACCTACTTTAAAATCGCGGTCCGTCCAATAATCCTGCCGCTAAATCTTGACCAATCTCGATGGCTCTATGACATTCTACAAACGCCGTGCGACATGCTTCTAAATACGGCAATCAATCAACGGAGAAGCAATCTGTGATAACGCGATAACGACTGCATACGGTACTTAACATCCAACTTTAGAGTGCCCGTGCGGTTGGCCCTCGCCCTCTCTCTGTTGCCATGGCCGATGCTTCCTCAATTACGTCCAAATCCGCTGACCTCGAGTCTAATATCTTCGTCGACGCCGAGGTGGCGCGAAAGGTGTTGCGGAAAATCGATTGGAGACTCTTGCCAATCATGTTCATTACGTATAACTTCAACTTCATTGACAAGACTATTCTCTCCAGTGCATCAGTGTTCGGGCTCAAGGCTGATACTGTGTGTTGTTTGTCATCTTTTCTGCGGAACTACCACTCACGAGTAGGGGCACCAGCATCTAGTGGGCCAGCAATACAGCTGGGTATCCAGCGTATTTTACTTTGGTTACCTCGGCTGGGCCTATCCCACGACATATCTAATACAACGACTCCCTGTCGGCAAATACGTCTCCATCAACACGATAATATGGGGGGCGCTAGTCGCGCTCACCGCTGCGTGCAAGAATTTTGGTGGTCTCGTTACTGTTCGATTTCTCCTGGGTGTGGCGGAGGCGACGATCACACCTGCGTTTGTATACATAACCTCCATGTGGTATACGCGAGATGAGATACCGATCAAAACTGGGGCGTGGTTCGCGGGGAACTCGTTCGGGGGGTTAGTGGCTTCGTTGGCAGCATATGGGATCGGCAGGATCGAGGAGCCCTTGTCTCCGTGGCAGTGGTTGTTCATCGTGAGTTACCATTGTCCCGATATTATATTCCTGGTGCTCATTGACTCTAAGATATTTGGACTTGCTACGGGCTTGTGGGGAGTCGTTATACTGTTCATTCTCCCAGACTCGATCGAATCGTGTGGATTTTTGAACGATGAGGAGAAGAAATGTGCACAAAATAGAGTCATTCAAGCTGGTACGGGTAAGGCTTCAAAAGAGACAAGCCAATGGAAGCGTGACCAGGTTTTTGAATGCTTTTTGGATCCAAAAACTTGGTTCTTCTTTGCCATATCCATATGCACCCAGGTAAGCTTGCTTTGTTTGTTCTGGTGGTTTGCTAATGAACGCTTGATACTAGATACCAAACTCCGGCACTCAAAACTTCGGTAATTTGGTGCTGACCGTGCGTAATTCTTCTCGTACTGTTCCTCAATTCATTCCATTTCTCCAGGGCTTCGGGTTTACCAGTCTCGAGACGACTCTCGTCGGGATACCTTCGTCAGTAATAGCGTTTCTGACTATTCTTATAACGTACGCCTTCCGTAACTGGTTTTACTCGTACTAAGTCTGATGTACGTGCAGTGGCTGGATTGCAAGCCGCGTCCGTGACATCTCTACCTTCTTGATAATTCCTATTGTTGTTTGCCCTGTCATTGGGAGTGCTCTCATATACTCCGACGTCAGCAACGGCGTCAAGCTTTTTGGCTATTACCTCCTTGCCACCGGTAATACCTCTTTCCTTGTTTCATTCTGCTGTTTATATTCTGCGTGGTATAGGTCCTGGTGCTCTTCCGCTCTCCATGTCACTGATGTCTGCCAACTACAAAGGTGTGACAAAGAAGATGACAATGACGGCTCTTTTGTTCATTGCGTATTGCACTGGAAACATGTACGCGCATTTTTCAAACCCCTCTATACATTCTTCTCATCCCTCTTAGTGCCGGTCCTCAGTTCTTCAAGTCCTCAGAATCACCTCATTACCAGACAGCATTCCGAACGATCATGATATGTTACGCATTGGTAGTCGTGTTGGCGCTGGGACTGAGGTTTTATCTGGTTTGGGTGAATAGGAGGAGGGCGAATTTGGAGGGAGATGCGATGGATGGCGAACTTGATGAAGATGTGACGGATTTGAAAACTGTGGGGATGAGGTACAGATTGTAAGATTCATTTGCTCTACGGCCATCACGGGGAATTGTGGAACTGGCCACCGACCTTGGCCAGTTAATAGTAATTTTCGCTATTGCATTGTGTGTGCTCTCCTACATCGCAAAGCTTTCCTTTTATTACAGTGGAAAATGGCGAGATGTACAATCCGCACACTAGTACGGCTCGATACACATAATAACGGGAGTCAAGAGACACTCGTCGAGACTACTTTGCCTTCGATTGTAGGTAACATCCAATCATGCTTTCTGTATACAACACCATCATACCAATCACGAATCGTATCGTTCGTCGGGTTACTACCCAGCTGTCGGTCTTAGCTCGCTTTCCATCAAGGAAAGGTGCAGAACCTTTCTCGGCAATAAAAACAATATCAGGTGAGAGGCACAGAGCGACTGAGATTAGATCCGATATAAAGTGACTCAAGGTGGTGAATTTGAACTTAGTGACGAGGAAAAGGCGAGAGAGAGTCGTTGTCAATAAATGTCGGAATTCGGACCGGTTCCTTCCGAATTGGTCTTGCCCCGCTCTTCATGCATTCATGGTCGGGCCAGTCACGCGCCTGCAAAATACTTAATGTGATACAACCAGGTGACATTCAAGGTCCGTCTTTCGTCATCACGGTGCTTCATGGACTCAATAGCAGTGATAGCGGATCTGGCTAACGTTTAGCTTATCAGGCTATGAATTATTACGCCAAGTTTCCTGGCTGCAACATGAAAAAGCAACATCCTTCGGCTTGAACAAAAGTCGGAATGCACGATGTCTCACCGTCGAACTCGCCGGTCTCAGATTTTAATACTCCGTTTCGGAACGCCTATAAAAAGCGTCCCGCTACCGGCTTACCGTATCTTAGCTCTTTCCATCATGTCAACTGGTGACTACAACATTCTAAGGATCGGTGCATAGTTGACCATCTGTATAGACTCGGATAATGCCAAATATCCTCATACTAGGAGCTCTGGGCTCCCACCGTACCCTTGTCCTGAGAACCCGGGACAGGTAGATATCCCCAATAGATACTTCTTACGTTGCTCAACCCTCCATAGGTATTTCCTCACACTGATCCAAACAAAGGTACCCTTTCAAATGTCCGGAACCAAGCTGGCCAACTCACTTGCCAGTCGATGCAGTAACAACCCCACCCCTGCAACGAACTTCTGAACCACTCGTTGGAAATCCATTTTACCTGAATGACGCACTTGGAAAGCTCGATACTTCACTTGGAAATGTCATCCAGATTCTGGAGCAGGAAGAGACTGCCGCAGCCAACAATCGCCTGTTGAGGAAGTTTGTGAATATGAGGGATGAGCTGGACAGAATCCGGACTGGGAAAAAGATTCTTACGCCTACTCATGTATCCCCCGAACGCGACACGGGAGGAGGGTTATTTGTGGATTGATCTGTCTCTAATATCAAAAAGTCCCGCGTTGCACGGTATAAGAAAATTTCATATACATCAGTTCACAAGGAGAAAGGAAAGGAAAAAGTATCCATAGAAAACATTTGTATGAATCAATCAATGCAAACGAAACATGGAGGAATTTTTGGTGCAAAAGATACCAAAATGTCGTGTCATGGGCTTCAATAACACTGGTCGGAGCACTTCTTCCTCCGGACCATCCTCAACCCCTTCTTCGTCGGAGTGGTCAAATTCATCCATGACGTACAGCGGGAATACCATTGGTGGTCCGCGGGGCTTTCTTGGCGTCCACTGACAGGTAAAGGAGGTATCTTGTGGCCGCGAATTTTTGTCCGGGGCTACAGATAAAATTCCACTAAGTCTCGGAAACGTTTTAAATATCTCGGAGGTTTCTTACGCGGCATTAACTCTTCATCCTTCCAATGGGTCCCGTTTTCAGGCAGGGCGGATTCGGAATGCCGAGGCTGAAGATGACATTCGTTCAACATGCATTGCTCGTGATCGTGAAGACCGGTGCATATACGAAACGTGGTTACAAGGGGTAGAGTCAGTCTTGCCACGCGGTCTATGAGTTTTGTTTAATCAGTTCGGATACTTTCAGAAGTCTCGACAGTAAGACCTGATTACCTTGGAGACTAGGGGGAAATAATTTCCACCGATACTTCAGCATGCGCAAGAGGTCATAGTAGACTTCTTTCAATGGTTGATAGTAGGGCGGGCATGAACAGAAGCTGTGCAGTCGTACGTCTAGTCGCAAGAGGGTATCGCGAGATATCTACGAAAAACATCAGTCAGTATTCGCATCTTCGCTCTGGATTAAAACTACTGGGGGTAAGTGGATACGGTGCAGGGCTAATACATCCTAAATCAATGGGTATTTAACTCACTTCGACAAGTTCAAGGATCTGCATGATAGTCATTCATTGAGTAAAAGTGAAACCAAAATCAGGAGTACAGCAAATCTACCTTCGTACAATGGTCTTGAAATTCTTGAGGAGCAAATCTTGTACAGCACAACAGTTCGCGCGCTGCCTCTACGTAGCTATCTGCAGAGGAAAGGTCATGCGATAACTGAACGACCTCGCTCCGGAACGATAAACCGGTCATGATGGGCCCGTCCGGATTCATCATGCAGAAAGGAGGAAGAAGAGAGGCAAAGGAAATTCACAGTAAGCTATAAGTAGCGAGAGTGGGCGGGATTGCCGGGAGAGACAAATAACCTGGACCGCGCAGAAAAAGGAACCAGTTCAAACGACGTGGTCGAGAAGGTGTTGTAGCGGGGCACTGGGTTCGGCAACGCCCGTAAGTCAACAACAACAGATCGTTCTTCGTGCGATATAGTTCTTGATCGGTGCGCTTTCTCCCGACGATTAAAAATTCCCCTATCCTCTCAAATGGATATCCGTTTTTTTATTCGCTCAAATTTTCGAGCTTTCGCGGCCAGCTTTAAATTTGCCCCGATTTTCGGCAAACATCGGCAGGTAGCAAGGATAACCTTATTTAGCAACTCTTCTTTCGAACACTGAGAGGTCTGTATGAGCTTGGTGTCAAAGGTTGCCGAAACGTGACAGCGATATTGAAGCAGATGTTTTCATGATATCAACGAAGTTGCTGCTCAGTGAGTGAAGACGTTCCGGATATGTCAGCCCGGTTACGGTACCTGTGTTAACCGTCCCGTAATTTCGTAAATACGGTGATGATTCGGATCCATAGCAAAAACTAGCTTGACGTCGCCTAAATGTGTCTAAAGAAGCAAACGAAAACTTCATGGATACTAGTCTCCATAATCGGGCTAGTTGACAACAGGGAACTCGGACATGCCTTGGCCAAAAATATTGCGAGTCAATGACGTCTTGACAATTGCTTTGAATGCAACATATCATACCAGTTTACGAACTCACTCGAGATTCGAGATTCGAGATTCGTAACCATTCTCGAACCCTTCCTAAAAGCTCGGGAGGTCTCTATTAAATGCCGTCGCACAAGTTGATGTACCACACTAGTAAGACTCGCGAGCCCTAGTACACAGATGCTGCACCGCAAGACACCCATACCCATAAGAAGAGTCGCACCACACAGCGGCAAGCCGAAGTCAGATTATGAATAAGGCAGCTCGACAAAGACGAGCGACTCAAACATGATTGTGCTAAGGGGACGGGTTGAAGAGGCTGTGAATGTATCTGGATTCTACTTGATAAATCCGAAAGCGAACTAAAATAGTCTTCCGGGGGCACCACCCCAAGTTCCATTGGGTAGAGTGTAGGCACAATGATGTCTGCAGTTATACAGTGCTCCGGAAGTGACTGTGTCGAATTGGCTGCAGATGTATGACCAATGGTAATGGGTAAACCCATCTGCCGACTACTATCTCAGGGAAGTACGTACTGAAAAGGTTAGAGTGTCGGAAACCTGGATGGAACCTGCCTTGCTACTACGCCACACCCAGCAACTGGCCAGCGGTCAGACAGAGTCCCGTTGAATATTTGAATGCCGATGTCATTCCGGAGCTCATATAAGCGAATGCTTCCATAATTTACTTGGAGAATGCGGTGAGACCTGGGTGAGCGATGACAAGATTATCTTCAGTAAAAGACTAAAGTGGAGGGGAGTTTCCGTTTCATAGACCACGTATGTCCTTCGGAGTAAGACCCAGAGGCTCGATGCATAGTGAACCCGACAAGAGAGCTACAGTAAGTAACCATAATGCATGAGTCTGGTATTCATGGACATTGATTATTGGCGAGGGTCATTGTGTCAGACGATGACCAGTTTATTGCATGCTACAAAGGCACGTCCAATGGCTTGTGGGCGTCAGTGGGTGTCGATTTCAAAATAACTTCAATTTCATATTTGATCTCCGGCTTCTTAAGGCCATCTAGGTCGACCCGGCAAGCTGCAGCGGATTATGGTAACAAAACTAGGACTACAAAACATTGGGACGATGTTGAATATCCCACTACAAATGAATGACTACAAATACAGACGTTGAATCTTCTCTCTATGCGCCATCTCAGAATCAATCCTCATGAATACCCTCAGGCTTCTTGAACGTCGCTACGTCCACACCCGGGAGGGGCCATTGCTTGGCGAACTCCCGAACCTCATTCTTCAGCTGTTTGACCTTGGCAAAGCCCTCCTTGCCCTCCTCCTGTGTCGTAGCAACCCGAACAAAGTCCTTTAACATCTTTGTTCCGGCCTCCTTCTGTAGGACCAGTGACAGCTGCACAGCACGGTGCAAGAAGTCGGCAACGACCTTCATGTCGGACTCGACCATGTTACGTGACGTCAACGCGGATGTGCCCAAGCGGATACCACCCGGAACCTGGGCAGAAGCGTCGCCAGAAACGGCGTTTTCTACGGAGCAAGTCAGCCGGCACGGAAGGTATGGAAAGAGAAGAAAGCTGACTGTTGATGGTAATGCCCATGAGATCGCAGACCTTCTCGATTTTGCTGCCAGTCAAGCCGAGAGGGCGCAAGTCCCAGAGAACAAGGTGATTGTCAGTTCCGCCAGTTTGGAGCTTGTAGCCATGCTCCGAGAGGGAGGCCGCGAGAGCACGAGCGTTGACGATGACCTGCTTAGCATATGCCTTGAATGCGGGCTGAGCAACTTGGAGAAGAGCAGTGGCGACAGCAGCAATAGTCTACGGACAGATAAGAGGAAGAACAATTTTTTGTGAAAAGGACGTACGTTATTGTGGGGACCACCCTGACACGCAGGGAACACGGCCTCGTTGACGCGCTTCTCGAGATCTTTGGCATTCTCGAGGTCCTTGCGGAAGAAGATCAAGCCGGCACGAGGACCACGGAGAGTTTTGTGACTAACAACGCAGGTCAGCATGTAAACATTAGACAGCAGTAGAAGGACCTTACGTCGTAGTAGTCACGACGTCACAGTAATCGAAGGGGCTGTTAAGCTCTTGGGCAGCAACGAGACCACTCGTATGTGCCATATCGCATAGTAGCCAGGCACCCTCCTTTGTGGCAGTCTTCTTAAGCTCCGCATAATCCCAGTCGCGAGGGTAGGCAGAAGCACCACAGACAATCATTTTCGGCTTGAAGATCTTGGCCTGGGCAGCGAGAGCGGGGTAGTCAACAAGGTTGGTATCGGGAGTGATAGTGTAGGGTAGCGACTGGAAGTAGATGGAAGACGCGGTCATTTTCTTCTTGGCCGTCTATTTGTTTCAGCAATGTTAGGTGGTTTCTTTTATCATGAAATATATGGATACTTACATAGTAACCATGAGTGAGATGGCCGCCATCGGGAAGACCAAGACCCATGAGACGATCCTGAGGTTGGAGGAGTGCGGTAAATGCCGCAAAGCTGCGTTGAAGTCAGAGAAAAATCCGATAGTAATATGGTAAACACTGACTTGGCTGTCTAGAGATCGAGGGGATAGCGTTAACAATAAAATAATATAGAAAAGGTACAGGACTGACGCTTCCGGAGTAAGGTTGGACGTTAACACCCCATTGTGCCGGATCGAGGTTGAACGCTTTGAGGGCTCGTTTGCGGCACAGGTTCTCAAGCTCATCGATGTATTCGTTACCACCGTAGTAACGAGCTGCCGGAAGACCCTCGGAGTACTTGTTCGTCAAAATGGACCCGTTCGCCTCCATGACAGACAGACTGGTAAGGTTCTGTTATGTTTCAGCATCATGAATCCTTACTCTGATCATGAGGAATAACTGACCTCTGAAGCAATCAGCTCCAGCCCAGAAAGCTGCCTCCATGTTTCCTTATCGATGATGTTCTGCACCTCTGGATCAATCTCCGCCAAGGGGGCATAAAGCATTTGGTTCTGCAATTTAAGTTAATCAGATCACATCTCCTGCATTGAGAATAGGCCTACAAATTCCGGCGTCGACGACGTGGCCATTTTTCTTATACTCGGACGTGAGAATCGGGAGTATGGAGGGAGGGAGGGTAACCGGGATGGTGGTGGTCGAGAGAGGAAGAGTCGAATCATGGTGGTGAGCAAAAATTTTTGCTAGGATCATCGGCCGGATATCTCCGAACGAGAATTGCACAGCTTTATGTACCTCTGCGGTACTCGATCATCCTTGCCTATATCGGACTGCAACAACCCACCACAACCTATTCCAACTTCTTTTGATTTATCTCCAGGCTATTCGCAAACAATGAAACGGAACGACACTTGGGATTTGCTTGGTCAGGGGGGAACAAGGTGCGTCGTCTTTGGTGCCCATTTGTCTCATGTTTCTCATCCTACGTTTGACATGTAGCACCGTGACTAGGGGTAGCCAAGGAAGGCCGGATGATATGCCCTCACAAAAACGACGGAAGCTGGAGCAGCAGATGAAACATAGGGCGCCACTTAAGGAAGTACAACAGCGTCCACCATGCCAACGGTTGAATGCTGAGAAGGACGACTTGAGTGTGTCATTCATTGAAGCACGATATTGAATATACAGGCTAACGGTCTGTATTGACAGTTGTTCAAATCGTTGATTTGCATGGGATACCAAATTCTGGGGATTTAGTTCTCGCTGGTTCTACACAGGTATGTTAATTTGGTCAACGGCATGTTTCAGTATAACGACAGACGGAATACAGCGAGGAAACAGCGTAACAGCTCGTATCCGTGGTTTTACGCCATATTTCTATGCTCGACCCAACGAATCCGGCCCCTTCGGCTCATCTGATAGTATGGAGGCGTTTCATGCCCTCCTTAATGTGCGTTCCCTTTCGCTCACCACTGTGAAATGTTTAGACATGACCGCCGTAGGCTAGTACCGGCGTGGTCAACGTAGAGACCGTTTCCAAAGCAATCATCGGCGTGACTGAGAAAGCATGTATGCTCTTCAAGCTGACTTTCGAAGATTCAGAAAGTCTTTGTGCCGCGCAAAATTTACTTCTGGGTGCTCGATATGATGTCTATGAAGCAAATGTCGACCCTGCTACTCGATTTCTTGTAGACCACGAGGTGACTGATTTGCCCCTTTTCATGCTTTGGATGTTCTCAAGTTCGATAGCTTCCAGGACTGAGTGGTTGGGTCAAGTTTCCTGCCGGAAAGTACAAGATTGTTGCCCACAGTGACGCCAAATCCCACTCTCAAGTCGAGATCTTGATCTCGTAAGTCGGTTTCCTGGGACCGTCGAATACACTTGTTCACCCAACGACAGACACGACGCTGTAACAATTTGTGTTGAAGACTACGCTATGGCTCCATTGAGAGTGCTGTCTTTTGATTTTGAAACCTTGTTCAATGTCGGAGACAGGAATTCGAAACCATCAACGGATCCGATCATTCAAATATCAAACATGGTCTCTCGCCCAGGTCCGTACACTCTCATTTCTATGAATCGGTATCGAACAATTGATATTTTAGGGGAGACAAATCCATTTCTTCGTGTCATTTTCACCCTTGGTTCATGTGATCCGATCGACGTTGACGTTTATGTGTATTCATACGAAACCGAGAGGGAGATGCTTCAGGCGTGGCAGGGTTTCATCCTCGCCGTAGATCCTGACGTGCTGACTGGCTTCAACATCATGCATTTCGACCTCTCGTACATCATAGATCGTGTTCGTTTAACAATGCCGGGCTTTAATTTGAATTTGGGCCGATGGAAAGGTATGAGTTGGATGCCGGATATCTAAATTATACTCATCCATATTGCTTAGAATCTTCAATGAGTTGGTCTGAACCGTACTTTTACGAAGAATTGTTCCGTGCTAATGGATACCATAAAAACGGCCGTCCTGGTAAGTATGTCGAAGTCGAGGGCCGAGTCGTTTTGGACTTGTACCGACATTTTGTCCGCCGCCATGGGCAGTTTAAACTTAGCAAGTATTCCCTCAAGAACATTGCAGAGAATCTTCTTTCCGATGATCCAGACTCACAGAAGTTTGAGATGGAGTATACAGATATACCGAAGTACCAGTACGAAAGCTCTGCTACCCGGCGCCTTATAGCGATATACTGTCTACAGGTGTGCGCCATGTATTTCTCCACACAATATTACTGACGAGACTCGATTCTGGTTAATGAAGGATGCGAAGGTGCCTCTGCAACTTCTGAATAAGCTTCATATTTTGGAGGACTATTTGAGGAAGGGGAGGGAGAAACAGGTTCCTTTCACGAATCTGTTGGCTCCGACGCCTTGGCTTGAGGATCTAGGTGTTGAACTCGCCAGAGCACGGTCTGTTCAAGCGATCATCATCAACTGATGACAAGGACTATCTTTATGTACGATCATCTAGGTTCTACGAGATTTTTACGAGATTATGTAGCCATTGTTACGACGTATTTGCTCCAATGTAACCAGGATTCCTTCATTGAATGACAATTAGACACCTTGATTCACGTAAAAAATGTGGCATCGTCAATAATAAACAGTGTATTAAGTACATCCATCACACAATAATTTCTGGGCTTCGGGCCGAGTCCCGAGACTGGAAAAACGTAGTCAGTATTCGTTCTGAATCTTATACCGCCACGTCAATAGCGACAGCTCTACCTTTGAACCCATAGATAATGAAGCGAACTGATACCTGGGATCAATCAAAGCTTACTGGTGGAAGGTGTATCCTGACCCTCACACTTCATTTGTTCCCCTATTTACGCTCTTTTCTAGCTTTGGGGGAAAGCGTGGTGCATCCTCACCAGTGCTAGGCCCTATGGCTTCTGAGAAGCGACAGAGACTGGAACAGGAAGTCAAGAGTCGACCTACTCTCAAGGAAATGCTGAAACGTCCTGTGGCCCCCCAGCTTGATTCCGAGGCAGACGACCTTGGTGCGCTGTGTTTGTGCTCTGGGTTTGAGATATTGATACTTGAATAGTTATTCAGATTGTTGATGTTCACGAGTTACCTGACTCTGTTTATGTGCTGATTACAGACTGCACCGAGGCAAGTTTGCAGTATTAGGCCTGTAACAAGTCTTACTTTCGCGGATTACAGGCCGGAAATAGCGTCTCAGCTTTCATCACCGGGTTTTCTCCTTACTTTTACGCCCTTCCAAAATACTCAGAGTTCTGCGGCAGCGACGAGGACCTCGATGTTTTGGAAGACTTTCTTGATGTATGCTTGCCCTTGCTTTTGTAATTCTTGTTACTGAACAGTGATTTGCAAAGGACGATCAAGGATGTGTGAGAGAGCTGAAGGTGGTTAACAAAATTGTGGAGGGAAAGATGCGCACTCTTGTCAAAATTACTTTCGACGGCATCGAAAGTCTTGGCACAATTTGAGAGGAGTTACTGACCTTCTCTAACGATTTTACCGCAGCTGACTTACACCGTTCTCTCACTACGTATTTTCAATGACACGTGTCCTTACGAAGCTGTCGAAGCAAACGTAGACTATCCGACGAGGTTCTCAGTAGACCATGAGGTTCGCTAAACACTTCGCCACGACTAGATTCCGTTCTTACGTTTGTGCAGTTACCAGGACATGGTGGCTGGGTCAAGTTCCCGGCAAAAAAACGCCGAGTTATTCCAGACGCTAAATGCGTATGTCGAACTCAGATCGAGATTGAAATCTCGTATGTTCGCTGTTACGGCCCGTGTTTCAATTACAATTCCAATTGACTCTTTCACAGGCACGATGTGGAGGCCTGTGAGGGCTTGGGTAATTTCCCGCTGAGAGTTCTGTCCTTCGACATCGAATGCATGTGCGATAGGAGGAACAAATCAGTGCCAGGGATTCATCCTATCATTCAGATTTCGAACATGGTGGTTCGAATGGGTGGGTGTTTTCGAGAGATCGAGTGATTCTTGAGATGTAACTAAATCTTTCAGGAGAACCTGAACCATTCTTGACACGTGTGACCCGATTGAAGGCGTGTACGTCCGCTCATACCTATCTGAGAGAGAGATGCTTCAGGCGTGGCAGAATTTTATCCACGCTGTGGATCCCGACGTTCTAACGGGCTTTAATATCTTGAACTTTGATCTGTGGTTCATCATCGGGAGATCTCAGACGCTCACTATTGCCTTTAAGATGGACCTCGGTCGCTCCAAAGGTACGAAGGGGTAACGTTCTTCTCCGAGGCTCATCGATATGACCCTTTGTATGCTTAGGATCCTTGACAAAACATGTCAACTATATCTTTCATTCTGACATGTATGGAGCCAAAGAGGGCAAAAATGTGCAGATACTAGGCCGAGTCGTTCTGGATTTATTTCGCCATTTCCCCCGAAATCACTCTACGTTTCAACTCTGTAGTTATGGTTTGGGGAATGTTGCGCGATGTCTTCTTCGCGATGTCCCCGATTCGCAGAAGATCAACCTTAGTTACGAAAGCATACCGAAACTACAACAGGGCCCTCAGGCAAATGCTGCGACTCGCCGTGAACTAGCAGTATACTGTCTCCAAGTGAGAATCACTGTACTCTCCGGCTACACGGACTGACTCAAGGAGCCATACAGGATGCTAAGGTACCCTTGCAACTCCTGCATAAGTGCAGTATTCTGAGCATTATTTGAGGTTGGGGAAGAAGAAACAGGTGCCTTTTGCGAATCTATTAGGCCCATCTCATTCACTGCAGAACTTGGGTATCAAACTGGCCAATGCACGAATATCTCATGCAGTCATATCCAGCTCGTGACTGCTTGCAATGTCTGTATGCACCGTATTTATGAGTGGTTACCCGATCTTTGTGTTTTTTTAAATAAAAAAAAATAATACAGTGCAGATTCGTTCCAGGCATCGCGAGTCGCGAGTCGCGTTGCTCGGGTGTCGACAGTCAGGTGACCGTCAAACGGCACCTTTAAGTTTTTCAAACTTCACATCAGTGCTATTGCTCTGCCAACTACCTAGTTACCCACCTCTTGTTATTGACTATTCACCGTCGGCAACAGATCATCGATCATCTGCGAAACGACTAAAATCTTGTATCGACCGTCTATTGATAGCGATGGTTGTGGGACTCACGCCATGGTGCTTTTCGGGCCTGGTATTCGCGAGAACGACCACTCGACATGTGTGCGTAGTTGATTTAACTGTGCTGCTAGATATGACGCCGATTCTTGTCTTGTAGCTTTCGATTTCATGATGTATTCCAGCGGCCCATCGCCACCTCCACTGGCAGCTTACCAGCTACATTTACCGGGGTTGCCACTCGTGGTAGTCAAGTGGAAGGGCGCGTTAAAGAAATAAAGGACAACCTAACTATATCTACCATCACTAACCAAAGAAAAGCACGAAGCCTATCAACGGATAATAGGCTAACTCGGTCTCTAGAACAAACAAAACTGCGAGATATACAGCAACGCTCTACGTGCTCTCGGCCTAATTCTCTACGTGATAATATAGGTATATACCTCTTCCCTGCATCGGGACCCCATGATGATATTCTTGAATTACTTTGTAGTTTTCCAGCTTGTTGATGTTCAAGAGTCGTTGCGAGAATCTGACGATCTGTTAATGTACGGTGTCACAAAGGTATGTACGCGTAGCACCTCGTGAACAGGTATTGACTAATATGTAATCAGTCGGGAAACAGCGTTCTGGCAACCATCACTGGGTATAAACCGTACCTTTACACGTATTCAAAATCCATCTCAGGCGATATGCAGGATGTGGAAGTGGCACTGAAGGCGCATCTTCATGTATGCATCCATCCTTCATGGAAAGCCATATCGATGTGAACTGATAGTTTCCAGGAACTCGGGATTGACGATAGAGGTGTTGATATCAGCGTCGTTATCGATGGGCCGAACAACCAGTGTACCGACAAACTATTAAAAGTATCATTTTCGGGGCCAAACACGCTTCTTGGCAGCAAAAATAAGTACTTTGATGATTGACGGGTGCCATACTCATACCTGGAAATTACAGCTGCTTGAGGATGCCGGATTATACACAGTTGTCGATCCACAGACAGACATTGTGACATGCTTTTTGGCCGATTATCAGGTAAGTTTGCTATGGTGTACGCTGCATGGATTATCATCTCCAGCACAGTTACCAGGCATGGGAGGCTGGATTGAATGTCCTGCAGGGGGGTATGCGCTCACGAAAATCAGCGACCAAGCATCGAGGTGCCAAATTGAAATGACCATCCCGTACGTTTGTTGGGTGTTCATAATGCAATGTCTTATCATTTTCAACAGTCACGACGCGTTGAACGCACCCGATCCTGGGATTGCCAACGCTCCGCTAAGAATTTTATGCTTTGATATCGAATCCATGACACGAGAAGATCCCAAGAAACCAGGGAAATTTATTTCGGAATCCTTACAGGATCCAGTCATACAAATATCCAATATAGTTTCCTACCCAGGCAAGTGTACATTTTCTCTCGATTTACTCAGGCTCATAATGGGACTTCAAAGGAACCAAAGATTCATTCTTGCGTGTGATTTTTACCGTTGGATCGTGCGATCCTATCGAAGAGGCTTATGTTCAATCCTACGCCTCGGAGAAGGAGATGTTAGCTGCCTGGCAGCAATTCATCCACGATGTAGATCCAGACGTCATGACGGGCTGGAATATCTTAAATTTCGACCTGGAGTATCTTATTACTCGGAGTCGTCAGCTGGATTTTAATCTGAGACTGGGAAGGCTGAAAAACGGTACCACTTCAATCCTTCTATCCTTGCCATTTCCTCTCACCCATCATGTTTAATGTTAGGACCTCCAACGACCTCAGAACCGCAAAAATGGTATAGCTTAAAATATAAACACTGGATGGACCGAATGGTCTCTATTCCAGGCATAGTGGTGCTTGATATGTTCCGCCACTTTGCTTGCAACCATGACAAGTTCAACCTTTCCAGTTATGGACTCGGAAACGTTGCGGCAAAGTTGCTCGGTGATACGCCCGGGATGCTGAAAGGGGACATTGCATACAGTGATATACCGAAGCTAAAAGCTGGACCAGATGCTAATTCCTCTACTCGACGACAGTTGGCGGTATACTGTCTCCAGGTGTGTATTTTATATATAATAATTTCACTTATCATCTGACGTCGCGTTGAAGGATTCGTATATTCCATTAGTGCTTGAGCACAAACACTGCTGTGGTGCATCGGTATTTTAGGGGGGTCAAATACTTTGAAGGATTTGGTGCTGGATTTAGTGGGTAAATCCCTGGCACCAAAACCAGCACCAAAAACCAATCGGTTTTGAATCGGTATTTAATGTCGATTTTGGTACTGGATTTGGATCTCAAATAGGAATACAAAAACACATGGTATTTTGATGAGGATTTGGTTATGCGGATTTGTACTACAAAAGCATGCGGATTTGACTCAGGGATTTGGGTCCTAAATCCAGAAGGGTAAATCCGCTCCCAAAAACGAGTGTATTTCAAATGATATTTTTAGAACAAATTCGGATGTAAATACCGAGCCAAAAACAGGAGGTCCCAAATCCTGGAACAAATCCCCTTTGTATTTCCCGTTTTTGGTTTGGTATTTACATCCCGATTTGTTCTAAAAATATCATTTGAAATACACTCGTTTTTGGGAGCGGATTTACCCTTCTGGATTTAGGACCCAAATCCCTGAGTCAAATCCGCATGCTTTTGTAGTACAAATCCGCATAACCAAATCCTCATCAAAATACCATGTGTTTTTGTATTCCTATTTGAGATCCAAATCCAGTACCAAAATCGACATTAAATACCGATTCAAAACCGATTGGTTTTTGGTGCTGGTTTTGGTGCCAGGGATTTACCCACTAAATCCAGCACCAAATCCTTCAAAGTATTTGACCCCCCTAAAATACCAATGCACCACAGCAGTGAAATACCACATTCTCGAGGAGTACATCGAGACGGGAAAGACAAAGCGTATGCTATTCCGTCATATGATGCGCAGAGAGCCTCTTGCTCAAAAGCTCGCAAAATCGACCTAGACACCGGCAGACTATTTTATCATTGGATGCTGCAAAAGCGTTGACATCCATGAATAACTAACACCATACCTAGACACGACTGTCACCTAATCACCGTAGAAAGGCTGTCCCAACGTCTATAAGTTGGAGTTTACAGTTTGTACGTCTGTACTCTACCAATCTTCACCAGTTACCTGCGGAGCCTTTTCGCGTCTCATCTGGCTATTTCTGTTGGAGAACATAACCACATAGATACTGTGCCGAGTCTCAGTCAGAACGCTTCCCTAACCATCTGCACCTATCCCCTCGTCAGGTACCCTCGCTCTGGGTGTCTGTACGCTTCCAAAAGAATAGAAATTCAGGCATTCAGTCTATCGAAGATCTGTCCGAAATCGCGATTAGCTCTTTCGTCAAAAAAGATGAAGATATATTGTACCGGCAGCTTTGGACAAACCCTCTTCTTGTTCTCAGCGTCTCACGTTTTCATTTGATGACGATGGCACCGTATCTTCAAGTGATTTGCTCTTGCGTTGCGACTGTCCCACGGACGCTATAATTCGATCTAGTATGCTGCCAGACATATCGCCGTGTAGCAAAGATTGTAAGGAGCCATCTCTGTGAGGCACTCGCCTTTCAGACGACGCCCCTTGTGCCGGAGGAGGCACCACAGTAATGGATGCCGATGAAACGATCTTGCTGACAGCCGAAGGACAGCCTGGTCGTGGACTAGCAACATCTGAGTCGAAATGCTGCAGACACGTGGGCCACGCAGAGTCATCGGGTTGAATCATGGCGAGTTGTCGGAGAATGCTTTCGTCGGAACCCGGGAACAGGGCGGCGCATGCGACGATACGACTGTGAGGTTCATGCAAATAATCCAGGGCCTCCTGGCGGACGTGTTGATCTAGTAAACTAGAATTCAACCCAACGATGAAGCCGCGAAGGTTTTCGCTCGACAGGTATGGCTTCAAAAGTCGTTCTATGACATCGAAGTAGCGCATTTCTACAAAGGTCGAATATGCCTGATTAGCAATAGGGCCGAATTCGAAGAGATATCCCATTATTTCTGATACCGTCCGCAAGTCACGATAGTGATAATTGGATGCCCGATCATTGATTGAACTAATGTCAAAGACGACATTAATGAACTTTGTCGCTACAGCTGGCGTACACCACTCGTTGGGGTCTGAAAAATGGCGGGGAAGTAGATTCGTGGTAGTAATAAGTCACAAGAAAACGCGTAACGCGCTGCGTTGTCCATGCCATCCAAGAACTGAAGCATGTCCAAATATGTCGGAGAGGATGAGCGAATACAATGTCTCCAGAGCTGCGAGGCGATTACTGTCTAACCTTGAGCAGGAAAGGAATCCGAGCGGAAGCATGTCAACATTCAGGTTAATTTCAATGTACTCCGTTATTTTGTCCATCAGAGCAGACTGGATATTGGCCTGCAAGGAAAAGGAAGGTGTGATCATAGCTAAAAGAAAACGCAGCCGCTGGTCTTTGGCCACAGGGAGAATGTAACGCGAATTGTGCGGAACTTCCATAGGTGGAAGATAGGTTATGATATAGTTGGCGATATAAGGGTAGATGCTGCTTCGGACAGCTTCTTGAAACGTTAGAGCATCATTGTAGTTGACCGAATCACAGATAAACGGGGGTGCTTCGCCGTCGACCGTGAACACTGGATCCGGACAAACCCAGTCCTGTCTCCAGTAGTGATCTGGGATAGCATCCAGGAGACTGCGACTCAGGCCTAATCCACCAGCAGCGAAGGCATTACCAAGGAGATTAAATCCAAACGATTGGTTGCAAACGCAATTGCCGTTCGGCAAGAGAGCCCAAAAGACTCCTTCTGACTACCTCTTGAGCCTCACGGCCTCGCTTCCAGAAAGGCGTAGAGGCAGCGATACCGGCAAACAGGTCTGATTGGACATAATCCATATCAAGTGTCGTTGATATGTGGAACCATGTCTTATCGTCGCGTCTTCGGACACGAAGATGGGCGCGAACTAAACGCTCGACTTTGGCTTGTTGAGCCGGTTCGAGGACAGTTTGAGTACCAACGCAATTGTTGATAACTTCAGCACACGTAAGAGAAACACCCTTCATGTGCTGACTCAATAGGTCTACAGACTTTAGTGGCAGAGCACCAATGGACTGGGCGACAATGCTCTGGACGACACCGAGAACAGCCACGATAGGGCATAGACGTCCGTGCTCTCGGTGCTTCGTCTGACAGCATCTTGTTCCGCATCTTTGAGAGTGCGAACAAGAGGTTCCTCTGAGATCTGAGACTTGAAGACAGATAAGATCCGCCAATTGAGCAGACCATTGTGAATGATATGCGTGTAGAGAGAGAAAACATACTGGGACAGCGGAGTCTTGTAAGGGCATGACGGGTAGAGAATGGGAAGAAAGTTGGTGATTATGTATCCTGCGAAGACGGTGAACGTGGGGGCCGCTACTACGGACGCAATCGCCAGACGTAGCGGAACCAAAAATATCACCAGGCCGGCGAGGAATACTCCAAGAGAGACACTCATCAGGACCGGGAGGAACCCAATGATGAAAGGCACGCGCCACTCCTGAAGACTCATGTACCGGAATTGACGTACACGACAGCGGTCCCGAGGTGTTCCAGACGGGACTGCCATGTACAGATGGATCCATTGTTTCATTAGCACCGCAACTAGGGCGGTAGCGAGACTAAGAGAGAGACTCGTAAACCAGAGTCCGTTGACCCATAGATCGGATGTTACTGGTTGAAAATCAGAGAAAGGCGTGAGACCTGAGCGGGGAATGCTGTCTACAAGTGTACCGCTTGCAGCTGCCCGCTGGACGTTAGTCAGTTCATAAAGAAGCGACGCAGTGACCTGCGTATAATCGAGCTGCAGGCTCTGCGACGTCTGGACAACGAAAGTTGTAACCACGGCCGAGAAAAGACCAGCCTACTGGGAGTCAGTGAAGAAGGAGTATGTACTGTGCTGGCACTGACAAAGACGAGCAACACGTCTAGGCCATCCTTCCATCCTTCCACCATTTCATGATCAAACAGCGCACATTCTTCGAGGTACGTTCTCCATACCCGGGCTGCTGGTCCCAATTCTTCATATTGTTTGTCTTCTGGAAGCTTCTGCTCGTAGTCAGAAGGGTCATTCCCTTGGCTCCCGGTAAGATTTTGCTTTTACTTTACTTCAGGAAAAAAAAGTATTACCTTTCACGATAAAATTGCGGCTCTTGATGCCCAGCAGTCCACGCTTTGACCACCTACGACTTCGAGAATAAAGGGTTAGATTCTCTACTTGAGGCTCCTGAGTAGGAGGATTGACACTTTCAGACGACATCAAATTTGCTTCCGTCGTCGTGGTCGTACTCAATGATCAAGTGAGTGCCGTCAGCGCGCTCGATTTCAAACTGCGGAAATTCCCACAAAACTCTTTATGTAAATGACGTACGGGTACAAATATTTGTTGACGGGCGGCCTGTCCAAAGGGATACTGCTTGATGGTCTGTGCCAGGAAATGAACAGATCTGCAATACATTTGACATTATGCATAGAGGAAGGGCGTTGCCGCACCAATAAGATAATGGAATTGCATGGAATAACCACTGAACGAGGTTGTCCTCTGCACTGGCAGACCAGGGTAGTATCCTGCGGAGGGGATTTCCCCATACAATGGGCTGCAAACGAAGGACGTTGTTTGTGAACTGAGCTTTTAGCAAGTTTCTGATCTCTTCGTGATAAATTCCGCTGGACTGGATAGACAAAAGCTCTGCATAGACATCGTGGGACAGTCGCTCCTTTTCTGCTTCTGGTCTAGGCGACAGCACAAAAACATCATCATTCGTAGTAAGACGAAAGTGTGTGCGAATGAGCCAACGAAGCTTCCCTTCTTCGGCGCGACCCCGCATACCGCGGATGAGGGTACAGCACATCTCCGAAATTCCTCGGGCGGCTGGAAACTAGACGTAGTTCAACAGTAAAGCACTGACTGCCTCTACAACGATGCTCTGTACACTGAGGTTGGAGGACATGCAAAATAACCAGGACAGTGCATTCGTTTCCATCACATACACACTGTCCTCTACTGCTGTACGCTCAGCATCTCGAAGTGCACGAATGCGGCCCGGGAGGGTTTTCTGAGACTGGCGAAGATTCGGACCAGTACCTGGAAACCGGAGAGAAGACTGAAGTGAAGAGGCTGTTATGGGCGATGTAGATGTAGAGAGGGAAGATGTACTGGGATAGAGGCGTCTTGTATGGGCATGACGGGTAGATGATGGGTAGGAAATTGGTGATGAAGTAGGCGGAAAATGATATGAGTGTGGACCCAAACGACTCCGGATGCAATCGACACTTGAAGCAGGACTAGAAAAACAATCAACCCCACTAGAAAGATGCAAAGCGACACGTTCATGAGGACGGGAAGTAGTCCGATAATGAAAGCCACCCGCCACTGCACAGACCCATGTATCGAAATTGACGCCCACGACACCTATCTCGAGGTGTGCCGGATGGAGCTGACATGTACTGGTGGATCTATTGTTTCGTCAGGACAGCGAAGAGCGCGGTAGTTAGACTCAATGAAAAACTGGTTAACCACAGTCCATTGACCAGCGAATCGGATGTCGTCGGTCTCAAATTAGAGAGCGGGGTAAGGCCTGAACGAGGAACATCATTCACGAGGGAGTCATTAGCCACTGCGCGCTGAACATCGATGAGCTCGAAAATGAGCGATGTTGTGACCTGACCGTAATCGACTTGAAGGCTCTGCAACTTCTGTGCTATGAACGTAGTGACCACAGCAGAGAATAAACCAGCCTGTCGATTAATTGGTCAATGAAATTTGCATCTTAGTATTGTACTCACTAAGACCAACAAAGCATCCAATCCATCCCCCCATCATTCTACTATCTCGGTATCAAAAGTTATTCAAGGTATGTTTTCTATACGCTGACAGTCGGCCCTAGCACATCGTATCGCTTGTCTTGGGGGAATTTCTGCTCGTAGTCGAAGGGATCATTCGCTTTCCCTTCCATGAGTTTCACTAAGCAAAAGCAAGTGTTGATCACGGACATGCCTTTACTAGATATTCGCGAATCCTCATGCCCATCAGTCCTCTTGTGATGAGTAGTAGGTCGAATTCTCGACTTCCGGCTAGTCATTATCAGATCGGTTAACTCCTTCGGAAGATTTCATCTCCTTTTCATCGTCAGATACGGATAGGGAGGAAGGCATAGCTACGGATGATGGCGGTAAGGATATTTAACTCTCCTCTAAATGGTGCATATTAGACGAGATGAGAAAATCAACGTGGCACGAGTGATAATAAATGCAAACAAACGCGTCGCGTCGGTGGCGCAGTCTTGTCGAGTTGTTCAAAACTGTCAGCAGCCCGTGTCTACAAATTACGGTCCCGAAGTTCATTCAGTGACCGTTTCTTCTGATTCCACGTATTATGGTATCTTTAATTTGAGTCCGGAATATCTATGTGATTCAAAACACTCGTTCTATCAGGCACCGAATCTAGGTTGGTACACTTCCCTAGATCTCCGGTCGCCTCCGAGTCTCTGTAGTCCCTCGAAGTCCTTACTCGAGGTATCATCTCAGAATTGGATGTCGATGCTGCTGCCGTGACTCCCTACGCGTAAGCAATCTTGAGGATGGCTCTGAAATTGTGTTTCTTTCTTCCTGAGGCCTCATTCGTGTTTAATATCATGATTCTTCTGCGTTAACTTCAATTCTACGGTAGTGACGCGTCCAAAAAGTTGACATTGGTCCAGATCCATATTCGACACCGAACTGCGTCACACAGAAGTTTCTGGTGTAACTTCATATTATCTGAGACGACGGATTGTAGTGCAATTTCCGATCTGGCAAAGAATTGGGAGGGTAGGCTTTCGAGGGCATATTCCAACTCCTTTTGTTGAAAGCAAAGTGGACGCGACGCAAGCACACGACCGGGGATTGTCAACATGGGACAAATGCAAGAGAGAAGAGTAGATCACATAGAAGGCCCAGAACTCAGTGGACGCATCAACGTTCCCGTAGTCTCACGAATTAAATTTGTATCATTGTCCGGTTTGAGCATATAATGAAAATTTCTCATACATAAGAAACAGGATTTTTGGAGGCAATTTATAGAAAAACTTTCAAGGTAAATTTCTCCTTCAAACAGCATAAGTATAGCACAATAAACCGGCTTGCGTGTCCAAGACGTCAGCAACCTACATTGCAATCAGAAGGATCAATAGACGTCGCTCTATCATACAGGTCCAGCACATACCGTTGCATTGGGAAGGATATCGAACATATACAACACCGTAGATCCGGTGGTTTCCTGGGATGTCATTTAGTACATCTTGCGAAATAGACACAGTTGCACGTACAACGTAACCGGTCGCAGGCTCTTTTTGAGACTCATACCCAATGTTGTTCAAATCATTAATACGAGTTTCGTTGTCGCCTTGCCATTTCCACCAAAGCTGCAGCAGATACCCGACTCGAACATCAGTTCACAAGCAACATGAGAAATAAATCGGACTGGACGCACATAATCCACAAATCCGTGATGCATCCAGAACATTGGATCGTTGGGCGAAGTTGCGACATTAGCCATCTGACGAAGGGGAAAATGAGACGGAATCATGGCATATGGAAAAGTACGCACATCTCCTCCGACGCCAGCATGCCCTGAGACATGGATCCCGAGATCTGTGGCTGCAACACCCAAAGTGGTTTTGAAATCCGCCAATGTGTCAAGGGCAAGCAAAGCATCAACGTAAGTCTGTCCGACTCTGATTGAAGAGGTCTCATCCACTTCGCGTTCAAGCAGATGGGTAGTACCTGCCGTGGCGCTTAGAGATCGGGTGAGGTTAGCGAAAGGCCCGTCAATGACGGCCCAGTCATCATCCTCACTACCATTTCCTCCAAAGTCTAGTAAGACGGGAGAGGAGGCAAATGCTCCGGCGTCAACAGCTTCATTCCAGTACGGCAACTGAGATTCGAAAAAGTGTTATTCGTTTGATGACCAGGCCGAAACATCAGCAAACGTACAGGACCCGTGTATCCGCATTCATTACGGAGGACTGTTTCGTGGGTATAGACATAGTAACGGTGGACCTGGAATATAAGTTTAGATCGTAGATCCCAAATTCACGGATGAAAATAATTCATACATGTAGGAACCTGGACAAGAGGGAAAGAATTATTTAGTTAGGCCTTTACGTGGCGATGAAGAAAAAACGACTGACTGTCCAGTTACATGCCAGAAATCGTTGTTGTCTGCGAGATCGCTTTGCTGTTGATGTGTACCAACCTATGAAATGGAAACACATGAAAACGATGATGGAGCGACAACATGAACGGAAACTGACCAAGTCATCATAGCGCGACTCAACATATGGAATGCTGGTCTGAGCAGGCGCCTGAAGGAGATAGAGCTCGGCCGCGAAGTATGCTGCCTTCTCATCTTCCGTCAATGTATTCCTGCAAGGAGTGTCATAAATGATGTACCGTACGCCATGCTGTGAGATGGATATTTACCATTCCACACGAATAGCGGGATCTGTGCAGGTGGACCGTCGGCTGGCGCCAGGCGCTGCGAATGCGCGAGGCAGCTGAACAACAACTAGGATCAACATGGATAGTTTAGCAAAGACAGCGTGCATGGTAGCTCAAAGAGACGATACTAAGCAAGAAGCAGTCCAAGAAAGGTAGACAGAACTCGACCTGTAGAGAGTTTATTTCACTACGATGGACTTTATATTCTACTCAGTATGGAGGTTCAATCCCGACAGAGTAACGAAGGAGTCAGCAGTAAGACATCATCAGGCACTTGAAAATTCGCTAGAGTTGGCGGACCGCGAGGATCAGAGAGAGTGCACGCAAAAGTGGCGCAAACCCGTAGTTTTCATGTATTGAACCTGAAAGTAGAAATCAGAGAGTTGTGATCATCAGCTCCACCCTTCACAGGACCCTCCTAATATGGACGGTTGTCTTTTCTAAGACACTGGGTACTTAATGTATGGCTTAAGGGTTTCGAGCAGAAGCAAATCAGCATGTGATGAGCCTGGACAGTTCTCCCTTCATCCGCGAAAAGACCTCACCAGAGCCGTGAGTGTCCGTCTCTGTCCAAATGAATTGAAACTGATTCGAAGGGAATAAGACGGATTGTTGTCGACTTTCTGAAACGCGCTTAAGGGCTGAACGTTGAACAAAAAAAAATTCATATGCCATCTGAACCGGGGTAATACCGCATGCAGTATCAGCGAAGATGGCCAATTCAATCCGGGTTTCTAACTCTATCAGAACACCCGCCTGAATGCCTCAAGCCTCAGCCGTTCAGCCGCTTCCTCCCCCGACACTCGGAAATGTTCACTTGCAAGGACATGTATGTCAATCCAATCTCACGACGCCTCTCCTTTACAGAACAATCCTCCCACATTTTTGTCAACCATCACCATTGTTAAAATACAGTATTACATACGTAACTATTAGCACAATGATCCGATCAGCAAAGAAGACTATCCAAAATGCATCTCAGTGCGAACGAAATGCGGAATACCAAAGATGCAGGTAAACGCCTAGGCTCCTTCCAAAAAATCAAAGTCAATTCGAGGCTCTTCAGGTATGGGAAAGACAGTATCTGGAAGGACGGGAACCTTGAGAATGAAGGAGAGCTTTGTTCAGGGAGATAATGTTTTTGAGGAAAAACCATACAATCATGTCCGTTTCTCCGCCGACGTGGTTCGTAAACAGTCGACCCGACAACGATCGGACATGCCTCAACCAGTAGCTCGAGATGTCCCGGAGTGGTGATAGACCAGCTACATTCCATGGGAGCGTCAAGTTAAGGTTTTTCATCGTACCCCCATGCCTCTTCAGAAACTTATCCTGATATACGTTGTCCTGGCTCTCTCCCATCTTGCACTCCTCCTCCTCCTCCTCGTCGAATGCTATACAGGCCTGGAAGAACTCTAACTTCTCCAGCGTCCATAGAAAGTCCCATAGTTCCGGTGAAAGGCAAGAATGTGGAGTTAGATGAGGGTCAGGCTTGACACTGAATTGGCGAATCGTGCAGTGCGCTCCTTCCTCCATGAGACATGTCCGGAAACCAGTCGAAGCGTCGGGATTGTCGTGAATGACGAGTTAACCAAGATAACGGAAGTAGTCCTTGATAGACGACCAGTCTTCGAGCAGGTCGAGGTCACCGTGACTCGTATAAAGGTTCTCGACGCCCAGATGGCGCTCACCGAAACCACCTAAGACACTTCCCGTCGTGATTCAGCACGTCTTTGTTCTCCAGTCTCATGGTACTGTGGTCGGCAAAAAAACCGAGTCGAAACACAGGCGGCGTCGTCCCAAATTCGCAGGACGGTGTGGACATAGGGACAAAGAGAGCGTGGTGGTGGGTAAGACTCATTTTAGCCTGTGCCATGATAGTTTCGATGTGAAGAAGAGACGAAAGGGAAGGGTAGAGAGCCTCGAAGAACCATGCAAGTACCTTATGTTTCATCGAAATTCTACGTTGATAATTAGTAAAGGCTACCGCAAAGCCAATGAACGGATGAAATCGACACTTGCAACGGGAATAGGAAAACAACCAGACCCACTCAGAAGATGAACAGCGATGCGCTTATGAGGACTGGAAGTAGAATGTAACCCAGACCTCACTGCTGGAGCCCCATATACCGAAATGACAGACACGACACCTGTCCCGAGGTGTGCCAGACGGCACTGCCATATAGTGATGAATCCATTGTTTCGTCAAGACAGCGAAGAGTGCAGTAGTTTGAATGAGAGTCTGGTGAACAACGGTCCATTGACCAATGAATCAGATGTCGTGGGATATTAGAAAACTTGATGTTTTTTTTTGTTCCAAACCGAATACAAATCTGGGTAGGGCCTGAATGGGGAACATCATTCACAAGGGAACCATTAGTCGCTGCGCGCTGGATATCGATGGGTTCGAAAAGTAGCGTTGCCGTGACCTGACCGTAATCGACTTGAAGGCTCTGCGATGTCTGTGCTACGAACGTAGTGACTACAGCGGAGAATACACCGGCCTGTTTATCCATTAGTGAAATAAATTTGCCATTTACATACTAGTATTTGTGCTCACGAAGACCAACAAAACATCCCATCTATCCCCCCATGAGGTTCACTAAGCTAAAGCAAATGTTAATCGCAGACACGCCTTTGATCAAATATCTTTGGATCCTCATGCCCATCAGTCCTCTTGTAGATTTTCTCCTTTGCGCGACGAGTAGCAAGTTGAATTCTCGACCTCCAGACGGTCGTTTTCAGAATAGGTAGTTCCTTCAGCGAATTTTATCTTCTCTTCATCATCAATACGGGCTGAGAGGAAGGCATGGTAGAAGCTAGACTGTAGTAGTGTGACACGGCAACTTTGAAAGACGATAGGCTCCAAACACCGCATGCCGTCCAAGACAGCCACGAACAAATCGTCCAGGAATGGCCGTGACTTGAGGAGGCTGGTGTCAGTCTTGTTCTGGATCTCCTTTGCATGTAAAATTTAGCACGACTCGGCGGTACCGTTGTAATAACAGTCTCTGCTTCACCGTAAGAGTTCCTTGTGCTATCTTATGCCTATAAATAATAGTATCAGTTAAACAGGAAATTCAACTCCGTATCAATCGCAACGTATAAGAACAACGGTTGACCCAAAGAAGTCAAGTTCATGGCTCAAGTCACAAGGCAAGCGTTGAGAAATAACATTGGCAAACAAACGCGTCGCGTTGGTGGCGCCAGGCACAGGCCGCAAATATGGATTGGTTAAGGATTGGTCCGAGCACACTGCACAGACAAACGTATATCGAGACAAGAGGCTCTATCTACACTACTGACGTCAATATTATGATATTGTCCAGGGACCAGAATATATACCTTCGAAAGATCATTTTACACATGATCACCATGGCCAATCACTTCATTGGAACTCCTTCCATGGCCATAACATCATCATCATGATTTGAAGGAGAATACTGCATCCATAACATCGACAACATCTATGATCTTGGATCTCGGCGGTGTTCTTTCCGAACGGTAACTGTCCTTGCCATCTCGTTTCTGAGAATCAGACGTTTCAATTTCGCACAATCGTGACTCTCTAAATGTTCAAAATAGGACTGGTTGACGCAAAATGGCCCACTCCAATATGGGGAAGAAAGGTAAGTTTCCTTGGAAACTCTGGCTATGCGGGATCGTCTGGACGAAGGAGTGCGAGCCGACGAAGCGGGAAGTGGGCCACAGAAATGTTCAAAAAACAAAATTCAGATATTTTGTATTCAAGACAACAAATACCCAGAATACATAACGACAGAAGACGAATGAAAGCGACAATTCTAAGAGTATGTATGTTACGTATTCAAAAAGCAAAGATAACAAACGCAGACGAGTCATAGAAATAGATAATCAACGGTGTCCGTTTTTTTAGTCGTACAGGTCGTGACTTCTCTTCCTTTCTCTTCCAACACGGATCAGATGTGCAACCCCCAATCCTGGACGTCGGCCTTCGCTCCGCTGCTCCCAGGATGGTCGTACATCCCTAGCGCCCTCCTCAGCGTCTCGTCATTCAAGCCCCTCAACCTCAAACATTTTTGGAATAACCGTTTCTCTACCCCCCATCCTACTCGGCTAGCCACATGTTGTCCGGCCACGAGGCGCTTGATCACCTTCGCGCGCATCCGCTGCTTATGCACGTTGATCAACGGCTCCATCTGTATCCCAGCCGGTAATGGTTGCAGCGCGCTGAACACTTCAGGGTGAGAGAGCGTATCATAACTGTATGTGACAAGATCGATGGACACAGGCGTCGTTGGAGACGTGGGATCAATCAGATCAGGCAGATGAGAATACTCCGTCAGCTGAGAAAGATATATCCCGATGAAAGGGATACATTCAGTGATATCAGCCTGCTTAGCCGAAGAGCTGGTGCTATTCTGGGTCGAATGCGTAGGCCTCGGTTTGATGGATGTGCCACTGGCTCTGTCTCCATTAGTTGTGTGAGCGGTACCATTGGTCGTCCCAACTCCTCCGCTGACGATGGACGGCGCATGTGAAGATGGCTCGATTGGCTTCGCATCAACAATAGTGTCCACTGCACGGCGAATGTGCATGAAATTACTGTTGCTCGTTGTCCACAGCTTCAAATCATCGAACGTACGCTTGTCTTGATGCGAGAGATTGTCCCACTTGCGCTTCGTGGCCCTCTTTACCCAGGGACTTTGCAAGGCGCTTACGATAGCGACAACGGTATTATAGCTACCCATTTCATATGATTTCTATGCATGCCAGATAAGGTTATTGGGTGTTGTCACATTGAATGATGAACACTTACGATGGCAATCTTGAGGAACTTAGCAACCACCTTTAAACGCTCGATTGGGGGCGTCAATACAACTTCGGACACCGTGAAATTAGCCATCAAATTGAACCTTGCCCTCACAGCCGCGAGCGCACTGGTCTTTTCAGGGAACCTCCCTTCTGCCTTCCATCTTGCTCTATCTTTGAGGTATTGGGCCCAATCCAATACATCTACCTCATTCTCTCGACCAATCCAATCGTCCAAGATGAGTTCTTCAAATTTGATGCTAATGAACAATTCTCGGTCAATCATGCCAAAGTGTTGAGCGAGACTCTCAGCCGTATAGCTGAGGATGAACGATTTGTGAGATCGGGGTGCTTCATGCGGAGCAAACTTAGATGAACGGGGGAGAGTTGCGCTGAGGGTGTTAGAACTTGCAGAAGACACGGTCGCGGCGTTAGATGATGAAGTTGATGGGAGATCGTTCGGCATACGGCTCTGGAGGATTTCCAAGGGAACCGCGTCTTCGGGAGCAGGCTTTGCTTGCGGAGAACGTTGAGAAGATTCTCCAGGGCTGGGAATACTATATGATGCTTGCGTTGCTATTGGCGTCGTCACAACATCAGCCGTAGGACTACCAGTAGCCAGGAATTGCTCCGCATCCGTATACGATGAAGCAATGGAGGCAGCATCCGTACTATCAGAGGATGAACGTAAGCCCCCCGTTTCATCTTCACCCCCTCCGCTGCCGTCATCTTCATCAGCTTCGTCATCATAGATATCTTCATCTGAGAAAGGTGGCTCCTCATCCTCATAATCACCAGTAGCCATACGCGCCTGCATGGTTTTCACCCAGCCATCTACCTTAGATGCCTTCTCCAGCTGACGTTTTGGATTAATCTGTCCCTCCAAACGACGCAAGGCATCTTCTACGTCACCAGCCTCACCATCGTCACTCAATGAGTCGACTAGTGCGTTGACCTGCCACTGTTGTATCTGCCCTCCAAGGCCTGCCCCGGATGCAGATGAGGCAGCCGAACTCGCTCCTGACTCGGATGCCATCGATTCATGCGATACTATTCCCATCGATGAAACGCTCTCCGATCGGCGCACAAACTCAAAGTCTCGGCGAAGTGGTAACTTCCGGAGAGGCTTTCGCAGACCAGGCGGCGAAGCGGGCCCTCCCGTAGCATGCTCAGACGATGTGTCTGATAGGTCTAGCTCATCAATCGATACAACGTCAAACTGCCAAGGAGATTGGAATGCCGGGAATTTGGCGGAGTTCCGATCGGCGGATAGTGGTTCACCGAACGAGTCCGTGGAGGACGATCGCGCCAGGGAAACGGTATCAGCCTCTGGGGTTTGAGGACGCGTTTCATCGTCCATTGTAGAGACGCTAGAGAAAGAAGGGATGCCAGCATGGCTATACGGAGATGATGCTTCCAGGGATATTGACGTAGGCGAACCTGAAGCCTCATCCGAAGATGTGTTGACTTCATCGGAAACATCAGCAGACGAATGGGTGGGAATGGGAGAAGATTCGTCAGCCTGTGCTGGTAATGCATGAACTTCGGGTTTAGTGGGTGCCGCAGAGGAAGTGGGTGAAATGGTACTGGAAGAGGCGACTGCGCTTAAATGATCCGGTGGCGGTTCGATGAGCTTAAGATATTGCTCAACTCCACCTTGAACAGTCAACAGATCCCGAGAAACTGAAAGCTCCAAATCAAAAGCAGACACATGAGTAGTATAAGCACCCAAAGGTGCTGGAGGAGTTGTCCTATTGTTCAAGACTCGCTTCCATCGACCAAGGCGTCCGATGGTCTTTACCAGAGCTGTCTTCACAAACGCCCGGGATAATGCGTTGTGATGGATAGGTAATGTCGCGGAGGTTTGTACGAACGGGACGGTGGCTTCTTCACCGAGACCAGAGACGTGATCCGGTCGTGGCAATATAGATAATGATGAAAAAGCTATTGAGTTGGTCCCTGAGGGCGATAGATTGGGGCCGAGATGAATGTTGCTGATGTGCGCATTAGGTGGATGGTTTGGCGCATATATAGGTGCGTCATCATCTTCCGGGACGAAGTCCAAATCCAACTCGCCATCGTCTTCGACCTTATGAAGCTTCTTAGTTGCCTCAGCAAACTTTTCTCCAAGTAAATGCTCTTGCTTCCCTGAAGAGTTCTCTTGTTGAACAGTAGTGCTAGTTGGTCGGGATTCCGCTTTCGAAGATGTACGCGTGTGTGCCTTCTTACAGTCCTGCGCAATCTTTTTCAACTTCTTGACAATACTCTGGATAGGAAAAGATGAGCTTGGCAGCCTTTTAAGGAAACACGGAAAGAAGCTTACTAGGCCGTCACTATGCTTCTCTAGTATAGGATCACGGATCAAAGCATTTAACCAACTCGCAAGAAGCAATCTCAAATCCCGGTTCGGTAGGAAGTCTACGGTGAAGAATGTCAAAAGCCAGTACCGAAACGCAACAAACGTCCGGACGCGGACAATTCTCCGGACCATCTCGTCACTGGATGAAGAGGGCTTCTGAAGGGCCCAATGAAATCGACAAATTAGAAGATGACACAAATCAACCGCGCCAATATAAGTGCGGTAGGTGAGGAAGAAGTCCAGCAATTCATCGTAATTCAATTCGCTCGTCAATTGCGCGATCCATCGTTCGATGGATGCAGCAACAAGGATCTTCTGGGACTCGCTCCTTGGTGAAATCTTTAACTGGGGAACCTCTGGATTCTTCCCCTTGCGACTGCGTCGTCTTGAAAGGCTCGAGGTGGACGAGTAGCTATCCTGTGAAGCAGAGCTATCGTCGCCCTCAGGCCTGACATCGCCCCATATAACAAATCGAGGATCATTACGCGGTGCAGCTATATTGCCTTCAGACGATGTTAATTTGATGACCGCTGTCTCTTCAGCTTGAAGGGAGAGCTTATCAATGAGCGGAACTCCTCGATATGTCTGAATGACATCGAAAACGTCAGTCGAAAATCGAGAGTGCATGGCTGTGTCAGGGCTAGGCATATATGGATCCGGTCCGGACTCCCCCTCATCGGCTGGTCGTAGGCGGATGGCAGAAGGGGAGCGAGTGAGCTCTTTCTGCTCAGAGGATATCTCAGATGGTATGGGGGTCATTGGTGCGTTACTACTAGATACTAGTTTGCTCGGAGACTCGGACTGACGAGCTGTCAGCCCCGATTCAAAAGACTGCATCTCGCGTAGATGCCGTGTTGAACGGATGGGGTCGAGGCCGGGCTTTCGCGGTGAATCGAAGTGTACTCCGGGTCCAAAGGGATGTATGATAGGTGTAACAGGGACGGATGGAACAGAGGGACCGATATCCAGCTCCTCCTCAAAACTTTGGGATGATGCACTCAGAGATTCGAAGGACGTCCAATCCATAACTTTTCCAAACAAGTCCATCCCTCCATTATTGAGGGAGGCATCGATTTCCGGGAGTCGAGGAGCATCGGCCGAGGTAACGCTATTAGAATACGGGCGGGTGGTAGGCACAGAATCCCCGCCCTGTGTACGGGAATTAACTATGTCCGGTATCGACCGTGTCTTCCTCAATTTCCTGGGGCCACTGTTGCTGGTCGCTGTCGCCGTCGTAGAACCACTATTCCTGAACAAATTCGGAAGTGCGTGTACACTCATCCGCGAACGGCGTTTTGACCGGCTTGGATGAGACTGCGTCGGCCCGCGCGGAGTAGTGAATTCCGCCTCGGCCGCTGAGGCAGCAGGGGCTGACTGGTCTCGATAACTGCCATGAGGCACCGTCAGCTGTAATTCTTAGAGACGGGTAAAGGACACGCACCCGACTCGGTACATCTGCCTCCCGTGTTGGTTCACGAATGCTGTGATAGCGTACGGTGACCTTACGTCCTTCCCTACACCGATATATTGGTCATACCGACGCTTGAGCTCGCGTGCTGCTGGACCGGAAGATGTTTCAACGAAGCTTCCATCGGCTATAAGACCCCGTCAGTCCCCGAAGAAGACATTCAAAGGCACTGAGATGAAAGGAAATTCACTCACGAGCGATGGATATGTCGGCGGTAGCAATGTCGGGAGGTAGCGGGTCCAAAATGGTGCCCTCGTCGGAGGATTCTGGGTAGGAGAATGAGGCCTGTGACACGTTCGTCGACGACGCTGGTATGGGCAGCAATTGGGAAGAGCTGGTCGAGGATGTAGGCGACTGTGCCGCAGAAGAAGAGGGTGATACAGGTACGATAGTCGACAGATCTGGCATGGTATTACGGCTAGACGATGCATGTGGTGGTCCTGCACGCGAATGGTCGTCAACGCCTGGATTTGAAGGCCCGCCCAGACTGGTCATGATGAGGCGTGGATGCAAGTATTACAGTGACAAATGCGGAGACAAAAGACAAGAAACTATTGAAACATTCTATACGGAAACCGAATATATCGCAAAAGGTGTCGTTAATTTGGTTTACAGCTCGTGAAGAGATAATGGAAGGCGAATTGGCGCTGGGGTGGTAGGGGAGCGGGTCGATAGAACAGGTGCCGAAAGGCAAAAGTGGGGGAAGAATGACGTTACTGCGTGAGCGAAGAGGTCGTCGTCGTGATCAACGTCGTCCGCTGTCGTCCGTCGTCGTTGTCGTCGGTGATGGTGGCGGTAGATGGACAAGATTGTTGAGACGACGAAAACAAAAGGATAGCACGTGATCCCACTTCGCGTCTCCGGATTTTCTGCCGTTAACTTCTTTGCCACCTACCACCACCATCAACACAGGCGCAATGTCTATCGTTACGATACGAGTACGTCTTTCTCTATCACCGAGCTTTTGGATACCTGAAATCTCTCCAGAACGTCGAATTCATTAACAATCCAGCTCGATTTTCCGACGTGTATCGCTTTCGGGTCACTTTTGAGTGCATAGCACCACTGAAAGACGGTACGGTACCATCCTGAACGTCAGTCGCGTACATATCAAACTCATTTTTACTGGCAGATCTCGAATGGAAGCTCATTTACGTGTCGTCTCCCGGCAACGAAGAGCTGGACCAAGAACTTGATGATTGCCTCGTTGGACCTGTGCCATCCGGTGTCAATTCATTCGAGTTTGAAGGCTCTCCCCCGGATCCCTCAAAGATACCCTTAGAAGATGTCCTTGGAGTCGCAGCCCTAATCCTAACGGGCTCGTACAAGGATCAGGAATTTGTTCGGGTGGGGTATTACCAGAATACGGAGTATGACAACGAGGAGATGAAGCTCACCCCTCCATCGAAAGTCATGTTTGAGCGGCTAGTGAGGGATATCAGTCTCAAGCCCCGTGTCACACGATTTCAGATAAAATGGTGCGTCTGAACCTGCCACTGGGAGATATTCTTCTGTTAATATCTTTCTAGGGATGTCACACCCCCGCGACAAGAGGGCATAGCTACTGGTGCTGCCGCATCTGCTCCTGTTCCGTCTGCCGACGATCTTGACACGGGGGAAACACCAGCACCCAACGGAGCTCCTTCATAGCATCGGTCATACCAGTCATTTGTACTTGAAGTCATAGTGGGTGTAGGGTGTATGCTTCGAGTTAGTATTATATCCTTCTCTTGATCCTGTTGTATAAGATTAATATCATGGACTATATCATTCCGTCGAAAGGCTACCAGGCACAAAAGAGAATGTCACCGCAATTTTACTTCTCGTTTGAACATCCCTCATCTCTTTATTTCCCGCCGTTCGCCATGTTCATCGCCCTTGCCCTGTCAATTGACGGAGAGTTGCAGGAGGGTCAACAATATTTATTCTTACCCTAATGTGCCAGGGAAAGTTTGTATATCAACTTCTATTGAGATTGCTGTCATCTGTAGCCTAAGATCATCATACAGCGCTAACGATGAGCTTATAGTTCCCCCACCCGGCTGTATTCTGTTGTTTCTGTTGACAATAAGAACCGAGTTTAACACTGACCTAGCAAACCACCGTCTAGGCCCTGAGTACCAATCACTGCAATCCATAATGACTAGGGAGTTAACGTTCCTGTGGGGTAGCTAATACTAAAAAGAGACAAGTCCTAACGTTGACTCGGCGGTGTCTGTTGCGTGTACGACCTATGATACTCATATGTAAAGAAGTAAATAACATTGGTATCGACATTGTTTCCTTAACGTTGAACTGAAGGGTATAGGTGGTGTCCGGCAATGAATGGATCAAATGTAGTGTTGGGATACATGTTAGCGGGACGCTGACAGTAAAAAATCAGCCTTTTAGACCATGTTGACAAAAAGTATCCTTACCTCGGAAGAAACGGGTATCAATAAGCCTCAACTTTCCTCCAGCTCTCTGATGCCCCCTGCCTTCTTTCCTGCGCGCTCCGTAGGACAAGCGCCAACAAAACGAGCGCTTCCACAGGCGCGATGAAGCATTGCACAATGAGGATCCACAACTCCTGGACCTGGTTATCCTCCTCAATAGTCTTGGCCCCAAGCAAGACCGTGACCAACAAAACGACGGTAAAGGCCCCCAACCACATCGCGCCCACCACCGCCCCGCACACGATACTCCCCAGCGTCGTCGACGAGGCAGGGTCCAGGCGGGCGCTATTCCTATACTCCAAAACAAGGAGCGTCACATGGTATATGAGGGTGACCGCGTAGACCGCCGGGATCGTAAAGAACGAGTCGTATCCCAGATGTAGCATGGAAAATATGAACACGATACTGGAGATAAAGAGCGATGCGCATGTCAGCAAGAACAGCGGCGGCCCGCACTCGCGTGTAAGTTTTGGCATCGATGCTGGGCGCTCAACGCTCCTCGAGGGTAGTAGTAGTATAAGATTCTCAGCGAGGAGATGGTGATCACTGGAAGTGCGGTAGAATAGAAACGGTATGTCGCCCTCAGGCTGATATATATCAACAGCGGCGGTGATTCCGTTTCTATCTCGTCAAGAGAATGCAGGAAAAAACATGGCAACAACGTGATGACGTCGGATTTGCACCCCAACAGCTGTGTGCGCCCAGTGCTTGGTTGCCGATATGCGTGGTTTGATAGTCTTCTAGAGGAAACACAGAATGGTCCATCAGCTCTCAGTGATCCCGAAGGTCTAGTTCCGCCCGTATATGGGGTTCTGGCCGTGATGGTAGCAAGAAAGAGACAAATGGAAGTCGAAGAAACCGGTTGGTGTTACAACGAACATTAAAGCTGTATTTTCCAAGGGTCACGAGTTTCCGTCGACTCGGAGACGATTTGCAATTACACCAATTACAGGTATGACGCTATCTTGTACACATGTTAGTTTTGCAGGTTTCTATCTCTACACGTATCGACTTCGATACACCAAAACATACGCTGAGGAATCCTCCCCGCCGCCGTCCAGAGTGCCCAATTTATCCTTGGGGAACACGGATACCTTGTCGTCGTCAAACTTGTACCAATCTTCATCAGCTTCAATGGTATCGAGAGCGTTGATATTTATGTCGGCGACTGGGGCTGTAAAGAAAGATCTAAATAAATGACCAAATCATGAAATGGAGCCAACGTACCTCCGGTGTATGATGGATCATGGAACACGCTCTTCTTAGCAAATCCGATATAATGACCCGAGTCTGCAGCCGCACCTTTGTGCGTCACGATGGCTTCCAATATGTAATTCAGCCAGGTGGTTCAACATAGGCATGATATGATGACTTCTTACCCACGAGATCATATAATCCACTCCAACTTGCTCCGGTATCGGCTTTGATGGCGGGATCTACAAGATTATCAATCTCTTCCCGCTCTTTAGCTCTCTTCACTGGTTCCGGTTCTCCGTCATCAGTATCCATAGCTTGAGCTTCTGCCCCGCCGGCCAAGCCTCGACGCCTCAGTCGAGCTTTCCGTCGTTCCGCTCGACTCTTCTCGATCTCCACTAGACGTCGGTTCACTTGCGTGAGTTTGCCTTTAAGATCGTCCGACACAATATCTAGGGCATCGTAAGTAGTCGGAAACTTGACTTTACGCTGCAGTCCCATGATTAGATTAGATCAGTATAGACAAGGAAATTTCACGCACCATGATCTTCGCTTTGCGTCCAACATCGGCCCGCCACGCAAACCGGACCATGTGGACGGTAAGGTACGCAGGTAGACGCGTAATGCGCGTGGTTTGTACATACGACGCGTCGTGTCCGAGACTAGGAGAGTGTTTTGTAAGGGTTGTTTTCAGTGACTATAGGCGACATCAACATGTTATGATTACATGAAAGAATACAAAAAAGCTCACATTAGAGATTCCAGTGGCCATATAATTCGTATTAATTGAAATATGGCACTCCAATTTCATGATCTTCTCGGTGGTAATAGCAGGAGGTTCGGGGGTTTCTGATGGATCCACTTCAAGCTTTGTCTCCCGCTGGATCTCGCCGGCCATCCATTGATCAAGGAACTTCTTGCTTGGATCATCCGAGTCGGGGACTTCACGCAGGGAGTTGAGGATCTGGCTATAGGCTTCTTCTGCATCTTGCTGCGCGAACCCGCGAGGTGCTCCGCTGCCGCTTCTGTCCATTTCGCCGAACTGAGGATGTGCTTGTCGAAGAGCGGTCAGGAAAGCGTAAGGAACAACAGGTTCGGTGGTATGAGACATGTTGTTGTAAAGATCACGAATGGTCAGTACGAGGGGCGGCGTAGTGGATGCCTTATTAAGTGCCGATTGGAGTGGTGGTATGGCCCGGATAGCTTGAATCGTAGAGTTCATGTAACAAGTATTTCCCAAGCTGAAGAAAATCAGTTAAAACGTACAATGGTGGAAGGAAAAGAAATACTTTTTGAGCCCCACAGGCATGGCCAATGCTTCCGCAAGTTCAGAGTCTTCCATATCTACGGCGAGAAAGTAATTGGAACGTGATCTTTTATTCAGAATCCACTATCGCACCTTCCAAGAAAGTGATGGGCTTCTCCGGAGGCTTGGGCAGTTCCCCAGCAGCGCCGATGACCATGAACGTCTGTCCAGCTTTGGGGTTTATTTTCTTCCAGTCTGTGTCATCCTAGGGACTCATTAGCATGACATCGATGAAATATTTTGCAAGCTGTTCACCTTGAGAACGCCACCCTTTACCATGACCTTCATGCGGTCCACCGGGACTCCAGTAGCCTGATAGATGGCCTCTTTGAAGTGTAGAGGCGGCAATTCGGGATTGAGGACGACATTATGAGTCTTGCCAGCATGCTTGATGTTCACGTCCATCTTACGCGTCGCCAGTCACAGTCACGGAGAGGATAAAGGGTGACCCACGTGATCTATCGGCAATTGCCGCATTGAAGTTGAAGAGGAGTATTTTCAAACTAGAATTCTTTTGATTGGGTGTATTTCACTGCATGAATTCCCAGATATGTGATTACCTGCCCATGAAATTGCTTTTCCAAATTTGTGCCATCCTTGGATTGTCCCAAAATGGAGATGTGACGTCACGCTATTACTATACATACACTCCATGCCGCACAGCCTGACGTATACGTGTTTCTCTTTCATCCGTACCATGACCATCTACTACTCTCTCACTTTTTTCCTGCTCGCCGCAGAAATGGGCACTTTCTGCCTCATTGTGTTGCCTCTGCCACACAAAGTCAAGAAGCGTGTGTTCAGCTTTCTATCAACCTCGCCACTCGTCGCCAAAATCGCCTACGCCCTGAAGATATCTTTCATTTTCGTTGGAATCCTATTCTTCGATGCTCTTCAGCGAATGTTCCGTGTCACCGCAGAGGCTGAGCTCGCAAAGTCAGGCCAGCAGGGTATTTCGGATGTGCGCACGGAGACCAACCTTGCTGCGCGTAAATTCTAGTACGTCTCTCGACCCGACATGGAACGTGGTCTGACGTGTTTCCTTAACACAGTTCTCAAAGAAATGTGTACCTCACCGGGTTCACCCTGTTCTTGTCCCTCGTTCTTACGCGCACCTTTTCCATCATTCTCGATCTCATTCAAGTTGAGGAAGAACTGTTAAAACACAAAGGCAATGTGAACTACTTTTTCCCCCCTTTATAAAAGTATGTCTGAGATGGCTAGCAGGGTGACTTTGATTCGTCGAAGAAGGAGCTGGAGAAGCTGCGAAAGAAAGCAGAAGAATCGGTATGCCACTGACTGTTGTGTTGCCGCCACCAAACTCATCTTTTTTCAGGACGCCTTGAAGCGTGATTTAGAGAAAGCAAAACGAGATCTGGAGGCTCTCAAATCTCAGGCTCTCTCCCAGGCAGCCGAGTACGACCGCTTGTCCGATGACTACAACAAATCATCCGGCTCGTCGCCCAGGAGCAAGTCAGATTGAGTGGCTCCTAGAAGTTCCAGTATACATAGCCTTCCAATAAGTTTCTTACTGTCGAAGAACGGGAATATAAGTTGTCGTGTACCATGATGGATCGTTGGAACCCAGTGACCTGGAGAAGATAGGACACATACGCACCTACAATGATAAATATACACCAACAAACATGTCCATCAGTGTGTGAGTTTTTATCTATCCAGCCCAGTCTAGTGTGTTGCCAAGAGGTCAGGGACTTGCTAAAAGCTCAGTTCTCAAACGGCAAAGTCCTTCGTCTGCAGCCCATTGTATGAGGGAATCTACTCCAGAAACTGCTGCCCTTCGTTCTAGAAGACGATCTCACTCAATGTTTATTCCAGGCGATTCCAAGATCTTATTGGCATGTCGACTACACTCCCCGTCCTCTATTCTTGTTATCTCACGGACTGAAGATTTGTTCGGTTCCTAGAAAAGACCATCAGCCAATATCCCTTTGGAGAGCCGTCGAGAAGTATTTGTACTCATATGTCATTGACATCATCCTTCTAAGCCACACAGACACTACAGACAGTGTTTATCATGTTGGTCCCGTCGACGAATTTCCCGAGCCCAAGGATCCCCGGCTACGTCTTCTGCTGAAGGTAGCTGGCTTTCCCTCTATCCGAGAGGCGGCATTCCTTCTATCCGAAAGGCATATGGCAGCATCCCTTCTATCGATAGCCTTTTTGGATCTGTTATTCGCAACATCGGCCATTACATGGCGGTCGACTCGTTTCAGCTGTATGGCGATATTCCTTCTTTCAATCTAGACGGTTATCGTTATGCAGTCTTAAAGCTCCTATATACACTTGTTTCATGCAGCGAATTTGGAGGTGATGCTTCTGTTCGAAGGTATCACCCGCGTATCACCTTGGTGATATTCCTTCGGGTGCTCAATTCGACGTCTCCTCGTCCTCGTTTCCTTCCTGAGGACTGGTGTACACCAACCCTGACTGCTAGCTTTGTTCCAATTGCCTTCCAGGATGATGCATGGGCATCACGATATGAACCTGGTCACGGGTACATCTCTCGACTTCCAACGGCAACTGAACTGGTTCATTATTTTCTCCAGTTCCCCCCTGTGATGAACGAATTTTTTTCTCATTTTGTGTCTAGGCGTCTTCTTAGTCCAATAGTCGGTTTACGCGGTCCTTCTTTAGCTTCTTTAGCATGGGACGGATTCTCAATGATTTTGAATGCGTTTATCACCGGGCTGGAATCCAACGTACTGGACGCCGAGACGATTCAGCGGCCCATTGACTACTTAGTTGAGCCCGACAACCTCTTCACTGTTTGTGCAGTTCTCCTCATACAGAACGCTCGTTCGGCTCTTCGTCGCCTGGCGCTCCTTCGTCGAGATGATCCTGTATGGCCAGGGTGCCTGATGCAACTTGACACTATTCCTATGCAACTTCCCACCATTCCTATGCACCTCAAATCGCAATTGCGTCCCATTGGTCCATATATCATTCCAGAATCCATTTCAGAATTCATATCAGAATTTAGAACATTCGTCGAAGGAGGATGCGTCGGGGTCTACGGAATTGATATGGACGATTCACAGGCAAAGCGACGAGATCACAATGAGAGCTCCCGTCCGGAAAGTTGGCCATCGAGAATTAAGTCATGGCTGAATCAGCTTTGGTCGTATCGTGATAACGAAGAGGAAGTCGCGAGGTTTAGCGGCGATGGTCAAGTATAAAATTCCTGTCGGACAAAGGTTTCAGTAGAGTATTTTTTCGACTTCTTTCCTTTTCTTAGACGAGTTTTTACGACCCTTCGCTAGTACTAATCAGATATATAAGGAGCCGGGTCTGAGATATTTTACCATAAGTGTTGGACGAAGCTTTTCATAGCAATTTTCGCAGTTTGAAATTGAGCACCGGCTGACGGTACTTGCTCGTCACGACCACGACGACGAAAGCAGTTTTGATGTCGTTTCAGCGCGTCCATCCAACTCCCACTCAGGAGCCTCAAGTAGAGAACTTTACCCTTTATTCTCGAAGCCGTAGGCGGTCAAGGCTTGGACTGTTGGGCATCAAGCCTAGCCGTGATTTTATTCTGAAAGATAATACCTTTTTTCCTTCGTGGCTGTCCCCGACGTCGTCAATTCCAGCGTCCAAAGCATTGTCGCCCAATCTATCGGTGCTCTGCCCCTGAAGTACTAAATTCTGTATACTTTTGAGGCAGAGCATGCGTTGAGGTTGTCAATAGTTACGTTAGTAGCCAAACTGTCCCTGAACTGATTCAACATGCCGAAGTCGAGCGTTTAATTCGCGCGCGCACCTTCGTGTCTGAAGACACAACAATAAGACATGGTTACAGATAACAACAACATCGATATGAATCACGTCCAACCAAACCTGTTCGTCCAAATCATCGCCTCCTTCCTTTCGCCGGTCATTCAACGAACTCGACGTGTTGCGAATGATTTTTGATGAAACCAACTTGATAATTTGAAAGTTGAGACCTCAAGACTTTCTTAGAAATATTTCATTTCACTCTTACAGAGCCCAGGGCGAACTTGGGGATATCTCGTGTCGTTTATTTGCTTTGTGACAACCTGCATTAGTTGTCAGCGTAGGATTGCGATAGGACATAAGCTACTCCTCCATGGGCCCCCGTAGTACCCGGTGAGGCTCGATTTGACTCCGGTGTCATACAGTGTCTCTTGGTACAGAGTGCCAAGACCGGAGCCAAGAACAATTTAACAATTGCCCCTCGTGAGACAGAAGATGCGCTTAAGGAAGTGATCCTTGGTTGCAGGCTGATGAATCCCAGCGCGTTCGAGGGCCTGGTGATAGATAGCGAACGAAGTTACGTCTTTAAGCTTTCAGAGACAATCCAGGCGTTTCCTTGCAACTTTAGTGTTCCACATTCCGTTCTCACTGAACTACGTTTCTGAGTCTTCTTTGCTGATCGGATCATTGTGCCAATACTTACGTGTGTCATACTATATTATAGAAATAATAGTGCCCGACAAAAATGTGGGAGGATTCTTCTGTAAAAGAGAGGCGTCGTGAGATTGGATGTACTTACAAGTAAATATTCCCGAGTAGTCGGGGGTTGAAGCGGCTGAACGGCTGAGGCTACTCTGGCCTCAGCCGTTCAGCCGGATTGGGTTCTCATGAAGCTGAAAAACTGGTTTGAATTGGCCCTCTCCGCGGATACAGCTCAGGGCTACAAGGAAGAGATATTACCCCGGTCCGAGATGTCCGCTGATAAGATATGAAGATAAGATTCTTGTCGTTCAACCGTACGTACAACGTACGTACGTCCCAACGAGTCAACAGCAATCCATCATGTTCCCCTCGAATCCATTTCAATTAATTGGGACTGAGAAACGGAAACGAATGACTCGCGTTGGACTCACGTGAAGTCTTTTTGCCGAGTTGAGTTTTTCAGCCTCATCACCTATTAATTTGCGTCTGCTCGAATCACGATTCCCTACAGCTATAACTCATCAAGTCCCAGTGCGGATTATCCAAAAGCCAATATATTGTGAAAGGTACCGGTCCATATGCAGGGGTCCTGTGAAGGGTAGAGCTGATGATCGCACCTCTGTGATTTCTACTTTCAGGTTCAACACATGCGGAGGCTACGCTTTTGCGCCGTTTTTGCGTGTATTTTCTGTGAACCTCGCGGTTCGCTAACTCTGGCAAAATTTCAAGTGCCTGATGATGCTTTACTGCTGACCCCTTCGCTACTCTGTCAGGATCGGCATCCACACGGACTGGACTATAAAATCCATTGTACTAAACTGAATTTTCTACAGGTCAAGTTCTGTCTACCTTTCTTGACTGCTCCTCGATCAGTATCATCTCATCCCTTTGAGCTGCAATGCGCGCTGTCCTGTCTAAACTGTCCACGTTGATTCTGGCTGCTGTTCAGTTGCCTCGCGCATTTGCAGCGCCTGGCGCTAGTCAACGCAGGTCTACTTGCACAGACCCAACTACTCGTGTGGAATGGTAGCTATTCATCTTACAGCATCGACGTATCGCATTGATTTCTGACACCCCTTGTAGGAATACGTTGACCGAAGACGAGAAGGCAGCATACTTCGCGGCCGAGCTATGTCTCCTTCAGTTGCCTTCTCAGACCGACATTCCATATGTTGTGTCGCGTTACGATGACTTGGTCAGTTTCCGTGCATGACATCACTCCATAATCGTTCTCATATGTTTCTATTTTATAGGTCGGTACACATCAGCAGCAAAGCGACCTGGCAGACAACAATGATTTCTGGCATGTAACTGGACAGTCAGTAGTCTTCTAATCATCGTCGGGATATCTACTTACCTTGATTCTTTTTCTCTTTTGTGCAGGTTCCTACATGTATGAGTCAATTTCATCCGTAAGTAGGAGATCTATGATCTAAACTCCTATTTCAGGTCCACCGTTACTATGTCCATGCCCACGAAACAGCTCTCCGTAACGAGTGCGGATACACTGGTGCCGTAAGTCTTCCTACGTTTCACCTTGGTTGCCAAGTGAATAACAACTTTCCGGATTGCAGGTGCCATACTGGAATGAATCTGTCGACGCTGGTGCATTTGCCAGCTCTCCCGTCTTATTAGACTTTGGAGGAAATGGTAGTGAGGATAATGACTGGGCCGTCATTGACGGGCCTTTCGCTAACCTCACAAGGACCCTGAGTGCGACAGCGGGTACTAGCCATCTCCTTGCACGCGAAGTGGATGAGACCACCTCAATCAGAGTCGGACCGACTTACGTTGATGCTTTGCTTGCCCTTGACACGTTGGCGGAGTTCAGGCACAGTTTGGGTGTCGTGGCAGCCACAGACATCGGGATCCACGTCGATGGCCATGCTGGTGTCGGAGGGGATGTGCGTGCTTTTCCATGTACGATTATTCCGGCTTACCTTCTTATCCTTGGTCAGATGGTTAACGTCGCAACTTCGCCTAATGATCCACTGTTCTGGATGCATCATGGATTTGTTGATTATGTGCGTTCATTCCGATTCCTTTCTCGTGTTCCTTGTGGACTGATGTTCGGGTCGTATATCTGCTGCAGCTTTGGTGGAAGTGGCAGGGCGACAACGAAACTCGTATTAATGATTTGAACAACCTCGGGTATGAATCTCAGAAAGAGCCCGCGACCGGTTATGTTGTACGTGCTACTGTGTGGTTTGATAATAGGATGTACTAATGACATACCAGGAGACCAACGGAGCCACCGTGTTGTATATGTTCGACATCATTCCTAATGCAACGGTATGTGCTGGACTTGCATAACAGCGCGACTTTTGTTGATCCTTCTGATTGAAATCTAGGTTGCTGACGTGTTGGACACGCAAGCTGGTTTGTTGTGCTACACTTATGCTGATTGAACGATAGATCAAACTTGAAGATCTCCTTATAACCTTAGTCCTGCTTCTTATGTATGGGGGAATTTCATTAAATGTTCGAACCAAACAATGATACAAACTTAATCTATGAGACCAACGGGCACGCCTGTGTGTTCTAAGTTCTGAGCCTTCCGTGTGATCCACTGCGCTTTCCTTTCGACGAATGGGGCCAGTAAATAGTATGCTTGAAAGTGTAGCCCTCCCATTGCCCAAATGCTTCTCCAGGGCAGCTGCAAGCGATCGGCTGGAGCCAGACTTGAAACGTTTGTGTGTGGTAGATCAGTGTGGAATATAGATATTCAACTTTTTGGACGCGTCGTTTTGATATGTCTGCTTTAGAATTGAAGTCAACGCGGTCTCAGCGAGAAAAAACCCAACATTAGACGCATACTTGCTAAAATTATTCGAGGGCCAAGGAGTCGCCGTAGGAGCATCGGCACCCGATTCTGCGATACGATCGTGTGTAAGAACTGCGAGGGGCCATAGAGTCGAGGCGGAGATCTAGGAAAGCTTTGACTTCGGTGTTAAGTCGAATCATATGGATGACTCGGCCTGAATTCGAGAATATCGTAAACGGAAAGAAATGGTGGCTGCGCAATAAATTTCGATGACAAAACAGCACCACCGACGTGACGCGTCTATTTGCATTTGTTATCCCGTCAGTTGATTCCTGCTACCTTGGGAGTGGGTTATGGATCAAACGCATCGCTTTCTTGGCTTATTCTCGTTCTCTTCGTTCTCGTCTCCGTTATCATTTCCGTGTGATAGCTTCTCTTGTTGAAGTTGCGCCGAAGCCATGGGCTAGTCGTCAGTCTTAGCGTCGACACCGTACACAGCGAGTACTATGTTGTATCTCGGCCTTGTAGTGACTTGAATAGACGACGGTCCCCTATAAATGGCCAGAATACCTCAAGAATTGTCATGTTATGTACGGCCTAGACAAGCGTCGTAGTTTGGTTAGCCTGGGTGCCCCTGTGGCCTCGAATACGACTGTTGGCGCTGACGTTGAAGACGATGTTGAAACTTGACGTGGACAACCATGTATGATGACTTAGGTGCGTATGCTGCGCTATCGTGACGCTTCTCGCTCAATTTTATGTTCCTTTGCGGAAGTCTGCTTTGTTGACTATCACACGGTCATCGCAACAGCGAGATAACTGTTTGGCCTTTATACTGGCACCACGGAGTGGGAGAGTTGAAACTAGATGTCTGTTTTTGCCTGCAACGTGGCGTCTTGGATGCTACACATAGGTACCGATACCTTTTATCTCCAACATCGACATCCTAACAATGGCGAAGCTAATGATGATGAAGACGACCGTACTGTGACGCTTTACTTTCAGTCCGAGCCACTCTAGCTGGGCGGTATCTCTTCCTGGTTTTCTGTTCCAAAGCAGGAACACGCTGGTTATCAGAGCACAACGTCTTTGCGTCCCGTGCAGGACCAACGGTCCGCTGCATTTTCGATTTCATCTTATCGCTTTTATCTGACGAGTGTTATAGTCGTCCAATACAGCATCGGTACGCAGCCATGCCACGACGTGGCAGTGTATGCCGATATTGTCGTGACGTGGTGCGTTTCAAGTTACTCTCTGGTAACTTTGCTGAAGCTTCCACCGTGTAGCCTTGTAAGGCGTTATCCTACAAGAAATCTTGCACTAGTCTCTCGCTATTGACGGTACGAAAGCTTTACGCCTGCCTGTGCATCCAGCCCTATATAGACCGTATTATGATCCTTGAAGTCTACTGGTCGTTGTTTTAGAGGACTGCGGATGGAATAGTAAATAGGATCCAAAGTTGCAAACCCAAGCAGTCTACCTTGTATATCATCTACTTCCCGACGTGTTACCGCTCCTGATCATCCTTTTTTAGCAGTTTCCAGTAGCTTGGGTTGTCCATAGCATGCGGTGATACACGAATCATTGCAGGGGTGCCAATCATCGCCTAAAGTTAGATATGTGCTGTGCCAGTCCCTCCAGGTGTTGGTGGGAATCCCGGGACGATTTGTCAGAAGCTTCCTTGAAGCGCCCAGCGTACAGTTCGCTTCTTACCGCCATCTTCTACAGCCATGCCTTCTTCCTCCTTGTCCGTATCTGACGATGAAGAGAAGAGTAAATCTGCAGAAGAAGCTACCAATTCTGACAATAGCCAGCCGGACGTAGAGAATTCGACCTACTACTCGTCCCGCAGAAGAAGAAGGTCCACAAGAGGACCGATGGGCATGAGGATTCGCGAATATCTAGTCAAAGGTGTGTTTGTGATAACATTTACCTGAGCTTAGCGAAACTCATGGAAGGGAAAGGGAATGATCCATTCGACTACGAACAGAAATTCCCTGAAGACAAGCAATACGAAGAGCTGGCACCGACTGCTAGGGTATGGCGAACATACCTTGAAGAGTGCACTGCTTTTGATATCGAAATGATAGAAGGATGGAGGGATGGATTGGATGTTTTGTTGGTTTTCGTGAGTATAAATACTAAGACGCAAATTTCATTGACCAATTAATCAACAGGCTGGTTTATTCTCTGCAGTGGTCACTACGTTCGTAGCACAGACGTCGCAGAGCCTTCAAGTCGATTACAGTCAGGTCACGGCATCACTCCTTTTCGAACTCATCGATGTCCAACGCGCAGCGGCTAATGGTTCCCTCGTGAATGATGTTCCCCATTCAGGCCTTACCCCGTTTTCTAATTTTAATCCCACGACATCTGATTCATTGGTCAATGGACTGTGGTTCACTAGTCTCTCATTCAGTCTTTCTACCGCACTCTTCGCTGTCTTGACGAAGCAATGGATCCATCAGTACATGGCAGTACCATCTGGCACGCCTCGGGACAGGTGTCGTGTCCGTCAATTTCGGTATATGGGGCTCCAGCAGTGGAGGGTGGGATTCATTATCGGCCTACTACCCGTCCTCATGAGCCTATCACTTTTCATTTTTCTAGGGGGTCTGGTTGTTTTCTTATTCCCGCTGCAAGTGTCGATTGCATCTGTCGTCGGGTCTATCACATTCATATCCCTCGCTGCATACTTCATCACGAACTTCCTCCCGATTGTATACCCTTCGTGCCCATACAAGACGCCGCTATCTCAGTACATCTTCCCTCTCTATACTCACATTGCCCATAACGGCTTCCTCACTTCAGTCATCTCTCCGATCTTCAAATGCTGGCCCGAATCGTCACCAGTCTCAAATGGCAATCCCCTCATTCGTGCACTTGGAGAGGCTGAGCGTGCAGCAGTAGAGCACAGTGCGGACGAGACAGAAGCGAGTGCGTTGTCGTGGTTATTTTGCATGTCCTCCAACCCCAGCGTACAGGGCATTGTTGTAGAGGCAGTCAGTGCTTTACCGTTGGACTCCGTGGCGTCTCTGAAGCAACGCTCAAAAGGGATTTTGGAGATGTTCGATACCGCCTTCATTGACGGTATACAGAATCATCCTGGAGAAGGAAAACTTGATCGGCTCGTTCGCACATTTTCTCGCCTCACTGCGCACAACGAATTATCCGTACCATTGTTCCCACCGGGGGAATCATTATCACCCTACCTCTACGCAGAACTTTTATCTATCCAGCCCATCCAAATGTATCACCAAGAGATCAAAAACTTGCTCAAAGCTGAGTTCACAAACAACGACCTTCGTCTGCAGCCCATTGTATGGGGCAATCTGCTCTGGAGGGTACTACCTCAGTCTGCAGAGGACGACCTCGTTCAGTGGTTATTCCATGCGATTCCAATATCTTATTGGCATATCGGCTACACTCCCCTTCCTCTATTCTTGACGCCAAAAGGAGTGCAGATTTGTTCGATTCCTGGAAGAGACCACCACGCAGTATCCCTTTGGACAGCCGTCAACGAGTATTTGTACCCATATGTCGCTGACATCATCCTTCAAAGCCACGCAGGCACTATGAACAGTGTTTGTCATTTTGGTCCCGTCGACGAATTTCCCGAATCCAAGGATCCCCGGCTACGTTTTCTGCTGGAAATAGCTGGCTTGCTCTCTATCCCAAAGGCCTACGGCGGCATTACTTCTATCGATAGCCTTTTTGGAACTGTTATTCGCAACATCGGCCATTACATGGCGGTCGACTCGTTTCAGCTGTATGGCGATATTCCTTCTTTCAACCTAGACGGCGATCATTACACAGTGTTAAAGCTCCTATACACACTTGTTTCATCCACCGAATTTGGTAGTGATGCTTCTGTTCGAATCCAAGATCTGCGTATCACCTTGGTGATATTCCTTCGGGTGCTCAATTCGACTTCTCCCCGTCCTCGTTTCCTTCCTGAGGAATGGTGTACACCGACCATGACTGCCACCTTTGTTCGAATTGCCTTCCAGGGTGATGCATGGGCATCACAATATGAACCTGCTCACGGATACACCTCTCAACTTACAACGGCAGCCGAACTGGTTCATTATTTTCTCCAGTTCCCCCCTGTGATGAACAAAGTTTTTTCCTATTTTGTTTCCAGGCGTCTTCTTGGTCCGATAGCCAGTTTCCGTGAATCTGATTTCGCCCGAACCCGTGCGTTATCGGTGATCTTGAATGAGTTTGTCGCCGTGCTGGAATCCAATGTACTGGACCCCGAGACGATTCAGCGGTCTATTGACTACTTATTTGAGCCCGACAACCTCTTCACCGTTCGTACAGTTCTCCTCACGTGGATTAGAGGCCCTTCGACTCTTCGTCGCCTCGCGCTCCTTCGTCGAGATCATCCCGCATGGTCAGAGTGCCTGACGAAACTTGACACCATTCCTGTACAGTTCGGAGTGGAAGCCTACTTCAGGGACAGTCATGCCATCATAGATTTTCGAGAATTTGTGGACGGAGGATGCGTCGGGGCCTACGGAATTGATAAGCCAGGTTCTCATGCACCGCGACGAGATCACGACGGGAGTTGCCCACCAGAAGATTTGCTTTCGAGGCTCAGGTTATGGCTGAATCAGCTTTGGCCGCGTCTTGGTATTCGAGCTACCAACGAGACAGTCGTGATGACCAGTGGTGATGGCCAGGTGTGAAATTCCTTTAGGACCATTTAGACATTGATAGTATTAGTAGATGAATGAGGGGCTCAGATAGTTTGCCTATTGGACAGCCTTCGCATAATGGAAAGTTCCTGGTCGATGTGTCTGAAGCTTCCTTCAAGCGTTCATCATGTCTGTTTTGTACCATCTTTCACAGCCATGAGGCTCTTCTCCGCTCCCTGACTCAGAAAATGAAAGGGAGAGGAAATCCTCCTCTGAAGGAGCTGCCCATTCTGAGAACAGCCATCCAGAGGTCGAGAATTCGACCCAGTACTCGTCGCGTAGAAGAAGATAATCCAAAAAAATGACTGATGGGTATGAGAATCCGCGAATATCTGGTCAAAGGTCTCTGCGTTCAGCGGTTACTTTAGCTTGGTGAAGCTCATGAGTCATGGGAGGTAGAAGGAATGATTCGCTCGACGACGAAGAGAAATTCCCTGAATCGGATATGTCCTTATCCGAAAATACGATAAGCAGGGCCCAAAACTGGCCTCGGACATTCATGCAGAGCTTTTGGCTGCTGAAGCCTATGGGAGGCTCCTGAAATGCCCTCGATTTAATTGTGGCTGCTCTACTAACCTGTTATGCACGAGCGTAAATCTAAAGAAGATATGTTAGTATACTATCAGTAATCCAATTACCTTCAAGAGTAAACGCGATGAGAGAAGATGAGGGAGAGTTCTAAGAACTTGAGAAGTTGAGGTTCAACAGTTACCTCGGAAAGATAGCGTTAGTGTGAAAGCCGATTAACCTATGGAGGTTCGGCGCTGCTTAAGATCACTCAATTGATTGATGCGTAAAGCAGAAGTAGATTAAAAAGATTATATTATTACAGGTCGAGTATCTTATATACTCCTTCGTTCCGATTGCTAGAAGATTCTGTTGACTTCTAGCATGTTGAAGCTAGAGTCATAATGAGTACAAAGACTGCGGCGTACGTTTGCGCAGTTATCATTGAAGAGGAAGAATAGGTAATAGGTAATTTAGGAAAGAGAGAGAAAGCCTAAAGGGGATGTCGAGGCATTACCATAACATAACCCCACCGGATACTTCTGCAGCCCGTCGTATAGGGTTGTCTTTCCAAGATCCTACCTCTCAATCAGGACGTGTATGAGCTTCTATTCCACGTCCTTCGACATTCTACTGGAGCGCCAATCGCAAACTTCCTCCCTATATCTATCCAGATCAAGGATTGCCGACATCGATAGTATCCACAATTGATCGTGCAGTCATTCTTTTCATTGCCATCTTCGAATCCCTGTACGCATGCATCGGTAGTAAAGGCTGTGCAGATTTTGAACTCCAGGATAATGTATCCTATCATGATTCCACATCTCAATCTAGCGATCGCCGAGTGTGTCTCCTCTAGACCATGGCCAGCTCCCATTAAATGCACAGGATGGTACAGTAGATTCTTCTCCCGGAACCCTTTAGCGCTGTCTTACGAAGCGTTATGGTTTACATGGGTGTCGAGACATAGAATCCATCAACCCAAGACGATGTGGCCCCCATTCTCCCTGGCCATACTGAGGCTACTATACGCATTGATTTTAAGTATTATCGGACGAGCATGTTGTTGATACTGATTCAACGTTCGTTGCAGATCGGCGGATCACCTTGATCACTTTCTTTCGAGTTCTCGGCTGCACATCCCCTCGTCCTCCAGGAGATAGCTTCCCTGCAGAACTGGCTGACAAATGTGCATCCGTCGTTGTTATCACCTCCAAATCTCGCTTCATGCAACGTCGATATTTTACATTACGCAGCTGAACCCCTTATCGTCTTATAGAGGATTCTTCCACCATGAATATTATTTTGTTGAAAAGCGGCCCTTCAACTCGCTCACTGAACGCCCCGGCTCTCCCGCCCCGGCATCACTCGCTGAGGCCTATCAGAATCGTATAACCGCCTTTGTCGCTGAACTGAGATCGGCAGGGAAATTGGATCCTCGGACATGCCAGAAATCTTTGGAATACCTACATAATCAGGGTCCTTCTACAGCTTGTGCTATTCTATTTACCAGAGCAACATCACCGCATTTCATCAGCTCGCACTCCTCCGACGTAACGACCTTGTTTGATCTCGAGGTTCCCAGAGTCGTCAAGAAATGGATTCCTTTCCTGCCTCCTATCACTCTCGAACGGATGTCTATAGGTCTAGCACGACCTCTGACGTGCGACTGACAAAGGATGATGATATCTGTCCTGTTACGTTGGGTTCGACACCTCAGTGCTGGAGAGGCTATTCCCGAGGAAGCATCGATGTCTAGCTGTAGTGACCATGTTTGATGGCGCTCATATACAGCAAATGCTGTAGAGGATGATGTTCATTTTGATCCTAATTTAATGAGCTTGTTGTACCGGGACTTTGCAATTGGTGATCGTGACGACAAGTTTGTCAAGGCAGTCCACCTGCGCAGCCCCTAAGGCTCAGAGCAGACTTTCCTTCGTATCAAGCAAGTGTCCGCAGTAACACCACAATGGCCTCGGAAAACAAATAACCGACTGAGTTGATTGCGAGCGATGTGTCTCCTGATCTCAATGTCTAGAAGCAGCAAAGCAGATTTGTTCCCGATTAATTTAACATATTTACAGTCCTAACCTAGGCAGACGAAACAATAAGGAATAAACACGTCACAAAGAATGCATGTACATTATGTATCGTAGAAAGCGCAGGGTCGTAGTTGGTACATACACGTATAATAAGATAACTGATGGCATTATAGATAAACAGACGAAAGCACATACTGAGAATTCCGAGCGAAGAGGACGAGGCATGGCTTTGAACAAGATGGTGAAATGACGAATGTAACAGCAGCGAGAGGGGTATAGAAGACCATTCAACATCTCACAACGCTCACAGGACGGCTCCTGATTGACATGGGGCTCGTCGCCCCGCTGACAGCTTCCAATCTTTCCTCGAGCCCCATACCGAGCCCCTCTTTCTCCCACTCATCGAAGCCTTTCAAATTGCCACCGTCCGTCAAGGTCAGCATATGAGGGGGTGTGGGCGGTTCCAAAGTCAAAGAAGATAGCATCACTGTATTTGTCGGACTGGATGCAAGGAGATCGCTGTACGACAAAAACGACAAGCGTTTCGTCACGCTCTTGGGAGAGGGGCAAGGAGAAAGCTCACGAGCGATGCTCGTGGGAGATGGCGGGCCCAGTGATGACGTGGTAAGCAGCAACGAGGCCCTTGGAGACGGACTGCGGCTCACCAGCGGGCTGGCGGCTGGAGTGAGCACCTCGACGTCGATATCGCCTGCATGCGAATCTACCAGGATTGCCGCAGCTGAGTCGAGGACGGATGGAACAGAGCTCTCTGTGGTCTTTCCACGGGGTATGCGATGGGGATTCGAGTAGGCTGGGGGCAGGGGCGGTGTAATGGGCTCGATATCACGCTCGAAAATGGCGGAGCTCGACGAGTGCACCGACGATGGCGACGACGGTATCGACGACGGCGACAGCGAGCGCGGCGACAACGAGAGGCGCTGTGTCTGGGGCTTAATTATTGGCGAGAGTGTGAGTGTCATCGTGGTCCATGGCCAAGGAGGTCTCTGACCAGATCGGTTTCGCAAAAAGACACATACCCCCACTGACGTCATGTGACACTTCCGTTAGCAACGGGGCAGATCCGGGATCAATCGGTCCGCGTCGGAACTCTAAATCGACCAATCAAGAACAGCGCTCATTCTTCATGTTTTCTTGCTTGTACATCCAGGATCTACCCGCAAGTATCAGGAGCGTTCGAACCTGATTTTCTAACAAAATTTTACCACCCCCGGTAGATGTCAAGTGCAAATTTTCTTCTCGACCACTCCTTGAACCTTTGTTTCCAAGGCAAAGAGTGTTTCTTCTCCTTGTCTCATGTATAAGTATCCTTGATCCGCTCCTTTTCGGATGGAAGATCCTTCCTTGTCTTCATGGTCAGCGGGTAGCACGCAACTTCACAGCCCCAGGGCGCCGGTCATCATTGAAGCTGACACCACTGATTCTCGAGACCGGTAAGTTTGCTTCCGGTATGACCTTCTAACCTGATCGTACATGAACGTGAAGATTTCGACACTCAATCATCTTTTGATGGAAGCATGAAATCATTGGGTCATGATTATCTCGGTAGAAAAAGCTTCACTTATAAAAACGTAACAAGCTCACGTCTCGCTGTCAGCGATAGCTAAATGAATCAAAATGAAGGCCTAGGACCTACGGCAATACGGCTTGAAAATGGTTCAATATCAAGAAACATCCGAGTCCGCGCAACCCGACACCATGTTCTTCTGAGACCTCGGTGAGAACGAGGCTTGATATGCTGACTACAGGATTAACTTGTCAATCTCAGAGGGCATTCGTCTCCTTCCTTTTGCTACAGGATTTTTTATACGCCAGCTCATTTCGGGGCAGTCAGCCGCAAAATAATGCTTGCCTTCATGAGAGGTACATAGCTCAACTTCGTCTTTCGGCCTTCTTGATACAGACGGATTGCAGTGTTTCTGTTGGGTTAATCGCGTAGTCACGCAAGGCGCTCAGTTCGAATCTCGGTCGACTCAATAGGAGGAAAGCTCGAAGATGTTTTGTTGTCTGATTTTCCGCCTGCGTTTATACCCTCAAGTTTAAACGGTTTACGCCCTTATAATTTTGGGAGTAAAATAGGTATGCTTGGCCCTCACTCTTGGTATGGTCTTCTCGCAAGCCTGCCGTGATATGCCTTAATACTGATGGCACAACTCAGAGAACTTGGTCATGAGCGAGGGAAGGAAGCATCTTCCCTCATTCAGAGTAGCTTGACGAGTACAGGTGAACGAGAAGAATGATAAATCATATTCAGTGGGCAAGCGAATTACACAAATGACGTCTAGCGGCGCTACCTTCTTTTCTTGCGTATGCTCCCTTTTAATTCGTTTTATGAGAACAGACATTTCAAGGTCCTACGAACACCAGAGGTGACATGATAGATTAGCAAGCGTCATGTTGGTGGAAGGGGTTTCAATGTCCTCATAGTTTTCCTGCTGAGTCCGAAGTACGCTTCTCGTCATAATTTGACGTTATGTACACGATGTGCAAATTGGATACGATAACCCTTTTCACTTCTGATGAGAGTACTTTGCTACAGGTTCATAGAGCTCCAAGACGCCTGAAAGTCCGGACAGTAAAGCGCTGCTAAACATCAAGCAGCCAGGTTCAACTCACGAGGTTTCGAAAACAGAGGCATCGTGGCCTTGTTGTAAGGTTCATAGTACGCCTTCTTGACTTGCGTCTAGTAACGACCCCACTGTCAGTGAAATAGCCGAGTCTGCACAAAACTCCGACGATTACCTCAAGGAACTGTTCGACGGAATACGCCCATATCTCAAAGATCTTGATAGTTGTCTCACCAGCGTTTTCGTCATGGCTGACGGCTACTTCGAAGAGCTTGCACTCCGGTTCAGCGCAGCACTTTTTGTGCAGTGGCTCGAAGTGAGACCAGAAGACGTCGAGGTCGGATGACTTGATGAAGAGGGTTAGGTCGAGGACTGTGGAAGACATGTTGTTGACATCAGTATCGGACCAGCGTCTGTATTTATGCATCGGTCAGGTGAGCAAAGAGAGAAATTTAGCTTACAGGGAGGTAAATAATAACATGAATGCTTCATTCTGCACCATTTAGATTAGATTGCTAGGTTGAACTGAGAGAAGTCCGGAATCACTGATTGCTCAAGCGTCACGGTCCTGCAATGACTGGCATCCCGCCAGAAAAACTTCAGGCACTTCATAAAATAAACGACGCCTGAGTCTGTCACATCCCACGCTTCTGATATAGGTTCGAACACAAAGTTCCGGCTTATCCATTGGTTGAGCGTCGACTGATGAAAAATAAGAGATCCACGGGATGATACGTGTACAACGGCCCATTACGTTCTGTCGACGTTTCGGACATTCTTGGCTCAGAAGCTACTTGAAGAGGCAAAGGTTGTCCACCAAGTGATCAATATTCCCGCTCCTCCGTAATGCCGGTAAGGAGTGGGACCGTACCACGGTAAAGCCTACGATTCATTCGCATCCTCCATCAGATGATGTAGGCTGTACCTCTCCAGTGAATTGAGGAACTTGAAGTGGAGTCGATGACGGGGTTATATATGTATCCGCCCGACCACCGGCCCGAAAATAGCCGAGCACGAAATCGGTTGGAAATCGGAGCAAAGAACGCGCCACTGCAAATTCCTTGGCTACTCCCATTTGCCGCCTCTGTCTTACCATATCCACCATTGCATTGTAACCGCCCCGTAACTTCTCCCTGTTCTAAACAAACTGGCCAAATAGTACCTGCATGACGAGTTTGAATCACGACCATCATCACTTTTCTCCTAGTGCGTTCAAACTGCACATTGCCATTCCTGAACTGCAGTACTGTAATACGTGTCGATTATACTGCCGTTGATGATGACAAGAATTCCGAGGCATTGCTTTTACTATGCTCCGAGTCATCGCGTATGTCTCGGCGAAAGGCTGCCACTTGGCACTCGTTGAGCCTTTTTTGCTTCTGTGCGTATCGTCTGGTCTAATACCAAGCCAACAGAGAACTTTGCACGAGATTAAGGATTTTGTCTATAGCGAGCTCTGTCGATCGCCGGCACAGTTACGTTACTCGGCCAATTCGCACCCGCTGAAGATTGAGCATTCAGGAATTCCAACTTGAAGGACCATTGTTTTTCCCGTGTTATGCGCTGTCAAGTATCGCCGATCGACTAACCGTGATCCTATCTTGTCTCAAAGCTGTAGGCCTGTACCCACATATGGGACTTTTTCTTTAGCCGGCGACCTCAAGGCTGGCGCTAAGGTGAGGCACGAGGCACGAGGAACGACTCCGAAGCGGTAGAGCCATGCCAACTGCCATCGCAGTTATGGATGGGCTAAGTGCAAGATGCGAGATATGGTGAGTAGATAGTTCTTTCCGGATGCACTTTCGGCATTACACGATGGTTCCCGCGAGGCTACGTTTAATTTTTTAAACTAACGATGCTACAGTTTTTTTCTCCACTGTCGGACTAGGAATGCGGGTAAATTTCTCCTTTTCATGCGGCAGTTCTCCTCCCTAGTTGGCGGTCTCGATCTTTCTGTGAGGCGGCTTAGACGTGCCTGACTCTGTTTCTGTCTGCAGTATGCTGGGTCCGAAGCTACCCCTGAATTGTGGCATAATCGCTGTAGTGTTCGTTGATGGTTCCTATCCTTCGTTCCATGAATAGTCCAAAGGTGGTACAGAGACAGACCACGAAATCTCGACCAAGCAATTTTTCAACTTGGCGAAGGCGCCATGCGACCCTGTGGTTCATTTTTTCCTTTATCGTTCTTTGAGCCCTTGGAACTCTGGGAAGCATTCTGATCGTACCATTGGCAGGGCACGTCTCATTCCCGCCGCCCAAGATCAAGAGTTTGTATCTCGGCCTGGAATTCTTGTCCGAAAATACTCCTGTCTGAGCGTTAGAAATGTTCTCTTACGTGCATAAGCTTCACCCGCCCCCTTAAATACCTTCAAGAACTACGATGAACGTCAGCCAACACCTCATCCCGGCTTCTCAAGAATGCTCGTTGCTCTTGTGCTCTATCTTCTGGCAGAGGTCTCTTTGGGGTTCGAGGTCGTTGGCCCAACTACCAGTCTAGAAATTACGAACCAGTACCTCGCCCCAGATGGATTTACGCGCTCGTTCGTGTGCTTCTTCTATATGTGCCTCACATTTGCTGACCGCCCAATTAGGACCACCGTAGCTGGAGGGACGTTCCCTGGCCCGTTAATCCAAGGAATCAAGGTGTGATGCTTTCATTCAATCTAAATGACAAATTCTTACTTGAGAATCTTATTAGGGCGATCGATTCCAGATCGATGTCAAGGATTCACTCCACGATAAAACAATGATCCAAAGCACCACCGTTGCAAGTAATAACTACTTTCGTGGTTCACAGCCTTCTAATATGCTCCTGGATAGCACTGGCACGGTATTTTCCAACGGGGAACAAATTTCGCGGACGGTGTTGCTTTGATCACCCAGTGTCCTATCACGACGGGAAGTTCATTCTTGTACGACTTCCCCGTACCAGATCAAGCTGGGACGTTTTGGTACCACTCGCATTTGTCCACACAGTATTGCGATGGATTGCGTGGCCCATTTGTCGTGTATGATGGTATCAACGGGGTGAATGATCCGCACAGGGCTCTGTACGATGTTGATGATGGTGGGTACCTTTCTTCTGGGGTCTTCGTTATTCTCATGTCTTTTCAGAGTCGACTATCATCACGTTATCAGATTGGTTCGTGCTACTGACTTCCGATGAGCGAAAGTCTTCTCACAACTGATTAGGTATCACATTCCTACTCCGGCCCTTCTTGAACAACCAGGTAAAAAAAGGTTCAATTCTACCCTAATCAATGGACTAGGAAGATTTCACAAGGATGTACGTATAAACTTCTTTTTTTTTTTTTTCCAAAACGTCATGTTTACTCTTTAATAGCCGACTTCAGCTCTTACAGTCATCTCTGTCGAGCCCATGAAGCGGTACCGACTCCGTATAATCTCCATGTCCTGTGATCCGAACTATATCTTCTCCATCGATGGACACGACCTCACCATCATTGAAGCCGACGGGGAAAATACGGTGCCTCATACGGTGAACGCTTTGCGCATCCTTGCAGGTCAACGGTATTCCGCTATCTTGCATGCCAAACGGCCTGTAGACAACTACTGGATACGCGCCCAACCCGACACCGAGGCCTTCGGTTTCAACGGAACGGCCTTCGAGTCAGGAATTAACTCGGCCATTTTGAGGTATGTAGGTGCTCCGGAAGGAGACCCTACTTCTAAGAAGCACACACCTGTTGTTCTCTTGAAGGAGGCGGACCTCCATGCCCTCGAACATCCCGGAGCACCAGGACTACCGTATCCTGGTGGTGTCGATCTGGTGCTCAACCTGACATTGGGATTAAACACTACCACTGGCGAGTTCACAATCAACTCCGTCCCATTCCAGCCGCCATCGGTCCCAGTTCTGCTTCAGATTATGAGCGGGGCGCAGAAAGCGCAGGATTTGTTGCCACAGGGTTCTGTGTATGAGCTTCCGCTCAATAAGACCATTGAGATCAATTTGATTGGAGGGATGGCAGTTGGGGATCCTGTGCGTCTATCACTTAATTATTAAGAGAGCTTTTATGCTTAGAATACTTCTAGCATCCGATGCATTTACACGGTGTAAGCTCTCAACCAGTGTATATCGCCTTTTTTTCTACCCACTCACATACTTTGCAGCATTCGTTTGATGTCGTCAAAAGCGCGGATAGTGCTGTGACAAACTATATCGATCCTGTCCGTCAGATTCTTCTTGTTCAGCCCTTCAGAAACTGAATAGCCTCGCAGGTCCGTCGAGATGTAGCGGGCGTCCTATTGGGAAATACTACTACCATACGCTTTGTAACAGATAATCCCGGGCCTTGGTTCTTGCATTGGTTAGCGTTACCTCGTTTGCTTGTTCATATCATCTTTACTCATTCACTGCTTATAGCCACATCGACTTTCATTTACACGCGTGAGTATCATTTTATTCTCCTGTTCTCGCACTGATAAAGAACTTTCCTTGGATCAGAGGTATGGCTGTAGTACTCGCAGAAGCTACCGACAACACTGCGTCGTTCAATCCAACACCTGGTAAGATATTGAACCAGCTACAGCCTTTCATATCCTTGATCATACTTAATCTTCAGCCGCCTGGGATAGCCTCTGTCCCGCTTACAACGAACTTTCCCCAGATCAACTCTAGTGCCGCTCTTTTCGTGCCGTTATACTTGTTGCATTACGTTGTGCTACTCAAAATCATTACTGTATCAAATCCGTGTTTACTACGCGTTAATTCTATCATGCGTCATCCGCGTGGGAATTTCCCGAAGTCCGTTTGAATTCCACACTGTATGAATTGTGTTTTATCTCTGCCTTCCCGTTCGCGAGCCTCTGGAGTGCAAGTTCAGGAATGCGGGGTAAAGAAATTTCCTGAAAATACGCGCGAGTCATTGTAAGGTTTATCACATAAGGTCGAGGTTCTCACCATATTATCGGGACTAGCTATCATGTGTCTCTCAAGGATACCTATAGCATCGCGAATTTTTGTCTGCACTGCCGGTAGGGAAGTGCTATCGACCTTCTGTTTCCTGAACCAGTCGGTCGAGTTCGATTCACCCTGCGCTAGTTCTAAGAGTCTATTCCGGCATATGTCCCACGAAGGGTCGCCAGGTCGCTTCTTTATCAACTCTGACAATGCTTTATTCGGACCGTTTGCTTTGCCTACATTGTTGCAAGCCAAAGTGGTACATATAATGGGGAGAATGTCAGGCCTGTGCGCGTAGTCCAGCGAAGAAGACGTTAGTCCAGGAATATACGCCTCCAGAATTCTGACAAACTCTGGATGCAACTGGCAGTTTTCTGACAGCCTGATGCAATCAATCTGCTCAAAGGCGTCGTACGCGACCGATATACAGTTTCTGAAGCAGTGTCGCAAGATCTGGGACAAATTGTGGAAGTATAGCTGATGCGTAGGGTTAAGATTCCCGTTATTGTCCACCGACAACCCCCGCAGCGACCACGACTCGTCTTCAAAGGCTACTTGAATGAGCTTCCGCATAGTTATCAGGGACAAAGAATGTCGGACATCTAACGGGAAGTTGAGAAAGCCCGTCCTTAGTCGAGACGGCATTCCCAGCATCATGCAGTATATTTCCAGTACGCAGATGCGCCCGGACCAAAACTGGGAGTCTCTCGGAGTTTTCGCATTGAATAGATTAAAATCAGATTGGATAAATCGATCCATTCCAAGCATGATACCTCGGCCTTCATCCGTAGTCAGCGAGGGATATCTTGCCACACACCGTTCGAGGTCGTTCATGGTGCTCACGAATAATCGCAAACCTGATGCCGAATTCGGGGAGCGACGAAACCCAATATTGAGAAGGAATTCGATGATGGACAAGAGGAGCTGGATACGGGGGACGGCATTAATATGATGCTTTGCGAATGTATTGCAGCCTGCTCGCGTGTATGCCCCAAGTAAATTATCGACCACGTCTCGGTATAGATACATGATGATAGCCTGGCGTAATGTGCTGACATGTGGCGTATGTAGAGAGATTGCGTGCGTCGGGGGACTTGACCAATCCTTAGCCGAAGCCTCGAGTAGAGCCGTAGACAACGAAATCCAAGATTCCATAACTTGCTCCATGCCTCCGATGTTGATATCGCACACCCGTTTGATGAGTTGCGACCAGACGAGGGGAGGAAGCTGTACATCGACCTTCCTATCAAGTAGGTCAACAATGAACTGTATCGGCCCTGCGTGTCGAAGAGCAAGTGGTACGAACACGCTCGTCTGGAAATGGCTAGTAATCACTACAGCAGCAAGGCGAGGTGCGGAGAACTCAGGGAGCCTGAGGTGGGATGTTCTCGTTAGATGCGAAACCTCGATGGGGATGTGCAGCTCAAATCGCAGGAGCCGTTCTAGCTTGGCTTCTTTCTCTGAAACAGGGACTATGGCATCTTCGAAAGGACCTGGGGATAAACATTCGTTCAGAAGTGCTGTCTGCTCCTCAAGAATGTCTGTATCGGCAAATCTCTGACGAGCTGTGCCTGAAACCCCCATGGGAAGTCCTGCGATTGCTTGGATAACGACGCTTCGCACTGTGGGATTCGACGACATATCGTATAGCCAATATAGAGCGTCCACGTCAAGCGTATCGGAAATAGACTGGACGATGCGCGTCTCAATCTTATTCAACGACTGGATATGTATCCTCTTCGGACTTGACGGAATTCCGGGCAAGGGTTCGGCGAAGAAACCTTTCAGCTTGGGAACGACACGTTGCGAAAAATAGCTCGCCAATATGTATACAGCATCTGCTAGCGGCGTGCGGTAAGGGCATTGTGAGAACCAAAAGGGAAGGGCATTTGTTGCAATAACAAATAGATATGCGATGGCTCCAATTCCACCGGTTACCCAAGCAATGATAGTATGCATGGGGCCAAGGAAAACGACGAGGCCTACAAAGAAAAACGCCAAGGAAAGATGCATGAACATCGGCAAGAGACCGATGATCAAAGGCACCTGCCACTTGTGTAGACCCATGTATCGGTATTGTCGTGTGCGGCTACGTTCCCGAGGTGTACCGGATGGCAGAATCATGTAGTGGTGGAGCCATTGCTTCACCAAAACAGACATGAGTGCTGTGGAAAGACTCAGGGAGAGACTGGTGAACCAAAGTCCATTCACCCATGCAATGGATGTCGCCGGAGTGAATTTCCCTGTTGGATTTACAACTGAAGAAAGCGGGAGGTCGGAGCTAGTCCCATTGGAAGTGGCTTGTTGGATGGATACGAGTTCAAAAAGCAGAGAAGCGGAAATTTGATTGTAATCCGGTTGAAGATTTTGAGAGAATTGGACAGCGAACGCGCTAACTACGGCAGAGAAAAGACCGGCCTTGAAAAGTTGCATGCGAGTTAAAATGTGCGAGGAAAAAGGTTGATCAACTCACGAACACCAAAAGAACATCAACAGTTTCCCGCCAATCGCCCACTCTGTCAGCATCAGACTTTTGGCTTTCGTCAAGGTAGGTTCTCCAGACTCTTGCAGCGGGCGCAGTTTCTTCATATATGGGATCTTCTGGATATTTATCCTCATAGTCAAATGCAGCTAAACATCGTCGTTAGTGGTTTGCCGTTGTCACGAAGAACAACAAATGCACCTCTTTCCGATCTTTGTTCTCGGGCGCGCCTCGCGCCAAAACCCCGGTTTCCTGTGGCTTTCTTCTCGGAAGTCTGACTCTGGGAGGGCTTTTCTCCAGCGCCACTATCTTCATTCTGGAAAAATATTTCCTCCTGGACGGCATGCAGCGAGTACTTCGATCCCTTTTCAGACGACAGAGGATAAAACGGTTTAAGCTGAGGTTTGAGAGCCGGGTTGTCTGTTAAGTCATGCTTTCCTGATGTATCATCGGAGATGACTGAAGCGTCCTCGTCCAACATGAAGGAAACAAGCTGCGAGAGGGTTTCAGGGTCGCGCTTGGGGTAGGGTAGATGGTACAACGGGCAACGCCGAGCGTAGATAGGACATGGTGATGGAAACGATGGCATCAACGAACGTGGTTTTAGATCTGACGGCATATCAGTGCCAGTATGTACAATCCAACAAATTGCAGGACATCGATCGCATTCTTTCAACACAAGTCCAGCTTGTATAGCAATCTACAAGGCTGTAGGAAGCTAACGATATGGACGATGGGATTTGAGAGCGCTACTGAAAGGTATATCGTCTACTGTGCAGACCGGGCGCCCACAACGGTGCAAGTAGCTACCACACTATGATGTGTACTGGAGATGTCCAGTTTCTGCAGAAAAGCAACACATGAGAACAAATGGCAATCCACACGACAAGCGTGACATACCCAACTGAGCGCTCGCTGGTCGCGGAGTCCTTGGTTCAATGTTCTGGAATTGCGCTTTACCGGCTATGATCGTTCCTTCTACTACAGAGACGTTTAACCTGTCACCCAAACGCGGGCATTGCTGAACTATCATATTCGTCCGTAGCATAGCGCTCATCACCGAAACAGGATGGTAGGTTTTGATGATGACGCGAAGAGATTTGAACTCGGGGAACTGATCCTGGGTGAGTAGGCGATCGAGCGTCGTCCATATCTCGTTCGAATATTGCAGGATGTAGTCCGTTTTGTACATTCCCAAAATGATTGTTAAATGTTCGAGAGGCGACATTCTGCCTTCTTTGATAGTATCTTCCAGCGACTGTGTCCACCATCCTAAGATGTTGATCATAGTGTGAACAGTGACTCCTGTGACCTTCTCCCTCCCATGGATATCAACACCCAGTGTCTTCAAGTGTGAGAGGACCAAGGACTCCGGCATCTCCCTCCAGTTTGCTCGGGCCCTCATCGTGTCTAAATCCACAATGAGACAGGAAAACAAAGTTGATGGACGTAGTAGAGTACTTACCGCCTTGAATAACATGTAAGTGTCGTATGTTAAACTCGGAAAGATTCTTCGCAGTTTGTTGAAGAAATCGCCCGACTTTTGGAATATCATCGTAGTGAACATCCAACGCGGTGACTTTCTGTAGTTTGTTGATCGACCCGAATGTCCCATTTAGAGCTGCGAGCCATAGACTACTGTCCATATTAACCTTCCGAAGGTGCGGAAGTAAGGGAATTTGCCCAGTGTACGGCCATGAATGTGCCTTCTCCGAGTAGCGTATGTCCGAGCAGGACAGCTCCACCACTGTAGGAAAACGGTGTATAAAATCAAAAAGCTGTTGCCGATTGCGAAACAACGTCGATTTGAGGTGAAGACCCTTGAAAGGTAGCCTGGATAAGGCTTGTAGAAAATTTAGTTGACGCTCGATGGATGTCATATTTTTGTGAAGGAATTGAATCCGCTCGAGGTGTTTTAGGCGTTTTAGATGTTTGGGCATGAGTGAAAGGGGTATTTCCGGCTTTCCAGTAATCTGAATGGCGGTGACATATACAGGAGTCACAATCTTGAGATTTTGGAACCGCTCTTCTTCTAAAATTCTGTTGGAGGAACATAAGTGTCGTTTAGGTGCTAGTATCCGCCAGCCTGAACATAGTCGAAAATCCAGAATAGCTAGAGCAATGGTAAGTCTACAGATTCATAAGATACATAATACACTCACTGCCGAGCATACTTGAGTTAGGAAGCTCCTGGTTGGGACCTTGCCTCGGTATACATTCAAATTGGAATTCAAAAGATAGTACGCATTACGCATGGTAGTCACGGGGAGAGAAAAAAACGATCATCTCTCGGAATTCCGGCCCGCAATCAATCCGTTTTTGGTTTTCACCTCCTCCACCATGTCGTCGGCAATCCAATGCTCTTTCTCACCGTGTGCACTTAAATATTGTCAAAAGGCTCTATACAAGCTTCTAGAGAAAAACGACCACGTGGAGACCTTTGTCCTCGTTATCGTTGCCCCTTCGATTCATACTGGTACTTGTACGTGTGTACTCTACCCGATTTTTCTGGTGCGATCATTACGGCTTGACTTGAAGTTTACGTTACAGAAATCAAGTTCATGCGCAAAGGCTGCCAAAAGGTGGAGATGAAGCCAGAAACGTCGGAAAGATGCAGCGATGCCCAGAGGTGCGTTTGTGGCCCTTCTGTTAAGAAGAAAGCTCACATACAATCTATGCGTTCTTTTAGTGCTCCACGCACTTCTTTCATCTCCGTTATATGTAACTTTTAGAACACCATACAGCATCTTTGAGAGTATAAAGTCTGCCTGAGGAAAGGACGTCCTATGTGGACTTTAAGCCTTCTCAATTGCATGTTCCCCCGAACCGATGTCCAAGAATGCCCTTGGGGCTGGAAATGGAGATCGTCGTACTGGTTTGTGACGTTTGTGATGTGGCTAGGTGCGTTTTAACACTGTATTTATGAAAGAAGAGCTGACATTTGCCACAACATAGGAACCGTCGTAGACGTTCTTATTTTTGCTCTGAGTATACCTGTGGTCCCCTTCCAGCTCAAGGCGCTCGGTTACAAGGACGTCGCTTCTCTGACAGGGTGGCTTATGTTTGCATATGTAAGGCCCTTTCCTTCTTTGCTAGCAGAGTCTGACTCTTGCTTGTTACTAGAGCGCTGGAATTGTCATATGTACGTCTTTTCTTTGAATTTTGCACATGGTACGACCGGAAATGTCGCCTTTAACACAGCCTCTGTTCCCATTGCTATATGGTCTGAAGTATACGACACACGAAAGATTCCCTATGTCGCTGGAGTGTTAACTCTTATCGTCTCTCAAATAATGTTCATGGAAGCGCCTTGTTACTGGGTTATGTGTCTCGCGCGTTGTCTCCAGGGCATAGGAGTTGTTACTAGGTTGGTCGTTGGTTTGGCAATTTTGTAAGTTATAGTTCATGAATATTGCATCTAAAACGTATGCCCATATCTTACCCTCTACTAGGTGCAAACGAAGCCCTTCCAAGGTTGTTGGCAGTATGTCGTCTGCATTGCTCGCCTGCATTGCTCGCCTCTCATTATGAAACCGACAGGACAAATTGGCATCACACTGTCCGGTGGGTCTCTTGGGTCAGCATCTCGCTCTTTTCCTCGTTTGAGCCGAATGCTGATTACTCTTCTAGTATGCTGTTTGGAACTCCAATAGGCGGGCCGCTATATGCCCGTTTCGGTTTTCGTGGACCATTCATTTTTGGCATCATTGTTTCCTTGCCCGACCTAGTCTTCAGACTGCTTGTCATCGGAGAGAGAGGCGCATATAGACCGGGCCTATCGTCCTCGGATCGTATGCCTTCAGAGGCAAAGGGACTAAGTAACGAGACGGTTCAATCAGAGACTACTAAGGTGTCGTTTGCACGCGGTTTCCGTCTTTTGCTCCGTTCGCACCGCGCTCTTGGGGCAGCATGTGTCACAGCTATGATTTCGTTCGTTATCCTGTCGCCAATCTCCTGTTCCGCATACAAATCCTGACTTTTCTTCTTCATAGTATGTTGGAGAGCATGTTGACTCCCGTCTTACCCTCTCATCTGAATAGTGTCTGGGGCCTGGACGCTTCGAAAGTCGGTCTTGTCCTTTTGGCTTCTGTCATCCCCTCTATCTTTGGTGCGCAAAATGTGTCAAATGTATCATGCTACCCTCTCAATGGACTGTTTGTTCAGCGCCACCGATTTCAGGCTGGTTCGCAGACCGTCTTGGTGTTTCGGCCGTCATCATTGCCACTTTGATTTTTGCCATGCCGCGGTACATCACACTGATTCTAGACGGCCATTTGTCACTTTTTATTACAGTTTATGCATGTGCGAATAGGTAGTCGTTTCGTTTTATGCTCTGACCACGATCTGAGAGGTACTGGCAGTCTTCTTCATCTCTGGTCTCGCGACTTCTGTGTCAACTGAGTTTGCATCCATCGCTCGTGCTACTGAAGGAATTGGCTGTATGTAAATTTCACCTTATTTGTTCTCTATCTTGAATCACGTCGATCCAGATGTACATGTCTATGCGCTTTCCAATTTGGCATATGGGATTGGAGCATCAGGTCTGTTGTTTTCTATCTATCTATGAATCTTCTTTGCTCACCCCTTGTATAGTTGGACCTGTTGTAGGTGGCCAGGTTGGTATATGAATCTTTGCGGAAAAGCGATTTGGTAATGTCCCTTCCTCTCTAGATGTACGATTATATCGCCAAAGGATGGATGGCAATCTGCTTTACGATTGTGGGGCTACTTTCTCTTTGTGTGGCCGCGACATTCCTTTTTATTGGAGAGAAGTCCATGAGGAGAAGCCTCTTGCAGCGCATTAGACATCAATAAGTACAGACTTCGTTCCATATGCGGAAGACGACTAGAGACCGCCTGTTGATCCTACTCTTTTTGCGTCGCTACTTCTGTGAGAGTGATAGAGTCGGTCCAATACAAATGGCAAGGTACTTCGAGCATGTTGACTTCCCTTGAATGCTCTACCATGATAGGATTGGAATCTAGTACATAACTGACTCAATGACAATGAGCCAGTTGAGACAACGAAGGCACACGCACGACGCCCTCTTCTGTCATTTTGGTAAATTTGTTTGTTTAGAGGGCCCGGCCCATCATCATCATCATCATTGCGCATGGCAATTGATCGTGGGAACAGCGAAACATAAATCGGCTGTACACGAGACAGCCGACACTTACTGTCAGCATCTCACTGCCAATCCATCATGGAATTGCCTAGAACGTTTTTTAATTGTTCGTCAAGTTCCTGTATAGACATTTCAGATCATAGGTTCCAAGCAGCCTTCAAAACAATGGCCACTGACGCAGACCTTTCTGCTCCGGTACGATTTTATTTTGTGAAAATTGTCGCCCTCTAATTAGACTTGTTGCACAGATACAACCTATAACGGAGGATGTGCTGAAGGAACTACGTCGTTTGGAGCAGGTGGGGAGCCGGCTTGCATGCAGATATGGGATGGCTTCTCGTGAAGGCATCGACTCTACTGCTGTCCGTCAGGAAGCGGAGAGGCGTGCTAGGCCGTCCTTTCTTGCGTCCTTCATACTACCATTCCACAGGTATTATGCAGAAGAGTTGGAAAAGCTTTGTCGCCTTCGTGACCGTCTTCAAGTGTCGGTCCCGTGTCTGTCCAAGGCGTAAGCGCATATTCCTAGTCATCTACGCCCCTCCCAATTATTGTAGGCTAGGCACAGTGCCGATCTGTCCCGATTTGGGGCTGTATGCATGAGATCCCTTACGGGGTTGCATATCGGACGCTTTACTTGTGAAGAACTTGTTAACCGACACTCTCGGCGTGCCAGAAGAACATATCCGGTGTCTGCTCGGCCCCGAAACCCCGACCCAAGGTGATCTTGAGTCGACACCTTCCCGCGCCAACATCGTAGATATGCTCTACAGTCTTGTCGACAACCGTAACATTGAGCAAGGCGACAGTATCTTCATCTACTATGCTGGGCATGGCTCCAGCTACTACTGTGCAGGGTATTTCGACAAATCTCTGTGCGACAATACTTCTTGTCCCACCGAAGCGCTGTGCCCAATCGATTGTGATACACAGGACTCTGGTGGGAAATGGATACCCGACATCAGTGACCGAGAGCTCAACACGCTTTTTACACTGATATGTCGTGCGAAGGGGCATAATATCACATTCATGACAGACTGCTGTTACGCTTGCCAATTTAGTCGCCAGGATTCAGATTCAGCACTTCGCAGCGTACCCCGAACTCTGAATGCCTCCATTAACGATATGTTATGTGCTGTGCATGAAAGATGGAAGGAAGTCCCTGGCTATCGATCAGTATTATCAAAGGATTGGAAGCCATATACGGATTCTCATGTGTTACTGGCGGCTTGTCAGGGTTTCCAGACTGTGAAGGAGGTGGAAGGAACAAACGGATTCGGCGGGATCTTCACGGAGACATACGTTCGTACTTTGAGATTGACTAACCAGTGGAACGAGAGAATGTCATCTTGTGATCTCGTCGACCTGTTGAATGTGTCACCTTTTCAGACCCCGATGGTTGCTGGGAGCCGGATGAAAGCGCGCCTTTGGCAACCCGGCCGTATAGCGATATGCATTACGTAGCAGTTGAAGTAGTCCGAGCTTGACGTGTCATTCATTGCTTCGGTCATTTTAGATGGCAAACTTTAGCAGTGTTGAGAATCAGGCTTGATGCGCAGGTTAGACTCCAGGCTGGTAAAGCCAGATAGGAAGAACCCTTAATATTCTAGCTCCTACAGAGCCTGTATTTATACTACTTCTGCCTATCATCTAGAAGTTACTACGACTTTCTCCTCCTCTCGTGCTTACTCATCAAAACTCGGCATGATGCCGGATTGCCCTTTCTAGAACTTTCCGGCAAAATCCCAACAAGCAGGAAGGGACGAGTGAACATGGAAGCGAGATTATGGTGGTCCGAGTTGAAGGGATAAATGGGAGCTCACGATAAGCTTTTCGTTTTCGGACAGCATGATCTTGTAGGTCGCTCCAATTCAGCTGCCCGCCAAGCTTCGGCTTGGCTGAGACCCTGATATGCCGCGGCAAAGTGCTCAGTGCCGGCGCTAGCCAGATAAGCCGTGCCCCGGCATCACTACCTTAATCTCTAACCGCCAACTAGTCTCACGCACTTCTGGGAAATTGAAGCCAAGGATGGAGTCGTCAGGGGTTGTTGATTTACATGTGCGTCCCTTTATCCGTTCCGTTACTTTTACTGAGCAGCCGTTGAAACTCGTCTTCAGGGACAATCTCAGTTCGTCGATTATCCGGCATAAGGCGTAGGCGTTTTTCGACCGTCGTTCGTTTAGCGGGAAAGAAATCTCACCCTGAATCAGCATGTAGGCATTCCCCTCCTACGCTCGCGTCAGGGCAAAAAAAAATAATCCTGGTCTTGATTTCCGGGGTCAAAACAGCTGGCTGGAATGAAACGTAAATGCCACGCAGGATACACATCTAATCTCACTCATATAATATTCAAACATTGCAAGAGTTGGAGCGACTTGAACCAGAATGTTGCATGGCGGCATGAGGCAAGAATGGATTGTTTGACTCCACACCAGCGAACCAAACATACCATTCCGGTCGGCAGGACGTCAGGCCCACCGTGCTGCCAGGCTATATGTTTCATGCTTCGCGCCCTGGGGTTGATTCTGTGACACAGCCAGGTGATTGGGCTGACTGCCACCACCCCGGCCCGTTGGCGTCTGATCATTGAGCGTAATGGTGAGCCGAATCCTCCAGGTATCGTTTTGTTTCTTTTTCTCAGCGCTATACGTAGCCACATGTCGCCGGTCTGCGCGCAGACCTAAACTGAAGAGTCATCGGCGGCGGTGTAGCTTGGGTATGAGAGGGCATCGAATATATCCAACTGGGTATTCAAAGTGAGTTCAGTGATGCTCCTCGACGCTCGTTCATCTTAATTCAGCCTTGGACATAACTCTGATTCTCAAGCTCCAGAGGGAGAGATTCCAGACGATTACTTCCCTCTGGAATTTTATCTTATCTAATGTTGGAAGACCAAGGATGGCTGTGTGCGTAGCGTCTTTTCCTTCTGAATTTTACGCGCTGGTTTCCAAAACATTGGCTCGTGGTTAAAGACATATCTGTTACCAATTTACGAGTGTGTCGCGCATTTACCCAGGGGGGTAGTACCAAAATTTCAGGCTCAATCAATTACGTCACGACCAATTGGGCGTCTCTCCCAAATGAAGACCGAGACGAACGAGTAGACCGAACTCTGCCTCATGGAGAGCTCCTGTCACTCATTCCGTAGCAGTTCGAGACTACTCATCACCGTCATCATATGGTCCGCTGTGGAAATGATGCTCGCCTATCACACGAATGGCGCCTCATTCTCAATGGTTATGATCTGTCTCGGCAGAAGAAGAATTGGCACCAGGAAATGCAGCTAACGATCTGTTTTCCACAAAGGACACCGTGAAAAATGCAGGCCCGGAACGACGTGCGCACTACAGCTAGCTAATCCGAGGCATCAACGTCACAGGCGACCAAGAAACTGTACACTCCCTAACTGGTGTTTCTCGAAAGGTCTCCTTTTTCTTTATTAATCACCACACCGCCCCTCATCTTATATCAGGCCGATCTGCAACTCGAATCAAGAGAGTAAGTATTTCCTCACACGTCGCGAAGAGGAAGCCCGCAAAACAGAGTGCTTCCACCTCGACTCAGCATAAAGTAGCGGAACGTTCGTCCACACTCTATTTTTTTTATCATGCTGCAACGTGCTTGCGTACTGCATTTTATACCGCTCCGGTTTTGAAGGCACCGCGCTTAAGTCAGGGTCCAAGTCCCTAGATATCATCAGCTGCGTCGCGTGAAGACCCTTCACAGCCCCGATTGCCCTGGTACATCCAGTTCTCACGCGCACTGAATATGGTAAGGCATGAGTTAGATGTAATAAAAGGACGAACGCGCGCGCTTCAAGTAGGACTTCTCTCCCTCTCTTCCATCCTTCGCTTTCTAGTTTGTTCCTCTTTCGATCTCATGGATACTCCTTCACCTCCTCCGAATTGTGTCTTGTTCCCACAGTCCTCACCGAACTCGAGCCCGAGTTTGTACAGCAGCCTGACTCGTCATGACACATACGATAACAACATTCCTAGTCAGGCCAATGACGGCATTCATCTCGTTCCGACCCGCATTCGCCGTCGTTCAGACCAAAGTCGTGTCTTCACCTCACCGCGTAGTAGTCCGAGAAAGATTTCGCTTCCTTGGTTCGACAGGAGGAACCCGAGCTATGCATCCATTGAGACTTACAACTCGGACTTCACAGCCGTAACGGAATCCATGTTGTTTAAAGACGAAATCTTTGATGCTACGAAGTTATATGACCAGCCCTCTTCCCTTGCCTCTGCCTCACTAAGGGCGCCATCAACAGGCGCTTCGTCCATCAGCGAGCAACGGAAACATCACCTGGTCGAAAGAAGTTTTGAAGCTTCAGAATGGCCCAAAATCATAATCCACGTTATTCTCTGTCTGGTTGCATTCCCCATCCTGACCATATTCGTCGTGATCGCACGCAACAAGACACTGTTTTGGAGCCGGCTTTTTGTCAGTGTTGGATGTGGTGCTATAGGTTTCGCGTTGGGTGTCAGCCTTCTTTCACTGGCTAGGCCATTCCTGGAAGCTGCGAGTGCGTACCAGTGCTTGCTGTTCCTACAGTGATATTTACCATCATCTGTAACGTAGCGTGGGCCATGATTATCCACCAATCGCGTATCAGTGATGCTCCAGGGATCAGGCTGAGTGACTTGGCGGCTCCTTCGCGAGATCCGACAAGTGCTTGGCCAGCGCTTCGACTCTTGTGGTCGAGGTTCATGTATCGAGGGACCACTAGGAGGGAGCGTCAACATTATGAGTAAGTCCCCTTGTAGTTCATGTCAAGTTTTGGGGTAACTCAAGTGATCACGTCTAGCAAGCGCCCATGGTCCTTCGCCATTCTTTTTTTCTTACTGAATGTCGTCCTTGCAGCATCGTTGACGTTCATTTTGGGTCGTATAGTCAATATATCAACATCCGTATCGGTGAGCTATATATCCATGTCTCCAATATAATCTCACCTTTCCCCAGCATCAACATACCGAATACCAGGAGGTCACAGTCAAAGGTGACTTATCAGAAAGCGATATATCAACCACTGCTGCTCTTGCGTCGGCATTCAATGTCAATTCTTCCTTCAGGCTATATTTTCTGTCACTTAATCTTATATTGCAGGACTACACACTGACATGGACCTTGTCCCCGTTCGCCGCACATCGATTGCCTCCTACTGCTATATCCTATCTATGGAATAATGACACTGTATATTTCTCAGAAGCAAGCCTCTCCCAATTTCTTCCAAATGGTAGTGGATTCGGGACGCTCACTGAAAATATGACTACGCCCACACAAGACACCGATTCTGCTAATCTCCCCACTGGTTCCTTCAGTACAAACGCTGTGGAACCCGGATCGTTCTTAAGGTGAGACCTTCATTTGATAATAGTACACTGCTAGTCTGAAGTTGACGATTGCCAAGATATCCACGATGGGGTATCAGAATTCATTGCGAGGAGATCCCAGATGGGTCGACGAATATGTACGTCCATGGGAATCGTAAACATTTTCTTGTTCTATGGTACTTATGTTCTTCACCACAGCCTCCCGAGGTCTTTCAATAATCTCACGTACTTATTCACGCCTAGGGAAACGATGAATACCTTGTTTTCTTCTTTTGGTCTCCCAAACTTATCCTCTGGTCTGGAAACAAACGTCACAGACGTACTCGACCCGAACGATACTCTACCCTTGACTGTTGACATTAACGGTACCGCGTTCGTAGGTATGACATCGTTTCTTTCATCGAATTTCTATAAAACATCGTCTATGCCTAGCGACTTTCACCGACAATGGTGTTGCCCATACTCTTAAAAGCGAACCTATCACAATGGGTAGGGCACCGATTACTGTGTTGATTATTTGACTGATGGCCTTCTCATCTAGGCGAAGAAGGTTTTGGCTGGATATCCATTGAATGGGTCCTGATTCGGTTAAACACTACGTACACCCTAAACGGTACTTTCGCCACATATAGCGACCAATATATGCTCGATGAAAATGGGAAGGAAACGTGGATAGGCTATGACGCTGCCGTTTGCTTGGAGCTATACGAGCCGTACATCGTAGAGACGTACAATTCCACCACTGGGGTACCCTTATCTACGGGCATTATCAGTCAGAATAAGGAGATCACGACGGATTCTTCAGTAGAAGAGAAACGAGCAGGCAACCCTGTGACGGGTTCTAACGTGAAGCGACAATTGAATTCGACTGGGCTGAAAGACGTGTATGACACTCTGCACGGCAACTCCGTTAATCAGATACTCAAGGTTCGTCAGTTCATGACTGTAACGAATTTCTTCTCGTGAACTTTACTTACTTCCAGGACAATGGAAGAGACGCCTATTATGTTCCCTCTCCTACGGTCAGGATCTTTCTCAACATATATGGCTGATAATAATATGAATCTGCAGCTGATCTCTTTTACAAACGGCTCGGGGCCATATGGATACACAGAGCTCTCCGGCGAGTTGTTTGCGCAGGCAAGAGCCCGGGCAGATGCCACCAACGTATTGCCCTATTTTGCAGGATCTGCCGATACACTTGCACGCCAATACTCCGACCGTGTCCTTGCCTATGCCGAGATCCACACTTTGTATATGGTCAGTCTTCTGATAACCGTACTATGTGTTGGAGTCATCGCCGGCTTCTTTGTTCCAACACTTCCCTTCCATGTTCCTCGCCGCGGCTTTGACATTTACTCGTGGCTTGCGGCGTTTCGCGCTAATGAGCTGAGCATCGGCACTGACACAAAAAGTATTCAGAAAGGGATGGAAACCCAGGATATGGCGAAACTAATGGGAGACTCGAGAATTTCTTACCAGTGGTGAAGAAAACCTGCTTTTATTCACATTACACCACAACTGCAAGAGGTTGAAATACTTTTTATCTGCTTAGACTTTCAGTTTACACAGATACGAGATACGGACTTACTGTAAATAATTGGCGTGCCATCTTAGTATCAGCGAAAGCCACGATTTAATACACTAGATGATATTCTGAACGACGGTCTCTCTTTACGGCAGAATGCGAGTTCCTGGAAGATGCTACTCACAGCAACGAGGAATTATTGGGTTGGCCTTAACTGGAGGACGAGCAGGGACTCCCAATTACGGACGAAATCGAACACTGGTGAGTTTACGACACCCATTAAGGGTACAAATCCTCTCCGTCGTTCCATATAGCAGGACACAATCATACGAACCTGTTCTTTATTTGTTGTAGTTCCTCCCGGTCATAAATAAGATCTTCTCTCATTTTGTCTGTGGGCATCATCTTGCTCGATACTTAGTCGCAGCAATCTCACTTTTACTTTAGTTTCCGCTATTCAATACACCCGAATAAATCCAAAATTCTAAAGGGTGTTCTTCCTTTCCTAGTACTCCCTTTCACTTGTCATCTCCTAGCCATCCGTATCTCTTTCAAATGGCGTCGAGTAGGAGGAATAGCGTACACATTCATCTCCGATTGCAGCATCATCTTGCTTCGCTCCGCCTGTGCCCTTAACATACAGCGATGAGATTTCTGTTAGTGGAGGGTCTCAGTCTCAGTTTTGGTTCAATGACGAGGCGAGCGCTCGACGATGATGGAAAGCGGAGCGAAGAGATAGCAGAGCAGCGAGAAAAGATCCCCTCGACCCCCTCGACCCCCTCGACGCAAGTTAGGCTTTTATGGGAGGCTAGATTCCCCAATTCGTAACAAGATGACCTGTCATGATCCGTGAAACATGGTGATGGAGGAGGCGCTGGGGCTGGATGGGTAAGTCCCATCCATTCACTGACATTCTAGAATACTCATCCTCGCATAGCCCAATCTCAGCCGCTGTATGCATTGTCTTGTGAATGATGACCTCAAGCGCCGCCACCAACAACGATGTCCAGCGTTGTATTGATATCTACCTTTTTCGGTGAGCAAGCCATGGTAGCAGCAGCAACACGACGCAGAAGGAGGACGCAGAAGGATGGGCAGTCCCTTCCTTCACCTCACATGCCTTCTGGCGCTATATAGAGCTTCGGAGAAGTAAAATTTCTTCATCTCCAAGAAGTTTTTCAAGACAATGACTAGAGCAAGTAAGGGAGAGGAGATGCCTACACCAGAAATGGCGGCTTTCACCCTTTAGTCCCATCATCCGTCCTCGCCGTCTCAATGAAACGCTCTTCATTTATCTTCATGTTTGCTGGATGTAATAGCATTTTGATATCAACGGTCGCTCATTTTGTGTGCGATCGTCAATGGTCATCATAGATATTCTTGTCATAGTCAGAAAGGCATATTCACTCTTTGCTCTCTTTGTCCTCCGAAATCTGCTCCTCGATACTGCCCATGTCCGATTTCTCGCGAGCGCGTCTGAGATCACGATTCTGGAAGTATAAAGTTGCCACTGCCGCGCAAACTGCAAACAGCGTGTTACGAGAGCGCAAGAAATGATTGGTCAACTCACTCATGGCTAAGGTGATGAAAATAGTAGTCACGTTTCCAACGAAGACGCTAAAACCGCGTCGTTTCTAGAGCACAAGCAAGAGTGTTATGGAACGTACCGAGGCTGGTCCACTTGGGGAAATATGACACTGGGAAGTACTTCAGTAAATCGTAAAGTTTAGAGACAAGCGAAACAAACATCGGAAGCCACGCCTAGGGTAAGCTTAATGAGTGCGATACCTCCGTCGTATTTAAATGGCAACATACCTCAAACACATAAGCAAAACTGTTGCAACAAGCGACCACAAACGCTCTCTCTGTTTGATGATGTAAGAAACAACTACCATCAACCGAAGCCCAACGACGCACTCTCACTATCGGAGCCAGTGAGCTCATTCGTCCAGGCAAGAATGATACCAGATAACCCATTGCAAACTTGAGTCTACGCAATAAGGTAGTGACAGAGTGCTCAGTGCACAAGGTATAGTGAAAGATCGACCCACCATATAATAGAACGCCCAGCGCCTAGCTACGTTTGTATATAGAGGCGTCGACGCAAGCACAATACAGACGGTAATATTCCAAACCTGCGAAATAGTGTAAGCGCGGTAAATTCGCGTGACTAAAGTGCGCATACCCCGGCGGCAATAATCGGAGGCCATCGTTTCTCGATAGCATCAGACCACCAGGCCCATGTCAAAGCTATAAACAAGGGTCAGTACGGTCATCGATCGATGTGTAAAAAAACGTACTCGTGAGGATTTGTACGACATTAATACCCAAGGGATATATATTGATTTGACTGACTGTATATTTCGTACGACCTTCCGTGTTGAAACTCTTGAGCCAGAATATCATCGAATTCGCAGGTCCACGGCTATTATTATACTAGGACCGAAGATTCAATAACGAGAGACAGATAGAGAGGAATAAGATCTTACGAAAATGAAGACTGCAAGTAACCACAGGCATTAGTTGGATGTATAACAAGCGGCTTTGATACTGACGAATGACGAGCATGTAGAGATGCCATGTATTGAAAAACCCCATAATCTGGATCGAGTCATCAACAAAAAGTACAAATATCAAGCAACACGGCGATCTTACCTTAGCTTTGGTGAATTTAGCAGGCGGCTTTCTTCCAATTAGATCCATCCGCTTCCGGGCTATCGCCAGTTCTTTTTCAGTATAAATGACCCCTGCTCTAGTATTATGCGGTAGGTCTATGAGAGAATTGGGCATGGATGTGGTTAATTGTCGGAGGAGCACAAACGCGCCGCACCTGGCATTACGAGGAAGCCAAAAAGACCGATGGGAACTGTAATAATTCCATCAATGATGAAAAGCCCTGTGTGATAGTAAGTAGCGGCAAACCGGTGTACAGATAAGAGTAACACACATCTCCAGCCAGCGAGACCGCCGACGCCATTCAAGCCATCATAGGCGGCCTGATGGACATACATATGAAAAAGCATATGGTCATGGAGGAGAAACGACCTACGGCCTGTAAAAAACCACTGAATATTGGGCCGATAGCAGCGGCAGTCTGGCCACATTGATAATCGGTCAGCGGCACGGTTCCACGAAATGGAGATCGTACATGAAGTATACAAGAGCGCTTTGCTAGTTCCTCGCCCTTGTACCAGCTTCCAATCACGTATGACATGGCGGGATAAAAAGTCGCTCCAGCCAAACCTGTCAGGACAACTTAACAGTCCTCCCAAATGACCTAATACAAGGATTTTACCAATGAAAAATCGCAAAACGCAAACTTGATTGAAATTCTTGGCAGTTGCCAGAACCATGGTTAGAACGCTCCAGATGATTTCCATTGCGGGAACCTGGTGCGTTCCGGTAAATGACAGATACTGCAGAGTATAAGTTGTACGTACCCAGATAGATGGCCTGATCCTGGTTATGAGCAGACTGGGATACGGTCAATGGACTGGTTAGCGCGAGCGGTCTATGTCGTACTTTGAAGGGATTTGTCCAACGACATAGCCGATTGTCCAAGCGGTCGTGATAAAGTTTAATTGATTTCCGTGTCTAAATGGCATGAATATCGTGTAAAATCTTTACGAGAGACGCGCTTACAAGTGTAGGCTAAGAGAAGGATGAGATAGTGAAATGGCAGAATAAGCAAAGCGCAACGGACTCGTCTTGCATTCCCGAAACATACTTTCAGACCTCGTAAGCTCGACAAAAAGCCGATATGATCAACAAGGTGACTCACAGCATTCTTACAACAAACGAAATCAGAGGGGGAAGTAATCGGTAATAGTAATCAAGCACGCACCGTCACATTTTGCTGGTCTAGATATGTGTCAGAATGGGTAGGTAAGTCGATAAAGATACCAAGTCTTTATTAAAGCACTTATTTGCTGAAGTACGACAATGTCGCATAGGACAAAAGACATGCGTCGAGCTTGGTGAGGAATTTTCTCTCTTCCGGCGGCTTATCCAACGTATCCCTAACAATCAAGTCAGAGCCGAATTTCGTGCCAAGATGATCGGTGCGCCGATACCAGATGTAACTGTAGACAGATCGTTTCTTGGGGCTTAGTGATTCAGTAGACATTGTTCGGATGGGTCGAGTCGTGACTCTTCCAAACCCTGGATCACTGTGGAAAGTATTTATACTATTCCGTCCGGTGTATCTCTGGTGCTATCGGCCCCTGAGCCACCAGGGGATGTCATCTCGTGCACGCAACCTCCGAAAACCGTGGTATTACTAACAGAATATCTTAGTCAACGTCCTTCAAGACGATAAAAAAAGCACAGCTACCTACTTCTATTCCAGAAATACACGATGTGAGAACCCAGGGCGAGCATTAAGGAGAAAGCGGCTGCATTTTGTTATTTTTGGCCAACTCCGTGAATCTTCTGTGTTGAGAGAAGGTCAGGAGGTCAAAGATATGGGTGCGCAGCAAGTCACACATGAGAACAACTTTGCAGATGTAAGAGGAGACAACGGAAGAGAGCAAAGAGAAGACCGCGACCAAACCGTGACGAAGTTAAAATTGAAATCATATCCGTCGGCCAAATATCGGTCCGGCACTTGCCGCCGGCTCGTATCAACCCTAAAGCGTATCTAGCAGCAGAGGTGGCCAATCGACCCTCTTCAACTTACACTGTACAGCGATAACAGTGGGGGGTTATTTGCAAGTCTTTCAGTTTGTACACCCTCCAAGCCTTTGCTTAGGAAGTGTTGTTTTGTGCCACCGCTCACCTTGTGCTGGGTATGTTGATGGAAAATATCCTTTCTTCAACAACTTATATTATGTTTTTTCTGAATAGCAGTCATGGTTGAACTCCCTCAGGAACTCGTCGAACACATCATCGACGAACTCAACCTTCTGCAGGGAAATCGAAGAGCTCTGCTCGCGGCGCTGTCTACCGCTCGCTCGTTTAGAAGTCGGGCCCGTCTACACCTTTTTCAACGCATAAACCTTGCCAACGAGCAACATTTTCACAAATTTCACGAGCTATGCAAAGCATCCCCATCGATCCTCGACATTGTTCGAACTATCCGTATGGTCGTCCGTCCAAATTATAGCCACGCTTTGCTGGCACTCCAAGCTCACTCGTTTCCCAATTTGGCTGCCCTGGAGGTGGACGGCTGGAAAGATGGCTATATGTGCTCCAAGCTATCACGGGATAGTGCACTGACCGTGTCCTCCAAGAATCTTCGCTCTCTTACACTCCAATACCTCTTCTTCCCAGACTTGAAACGGTTTCGCAGCTGTGTGCAATCCTACCCGTTTCTCGAATCGCTTTCTTTGCGATCTCTTGACGTCCCTGCATCAATCGAAGATGTCTATTCATATCCAGGTCCTCCTATCAAGGAGTTATCTATCACCTGTCCAAATTACGGCACCTGCGCGTTATTCGCTGGACCTAGGAGCAGCTTTGGTCTCCAAGCGCTATCTACACTTCGAATAACCCAGTCTTCACTGTGTCAAATCGCAATAATTCAAAAAATCCTTGACGCGGCACGAAGCACATTACAAGAACTTCACCTTTGTGCCATCGACCCCAGTAACCTCTTTCTCAAATATTACTTGCCATTGCTCATTGTAACTATTTCCAAGGCGTAAGGGAACCAGGGGAAATTCTCGAGATCTCTCAGATACCCGTAATTTTCTTTCAGCCGGCGGGATTCCGGAGAGCCAATTTAAAGTGTATGAATTACCTCGTCCAGTGTTTTCAGAAAAGCACTCCGAGTCCTGCGCAGCTCACAATTCGTATGGCTTCTTATGAAAGAGTATTCGAAGACTTGGGCTTGCAGGGTACATGGGCATTTATCGATTCCATGCCCGGCACATGTCTTCTACTCATTTTCTACCTAGCCGAGGACCGCAAGCAGATACTTGTCGAGAAAGCCGCATTGTTTCTTCCTCACTTGCACTCTACTGGACGTGTCGTAGTTCAATTTGAATCTTGACTTAGTATACTTTAAGTAACAATTGACCTTCGTTGACACGCATTGGTTGAAAGATTACACTAATTATCTATATATTCGTGACTTTCAGAGAAATTTCGGGACATCATTTCACCGGTCATGAAGTAGTGGAATGTGAACTCAGAAAGGACGGATTTCGCTTGAATTTTTGATAAGTAGGTGGTTACAAGCTGATCATAACTATGATTTTTTTTCTTTCTATTGTTCATGAATTTCAACGTTCACGTCCATGACGCGCCCCTGGTTTTTGGGTCTACCAAGGCTGTATAAGACCAGTCAGTATATATAGACATCGAGGGCATGTTAAATGTACGCACCATCTGCAACGTGCGTATTTTGAGGCTCCGTTGACGCCTGAGCCATTGTAAAAGGCTCCGTCTAATGCGTCCGCAAGAAAATAAATCCGCATTGTGCACATGTTGAAGGGTCCTGCAAGTATTAGAAGCCTAACTGCAGGGAGATATAAACTGTTCTGAATCGAGATATAGCGGCCCGGGATTAATATCAATGTGGGAAGGGGTTCGCACTACCGGTTTGTTAGATATTCTTAGAACGGTAGCCCGTCGTTCCTTGTCAATCTTCGCGACGAACATTCCCACAGGATACACATCTAAAAATAAGCACCTAAAATAAGCCCTGTGCAAGATTCGATCAATCCTTATCACGCACTTGTAAACTGTAAGACCGCAAGTCAGTCACTCACCGCTTGGATAGACGCACAGAGGAGATACTCACAAGTCGTCATTGGTTCGTCCGCAGAACGGATTTGAAGCTGACTGAAGTAGGAAAACCCATGTCCGCACTGGGCACACTCGTCTACGCCGTTCGGTGAGCAAGTCGGTGTGCCAGATATCAAGTAGATCCACATACATGCTGTCCTTGCACCACTGCTGAGCTCAGAAGAAATGTCTCTCATATCATCGTCCTTTTTTGAACCAATAGAGTTCTCGACGTATGCTAAGATAAGAGTCAGTGACATGCAAGAGCCGACAACGGTAACACGGACCTGTTTGGTAATTGGAAACTGGTATGGACATGTTTGACAAACGCACTTATTCTTGCCATCAGTATCGCCAATGATGAGGATGTTTGCACAAGATGGGCAGAAGAGCATCAAGATAACAGAGAGATCGGAGTCGTTGTGCCTTATTTAGGGCGGCGCCTAGATTCGGTTCTATTACTACGTCCATGGTCAACCGGTCACTCCTCGTGCTGTTCAATGGGAGTTGTGGACTAAGATCTGTTCGAAGGATGGGCGACACATAGAGGCACCGCCGTCAGGGGCACCTCAAAGCGGTAATCAACTAACAACGTGTCACGAAAAGTTTAAGTGATTTCAAAATATCCATTCAGATACGGCACCACGTAGCCTACAGAAAATGCCAATAGTCAATCAGACATGGTCATCGACTACGGGCTCCTGCATCCCAAAGTGATGGATGGAACTTTTCCTGTCTGAGCTACCATTATAGAAGTCTCGTAAAGCGCGCCCTCCCTTTATCCGGACTTCAGAATTCAAAGCTCGCACACGAACTCGTGATGCGCCGCGCGTCGCTATTCCGTTGCTAACCCAACCTGAATGGCATAGACGCCGAAATTGAAACATATGCCAAGAAAATCGTATCAGAAAAGAGGACGAAGAAATGGTATCACGACGCCTATCGCTTGATGTTTGATCCGCGTCAAGGATCTAGCATACCTTCCGGGATTTGCTTCCCGAAGATCAGTGGTACTTTGGAATGAACGCCCCGTCGAGCGGGTTAACCCATGTGACTGCACCCCGTTCGGCGAGGGGAAGGACGCTGCCGCATACATCACCACACTCGACGCTGTACGGCGGGGAATGGCTGGCACAAGGCCCAAGGTACTCGCGTCCGGACACTGTGACGTTATCTTCGGAAAAGAATCTCGTTGTAGCAGGTGAACATCGGGTGTACCATCACTAGCATGACGCTAAGGATACCTTGACGTGATTCAATGGAGCGTTCCCTATTGTGAACAATTTCTTCGTAACCGGATTGTAAGATGTTATTAGGACTTCGATTGTCGTACATGTGGAGCCAGTCGATGGTGTGGATGAGGCTATAGAGGAAGTACAAGACTAACAGGCCAGGATAAGGAAGATGCCAGAGGGGATTGTCACCTACGAGAAAGGGAAATTCCTTGTAATCTGTGATGACATGTCTGTGGCCATCAAGCAGGAATAAAAACAACGAAGAAGAGTTGTGTCTAATCCTACGCGCATCGGCTGTCCGTGAAGCTGAGTCAACAACTCTGAGAAGAGGCCGCCCCACGGAAGGCCAGTTCTGTATGGATACCAACACTCCATAGGAAGCTCTTCCCTAACCACCAGACCGTTATCATGAGGTCCCAACTGGGAGGACCACGTTGGTGCACGAATTAGATGCGTGAGACAGAGGGAGGAACAAGAGGAGAAGTGTGAAAAACTAGAATGTAAAATCGGTGCAACGATAATTTGGAAGGAAACCGCGATCTCACAGGCAGTGCCAGCCATCGCGCCCGTTCCAACATGACCAGGTAAGATCGGAGGGATAGCAGCATCCACAACATCATTACTGAGGATGTTGACCAGGGATGAACGAGGCGAGGAGACAATGCTGAGGTCACGAGGAACTAAAAGATGTGAAGCGTCGCTTGCCATTTCTTCTGGGGAAACATTGGCCCCCTGGTGAGCAACAGTTAATGCAGAAGCAGGCCATCGTTTGGATAATGACACACCTCATAGGATAAATTTCCGTGTCGGCTCTCAGAGAAAGACTTCACGCCACATGCGCACGGCATCAAGACCACACGATCTCCAATCCCGACCCTAGCATGTGGACCCATCACTAGGACAATCTTGGTCGTCAGGCGTAGCCCTAGGGGCCCTCCTGGTGAGGTAGCGTGATTTTTTACAAGATAACAAACAATGACTCGGCGGGAAGTGACGAAGTTTGATACTGGGGCAGTATTCTCCAGGTACAGGAATGGATGTATACGTCTTCACGCGTACTATCTGATAATTATCAAAATCTACAGCCATCTTAGTCCACCGTGACGCCTTGAAATCGCAAGACACGCACCTCGGATAGAAATCGTTCCCCCTCTTTTCCCAGGGCGGCTCTCTTCACGATGCCGTGAGTCAGATGTCGATAACTTGGCTCGACGTTGCGCGTGTCGCCGGCCAGATCCTTGTCATGTTGAACCTCCAAGCTCCGTCGCCTTCCTACTTTTCATGGGGCATTTTTGTCGGGTAATGTTTTAGCTCAGATGACTGCCCCCTTGGCTCTCTGAGAAGGTTTATCCAGTTCATCCCAACAGCATTATAAAAGACGGGCGACGAGCTATAAATCTGAAGTTCAGATAATTGGAATCGAGCTACAGTATCATATACGTACAGTGTTAAACCTGCTGCCATTTAACCAAAGAAGTTTGGCCTCCTTGGGCACCAGTGATAGTATCAGATAGGATAGGCTCTGCAAGTAATATGAAATGTCGTCGTCGTCGTCTGGCAAGAATTGTGGACCAGGTAAACGTAATCATATCTAAGGTTCACGGCAAGGTCCGCCCGGTCCGCCCTTCGAGGTCTCTTGTTCCAATCTTGTTCTGCCAGTCTTTGCTGCTTGCCGCCTAAGGCACCTCCACTTCTCTAACGACAATTCTCTGTGCATCATTTGGTGTTAAATATTGCTCGATCTCTGGTACCGATATGCATCTCTGCACTATTGGAGGAATTTGTGCTCTGTTCTCAATATTCGCTTTTTGTGGCACGGCGAGATGCTCAGAATACAGTTATTGCACATCGTCTGCACTCACCTAGGTTTTCCTAGTTTCATGTTCTACTATTTCTCTAGGATCTTGAATGCACGAAAGGCAAACTGGAAAAATCTATGCACGAAACGGACTCCAGAATGAGCGCCCCCTCCCCATAGCCTTTGCCACATCGCTTCTTACCGCTGGCAGAATGTCCAATAGCTCTCAGCCACTAGTGCTCTATTATATTCTCACAAGGTGTTGGAATTGCTTTGAAATGCATGGCAAAAGAAGTTCGTATCGAACTCACCCCTATTTTCTGACATGAACCTCACTTTGTAACAGCTGGAACACTCGACGTCTGACTAGTTACATCAAAACATTGTACTAGTCTACTCAGGTGACCACTGCCTTGCATCTAACGCGATACGCCTTCGTTTCAATATGCTGTGTTGCGGCAACCTGTGCTACGGAAAGACATCGCAGTACGACTGAGACGTGGGTAAACGACATAAATATCATCTCTTCCCTTCAGATACCCACCGCTTCTACTCCCCTACACATGGCAGATATCACTACCCAAAATTTTCGGTCTCTTGACCAAATCAAACACTCCGTATACGAAGAGACTTCCCCTCTCCCAGCCATTCCCACCCACCTTTCCAGACCACCGCAGTGGAGACGTCAACCATCTCCTCGATCTCCGTTTCGTTCATCACCGCTTTCTCCTCATTGGAAACCGTACGTTGATATCTCCAACCCAGACCATGCAGTTATTCATCGTTACTAGGCTTGCGAGAGCGTCATCCGAGGATTGTTTTGACCGGCTGGAGGAGATACTGTCCCGCTTCAGGGAGCGGACACGCATATTTCCTGCCAACCGGGCCCCTTCTGTTGAGCTTGGACAGAACTAAGGAGGAAGCAAAGGAGGACTCTGAATTTAGTTGTCTTCCAGAGATGTCGACTCCCTCATTATTGACTAAGGGACCTTTCGGGGCCCTTCACGCGCCAACAGGGGCGCCCCCGTAAAGTCGCAGGTATATGTACCCTCTACTTCACCACGGGGTGAGCTCTTGCTATAGAGTCCGCGAGTGGCCTCCCTTGCGGAATTTCGAACACATACCCAAAAATGTTATCGAATGAACTATTATCATTTCAGGCTGCTATGGTCACAATTCGAAATGTTGGTAACAGATGTCAGGCCTGCAGATGTTACAATGCTATGAGCAATGTACCACGTCACCTCTTGTCGTGGCGGTTTAAGTCGCGCGCAGAAGGGACTTTTAAGGCAGCACATTCATCAATTCCAAGTCAACTTTGACAACGACGTTACTCCGACGGATGTGAAAGGTATCAGTATGTCATCAGAACCAGTATCATTATAGCTATTTGAGGGTCGACACTGCCGATACAGCTTTCAGGTGCGATGACCTCGTGGGGTTACCGTCAAATTACCGTTTAGTGACTCGACTGATGCGTCTGGCGCAGAGGCAGTGAACTCGGGGAGCAGGTACGTAGGCTCCTATTCGCGTGCCAGGTACACTCCACCAAGCGCGCGCGTGCATTCCGTATCTCGGAACCGGTATAATCAAAATTCAAAGCAACCAGATTGTTGGATTCGGTGGCAAAGAAGATCTAGATATCAGCGTCAAAATTCGGGTACTGATGAAAGATTATACAGTGTGGACAGACCCCCTCTAGAAGTAATGCCGCAAGGATCGGAGCGCGAGATGCCCTTCAAACCCGAGAAGCTCATGATCATGCTCGATATCGTCACTGATCACCATCAATTGTACTACTACCGGAGAACGATCACACCAAGAGAAGGATTCAATTCAGGAAAAGTTAGGCAAGCCAAAAATAATGCCCGTGTATATAAGGAAAAACAAGACCTTTACAAGGTTTCGCTTAATTTTAAGCGCTGCTGTCCCAGTCCCAGAGGGTAAAAAGTCCATCTTACTGGCCAGATTTTACGGACGGAGAAGCGGCGTCTTAGAACAAAATATTCTAAACCAAGGTTGAATCGTACCTGCCCCTGCACTGGATCCCATCGTCATACTTGTAACCTAGATACCAATACCCGAGGATGAAGACGCAAACACATAGAGGGGGACACTATGAGTTGGGACTGACACGAATAATGAGTGGCGAGACCGAGCGTGTAAGCTCAATTGAAGCATAGACATGCATCCAGTGCGTGTATATTCAAATAAAACCGAATTCCCCGACGATATCACACTCACCATCGCTGCTTCAATAGGGAGTCGCCATCAACGGTTGAGTTAGTGGCCCTGCTATACTCGTTCCCATGTAAGCCTAGCTTACAGCGAGCCCGCTACATAGGCTCGGATTGGATAGCTCAGGACACGTGGTCATAGTTATATATATATATAGATGTATATATATATGTAGTAGGTCGGTAGCTTTCTTCCTGCTTCCCTTTTTCCCTCCTTTTTGCCTCGACTTCATCACTCACCGTAGACACGCTTTGCTTCACTTATACACCCCGTTCCTGTTCCTTGGCGTGATTCGTGAGTCCTTTATCCAGTGAGGCTGCCTCTGGAAGACGGCAGCCTTTCATCCCACGCTATACTTTTACAAAGCACGGAGATGAGTGATCCTTCAGGAAATGCCGGTAAGCTAGGAGAAGAGTTCCTCTGGAAAAATCTAAAGTCGATAATGAACCATGCGTCTTAGATCTCACTTGCAGCAAGATGCGACGAAGCGAGTCAAAGAGGTTGTTAAGACAAATTCGAATAAATATAGACAGAGCCGAAATTAAGCATAGCCAGTCAGACGGAAATCCGGAAAACCTTTCTGCTGTTTGTGGTTGAAAAGAGTTTCACGAGATACGTGTTCGCCTCCCAGGAGGGATTTTTCGAACGATGGGGCCCCTCTTATACTGTGACTCATATATTAATTTACAGCTATTGGTAGTCGGGTAACACTTAGAGGTATTAAGGAATGAACGTATTCGCCACGGGAAGAGCTGTGCATATTTGATGCGCTCAACGTGGGTTTGACTACGCAGCATAAATCGAAAAAATACGCTGTTAATCAGTTACCCTCACCGATAATCTGTGCTGTTACATGACGAAGTAGTCGATTTGTCCTTAAGGACGAATCTAATCAAGCTCTAATCTCTAGGACGTGGAGGGAGGGATATCAAACATGAGATCAAGGATCCACTATTGTCCAAATTCGGCAAAAATACACACTCGGGGTATATTACGGACAGTAAAATTTGGCGCGCACGTCACCTTTGATGATAAACTGAAACTACGACACAAGACGCTGTTCAGCCCACCGTTCCTGCCTCCACGAGACCGGAGCAAGTTTTGGAAACGGACGCTTTAGCGACCTGGATAAATAGGCGGCGTCCACAGACTGGGTTTCCGGTGACCAAAGAAATAAAATTTGATAGACAGCGGGTACTCAACTCCGGAGATATCTGAATCGCTTGTTACAGTACTTGATAAAGTCCTTGTGGCGAGAAAATCGGGAATACCTTGCGGAATGGGATGATATGTCCATAGTGACGTTCAAATATAAGTACAGAAGGATGCTGAAGGGCCATGGTTGATATACAACGTAGTCTATAGAAGAAGAAGAAATATGATACAACAAAAACAGTAAAAAAAAATCAAACGGCATGAAGAGGCAAGCATAACTGAAGCAGCAGAAAAGCAAATCATGAAGTCGTAAAATAAGCAAAGACGGGAGAGCATGTAGACAAGTCGGTCTCCGTTGTCAGTGTCGTGTCGCTGACATCAGACCGCGCCGACGAATGAAGTATATTCGGTAGCCGATAAGGCTCATATTGGTGTTCTTGTCTGCGTCGCGAAGTACGGGAAAGTGCCACTGCACCGATAGATACGTGGGGAACGTCATCATCTCTGCCACGCTTAATATCCCGATACTCGTCGCATTTACTAAGGAGAGGCAATCGCGTCTTTCTGGTGATTGCTCGACGATGCCTGCTCCAGGTAACGCTGGAGTGATAATCGGTGCTAAATTGGATATCAAGAAGGAGTGGTCGTTCTGGGAAAGGAATGTACGCCAATAGGCGAGCAGTCCGTCGGTCATGGAGACGCAGGGACTCAGCAGGGTTTGAACCGCAATAACGACTCATTTCGTCGAGTTTCCGCAACATTGACTCTAGGGCATCCCAATGAGTTTGCCGGTCATCCGCCAGCCGCTGAGGATCGCGTTCGCGTGAGATGTCTTTGATGCTCTGAAGAGCTCTGGTGTGGAAGCGCACTTTGCCGTCAGCAATCTTCAAGTTGGAGATGCTGAATTCAGGCCAGTCAAGAACTAAATTGTTTTTTTGTAGCTCTTGAAATGTGTTGTACGCCTGGAATGAATCCGATCAATATGCTTCCCAATGCTAACAAGCGCAGACGTACTAATGCCCGGTCATAACACTCTATATATCGGCCACCGTTTGGTTCCATGACGATTCCAACGACATTGTTGTCACGAATAAGATGACCAACGACCTTGAAATTCAGATCCAAGTTGCGCTGCCACAAAGCGTAGAGTCCGACCATGGTGTTCTGCACAAATCTTAGACGGCAATCGTCGTAACCATACCAAATTTCTGCATGGGTACTTCAGTAAAAGTAGCTACGAAGAAAGGACTGACTGACCAACGTCCATGTTCTTCCATCTTCCTTTCCGATTGAGCGCTTCTATCCAGTCAGTAATTTCAATTTCTCGCTCATCGATGAGGCGCTCCCAGGTCGGACAAGTAACCCTGAAGGTTGTGGGCCGTAATGGCTTTGGTACCAGAGTATCACCATTCTTTCGACGGACCAAGAAAGCTGTCAAAGTCTGCGTGAAGTCGATGGTGTTGATAAGAGTTTCCTGTAATATGGCATCCGGTTATCAATATGACATGCATATCTTTAATCATCTACTTACTATCCGTTCAATGATGTTGTTTACTTTATCGTCTTCAACCTCATTCTCTGACTTGTTCGGGCCAAAGGTGAGCCATTTCGGAACCAAGACGTGCAGGACGTGTCCGTCTCGAACAAGAGTGTGTTCATATTCACTAGGCCCTGCACCAACAACTAAACGGCATGATGAGGCAAAGGCAAACATAAGATGCTGTTCACTCACTAAGGTGTGCCGTAGCGAGCGGAGGAACTTTCATCGCGCGGTGGGTCCTAGTTCAGGGTGGAAGGGCGTGACGTGACAGGCTTATCCGAGCCCGGCATCAGCCTGGTCCGTCCGTCCCGGAGATCCATTACATCACCAACGTCGCCGGCGTTACTACTTACTTATTAGGTGGCACTCCAAGATATCGCACATCCAGGCGAGTACAACCTATCGGTATTCCTGAATATACAACATCTGATTTCTCCTCGACGTAGCACGGCGCTTCGCTCAAAATGCACCACGAATTGAGTCCGTGTGGGTCCTTGTTTGAGCATTCCGCAAGCTTTCCGTCAAATTTACATTCCAGCTCGCCGAGTATGTTGGGTGTATATATTTTCCCACTTCTGTGGTTGACAAGAGTTTGAATCATGTCCTACACCTTTCTTTGACGTTTCGATGATGGATCACCGTTTTTCATGCTGTTCACCTTTCGCATTTTCTCCTTTTCTGCTACTTTGGCGCCAAGTCAGGTAAACGAGGCGCCTTACAACTATGGGTCCAACGACTTCAGTTCATGCTATAAAGTAGATTGGAGATAGTGGTCATGTTTTTATCTCTCCAAGTCAAATTACGGCGCTCCACTTATGTGCAGTACGCAAACTTATAGATGTCCAAAGTGCCAGAAGGTGGGCGAAACGTTATATCGTTGTCCCGCGAATTGTGTCGATAAAGGATACAAACCAACGCCGATACCTGGTCCGTATCAAACCCTTATATGCGCCAGCTGTGCCAAAAAATGATTATTCTAGCACTCGGTAAGACATCCCTTGCACCTGACGACCACCACTTCTCATCGTTCCACTTCAGGGAAATTTTCTTCCTGTCTCATGAACTGATGCCGCCTGCTTAATTCTCTTCCACTCTGTTCAATGTTGTTCGATTTCTCTCTGTCTCTCTTCAAGTTCTTGTCCTTGCTCCCGGATCTCTTCACATTCATTGCTCCCTTTACGTGTCTCTTCACGGCTAACGACTACCAGTATTCTCGAAGATGCCAATGGCTACGTTTTGACTAATGGCAAGCGCATCTTTATGGCCGTGCAGTCCCTTATATTTATGAAAGAATTGACAGACACGCTCACTAAACTCCACCCTCGGCACCCCCTGAAGTATCTCCACTAACCAGTTGTGGCAATTCTATGTTCGACTAAAATCTCTGGCATCATATTCTACAAGTAATCATACACATCCTCACTACCCACTTTGATGGTCTGTATATGACGCGTTCTTTGCCTTTTGTCTTGGCTGCTGGTGCTAGTGTAATCTTTATCCTTGCTGCTTAATCTGTCACCCTAAGTCGACTAAACTGTCTATTGCGTAGAAAGTGTAGAGCACAAATTTACTTACTTTAATATAGAAATTGTAACTCATTCTTAATAATTTTTTGCGGCTCTCGATGGAAGATACCCTGAGAACAAGTTTTTGCGACTTGTTTCTAATACGCTCTGATAGATTCGTAATATCTTGATATGACAAGAACGTTCAAGTTCTCATAGGATTAGTCCAAGAGCAGCCCTCTAAGCGACTTGGTAGAAACGGACATTTTTACCATGCTGTCCTACTCAATTTCCACTCATTCGTAATCATGTTTGAGATCCAATACGTGGCCCTTGGCAATCCGTAAGTAGTACCAGCATGCGCTGTTATTAGCTGAAAAGTACATTTACGACGTGCTGAGTACTGCGCACTGATTATAGCCTCATTGGCAGTCCGAGACCCAAGCGCTGTGAACATTCATTTCATACTATTGACCGAGATATCTTCTAAACGATCTACAAACTGATACTATTTTTAGATCCACTGATTCCGATCACTCGATCAAAGATTCAACCGTCGTGACTCGGTTCCTTCCGCCCTCAGTTCTCAAATGACAACGGTACAGGTCTGCATTTTGATTAAGAAGCCACAACCTCGTCAAAGTCTATTAAGGAACTATAAGCGTGGCCTGAGATTTACTCAGAGTTCGGAGTGCGAACAAAATTCTTCGACTCTGGAGTTTGGACAAACTTGTTGAGTAAAGCAAGAGCACGGATGAGATAATTCTTTGGTATGAACAGAATCGGATAGAGGATAAGTTCGTGTGCGTGGTTCCCGCAAGCTTATGCCTATCGATATTTCAATAAGCAACATAGATTCACCATCCTTTGCACACTTAGCACTGGATTGGCCATTATTACTCATCTACTCAATTATCAGTTTACAAATGCTGGCCAAGATAACCGAGGCCTTCAAACGTCCTACCCTGGGACTGGGGGGCAGACTGGTGAGTGCGGTGATTTTGGACTTCACGGAGCGCGAATGACTTATGACAGGCACTCTCGTTATTAGTAGTCGGAGTTGTTCAGCTTTCGTTACTGGCTGTTCTACTGAGTCCCCCGCTATCTATTCATCTATATAGAATGGAAGTATCGATAAACATGCGACGCGACTTGTCGGTTGAGTTTTTACCAAATTGGGAATGTGAGCGCCCCGTGGTAAACGTCGGTGCTGATCCTCCTACATCTAAGCGATACATGCGGATGACACGTTCCTTCATTCCGAAAAGATAGAGTTGTTGAGGATCAAGGCACTACTGCTTATTCGTCGTGATGAGAGAAACGAGGCTGGTCTGCTGGTCCAAAGAAAAATTTTACCACGATAAACCATACAGCTCAGTGACCAGTATGGCAAAATACTGCTGTATTAGTGGGGTATATAGTACACCACCCGTAATGGAATGACTCATCGTCGGCGTGACATCGTGAAGCAGCCCTCATAGCCGGGAACAGCGACAGGACTTAAAGTGTCCCGCCACCTTCCGGCCAAGTTACCGTCGGCATTCCCAATAAGATACCCCCGATACAGCCACTTTCCTCGATCGCCATCAACCTAGATAAGGCACAGGTAAATGCTGGTGAAATTTATTAAGACCTTGGCAACACACGTAGTCCTTGGAAAAACTAATGAAACCGTCACATGGGCGAACCCTGCCTACAAGATTGAATTGTCCCCACGCTGAATGTCCCTGGGGATCGGAATCAAAATGTGGAGTAAATAATAGACTTCGTTCACTGTACCTCGCCTGTTATGATAATGTCACAGACGTGCCTCTGTTCGTCTGGCTGAAGGAAACATGCTCGCTTGTAATATAGAGGTTTTTTTCCGCCAGGTTCACGAACCTCAAGCCCATTGTAATCCTCTTTGATATGAGTGTCGGTCGGGAAATACGACCTCAAGGGATCGCCTGAAGATAAAGGATCAAAATCATCGACACTTGTTGACACTGGAGAGTCGGTGACGGGCTCAGTAGCTAGGAGGTGGTGTTCGCGAAGCTTCCATGTTTGACGATGCTTGACTACAAGACTTTTCTGCAAAACTGGCGGTGGCGCTCCAGATAAAAGTGCCGCGTACGCAGTGAATTCGGTGTACTGCTCCGCTTGTCATTTGGTAGATAGGCGCAGGAGATAGAGAGAGCATACAGTAAAGATTCCTTCCCAAACACCCTCAATACTACGACATGTGTTAGCCTCGTGGTGATATGACTACGGCAAGATCACTCACCTTCCTGGTGTGAAAGACATCAGTACCCTGTCAAAAGACGGTTGCCCAAGATTAATGCATCGGCCCCATTCACACTCCCACTCTATGCCAGTTGTCGATCGATGGAGCAAAGCCAGTGGAGCACGCTCAATCGAGATAGCAAATTCAGGCGAACCAAGCATCCGGTTCACAAGTGTGAGAAAAGATAATATGGCTGGAGAAGCAAGGGGGGGAGTCTTGATACGATATATCTCCGAGTAATGAATGATCGCATTGGATTCATGAGGATGAGGTGGAGGAATGAAGTCAAGCCACGATGGCGAAGTTAAATGATACTGGAGATGTGAAATTAACGTTCATGTGGCTAAGAGCCACTATTATTACTCACTCGATGTGCACCCAATGCAAACAACTTCAGAATATTCAGAACGTTCCAAGATGCCTCTACATCGCGAGTGTATTCCTCTGAGACCCGTGACTGGTCAACAAACGCCGGCGGCAAAGATGACAGGAACGCTCACCTGGTTTAAGAAGAAACCAAAATAACCACATCGCAACGGCAGAATGGTCGGTTTGGGAGGGCCATTCGTTGGCTTTGATAGACCGCTTTGCTAATGACCTTCCGTTATCACTGAACCAGTATTCATGGAGCCACAAATCAATATGCCCATATTCCCGGAGTTGACGTTCATTCCGTCCTTCGTTTTCGAGCATAAGAAGGTACGCATGGAACAAAAGTTCTCGGAGATCTTGGTCATCAGATTCTTGTGAGGGGGGAGATGTAGCATCCTTGCGCGAGCGTAGACGCTTTAGATAGATACATCGACGCCGAAGTTCTTCTGCTAATATGGGTACAGATATTCTGTCTGGTCCAAGACGTCGCTTTGCTATCGCAATGTCGAATTTGGTAGTAAAAATCTTGGCATACAAAGTGTGATTCTTCGAGAGAGATAGGCGAGATTCGAGATGGCGATTTGTCACCACCAACGAAGCGAGGTCAGAAGGGGGACCTAGGAATATGTTGGTACCGAGATGAAAGGCAATGTGCTCTAGAATTTCCTGTGGGATATTCTCTAGGCAAAGCGTCATCGTGGTAGAAGAGAGAACACTGGTCATAAGACTGATGGTGCAGGGCGGCATCTTGCTTGTTGGCCGAAGCCGGAGCCGGCTTACAGTTGCCGACCGTTGAATGTTAGCCGAAAGAGGAAAGGGAGCGGGATGTCGCTCAGAATGCCGGCAATCCTCCCCTACCACAACATACGTATGCTGCCTATTCGACGATGCCTCCATGAATTTCGGGACGATATTCTCTCTGCGGCAGCGGGGTTTCTACCGGTCGCCCCATATTTATTTCCTTCCTGCCTCACTTCAGGCTGCACCTTCGGCAACCATCGACATCCACCAGACAATAGCTGGGGTCATCTATTGCCTATATCTACTTCAATTTTCATAAATGAACTCTTCTACCTTTGGACGAGGCCCAATCCGCTTTGGCCTCATATTCGTCCAGCCGTGGGCCGACCGCAAATCAGTCTCTTGGAAGATAGATGAACCAGTCGACGACAGCTTCTCATTGGAACGGCAGGAGCCCCTCTATTCGCATTTTATTGATGAGTTATTCTACACGGTTCCATGGTTATTACATCTCATACAACTAGAGGATTCTTATCATTCAGAGCGGACACGAGTGGGGCGATACCTGACGCTTGGAGCCCTTATCAAAGTCTTCAGTAGCGCCAGAGGGTCGTGAAAAATGCTAAGGCTCTAAACACTCCTATACCGGTGTCTCACACTCACTGCTCTTCCTAGAAACATATCCTGCACCCTTGGCCCCTTGTGCTACGGCTCACTGATTCTGATGCTTCAACAAAAGCTCCTCCTGGGTACAACATCCGAATGAAAAGCTGACATTAAGGTGCAGTCCTATCGCTGGTATCATAAAATGTTTTCAATAGCTCTCCGTAACTTGGGGGCGAGGACAGCGGTGCGCATATCGAGGCAGACCCCGGATTCAAGGCCTAGCCTTTACACCCACTGGTTTCTCCGAGACAGGTTCACGAGGATGAATACATTCAGAGTACTAAAGCTCTTTACGCGTCGCCCTACATTGCAGAGCCAGTCAAGCTCGTCAGAACTCCTTGAAGTTGACATCCCATCATCTTCACGGGGGAGGACCTGGCTTGCAACCGACGCCTCAAATGGATGGGAAACATAGGAACCGGATTCGTCCCGAAGATCACGAAGCATTCCCATGGTGTTGCCGGGTATATCGCATGATTGGGTCTCTTCATATGTTGTGATATAGCGTCGACAATCGAATGATAGATTAAACCGTTTGTTACGAAGGCGAAAAGTCCCCAGTTTCCACAAAGTATCGAGGGACCACCCGAAATCTGTAGTGTTCTGATTGTCCTCGTTGATAACTTTGATATTCTATTGCTCGTTTACCAGAAGAGTCAAAGACCTGGCCCGAGATAGAGTTTGTCTGAGCCAATGCTTAGGGTCCGATCTGTTCTCACCGTTTCTATTAGGGCTGGATCCGCTGAGAAAGGCCCAAGTACAATGTCCTTCAGGTCGAAAGAAGACGGAGAACAGACGGGCATCTCAGGCTGTCAAGATCTAGCCCCTGCACCATCCCGTCTTCTTTTGCCACGGAGAACTGCGGTAATGGCGAGGAATCAATATATAGGGACCGTAAAGAAAGAACACGTTCGTTGAACGCTTAGATGGTTAACAGTTACTATTTTTCTCTTTGTCTGCACGGGCGCATCCTTTTGTGTATCTTTAGCCTAGTAAAAAAGTACAGGGACGGAAAACCGACTGCCATGAGTTGCCTGAGCACATTTACTGATCCAAAGAAGAGTGAGAAGCCGACACGACTTGATGGCGACCGGGCCCATTGTTATTCAAATCTGTGTTCTGTGTGAAATATGGAATCAGTGGGATATATTGTCCTTTATAGGATTAGGGAGTACAACATTTATTGGAGTAATTAGCGGGACGGAATTATGACGACACATATGTCAGAACATGTATATACTCAGCGGCGTTAGAGTAGAGGACGTGAATGGATTTTTGACAGACTGAATGGAGCATCCCAGATAGAAGACTCAAAGCCCGAGGAAACGGGCTTCATTCGACCAACAAAATTGTGCATGGAGGTTACTGAACTAAACCATATCAGAACTCCGTCTCCAACATGAGAACAGGAACGTTTACATTGACCTCTCAGAATGGTGTCACCGAGGTTGGAAACCTAAAAATGAGGTAAGATGTACATACATACACCGGTAATCGGAAGGTACTGCACCGATACCCGCTTAAGGGTGATCAGGCCGTCGACTAGACGTACGCGCCCAATGAAATGAAAGTCTCCCCAGGCAGCGGCATGACGTGGTTCAGTCTATGAAATGTCCGTTCCCCACATTTGATCGAGCAGTGATAGAACTCACTTTGCCAGCCACGATAATGTCAACAATCTTTCTTTGGGACGCGCATTTTGCATCATACGTTTGATAGAAGGTCTTGAACGTTCCCGACGTATCGAACGCCACGATTCCGTTCTGTGAAATATCAGAACGAGGCAAGTGTAGAAATAACTATCAGTACCAAGCTACTCACCGCGGTCTCCATCCATTTAAATCCGCTTGGAAGCCACGCGTTTATGTTTTCGTTTTCAGGAGCGTCTTGGGGGATGACTTGATCAATCTCGTAGCAAACGTACTCCTGCAAGGTTGCATAGAAAGGGCGTCGACTGACTTCCTCGCGCTCTAAAGGGGATGGTGGACTAGCCGAACATTTCCATCGTTCATATTGCGATCGATCAGGGATCTACATGTAATGTTTTTTATCATCGGAGCGCAGGTAAGGTAAACATGAATTCATACCAAGCAGGAACCATGGTATGTCCCCGTTAGCACACCAGGTAGGTAAGGCGGTGCGATATCGCGAATAGCTACGCAAAATCGAAGAGACTCCAGACCACAGCAATGAGTTCGATAATCTGCAAATTTTTCGACATCCTCCTGAGTCGGACCCGACAAGCCGAGGTTATTAGCCTCGAGACGAGTTCGCGGCAAGTGGTCGGGGATTACGGGCCTATCAAGGTCCTGCCTGGCGAAGTACGCAAGGGTCGCTGGGACTGCTATCGGAGGCAGTTGGACCTTCTGGAATTTATCCCCGAAAAGCCTCGCTTCTGGCAAGCGGGGACCAGGAAGGCCATAAGCTCCGCAAGAACGATGAATGCGTGGGGAACGGGACGCTGGCGCGGGTGACTCTGGGTGGTATAACTGTTCTGGAAATGCCGAAATAGAGTACTGAAGAATAACAAATGATTTAGGGAGTTATCTACCTGTAAATTGGGACGTACCCGATATGGAGCAAACACCAAGGGTCGAAGACAATCCATCAACATTTGTCGCGTAGCGGGGCTTTCACCATCAATCATGGCTATGAGAGAAAGATGAGTAATCGATGACACAGGACGTCGGATAAAGTTACTCACATCGAGAAGTTGAGACCCATAACAACAGTACGGCCAAACGGTTTACACTGTCTTCAATCGGCCAGGCGTTACTTTCGCCGGAAGCGTCGTAAAGACGGGAAAGAATGAACGATATCAGAAATTCAGTTACCCTAGCCTGTAACAGGAGCTTGATGTCTTTCTGGCCTACTGCGGAATAGCCGAACATGATGAGCGTACACCAGAGCACGTCCAACACGTTGTCGCTGTCTACTTGGCGCCGGTGGAGTGTTCGAAGAGTAATGTATCTGCGAACCATTTCGCATTTGGCGTGCTGTCGAAAAGTGGCCTCATCAGCAATCGAACGAGGCGGAAGGTCGAAGTGTGTCGCAAAAAGTTGCGAATATGTTTCTGGAGCGCTGAGGATGGAATAGGTATAACGGCAGGTGAGCATCAAAGGTTGGAAAATAGAAGGGATTCCGAGAGGTGCATATGCCAAGAAGACAATTTTTCGTATGAGTTCAGGGGGAATGTCAAGGAGAGAGGACGCCATGTCCAGACCAACGCAAGAGCGCGCCCATATTTGTAGTCTCCAAGTAAAAGAGTATTGCGGCTAACGGTAGTAAAAGAGTCACACAAACGACGCAAGTTCTCACGCGTCACACAGGAAAATCGAAGCCAGGTAAAGTCATCATGATGCTTGAAGGTTCTGTATGCCATTTCGCGCCAACCGCGTAAGGAAAGCTAGGGTCATAGAGTAGCCAATCAACATGACCTAAGAGACTTTGAGGATCTCAATTAAATCCCAATCTAGGACAACCGAAAGGTAAAGCACTGCAAGGGGATTCGGAGGCATTTACCAACAGCACATAAAACAAAGGGCAATGAAGCGTCGGTGATATCGAACAAAAGCGATATAGATCCAGTGGTCAATGAATACTCCTGATAAATGAGACCGTCGGCTCGTTCGTACCCAGAATCCAGCGCATGGATAGCTCTGGACCGGCCATCAAACTAGGTACAGGGCACCCTGTTCTTGGACGCCCATCATCGAACCCAGTAAAGGAACAAACGTAGTGAAATTCCCCCGCGCTTTCGCAATTTCCCGGTTGTTATCGAGTGGTAACCGATTACATCCTCTGTAGATCTTTGTAAGGAACACTTGAGAGATTGACAAATACATTCCTAGGGTCAATATCAGTACAAAAGCAACCGCGTACGAGCGGGGAAGGACCATAAAGACTCAACATGTTCCGGTCGGCGCCATATATTAATAGAATGCCCTGAGGGATATTTGATTAGCCACCTTTTCTCGACAAAGGATTTGCCTTACTTATGAGTTGCACAATCAACGGGAACGTTTGAAACACTCGTCACCTTCCACTCCTTCCAGGGGTTACGCGGACGCAAGAACCAGCGGTCCGGTCGTTACCGCGTACTTTGAGCAAGAGCTTGAGACGGTTTCAAGATCCATGACAACGCAAAGGGCAATTGTGACCCTAATACGAGAAGCCAGTGCGATCGCAGCCCTTTTTTGATGTTAGTACCGATGATGCTGGTCGCCGTTAAACGGCTGATACGTGATTTGCGACGACCCTGTTGGAGTCGATGTGTATAAAATGTGAAACGCGGCCATGGTGGAACCTCCAATGAACCAAAAACATCGAAATGTCATCAGCGGGAAACACGCGTTCAGCCTGAAAGGATGCGGCTTTGAAGCTCGGTACCACGGTATGCCGTGCATTGTGCAACATCATAAAACCCTTTGGAGATGTGTAGTTACGGAAAGCAGATAGCCTGATACATAAAAGACGGGTATTTCTCCCGGTCGCCAGGTAGTGTTACAGCAGACCTACGAACGACACTCGTGATGTCTTATTAGGGGCCATGAGAACGAAACATTGCTTACTGGTATAGGAAGAAGAGGCCTCGAATGTCGCACTCACACGATCTTCGCAAAGACAGTAGGCGCCCCGCTGTACTCGGAGGCGGGGATTACAGCGTTCATGAGTATGAGACAGCAGACTGGCAGTGGCATCGTCCGGCAACCAGGTTGCTGAGTAAAAAGGCCACGAGACTCTAGGAGCTGACGGAAATTAAAGAAGAGTGGCCGAAGAAATTTTTCGATTCGGAGCCACACGATGCAGCATTTCTGCCTCCATTTAAAGGCTATAGATAAACGGGCACTCTAGAAGGACTGATTACAACTGGAGAGCCGGGGAACTTGATGAGTAAGCCAGAAATATGTCGAGTCTGCAGACCCAACGGAAAGCTACCGTAATTATTAATTCGTATGCAACCGAACAGCAATTGTTAGAGCGGAATTGAGAAAGGTAAACGGGAGTTGAAGGAGGAGTGAAACAGCGTGTTGTATTTGTATCTGTATGCTTGGCAGCGTCGTTGTCACGTGTCGTTATCCTAATTTTCCTCCGCCATCGATTGCAGAGATATTCTTGACATCCACCACCACCACCACCACCACTACCGTTACCAAATCGTTCTCCTGCAGCACTATGTCCGTCGATCTCAGCAAGCTTGAGGCTCACTTGGCCACCAGGTCGTACGTTGAAGGGTAAGAAGCTGAATCTATATCGATATTTTCATGATGAGCTATCGCCATGGTCCGTGTTTCCAAGAGCGACTAGACATCGCTGCTCCCCTGCAGACAACTCATTCCTGGATTTCTGAACTTTATTCAACCCTATCCTTATCCTCATCAGAGATCAGTGCTGAAACGCCTTTTCTTTGACAGATACACTCCGTCTCAGGCCGATGTCCATGTTTACAAGGCCATTTCCTCTTCGCCCGGCGACTCCTACCCAAACGTAACTAGGTGGTATACACACATCAAGTCCTACGCCGCGGAGCACGGTTCTCTCCCTGGCTCCAGCAATGCGGGAGAGGCATTCTTCACTTCCGCGGCTGCACCCGCAGATGAGGACGATGATGAAGTTGATCTCTTTGGTGACGATGACGAGGAAGAAGACGCGGAGGCAGAGCGTATCAAAGCAGAGCGTGTCGCTGCCTACAATGCCAAGAAAGCTAACAAGCCTAAGACTATCGCCAAGGTTAGCTCTCCTATTGCTGTTCGTTAATGGTCGATAATTCATACGACGTATTAAGTCTGTCGTCACAATGGACGTCAAGCCTTGGGATGATGAGACGGATATGAAGGCTCTTGAAGACTCCGTTCGCTCAATCGAGCAAGATGGCCTTGTCTGGGGAGCTAGTAAACTTGTTCCGATCGGTTACGGTATGTCGCTTGGCCTGCGTTGATATGAACCCCCCTTGACCAATTTCCTATAGGCATCAAAAAATTGCAGGTCCGCTTTTTCATATTTTTTCTATCTTTCTCGTGTCTCAATGTTCCGTATCTGATCAGATCACTCTTGTTGTTGGTCAGTGACCTGCTTTCGCTCAGATCATTTTGTACTCATTTGGTCACAGAGGACGAAAAGGTCTCCACCGACGAACTTCAGGAAAAGGTCCAAGAGTTCGAAGACTACGTCCAGAGCACTGACATCGCTGCCATGCAAAGTATGTTTATGTCCCCGCTCCTTGCAACCTTTTCTGATTTGGTTTATCCAAGAATTGTAAATCGGGCCACCAACTTGCGAATGTGTGCAATAGAGCATTACAAAGTTGTGTTTTTAGTCATTCTGCAGTAAGATAAGTAAAAATTACTTGATCCATTGTATCATTTCAACCTTTGAGTGCAATGTACGAAATTATCTGTTCGTCCAGGTACCGAAAGCTGATAATGTATTCATTTCGGGCTATCCTCTTTTTTCTTGGCCAAGGGCTAGATGCCGGAGGTGAGTTTCCGGCGACCGGAAATGAAATCTCATTCTCAAGAGATCCCAATTCAATGCAGTCAGCTCCTGGTTGGGATCTGATGTCGTACTGCTGCAGTGGACATTAAACAGCGCTTCCGTTCCCGTGATTAACCTTGTTACCGTTGACTGGTACTACCGGCAATAACGTGTTGACCATCGACTGGATGCGTTCTTATTCCTGAAACATCTATTTTCTCAAATTGGGATATATCGCGGTTACACTACTGCCTCCTAACGCGTGGTTCATTGAATGACGCGGTCTGTCACTGGCGTAACCCTTATCCCCGCAAAGCGTTCGAAATCACCCGTGGCGCATCCGTCTGCGGCAACTCTATTATGCACCCATCCGTGGTGACGAGACCATCGTACACGTTCTCCTTCCTTCGCTTACAACGTGTCCGGGTATACTAAAAACCTTGCAGAAACTTTCAATAAAGCCCTTTCCGTCCGGAAACCAGTATGACATGCTCCAAGTGTTTGAGCAAGGGGGATTGATGCCGAACCTGCTCCATAGACTCTCCAGCGCGCATGCTAGGAACCCCGGATTACCTACTGATTCCATGAGTTTGATGCAGCCCGCTCTACCGATTCAATAATTTCGAAATGTATGTCTATGGTGCGGTGATCAATACACGATCTGTATTTTTTGGGACTCATTGGCTCTCGCAGTTCTCATTTTGACGCTGGTCCTCGACTATAAATGGGGGCGCGTCCGGGTATACGAACTAGCATTTCAACATGGCCCCCTCCCTTGAGACTCTTCCCCGCGACGTCCTGGAGCACGTTGCTCGCCTCACCACTTCCTCATCCTCCCTTTCGTCTCTGTCCAACATTCTCCGCCTCCTTCTCAGTAGCCGAACCATATATCACCAACTCTGCATGCACTGCAACCCACACCTCTATGCTCAAGTTTTTCATACTATATTTGACGTTCCATTCCACCGTTTGCGCACCCCACCCGACTCCGCCTTGGCTGCGGAACTGTCGCAGCGATTCCGTTTAATACGGAGGATTCAACGCTGCGATTACTCCAACAAGGCGCTAAGGCAGGACCTATGGACTGCATATGGGATGGTTCTGGAAAGCGAAGGCTTGAATGTGGCACATCTCAAATCTGTTGGCCTTTCCGGGTTCCTTGACGGGCTTGTTCGCAAGTCAATAACGGAAGGCGTCGCGAACAATGATGCCATCGAATGCATGGGTCTAGCCATCTGGCTACTTGCTTTGACGATGACGAGACGTGGGTAGCTATTCACTATCCTGAATCTATATGAAAACTAAACTGCTTTTCGCAGGTGACATCAATAGCAGATCCGAAGCTTCACGCGATGGGCTCCTACTTCTCCTTCGACCCTTTGTACTATTTATGGATAAGGTATCTTGTAATCCATTCCGCCCTGGTTGATGTTCTCACACCAATATCTTTTGGGTAGGCATCCCCTGCGAATACCATCGGCCTACGGAGTGCCTCTTTCTCGCACGTGTCAACTCAAAATGACCCTCACGATGAAGGGGATGTAATTTACTACTCTCGCGAGCAGACGCCCAAACCATCGTGCCCAGATCTCTCCATAGCGGCTATTATCTTGACTTTCGCTCTCAAGCAAATAGATGGCCCCCGATGTATACCGCCTAACATCCCCGTGAATAGAGCCGCAGCATTAGCGATGCAGTGGACGGGACCTACACAAGAGGATCTCCACGCTTTAGCCAGCTACAGAACGCCACTCTTCTTGGACGTCCGTCAACCTTCTATAGCTATAAAGGAGTGGAAGTCTGCAGCCGCTCTGGGTACATTGGCCCACGGATATGGCTATGGAGCATTCCAAGATGATCCCTGTTTGCGTCAACTCGGTGTATTGGTTTCCGATACCGGCTTTCGATACATTCACCAAAACCTCCCAGGCGTGTGGGAGGGGATGTACTTGGTGAGCTTGGACTTCTTGATTTCCTGTGGTATTGTATTTATGAAGCGGTGCCTGCTGCAGGTCTCACCACTCAGAACAGACTCTTCTCCGTTACCGTCTGATGTCACGGATGCGGACTTCATTTGCCAAACGCCAATGCAATGCGCCCTGTCTGTACATTTCTGTTACAGCCCAAACGTCCCTGTATCTTCTGAACACATGGGTGAAGATCCAGTTCACTGGAACGTCGACCCACTTAGTTTTTTCGAGCCACCTTCTCGCTCCACGGTCAGCAGGGCACAGCAAATGACTGATTCTACTACTGATGACAGCTGCTCCCAGAATGAGCGGCAAGCTAGCGGTCGAAGGTATTGCTATGATACGGACTTGCCTAGCGGGCTGAGCGCTCCGTACGAAGCATGGCGCGACCCTAGCCAAGCTTTAGACTGTATTATCACGGGAAGGGTTCGCACGCCTCGCACTGTTGGTTCTTCTTCAATTCATTTGTTTTGTATACAGACACTTAAGCACCACGATGATGCATGGGGCGCGTACAAATTATATGGACGTGTGTACAGAGATGGTACCATAGTCATGAAGCGAATGCCGGTGGGTCAAGGCTCCCAACTTCTCAAGAGATAAACTAATTCCGTCTGCCGTTCCTTTTCTTCAGAAGACCAGCTGGGAAGCTGACCTGGGTACATGGATATTCGAGGGGTACCTCGGATACGGCGCTGCTTGGGTGGGAAGATGGCGATCAAGTGTTGCGCAAGGGGAGGCAGGACTGCAGGGCATATTTAGTATGCGAAAACGCGGTCTGGAGAAGATTTGACCACTGAGCCACAGTGATCGACGGACTAGACGAATTTTCTGGATTCATGGCCTCGATCATCATCTGTTGTTCTGCTTTGATATATTTTACAGACTGACCACGTTGATGTCGGGTTATTTGATAATTTAGATGTTTTCGAATCATTGATGTTCTAACTTCCTTGAGTTTGTGGACGTGTGATCTCCAATCAACACACGTAACATTAAACAAGATTTCCTGAGAGTACGCGCTAAGGGATTTAGAGCGAATGAGACTTCGTTCTCCGTCGTACATAACTAAGGGGATCTAATCAATCAGATTTATGGCACGATATTTGGAACGGCTACGGCATTGTAGAGCAAGCAAACAACTGAGTATCTTAGCGACATACCAGGGCGGTGCGAGCGAGTCAAGGACTACTACAGCTCAACGTAAACGTTCCGATCCCATATCTTACAATTGAAGCTTTCCATTTTATTGGGATAAATAAGCATGCTATATATCAAGTAGTGTGGGACACTCGGCAGACATGGCTATATTTTCGGCGGGATACAAACCGAATCAAGCTAGAAAACGGGCACCATAAATCTTGGGGTTCGCTTATTAGGACATAGCTTCGCAATCGACGACATTTCATTCAGAGTCGTTGAAAGAAGGAATGTTGCTCAATCGAACGGCCTCATTACCTCATTTCCCCTAACATCTCTGGCGAAATTGCTTGGAATGCCTTCCTTCCAATCGGGAACTTCAAAGGAAGATGTGTGGCACCATGGCTTGAGCGAGAGCTCCTTTTCAACCACGAGGGCGAAATGCTCTGACCAACCTTTACGTGGAAAAATCGCCGTCGTGGTTTCAATGAGTTTAGGATGAATGAGGTTTGCACGGCTAGAAGAACATCACTATAGTAAGTGTGGCTCTGAGATAACGACATGAATTCACCTACAGGCCCACGTTGTCTACGGGGAGCAAGGCGACGTGTGAGGAGAAAAAGGTGCTTGCTAGAGAACATTAGACTTACCGAGAATAGTCGAGAGTTGCAGAACTTGCCCGATCATAGTGATATTGCCACTACCAAAAATAACGGGATTGAAATTGATACCGCAGGAGACATGCCATAGGGATGACGATACTTACCCTTTGACAAAAATGTCCTGGTGTCGCACGATGGCATCACAGACACTGTCCGCCTGGTCTTCGGCGCCTCCAAGCTGTAAGATAAGATCACGGGCAACAATCGCGCCCTTGAATTCAAATGACAGCTTCGTGGTGGAGAGGAACCGGTCGGCCGTGCCGATATCATGAAGAAGACATGCAAGATAATACGTTTCAAGGTCATAAGACCATGTAGGGAAATGGGTACGAGTCAGGGCAACGCCTTGACGCAGTTTCAGGGAGACAACTCGCTAAAAGCGCCGACCGCGTACCATAAATGAAGACTCTGTTACTGTGGTTAAAAGTTTGTTCGTCTAGATGTTCCTGGTAGAGCCGAAAATTATGACAATCACAAGATAAGAAAAATGAAAGAAGGCTTACTTTGACGAAGGCTTTGACTTTCTGAATTAATGGACTATCTGGAAGGGGGAAGTCGTTCACGACAAAGAGGTCCTGCTTAGGACTGTCACCGTTGGCGGTAGGATGGCCCCGAAAGAGGACGTCTGGATCCCTGGGAACTGGCAGAAAGCCATAGAAAGCAATGTTAGGGTCTGTCATCGTGGTGAGAGATAAGAATGCGTGTTCTTCTATACCGGACTTCCCAAACGCCTGGCGCTAAACGACCGACATGATGTCATCATGGCTGAGTCATCATGATTTCTCTTACGCCACAATATGTTTTCCCTTGTTTACGTAGTTTCGATGGAAGGATCCGCCTGTCAAACAATCCCTCAGCAACGTCCATCACCCATCGCCGTCGCCGTCGACACCGTCCGCTCCTTCAATTTCCTCGTCTCTCTCTCTTTCCACCACCATGATATCCTCGCTAGCAGTCCTTTCCGTGCTCACGACGGCCGTCTTTGCTCAGTCTTCTTCAGTGAGTCCCTATACGTTCCAGGATTTAGGCTTTTTTTCTGATCCCTGTCAGTCGTCGGCGGCCTCTGCATCATCGACGAGCAGCCCGTTAATTCCATCGGGCATCAGCACTACTTGCAAGAGTTTTCTCGAATCCTTAGACAGTAATTCCAATCTAGCAGCGTGCACGAAAGCTCTGGCCACCGCGACCGAAGCTTACGCCCCAGGCAACTCATCATCGTCCTCGACGACTTCCGCAATCACTAGTGTTCTCAACAGCATTACCTCCAATTCATGCGACGAGACCACCATGAGCACGATCATTGCGAATTTTGGATCGGCGTGCCAAACCGAGCTTGTCACTAGCCCCGTCCAGCAAGTCGTTCTATTGTACGATACCGTCTATATGATGAACCCCTGGCTCGAGGTGCTCGTTACTAAGGATGACAGCGGAACATATTGTGTCCTAGAGTCCTACAATGCTGCCACCAACAGTACACAGAGCTCAGCGTCAGCCAGTGGTTATAGCAATGCTGCTGCTGCTGGATCCACCGACTTCGATGAAATGAACAAGTACCTTGTCATTAATTCACAAGGTTCCACGCTATCTAAGCGGGCACAAACCGTCGTTGCCACCCCCAATGCGACCACTTGGACCACGAACGGCATTCCATTCCTCTTCTTCACAGGCTCGCTATCTTCCACCACTCTCTGCACCACCTGTTCCCGCAACGTTATGACCACTTGGATTTCATGGGAATCAAAGGTGCCATACGCCCCCGCTGCGAAAGAGAGCGCGCTCCTGAGCGGCCTGAACGACCTCTACTCAGCCATTCAGACTAAATGTGGCAAATCATTCCTTAGCGGCGCTGTCACAGCTGCGGGCGGCCTAGGCACCAGCGATGCTGCCCGTGTTGCTGCGAGTAGAAAGAGTATGGTTAGCTTCGTTGCAGGGCTGGCGGGTCTGGCGGTTGCATCTGTCTTTCTCTGAGGGGCCAGGAGGAAGAGAACGAAGAGAGGATATCACTGGTTCTCATCGGACTTTCTCCATTTTGTTTCTCTTCTCCCCTCTCATGGTACCATCATCTCCTACTACTGCTTTTATACCCATTCCATCCTGTAGGAGCGTTAAGTATCATTTAACATTTACTTTTGGCGTATCATGGGTATTGGATTATCTATTCCTCACGGCTATCGGTGATATATTTTTCCAACTTCCATACCGTGATTTACCAATTCATATACATAGCCTCCAGCACACGAATTAATTATGCTTTCTTTACCTTTTGTAAGCTGTATTATTTCGTTTACTGGCCGCTAACACTTCTGTCTTTTTACACAAAGTTTACAAGCGGTGGCTGATGTATCGTACAGAAAGAACCCTCCCATTTACCTGAATCAGCTGTTGACCACAATGACGCGTCGAGGCTGTAACGCGCTTCTGTCCTTTTCATGACTCTTCTGAAGTCACAGGGCCCGGTTTTTCTCTTTGTCTTGCGAAATCTGATCGATGGAATGTTCCATATATTTTACAGGTAAGACGAGATGCCCACCCCCCCATTTACTTCTCTGACAACTTGCTATCAAATATTCTCATGAAGGGAATCTGAGGCCGCTGAGCATCACATCCTTAGAGCTCGATGTGGCGCAGTTCCTTATAAAATCTCAAGGCGATGTCATATCAGACGTAATATTTCTCAGAAAACGATGAGTATGTTTAGGGTTAGAAATTTCTGGTTCACATTGCTGAACATCATGTTTTAATCGGTGCGCATGGCGTCAAGAAATGGCGGACATGAAACCTCCTGATTGTTGCCGATAGGACTTTGCAACCCTCAGCGAGAACGCTGCCGGTGACGACAGAGACGAAATAATAGACAGAGCAGCGCATAGCCGCACTTCCCCGCATTTCTTCCAAAAAATTACAATATGGTTCGCGCAAGTGCCTCACAGTCGGATGCTACGTATTCACGTCCGGCGTTCGCATCATATCCGATCCTGTCATGACGACCTACTTATCATCCAGGATCCTAGAGAACAGGTTCATTACCCTCAGTTTGAATTCGATAGCTCAGAGGGTACATGTGCTCTTTGACGCCTGTACGTCATACGGGAGCTCGCCGCCCGCGGGACGCGGATTGAAGAGACTATCGATAAGGTCGAAGATTTGGCGGAACGTACACCGAAGGACCTCTCGAAACCCATAAGGGACCGGAGAGCCCGAGTCGTCAATTAACTTACTTGCACGAATGGGGAAGAGGGTAACACATCAGTCGGTCTGTGGTCGCTTCCACCACGGAGGACAAGTTGCATATAGATGCTATAAAGAGGCAAAGTTCGAGCCAGAGATGCAAGAGCTCTCGGCGGAAGCTCTACCAGGTTGATAACAACTTGGCTACCCTGAGGGTGTAACGAATACTCCATATACTGAAAACCTTGGAACAATGGCCTGAAGGAGAAACGCGAGAAGTTTGCTGCGCTGCAAACGAGTACTCAGCTCAAACTCAGCTTTCTACAACTCCGTGTTCCGAGGAGATGTTGCACCGGGTGCGTAGTAGTCCGTTGATCAAGCCAAGGGTGTGGTAAATGATATTAATATCCGCCGAGTTTCTCGTCCTTCCTGTTGTCGCTAGGGCTAAGAGCCACCTGAAGCAGCCTACAGTCGGGCGGGAAACCAAGCCGACAATGAACCATAGACAGCCACCTTCCTGGGGAATGTCATTGAGGGGATGAAATGTTAATGTCGCGCGAAGGCCTTGAGAATTACTTCGACCTGATTAGGTGCGGTATGATTCAAATTTGAGTAAACTTCCTCGTGTTGATCGAACCACTCTAGACGCCATCGACGGGGATTCACCTCAGGTTATTCTAAAATGTTACTTGAAACCCCATATCTTGCATTGCGAGGTCTTATAGAATGAGTGATACAAACAATACAACCTGGAATGGGGAGTGAAAGACATCATGTCATATTCACAACACATAACCCCTCGAGTCTAGGCCATTGAAGCCCTTACTATTCCTGTCGTGTAAAAATGCGTACCCATTTTGTCCTTCACGTTAACTGAGAATCGAATTAGCATACTCCATAAGGAAATATGTCAGACCCAATCACGCAGGGACCGATCGTACGCGTGTTCTTGCAATGTGCCTCACAAAACCTATTTAATGTCCTACAGGTGCCGTGAAAGACTCCGTGACCGAGTGGAGCGGGTGGTGTACATCGCACCGAAAAGTGAACTGCGGCCCGCTTCTCATGGTTATTATCAAGGGATGGTTTCCGGATCCCGTCCGCCATGCATCCTTAGATGAAAGAAGTACATCACTAGTATAGTCTCGACCAACCCAATCGGCGAAAACGGACCTGGAAGAGGCTAAGAAGTCTTCGAGGATTCATATGTGCACAGTTTCTGAGGCGATCGTGTAAGCCCCAAAAATATGATGGAAGGTGAGCGCTTAGATGTGATTTCTCCGAGATGAACACAGCTGACGGTAAATCATATTAATAGAACCCCGTTGGTTAGTAAGATACGAGATAACGGGACGATTGAATGGCGGTGATAAGGCTTATACTTACCCAACCATTGCCTCAGGTTGACTGCTTCCCAGACATGCCCAGTACACGAGATTGTGGACAATTGTATGGATGCCGGGTTATTATTAACCTTTTTAATCGCACCGCCACTGCTCCATTCCCGATCAAAATCCCATTGCCGCCGGCAGCGAAGTCGCAAATCCTTTTTGGCTTTCAATTGCGCGGGATTCTGTCAGACACGCGGAGGAACCACTCTTCGCCTGGTTTCCGTGGCAACGATCCCATTGCTTCAACCGGTGGAACGAAAAAAACTCTCACCCAATTGTACTTTACTTGTGGATTTCCGTTTCGTTGTTAGAACCAATCATATTTGAGGAGGATGGATTCATTAACAATCTTTAGTGTCAACACTATTCGGCTCTTCTTGAGGGCCCTTGAAAACGCGTCGCAGCACACCGAGCCTCGAAAATCCATCATAGCACTGCTATTACCCGCGGCTTTGAGTCGGATCTGCAATGTGAAGACCTCATAGAGGTGCAGCAAAAAACCAGGGAGGAGTGCCCTGAGTCCCGGGATCCAAATAACGTGACGGGGAGGAAAAATGTTGTCAATCCTAACCGGGAAAGGATAAATTTCAGAATCGATAAGGAGGGGAAATATCTTTTTATTCGACACTTTAGTTCTGTGTCTTTAGACTGATCAAGAGTAGGGAATATGCCACCGGATCGTTGAGGAAAGAATTGGTTGAGAGAAAAATGATTCGTTGGAAATTTTGGTGAAAACCAGAGAAATATATGGCACTGAAGGAGTAGATATCTATAACTCATTGCTTGATGGTTGTATGAAAGGTGAGCGTACGACATTCCATTACATCCGAAAGGCTCCAGCTCCCAATGCGGTATGTCCTCGCGAGGATGAATTAGAGCAGCACGTAACCATGGCCGAGTGCACGCTGCTGCTTGCGAAAGTGAATTCAGATTCTCACTGGTCGGTCAAGTTACCACGTCAGTCAAGACGTAAGATGCAGGTACTCCGATCGTACGGCCATGAACTTGAGACAGAGAAAATGTTTTTTTTTTACTATGCTTAGGCTCTTACCGCCCAATTTATTTTCTTGCCCTATGAATTGGACATTAGTTCCTGAGCTATCCGCTGCGTAATTTGTCGCTTTTTCTTCATGGTTACACGATTTAAAAACTGACATTTTGTACTAGCTCTCCTTTTGGACGTATTCTTTGACAACGGGTCATATATATCATTGGAGCTGTTATTGCATTTTTATTTCTATTCACTATTACTATGTATTGAGGCGAACCTGATGGCAGGAGGTTCCGCCTGCCTCCTCCACCATCAGTCTTGAAATCGCTGGAGCTGTTTTGAGTGAATATTGCTTTGATGTAAATCATTCAGGCGAAGCGAAGGCAGCAGCTGAAACACTGGATAAGGCCAACGGCCACCCGGAGCTCAGCGCCACCACATCAATTTGAGTAGAAATACCAGGGAGGGGGCTGACCTGGCTGAAATTGCTGCGGTCGTAGCTGACAGTGGTGCCAGTCTCGGCGCGTCTAACCAGGGAATTTTTGATAAAGTAACGGATGACAAGGCAGATCTGCCGACTTGCAAATAAATGTCATTGGCAGAGGAACATGTCGTCATCATCTCAAGATGAGGCTGATCACCTGAACTACAGACAACCCGTTCGCTGCCGCACTGTTGCCATCATGATGCAGAAGTCGGCCTGCCTTCTCAATTCCATATACACAGTGATATTTCGTATCATGCAGGTCAATCCTGGGAGGAAATGGAACATAAAGCCTTTGACCAACGAGAGTTGGGAATGGTATGGTTACAAGATAACGACAACGTCTACTACTGTTCATATTTGGAGAATAAGAACGAGCAGTCCTATCTCCACTGCGGCAACAACGCCGGATACCGCCAGTACTATCCATCCAGCCGTAATGAATGGGCGTCCGAAGACACGAGTGTTCTCCTGCCCAACGGTCTGTATGGGAATTTTCGACGGGGCATTGGGGCTCTCAGCATTGACATGGGTGTGCACGCTATCGCCATCCACCTCCGTTTCCGATGATTCCGCTTGGGGTTCGGGTTCCTGGGGGTCTGCAAAGTCATGCTGTGAATGACGAGACCGCAGAAATGCGATGACGAAGAGGAGGCATCCCAGGATGGCAAAAAGAAGTCCAACTTTTAATTATCATTAGAAGGATAATTTGACCGAAGCGAGGAAGAATACCTTTGTAGAATCGATGGTCGAAAAGACGGAGAATGGTTAGGGCATACCCAAGGTTACCCATCGCGGATCGGCTATACGCTCCATGAAAGGTCCTTTGGCGCGCTCTGAGCTCAATGAGTTCACTCATATCGGTCGTGTGAAAGGATCCGGCTCTATGGCCCCTGCAAAATTCCAGTTTGTTACGGAATGCTATTAATGTGTTATAATATCGTACCTATATCGGCGACTGTTGCTCATTGTTGAAGCAAAAAGAACAAGGAAAACAGGTGTGGCTAGACAGATTCTTCGAAGGTGGTGAGAGAAATTCGGACCTTGATGGTAGTTGAATGGCAGGTGCTGAATGCATTTCAAATTCTGAAAACAGCAATCACCTCTTCGATCACATGATTATCTTTTTTCTTCTTTCCGAACATCAAGTCGACGGCGTCGGGGCTTGGGTCTGGCTCGTTACGGCGCTAAAGAACCCTTCTTCTGTGAGGGGATCTTTCTAGGACGTTAAGAAGGCAATAAGGGTCCTTGAGCTTCAATATGCAATGGTCTGCATTTGGCAGAAGCCGATTTCTCAAATTTCCTGTAAGGTACGTCAACTCTTGCCTCCATAGAAGAAACAATTAAAACTTTTATGTCATTATAGAATAAATGGAATAACGTATAACAGCGCTCGTACGCGACTGTCATTGGTAGGTTACCATCTGTCTCGACAGTTTCAACTGAACAGGATTTGACAGTCAAACAGTGTAAGCGACCCCAGATGCGCGCTCCGGCTTTTCCTGGCGTCGCGTAGCTTCTCTAGTACACCACTGCGGGCATCTTCGGAATCCAAAATAGCAGACACTCCTGCTAGCTCAGCTACTGCGACATTACCCGACGTACCACCTTCCCCTGCGCCATCACCCGTCATCATAGAACCATCATCTATACCAACCGATGTTGTCTCTGAGACCGCCAATATTATCCCGCCGCTCCAGTTCGGCGATCTTACCTCAATAGGCCTTATCTCCTGGTCACCTCCCTCATTCTTTCGCTTGACGCTCGAGGGGATCAACGTCGTCACCGGCTTGCCCTGGTTCTGGACCATTATAATAGGCTCCATCATCGCCAGAGGCGTTGTCGTGCCCTTCGCCCTCAGTGCCGTCCGTCAGAACCAGTGCTTGGGGGTCATCTCACCGAAGTTGAAACTTTTGCAAGAGCAGATGACTTTGGCAAAGGAGAAGAGGGACACTGTGATGCAGCAGAAGTCTGCACTGCAGATTAGCTCACTGATGTCGACGACTCAGATTAACCCGATGATGCTCGTCCTGGGTCAAGCGGTCACGTTCGCGGTCTCGGTTTCTGCTTTCGTGGGCGTGCAGAAGATGGTAGCTCTCCCTGTCCCTCAGCTTACCCAAAGTGGCTTTTTCCTTCTTCCCGATCTGACAACGCCGATGCCCATACCAATGAACCTCTTGATCGGGTCTTTGATATTTCTTCAAGTTCGGGTAGGTCACTGCTTTTGATGGCCGAAACTTTCAATCACAGTTATGTCCACAGAATCAAATGTCGGAATCAACGCTTTCAACGCCTGAGTATAAGGCCAGGATGAACGTCATGAGTACAATTTTCCCGGTGATGTCGACCTTGGCTATCTGGGGAACGGGAACGTCCTCTGTGAGTGTTCGGTATGACAACTCTTTACTTGTACGGGCTCTTATAAGATTTCTATACAGGCGGTTGGCCTATATCTGCTCGTAACGACAGCAATGCTGTCGCTACAGTCCCTCATACTTCGTCACCCTGCGGTAAGACAGCGGTTAGGCATACAGGCCTTTAGAGATGTGACCTTCCCCTCCCCTGCCCGTTTGCGGTCGGACTTCCGTTCCGTCGCTAACGAGTTAAAAGAGTGGTACGTCAGCAAAACTAGACCGCAGCCGTCAAAGCGCTCCTTGCGATCGAACGTAAAGCACAGGCAGTAGCGCAGACCTTATTAATGTGAAATTTCTTGTTTCGTTCTGAGAATCGCATAGTAGTGATCATCAGCACCACCGGTTCATCTCGGCCTCCACATCGAAGTGCAGAAGAGTTGTTCGGGCATCTCGGGTTTCAATCGATTATGTCCATTCAGCGTCGAGGCTAGCTATTATTAGTCTTTCCATAGTCCCAAATACTTGCAGTAAGTCATGCTCCCACCACGATACAAACAACCTGTTTTACGGTGCCTAGCTTCGTTTATGCTTCAGGTGTCTTCCTGTAGCACAATCGGCGGCGTTTGTACATTCCCGCAACATTGAGAAGCTTGACTGCTCAGGAGTGATCCTGTCAATAGGTATACGAAGAGTCTCGCGTCTAGCTTCATGATATTTCCGGGTGCACTGCCAGGAAGTCGGTCTTCAGGGATGCCTCCATCTATTTCATGTTCTTGGGTGCGATTTCGCTGGAAACACCATCTATGTGAACAAAAGAAGTATGGTGGTTCTATTAGTCGTCGCAACTCTTGGATGGATGAGTAACGGAGAGATATCTATGGGCCCATACACTGAACTCATTGGGTAATAGTGAATACTAGGGAGATGACAAACTACGACGAGAACCTGCCTCATGTGTGAAATTCAGGATGCGAAGGAACGAAGAATGATCCCGGGCCTCGACACAATTTTCTCTGCTCGATAATCCCTCCAAGATGACTTACTTTGATAGTTCTCGGGGCGGTTCCAAATATGAAGGAGCTCCTGCCAACGTTCTAAAAGTACTCTCAAAAATCATGATAGCGAGAAAGTCCTCATTCGGTGTAAAGACGGGACTCACACCTGAGCCGCCAGTCAGACTATATGACAGTGGCTGACTTCCACGGCTCCTGGAAGGATGTATCGGGGGCGCTCGATGACGCTAATATGCTTTAGTAAGACAGTGAACTGTAAATTATATTTGTGTGGGTAAGTTTATTAGAGTATTTTGGCAGTCATGAAATGACCCAAAGAGGATTCCGGCAAAATGGAAAGCTCTTCCCCGGCTGTGGGGATACATACACGATGTCTACGGAGCAGAGTATACTTCGAGGTACCGGAAGGTGATAACGGGGTGGCCTTCTAGATATGAAACGGCGTGCTGCAGAGAAGCTTTGTGCTTTCACATTAGATCATAATAAAGAAGGACGCAAGCGCACACTTCTAGCCGTTTAGTTAATTCTGGTGACGTCCCCATAAATTTGAAACTGAACATTTCACCGTGCATGCCACCCAGCTCGTCCGAAAATGCAACACCGACAATATGGCCAGGATATCCCCCCCTTCCCATCTCACTTGCGAATGCTCGCACCTGAGAATCCTCCGGCGTGACACAACTCCTTGAAGCCTTAGCGTTCTTCTCTCGCAGCAATAGAGGCGTCCGCGACCTTGAACCTAGGATACCATAGGACGCAGGTCAATGCAGCATCCAGAGGTGCCCAGATATCTTGAACAGCCTGGAGGAAGGCTGAGAAATTTTCTCCGGCTCGGAGGTACATGCACAAGTGAGTCAAGGCTGCGGCCGATTTGTTAGGAGTAAGGAGGGCTAAGAACCCATGCATAATGTGAGGCCCGAATAAATTCTTTCCAGAAACGGTCATAGTTACCCAAGGGCCTCCGCTGGAGACGTTGAACAGCTCTTAATTGTGCCAGTTGAGTGCTAAGTGAATCATGAATACAGGCGGATGATATTTGTGTCAAAGAACTTACCTCTGGGTCCAGTTATCACTTCGAATTGGGCCCTGAAAGGTGCTACGAGGCGGGATTTGTTGAGCTTCCGTGTCTCGTCCATGTTCCGCTCGAGATCCAACAGAGACAGCTTTCTCAGCCTCTGCGGAGCGAATCAGGGTCGTAGACCCAAGGGCTAGAAGGAAGTGGAGACAGGTAAGTTCGGGGCGCCTAATTACTCGAAGGAAATTTATTGTCGTTACCGCTAGGAACAGTCCCGGTCAAATCCCGGTGCAGTAGATACTGTATTCTACGGCCTCTGCAGTTCCGGGGTCATCCTCTCTAAGTCCTTTTCGCCATTGCACCAAGGCCATCAGGAGGGTTGAGATTGGCTGCCTGGAGATCATCGCAATCAATCAATATCAACATGTGTACGAGTAACCACGTTCTTCGTCATATTGTGCGTATGGTTTATAGTTATTGCTAGTGGACAAGTTGATGGGATGCACGAAGAGACGTAGAGAAATACGATTGTGCATGAGCCACATATTGCTGAGACGCTGATCAAGCCCCGGTGCCAGGAGTCAAAGACAGAGGTATCCACGGAAGAAAGTAAGGTTATGAGTACAGCCCCATCGAAGATAGCGTGTCACCGAAGGCAAACGTACTACGGAATAAGAAAGAAACTGCTGATCAGGTGGACATACTATCGTTATGAATATATTTGCATAGATCTCAGTACTTACACCGAGATCGCCTTGCAAGGAGTGAGATGAAGTGATGATGGAGAATAAATAAATCGAAACGAGATTGTTGTGAAAACAAGTAAACAACAGAATTTATCACAGCAATACAATCAGTTTGGGCAACCGATGCATGAAGACGATATACCTACCGCTCGTCTTCCCCCCTCTACTCCACGATGACTTGTTTGCTACACATCACCTTCCCCTCATGCTCAACATTGGTAACCTCATCAGAATATCCAGCCGTGTCATCTCTCCAAACGCTTCGATCTCTTCAGGCTTGATGTTACTCTTCCTCTGTTTTACGTCACTACCCCGCAAAACCAGGGAGATATTGAGGCCACGGAACCTAGCGAATCTCGGACCTGTCAGCAGCGGCGCCCAGATACGGATGTTGTCGAAAAATTTGCGGGATTCGCTTTCCGAGTCGATGTGAATAGCTAAGCGAGTTAGGGCTGAAGCCGACCTCGGTGAAAGTAAGGCAGGCAACGAACCACGTCAGGTTGCGCGGTTCGAAAATGTCGTTCCCGGAAGCGTTCATGGTTATGCGGGGAACAGCGGAGATGTCTAGGAGCGCGTCAGCACTCCAGCCATCCCAGACTATTATGTCGATGATCAGTAAGGTCCAGCATGATAATGAGGTGATTAATTCTTACTTCCAACCCTAGTATCACTCGGGACAAGTTCCCGGAGTGTGTTTCCAGCAGCGACGAGAAACTCACGAGTCGCAGGTACGTGCTCGAGTTCAAGATACTGGATAGAGAGCTTCCGGAGACTCCGGAGGGCAAAGCGGGACACACGATCGACAAAAAAGTTGGAGATTTGTGAGTTTACGATGTCCAATACCTCCAAGGACGGGTCAAGGTCGACCGGTTCGATGACCTTATTGTAATAATTATCCGCTTTCTCTATTGAATGGAGTAGACCCTGCACAGCCCCTGATCTATTGACGCGACAACCAGAAAAGAATGTCAGAGAGCATAAGTGAGAGAGGACCTCTCAAAATGTCTGTTGGCATATCACCATGTTGTCAAGGATGAGGGATGTCATAATGGTGGAATCCCATGGGCCATTTGGTGAGTGAGTAATGCGAAGGGTTTCGAGGTTGAAACAGCTATCAGATTGACGGCATGCGATGAGGGTAGAAGGGGAAGTACTATGATATATCAAAGATGTATAGGGGAATTTAAATTCCATGGGGAGTTCTGTAGAAAAAGATAAAGTGCGGGGCTGCGATGTCAATGGTTTACAGAAGGAAAATGACTGCCTAAAATGATCAAAAACTTAAATGCCAATTTGAAAGATGAACGCGCATCACGGAGCGTGACATATATCACGTGCTGAGTGACACGCTAAGCAGCCGGACAGGGCGCCACTCAGTTTGTTTCTTTCACCCACTTACGGGTGACTCTAGGCGACCCTTCCCATGAGGTCACTACCCAAATTCCTCGCGGCTGGTATTTCCCTGGATACCCGGACCCTCTTTTATCGTCGAAATTACAGCGCCGTCCCTCAAGGGCACTTCTCTGCGCGCATTGGCTTCGGGGTACAGTCTCGTTTTCTTTCTCTCTAAGCGCATATAATCAGCTTTTCCCCGCCCGAACACATCAAAACTCGCGACAGGGACCGCGTAATCTCGACCTTGGACGTCGAATGCATCAAGGATACCGATATCCACGACCTTTCCTTCTACAAAATGCCTCGTATCCAAACCGTCATAAGAAATGAAAAATGCTCGTTCCAAATCGATCATGCCACGGACGTCCTCAATGAGAAGTCAAATTGTCTTGTCTTTCCCCCCGAACAGAGGGGTTCTTATATTACCACCGGCAGCGTGATTCATTGCCAGGGGAGGTGCGGTTCTGCCTTGCGGATGTGAGCGACACTCAACAGGGCACGGACCTTCTGCTACCAAACGGTCTGCCCTGGTCGATTCCATTGTGGTACATTGTATCTGCTTCCGGCTACAAAAGTCTGCTGCAGAGACTCATCGCGGATGGTCTAGTGAGCACTGAGCTGGTGCAGAGATGCAAGTGGATGTTTCCCGCTGCATGGGCACGCAGGAGGAGGAGGGTGACAGTGCTAGCAGATTGGAGCGACGTGTTCGCCGTCGCTCTCAATGTGAAGCACGCGAAGCTATGGATAGCTGGGGAGTCAGCGAAGAAAGAAATCTTGTTACTGACGGAGAGGATGTTGGGCGAGTATGCAGGAGATTCGACGGGTGCTTGTCTCTATCTCTTCTGCGGACTATGTTTATCTGATGGTTTGGTGACTAGGCTGCGTTCATGTCCGGATTGAACGTGATCTTGTCTACGGAATGGAAGTGGTGAATGTGTTCAAGGTACAAAAGGCGGCGGGCCAAGTTCCTCTTTCTCTGGACAGCCGTGTGAAGCCCACGTTTAGTTCACTGACCTCGTGGTCGAAAACATGAGTTCTGTTTTATGTTCATGGCAAGCCTGAGCTGGAACTGAACTGAGGTATCACAACAGGTACCCATACGGACAATTGGGTGATTTGTGATAGTGGCGAGAACTCTCTGTCAGTGTCTTGGAAATCGTGAGCCTTTTCCCAGTCTGATCCTACGCAGCGTTGTCTAAGTTGACGGTCCAGGTGTCCTTATGGATGCAGTTTCCGGCTTCTTCAGTGCCAGGACTATAAAAGTGTATACATCGGCTCAACTCCCGTTGTTCATGAGACCAATGCGATTAAGCCCCATCTATCGGCAGGGGTGCTGAATAGACCAGGATAATATCCCGGCGTCGATCAAATTCGTGATACTTATCTCTCCGAAAACTCACTTGCGAGTCACTACGAGCTATCGCGCCATACACTGTCTCCGCGTATACTACGGCTGAACGAATTCCTATCTCCCGCATCGTATATACTGCACCCATGCCTACTGCGCTTTCCCCGCGTCTCCACATGTACTTTCTTCCTGTCGCACCTGAAGGATCGCATCCAGTGGCGAAGTCAGGCTGAAACACGTTCGCGCCGCTTATCTTCTATCTCTGCGCTACTTAGCAAGCATAGTTGTTGACGTCGCTTTCCTTGCATTAGCAAGGACCCGCCGGACACGGACACAGCCTACCACATTCTTTTTTTTTGGTCAGGGTTCTCAAAATCGCTGCCATCAACTTGGCTGTCCCATGTCATAAATCTTTTCCTAGTTCTCATTCATCCCAGTTTCCAGGTGGACACTTTCTACTGGCCACTATTCAAATAACAGATAATGCAGCGCCATGAATGGTAGGCTGTGGGGACCACTTGAGGACCTCTTTTCGGTTCCTGAAGATGTGGGCGCAACCACAAGTTTGCTAGTCCCACATTCTTCTTCTGCGGTTTGTGGGTTGTAACCCCACGCCCAGATTAAATTTCCAAAGCCTCTTTGGTCCTTTGTTCCCCATGAGTCCTTGTGGTTCTGTCTTGGTGGTTAACGGCGCCATCAACATTTTAAGCGTGCGACGGTGCGAGTCTTAGTGTCTTCTTGGTTCGATGGTCCAGCTCCGCAGACTAATGAAAACACTATCAGAATAGAGCAGCTTTGTATTGTAATGCCAGGTCCCCGTCAACTGTCAACGGTCGAAAACTCCGAGCCTCTCCCTGCCTTTGCAGTTTTTCAGGTCCCACTAAAATTTCGGAACGGCCCGGATTTAAATTCTTTTTTTCTAATACTACTTCCGCCGGCACTTCTCGAGGCCCGCCTCTCACTGCGAGTGTAAGCGAGGGTATGCATGTCGAATACCGCATGCGGGGAAGAATTGGTATTGTGGCTATTTAGGACCCTATCAACCCAGAACCCAAGTGTTCAAAAATTCGAGATCTTTCCTGAAGAATCTTTTGTATTAGTTACGGGCTTCACGCAACACTTTGGCTTCGGTGCGACCAATAACGCGATATTGGCCCAATCGCGGTGTTGCATTATCTGAGGTCCTTTCGTATGGACATGTACTCAGAAAGTATCATTCCCGGCAGCCTCAGGATGATTAGCATTGGGCGTGCTGATCCCGCAAAAGGCGTATGTACCTTCAATGGATGAATTACGCGTGGAGCATATCCCTGACATTGCCATGGAATTTTAGGAACACGGTACTTACCGTCATACATAGACACCAACTGTCTGGCTCACTCCCCACCCCTTCTTCTGCGCCTCTGCAGCCGTGTATAACTGAGTCAGACCTCGGGGAGGCTTTGTGTTCCAAGCACCTTGTTGGTAAGCTCAGGTATACGTCCTCTATCTGATACATCTGACATCTCCTTGGAATTCTAGAATTGAATCTCCCAATGTTTGGGAAACTAGTCGACGCTACTGGGAGTCGCGGCCGAGCATCATGCGCTGGTCATAGTGCTCATGTGCGACTCTCGAACGATTAAATGAATGTTATTCCTCGGCCTGCGGCTGCAGAATCGGTTCTTTTCGAGCATGGCCGTCCATGTCGTGCCATTGCCGTACTGCAGAACTTTTCAACATAACACCGAGTCCCAAACCCCGCACATCTAGGAAGGAAGCAGAAGCGGATGCAGCTGGAAACCACTTCCCGGCGGGCGGGCGTCCAGATTCAGGTCGTCGGCTTGGAAGAATGACGAAGCTCACTCCCTTAGAAATTTCCGGCCCTTGATCAGTCTGCACTCAGGACTGGGCTACTGCCAATCACGAGGGTACCGCTCTTGATGGAAATTTTGACGGCCCGCGTATAACGGGAGGGAGTGACGACTTTGGCACCTACTTCTTTCCGAATCGCCGACAATCTGCGGATTAACATTTTGTAGACCATCAGAATAGACTTATCTGGCCGCGCCAATCCCGCAAGTAACTCTCCAGAGTTTAAGTTTAGCATCTCTGACGCCTTTAAATGCTATCATAGGAACGAGAGGGATGTTTGAATCTCCGGAAAATCCATCCTTGTACAGTGAAGAGGCGCCTTCATTCACGGAGGGTGAAATTTTTAGCCTGATCAGACGCTGGTAAGTGGTATATCTCCTACTCGTAACGTATCTGTGACACTATACCTAGACTAATATCTGAACTCCGGAAACAAGAACAATCTTTATCAGTGACGAGAGAACAAATATCTCTTTGATCTGACTCGGCGTTAAAGTCTACATGTGAACGTGACTGCACCTTTTACTCGTATCACGAATCTGACGTTGTATAGGAAAGCAACAGTCAACTTTCATCTTGTGCAATGTGGTGAAGGTGCGTCCGACGGTACCGAGACCAGTCGCCCTGAACAGGAATGGACGCCAACCTACTTCATTCCAGGTCAATAATGAAGACAACGCCACGCCGCCTGCGAATCATCTCTACTCCGGCGACATCACGGGACCTTACACGTTTCATACCCACTTCCGAGTCCTGTTGGCTCAGTCGGAGAATCATCACGATCAAACGATGAACACAAAGTTTAAAGAGAGATAGCTATCTCATCTATTACATGCATCAGGCTCGTCCTTCTTCCGCCCTTCTGCTCCCGCACAGGTCGTATTAGGAAACGCGAATATGATGCTCACAAGCGCGCCTGCCCCCTACCCCTTCCGACAGCGCTAAAGTGATAAAGTTTCATTCCTAGCCAACAATGAATAGCCGGTTAGTTCGGTATTCCAACTCACCTCCGGCGCCTGCGCGTGTTGCACGATCAGCTGGAATGGTTTCCTTGGTAGTCGGTGTCACCATCAGCTGATTTTCACTAGCCATGGGCCGGAATCCAGCCCATTTTGGGGTAAGATGATGGTGGATCGAGGTGACTCATCTTTGAAAGGAGCTGTTTGCCTCGTATATGGACACTGCCATTGATGGAACTTGGGCTGAACGGCCACATTAATACCTCAGTTGGTTGGTTGGTTACCTGTTTTCCCGGGGATCGAGGCCGAGTTGTCGATGGATTATGCCGTCCGTGTGACCCTAGATGAGATTCCGCGAGCGGGAAGATGAGAAGTGGGATAGAGATAGAGTGGGAATTGGCTGGGGGAACGGCCGACAGATGGAGGATAGGTCCGACCATCATGGATTTTGGGAGCGCCCGGATGGATCAATTCAGTTGGAACCGAGTCTCAGCTAGCAGTTGGTATGCGCAAGGTGCCCCCCGCTTAGGTGCATGGGGTGATGCTTTTTTTTTTTGCTCCTACGCGTCTGCAAAGAACGTAGGAATAATGATTCTCTGGCAACCGGCAAGGTGGAGATCACCCTGATCATGGCTTACCCCATGCGGCCGACCGAATCCAGGCACGTACGGATGACCCTTTGTGAAAAAACGGCCGTTATGGTGAACTGCCTCCCGTGATTGATTTCGAGCAGAAGGCCCAATATCAATAAGATGAAAGGCGCCGTATTCGTTTCTGAATCTTGAGCAGCCCTCTTCCTCTTTCCCCTAGTACCCTTTCCCTTGTCTTGCTTCCCTTGATGGCTGTGGCTCCTCCGGCTACTACGATTACGACGTCGTCGGTGATACCGTATGAAGGGGACGACCCCTTAACACTCGCGTTGGCGCCGCCGCCCGATGAGACGGCAGAACAGAAAGAGCAGAGAGAGGCTGCAGAGGCAGAGGCGCAGCGACGGAGGTGAGTGGGTTTCATGTTTCAGATGACAGTGCCGAGACCTTGGGCTGCAGCGATGAAATCGACGAGCAGATTCAAAAAGAACGGGAGCTTGAGAGGCGGAAGAAGAGGCCGGTCAAGTTATTGCTGTTAGGTCCGTCTTTTATCCTCCTTAGCATTTTTCATCTCATATATTGCGTAAGGGCAAAGCGAGAGCGGCAAGACAGCTACACTCAAAAGTACTTGGCTCTTTCCCTCACCACTAAGTCCCGACCCTTACTTATTTCCCACAGATTTTCAATTGACGTACGCCCGCCGAGAATGGACCGAAGAACGCCTGCTCTGGAAATCCGTCATCTTCTTTAACCTCGTCCGGAATGTAAACGATATCCTCGACATCCTTACCCAGGAAATGTCTCGTTCTGCTACTACTATTTCCGACAACAGCAGCGACGACTCCTCGGCAGACGAATCCCCCAATATCCCGCTAAAATTTAAGGAGACTCACCGCCTGCTTAAACTCCGCCTCGGGCCCCTGCGCAGAATCCAGACAGACCTCGAGCGAAGACTGGGGAATGCTGCTTTTGAGCTTAAGACAACCGAGGTGATGACTGCTGCGCCTTTTGGTAAACCCGCCGTCAATGAATTTTCTATCAACGCGACAAACGGCTGGAAGACGGCGTTTGACAAGCTCAAGGCGATGCGCCGCCCGGAGATGGGCGCACTCCAACAGATGAAGGATGACGAGGACGAGATTGCGGATGTCATCGCAGGGTGCAGAGAAGACATAAAGGCGATCTGGGAGGACCCGGTGATCCGAGAGATGCTTGCAAGGAGGCGAGATAGGATTGAGGATTCTCCTGGATTGTGTGTTTGTTTCACTTCCTCCCACTTGAGCTTCACAGTAAACATTTTTTTTAGCTTTATAAACGATGCCGAGCGTATCGCCGTCCGGAATTACCAACCTACCGACGACGATATCATCCGCGCGAGATTGCGGACATTGGGCGTGCAAGAGTACAGATTCATCTTTGATCATGGTAAGTCTCTTCGGTTTGGTAAGATGGATAGATCTGTTGTTAACGTTAATCTTTCTCAGGTCGAACCGTTGGGCAAGAGTGGCGCATTTATGACGTGGGTGGAACTCGAAGCAGCGTAGGTGCTTCTCTTCTTCATACGTTGTCGCAGGCTAATCTTTTGTATGCTATCAGCGGGTCGCGTGGTATCCGTACTTTGACGACGGTGAGATAGACCATCCCTTTCCTGGGGTACAAACAGATGCTGATGTTCTCAATACAGTGGATGCAATCATCTTCCTTGCGTGAGTCCTTATCTCAGTTTGAACCTCAACCACATGCTGATTGTCGTTTCATTCTCGTGCTGATCAAGTCCAAGTAAGTGCACTGCCTTTTTGTGGATCAAGCCGCTTGACAGGTTGTTGCAGTATCTTGCTTCGACGAGAAGCTGGCAGAAGGTGAGCGACCCGCATTCTATTCGCATTCGCGTGCGGCGCTGAATCGCTCCTCATAGATCGGCGGGTAAACCGGCTTGAAGACAGTTACTTGCTCTGGAAATCTGTCTGCGCGTGCAAACTCCTTGCGCGGACCCAAGTATGCGTCATCTCCATCAACCACCCCTCCCAAACTCTGATCATCTCCACAGATAATCCTCTTCCTCAACAAATGCGACCTGCTGCAAGCTAAATTAGCTCGAGGCGTTAAGATCAGAGATTCCGTCCCGAGTTATGGGGATCGTGCTAACACTCTGGGGACGGCTACGAAATGTCAGTCGTTTGTTGTCATGTTTTTCTGATGGACCAATGTCTGACGTCGGTGTAAAATAGACTTCCAACAGCACTTCCGAGAGATCTCGAGGCAGAATTCACCTGCACCGAGACCGTTCTATGTACATATGACTTCTGTGATTGATACACGGTCGACGGCGGCGACTTTGGGTGCAGGTACGTCCTTCTTCGTTTCAGCGACGAGGTTCTCATCTTATTCTACTAGTCGAGGAATCTATCCTGCGGGATCATCTGCGTCGTGCTGATCTTATGTGATGATCTCTTTTTCTTCTTGTTGACTTTCTTTTCCGTTGCGATTCACCTCTCTTTTGCGTCTCTCTATGTATTACTTCCGGTTCGAGATAAATTATCTTACTGAGCCTTTTATAAGTTCGATGGTTCCATTCTACGTATCCCCTCCACTTACTAGATCTATGTAGTTTTTATCGATATCTAGGCAGTCCACTATCTAATGAGTGAATAAAAAACACGATGTTCATCTAGTGCCGTGAAACATTTCGCGTGGCTCTCACCCGGAAATCGGGCGGTAGTAGTGGTAACGGGGTTGGACGTCGTGTTTCAGTATGAACATTATCCGAATCACTCTTGATTATCTCAAGTACATCCAATATCTAATCCAATAAAATACATAAAAAAAGGGGCTACGGCGGTGTACGACCCTGTCCTTGGTCTCCACTCGAGCTTCTAAGCATCGGACTCCCCAAACCCCGTTCGATCCGACTATCACTCTGTGCGGGCACCGGCGAAGCAGACCCCAGCTCCACCTCCTGCCCGTCCCCCTCGTCCTCGGTATCCGCAGGCGAGCTCACCAGCCCCCCAACGATGCTCCTTCGCGCCCTCCGCGCATGAAACGTCCGGCTCGCCGTCGCGTTCGAGAACAGCGGGAGCAGATACCGCTCGTCGAGCGCTTGGAACCACTTTCCGTCTTCGCCTTGCTGGGAGGACGCTGCGGCGGGCTGCTGCTGCTGAGACGTCGTCGCCATCGGGAGCACCTCACCCCCGTCCGACTCTAGAGACTCGCTCGAAGCGGTGGAGAATACGGCCCCGTTGCCGTTTAGGGGTGGCGCCTGGGCTTGGTGGTTGTAGCTGCGCGCATTATAGTGTATGCCTATCCTGCGTGGAGACGTGGGGTAGGGCGGCTCGTCATCCATATAGCGCGCCCATTGCCCGCTGTTCCCGGCTCCGGACATCCGACGGCTGAACCACGGTGTCCTTGTCGTCTCCTCCTCCTCGTCACTACTCGCCGCCTCGTCTTCCACGCCGGTGCGGATCCCTAGTATCTCAAGCATCCGAGCGGTAGTCCCACCGAACATGACCACGGTTAGGACGACCACCACAAGGACGGTCGTGCGTAGAATCTCTCGGTTCTCGCCTTTGAACCCAGCTGCGAGGGCTACCCCGACTGCCCCACGCAAGCCCGCCCAGAAGAGCATCATTTGATATGAATGCGGGAGCTCTTCAGTTCTTTGGCCGCGCGCGTGCTTGTGGAAGAAGTTGATGGCTTCGGAGAGTGGGAAGACTGCAGCATAGCGCGTAAAAATAACAGCGACGGTGCTGATGGTGATGAAGAGCGGCTTGACGTAGTTGGTCACACGCTCGGACGTCGGGGCATTGGTGAAGAGGGACATGCCGAGGTAGACGAAGATGAAGTTCTCCGAGAGTTGGGCAAGGGTTGAAAAGATGTATTTTGAGGAGCGTTGCGTGCGTCTTGACATGGTGTGGTAGGCGTAGTGCTTGAGGGTGATGCCACAAAAGAGGAGGGACACAATTCCGGACATGGAGAGCCCATTAGAGAAAAAGTAGCAGGTGTATGCGGAGAGGGCGACCAGACAAGATTCGATGCCCGGGTAGAGATTTAGTGAGGAATGTTTAAGCATTAGTGACATCCCAAGGCCAAACGCTACACCCAAAGCCATGGAAACACTGAATGAGAGCAAGAATATGCCGATTCCATGGAAGATTGACGAGATGTAAATTTCAGTCCCATGAAACTGCGAGAGTGTTCTGTAATGAGATGAGCCTCTGTTTGGACGACGTGCGGGAACTACTTACTCGTACATGACGATACTGACCGCATCGTTCAATAAACTCTCACCAAAGATGACGGTATAAAGTTTCGGGTCAACCTTGTACTGATTAAAGATGGCCAAGATGGTGACCGGGTCAGTTGCGGAGAGCGTGGAACCAAATATCAAGCATTCGAGAAGGGAGATTTCCAGTGATTCAAGTCCGAGAAAAGAATAAATGTAGACAAGAACTCTGTTCTGTAAGTGATCAATTCCGTTGTTACGCACAGAAATAGTGATGAATCATACCCCACACCGACAGCAGAGATGAACGTTCCAAGAAAAGCAAACGTGAGTATCGATCCAAAATTACGGAAGAAATTCTCCTATAGAAGACAGTTGGTAAGATTCTTCCAGGCACGACAGAAGACGTACCTGCTTGAGTTCGTAGCCAGAATTCAAGATAATAGGAGGAAGCAGCAGATTGAAAAATATTGTATGTTTGAAAGTCTAATCGGAGTCAAGTTCCTTCCGCTCATTAAAGAAGCTGACACGTACTAGCATTTCGCGAATCATCGTTCCCGGCGCCAGTCTAACAATCAAACCCACTGCCATGCCAGCAACTATCGACACCAGGGTCTCGTGAACTGCCCGTATTCGCTTGATTTGCAGATAATATGATGTCCAGAGCGACAACACGAGCAGCATGCAGACGAGAAAGAGAGACCATGACGAGTAGAATTCCTCGTCTTCCACGACTGGGGCTGCTGTCGTGGATGGGCGTGCCGCTAACACCGCTGGCGACCCAAGCTTGAGAGGCATATCGACAACGACGACGACGACAAGAAAGGGCGCCTTTTCCTTACCGTGGACGTAGGGCTTGGCGATGTGGTGGTGGTGTCTCTACAACCTGTGCTGCTTACGTAACGCTTGCGGGGCGAGAAAGTTGAGGCCGTTTATATGCGCGCCGGACATGATCATATTCCGACATTCACTGCCAATTTCGTCCTACCCGGACAGAGGTGACGACGGAGCTGCGGGGAGACATGGAGAAAGGAGCAGGGTTCTACCACGACACGGCATCGTGGAAATGAAAGATAACGGGAAAGGACGATAAGTATAGGCTTGTGTCTCCGACAGGTCACATTTTAGGTTGAACGTGACTACCATTGACCTTCGTAACAACCGGCTTATGCGTGTGCTTCGATTCTTACACATAACATTGCAACCAGCGGTATCTGATCCGGACTTATGAGAGTGGAAATTTCTAGCGATGCTAGTACTGGCAGTAGCCCCCAAGACTTGATGGGATAGCCGAACTGTGTTCTACGATAACTAGCTACTTCCTATGATCAATGTGTATCCTGATGAATGCTATGTTGCGAGGGGAAGTCTACATTATAACATATTTTCCATTTTCCAGACGTGTCAACTCCTAGAGGTTCAGCAGAAGTGAGCTCGGAGCCGTCAATCATTTTATGCAGACAACGGGACGGCAGAGAATCAACCGAGAGGACTACCTTATGTGTTTCTGAGTGGCAAAAGCACACCAATTCACACTAGGAAGGCCGCCAATTCACGCTTGGCTAGTAATAATATTCCAATTCATCATGATTTCTTCCATTTTCACCTGTACGGACCATCCGACGTCCGTGTGTCGTTTTGAGCATCACACGGGCCCTAGAAGCATTTGGGGTCGTCGGCATGTTGTACAATATCAATGCAAGGCATGACTGCCAAGTAGTGGTAGGGTCAGAAGAGCTCGCAGACGCTACCCACAACTCCTTCGGTTATATTGGTAACGGCGCTTGCGCCATCGTTGGTCGCAGCCCATCCCGCCTTCGGTGACGGGAGTGGGAAACGGTAAACCCTATAGATAAAACTCTATTAGTCCTCTGCTCTACGTAAGATCCAATCATAACCATTCTAGTCACAAACGGGACCCACCGCTTTTCTAAATATTGATACAAATCCCTAGGCATACAAATATAACACAAACTCCCCAGTATCCTTCACGGCAATTGTAGGCGAGGACAAGTGAACCGATGGGCCGACATCTCAGCGGTCCCGATCGAGCTCATCCGATATTCGAGATCCTCCATAACTTCCAGGAGCCTCGCAACAGTACGAACCTTTCCCGCCTTCGGTCTTTTCACAACACCTCCCTGCTCTAATCAGTTATCAAACTCGCCCACCAGACAAAATAGCAAACTCACACTCGGCGGTCCATTCGTGTACCAAGTAAAATATCCCCGCAGCATCGCAAAATGATCATAAACTATCGCCGCATGCTCGACCCTCTCCCGAATATACATCGCTTGTGCAGATAGGAATTCATGATAAGTGGTGAAGACCTTCCGTTGGGATCCCTCGCCCAGTATCTCTATCGGCGCGACGGACTGCCACCACGGGATATTCTCATATGCCTCTTGCACCCTGGGAATCTCAGCCTCCAGTTCCTCAGAGATCCGTTGCCCATGAGTATGCACCTGAGAAATTACGTCGAGGAGAGAGGGAACGCCCATTGCGAGGAGCGTGAATCGGAGCTCCAGGCTCTTCACCAGTTGGTCGAGCGTCCTGCGCAAGGCATCGTCAACCAGAACGCGACGATTGGGCGCGGTAAATATACTGGCATCCCGTTCGTATGCAGCCGTCGCGTTCAAATCCTCAATCGCATATTTGAACTGCCAATCGCGTCAGCTTGGATTCACAAACAAACAAAAAACACTCACATCTTGAATGATAAATTCTGCTGATATCGCGAAATCCGCGCTCAAAAACCACTCAAACTGCCGCCCCATGTCCTTTCGAAGTACCGAGAATGCGGTGAGGTTATCCAACAACGCCTTCCGGTCCGCGTCGCGCGTGACATAGTCGAATAAACGCGCATTCAACACCACCCTGTCGGTTCATCAAAAAGAGCCATTAGAGACAGAAAGGAGGAAACCAACTTACTGGTCACTCTCCCTTAGACCGGTGCCTTCGAGTAAATCCATCATGAAATGAACGTGCTGGAGGTGCGAGTGGATGATCTCCGCTGCATTCGTGCTATCCATACACTCGGACGCACAGGTTAGTGTCCAAGGGATATCAAGTGCCGTGAGGTTCGAAAGAACGCGATCTTGGAGTGTGGTCGCGGAAGAGCAGTATGCCGAAGATGAATACATCGTCGCGCATAGGTGTGAAATCGCCGCTAACGCTGAGAGGCCACCTAGGATGGCGATGAAGGAGAGTCTTGCGATGAACCGGGTGATAGAGACGTGTGGTGGTGGGGGTGGCATCTTGGTACAACGAATTCGATTTCGAGCAGGTAGTTGATTCTCCTGCCAGTGAATCTAATGAAGGTCTTGGATTGAGAGTCCAGAGTGGTAGAATCTGAAAGAGTAGTGAAAGAGCTCATGAAAGACGCGTTTCTGGCACGTGTATCATGGTATCAATGAACAAAGGCTCTTTGTTCTCCGCAGGCTATTGTGATGACAAGAGATCGCTGTGCCACTGACATGCTAATTGCTTACGTCCTCCGACTGACATAAACATAGATAGCTTGGGACCACTAGCAAGGTCGTAGATCTATTGAAACTGAGAACGTATAGGAACCTGATGCGCCGGGCAAGGCTTTGAGCGACGGTCTTCTCTCAAAGCAACCATCCAGGGAGAAGCAACCTCATTAACGGAAAAGCTCGCCGTTCGCTCCGGGAAGAGAAAAGTCAACATTGAAGGCGATACCCGACCCATCGATATAGAGGGGGCCGCAGTAGCCCTCTCATGACGGCAAAGAGATCAGGACCCAAATCTCGGAGGCGTACTTACGTACTTCTCTAAAATAGAGTCGATAGTGCTGAATCTTGGATTAGGCGGGTATCATAATCCATGGCCGAAATTATTGTATAGGTTTGGAGGACCCACCCAGGCCGCCCAAAAAATAGCGCATGACTCGTTGTAATATCATGATAGCTTCCCTTTGAATGACGATGCCCGGAATGAAAAACGAGCAGAGTGACCCACATGAATGTATCTCATTCTACGGCAATGTTCAGGGATACCTGCTCCATAAGTACGCACTGTGCGGCACATTCACAGTTCGTCAATCCAGATCGCCGGGATCGGGCGGGCATTCGCTCCGAGTGCGAGTATTGTAGGTACATGAAGGGCCATCGACGATCCATTCAATTTAGACCTAACGAAAGTAGTATACGACATTTATGACGTAATTGGATTTCCAACCGTATTAGCATCTGGAGATCTGGGGTACTTGAATGATACAGTGAGGACCGACCTGAGAAATCAGGGAAGACAAGTGCGAGGGTCTCGGTCCGCGGAGCGACGGGGACCTGACACAGAGCGCCAATCTGGTGGACAGATTTCATTTGTCTCCTCGCGACTAAGACGAATTACGAGCTCCCAGACAATGAGAGTACCCCAAGTTGGGAATCGTAAAGAACGACATGGGAGAAACAGCCTTGCTGAAACGACGGCCTAACGCCTGCAAAAGCCACCGGTGAATTGGAAACTGAGACGCATAGAGAAATTGGGAGTGATCATAGCATCGGGTTTGGGGGTGAACGATGTCGCTTTCCGCCTATGACAAAGCAGCAGTGCGTTGGGCCTGCTATACAGATTACGAGAAAGAATGGGCTCGCAGGCTACACATGAGTTCGAGCTCATCGAATACTGGATCCGGGATCTGGAGCGCTGTCTATCCGGCTTGGGGCTGAATCGGGGCACATAAGGCGGTAAGGTCGATACATAATTCGTGGATGAGACACCAAACAACGATTTCGTGGGAATCGGGCCTCATGTATTGTCTATTCAGCGGTGAAGAACCTCACCACGATCTGGAGTCGATTAAATCGTTTCTTTGACGCCTAAGCGAGGACACAATGTTGTTGCGTGCATGCAGTTATTTGAGCACCGAGACCGAATAATTGGCAGCTTGCATTGATCAAAGTACCTATCATCAACTTAGACAATGCTAGGGTAGAGGCAAGGAGCTCACCATCTTCAAGACGCTGACAGAGGGCTCTCGCCGGAATCAGAAACTACAGTATGGGTGTCTGTTGATACCTCAAGATCAATTCCAGTTCAGGTTTACCGTGACCCAAAAACAGAACTCACGTTTTCGACCACAAGACCAGAGATTTAAACGTGGGCTTCACAGGACGGTTCAGAGAAAGAGGGACCTGGCCTGCCGCCTTTTGCACCTTGAACACATTCACCACATCCATTTCGTGGACAGGATCATATTCGATCCGAGCATGTACGCAGCCTGGTTACCAATCATCAGATAAACATACTCGGCAGAGGAAACAGAGACACGTACCCGTCGAATCCCCTGCATACTCACCCAAAATCCTGCTCGTCAGCAACGTGGTTTCTTTCATCCCCTTCTCTCCCGCTATCCACAGCTTCGTACGCTTCGAATTGAGACCCACAGCGAACACATCATTCCAGTTCATCAGCACCGTCGCCCTCTTCCTCCTGTGTGCCCACGCAGGGGGGTACATGAACTCGCATCTCTGCACCAGTTCAGTGCTCACTAGACCGTCTGCAATGAGCTTCTGCAGCAGATTTTTGTACCTAGAGCCAGATACGATGTACCACAATGGAATGGACCATGGCAGGCCGTTCGGCAGCAGAAGATCCATGCCCGCATTGATGTCGCCTGTGTTCGCAAGGCAGAACCGCACCTCCCCAGGTAAAGAGTCAGGCTGGCGGTGGTAGTATAAAAATCCCTCCGTGCGAGGAGGAAAGATGAGATATTTCGACTTCTCATTCAGGACGTCCGTGGCATAATCGATTCGGAACGAGCATCTTTCATTTCTAACGACGGTTTGGATGCGAGGCTTTTTGTAGAAGGAAAGGTCGTAGATATCGGTATCCTTGATGCATTGGACATCCAAGGTTGAGATCACGCGGCCCTTGTCGCGCGTCTTGATGTGTTTGGGCTGGAAAAAGTTGGTTATATACGTCTAGAGAGAAAGGAAACGAGACTGTACCCCGAAGCCAATGCGGGAAGAGAAGTGCCCTTGAGGGACGGTGCTGTACTTCTGACGATGAACGAGGGTTCGGGTCTCCAGGAAAAGGCCAGCGGCAAGGAATTTGGATATAAATTTCATGAAGATTTGGGTAGAGAAGGAGCCGGATGGCGGTCCGGGGGTTGGGATACGTCACGCGATGCTTGAACTTTCCTAATCGGCTCTCATACACATCCTTTATTCCCGTGCGAGTTAGACTCCTTTGGAAATTGTCACCAATTCCAACTTGGCTTCACTTACTACCTTGTCCTAGAAAAATGCAATACAGTGCGAACTTGATACGAGCCGGCGGCAAGTGCCGGGCCGACATTGGGCCGACGGATATGCTTTCAATTTTCAAGTTCGTCACGGTTTGGTGGCGGTCTTCTCTTCGCTCTCTTCCTTTCAATTTGTTTCCTCTTCCATCCGCAAAGCTACTCTCATGTGACTTGTTGCGCACCCAGATCTTTGACCTCCTGACCTTCCTCAACACAGAAGATTCACGGAGTTGGGCAAAAATAACAAAAATGCAGCCGCTTGTCCTTCTTAATGCTCGTCGTGGGTTCTCACATTGCATATTTCTGGAATAGAAGTAAGTAGTTGTGCTTTTTTTATCGTCTTGAAGGACGTTGACTAAGATTTCTGTTAGTAATACCATGGTTTTCGGAGGTTGCGTGCACGAGATAACATCCGCTGGTGGCTCAGCCGACTGATAGTACCAGAAATACACCGGATGGAATAGTATAAATACTCTCCTACTGAAATCCAGGTTCTGGAAGAGTCAAGACACGACCCATCTGAACAATGTCTGCTGAATCACTGAACCCCAAGAAACGATCTGTCTACAGTTACATCTGGTATGTACCGATCATCTTGGCACGAAATTCAACTCTGACTTGATTTTTAGGGATACGTTTGATAAGCCACCGGAAGAGAGAAAATTCCTCACCAAGCTCGACGCGTGTCTTCTGACCTATGCGACATTGTCGTACTTTGGCAAATAAGTGCTTTTACAAAGACTTGGTATCTTCATCGACTTACCCACCATATCATGACACGTATCTGGATCAGCAAAACATAACGGTCCGTGCTCGATTTCGATCATCAATTACTGCCCGCTCTGATTTCGCTTGTTGTAGAACGCTGTAAGTCGCCTTATTCATCATGTTTACAGCTTTTTTGTTGAGCTTACGAGGTCTGAAAGTATGTTTCGGGAATGCAAGATGAGTTCGTTGCGCTTTTCTTATTCCGCCATTTCACTATCTCATTCTTCCCTTAGCCTACACTTGTAGGGGTGTTTCTCGTAAAGAGGTTACACGATATTCATTCCATTTAGGCACGGAAATCAATTGAACCTCATCACGATCGCTTGGACAGTGGGCTATGCCGCTGGACAAATCCCTTCAAAGTACGTCACCAGACCACTCACGTTCATCTATCCATTGACCGTATCCTAGTATGATTATAACCAGGATCAGGCCATCTATCTGGGTACGTACAACTTATGCTTTGCAAGTACATATCATTTACCGGGACGCATCAGATTCCCGCAATGGAAGTCACCTGGAGCGTTTTGACCATGGTTCTGGCGACTGCCAAGAATTTCAGTCACGTCTGTCTCTTGCGGTTTTTCATTGGTAAAATCCCTGTATTCTGTCGTTTGGAAGAACCTTTAAGTTGTGCTGACAGGTTTAGCTGACGCGACGTTTTACCCCGGTATGTCATATGTGTTTGGAAGCTGGTACAAAAGCGACGAACTGGCAAAACGCTCTTGTATACTTCACGTATGATCTCTATTCGTGGAAACTGGACCCGCGGGCTGACTATCAATGTCATCAGACCGCCGCTGCCGTTGGTCCAATATTCAGCGGTTTCTTACAGGCTGTAGGTCATTTATCCTGCACGACTATTTGCGTTTTTCAGATAGAATCTATCAGGCCGCCTATGATGGCTTGAATGGTGTTGGCGGTCTCGCTGGCTGGAAATGTGCGTCACCTATACCTCTAAACCTTTTTTTTGCCAATGACTGTTTCACAGGGCTTTTTATCATCGATGGAATTATCACGGTTCCCATCGGTCTTTTTGGCTTCCTCGCAATGCCAGGTGCGGCGCGTTTGTGATCCTTCAACAGCCAACAGCTCGCCATACCCATGCCAAAATCTTTCATAGATCTACCGCATAGTACTAGGCCAGGGATCATTTATACTGAAAAAGAACTGGCGATAGCCCGGAAGCGGATGGATCTAATTGGAAGAAAGCCGCCTGCCAAGTTCACCAAAGCTAAGGTAAGGTCACCGTATTGCTTGGATTTGTACCCTTTATCGACGATTCGATCCAGGTTATAGGGTTTTTCAATACATGGCATCTTTACGCGCTCGCGATTCGTCAGTATGAAAGCCGCTTGCTATACGTCTAACTGATGTCTTTGATCACTTGCAGTCTTTGTCTTCGTAAGATTTTATTCTTCATTATCTACCTTTTGTTCTTGACTCTTCGGCCTTAGTATAATAATAGCCGTGGTCCTGCAAACTCGATGATATTCTGGCTCAAGAGTTTCAACACGGAAGGTCATACGAGATATACAGTCAGTCAAATCAACATATATCCCTTGGGTATCAATGTCGTACAAATCATTACGAGTACGCTTCTTATTCATCGGTCAATGAGGATCCTGACCCTTGCTTTTAGCTTTGATATGGGCCTGGTGGTCCGATGCTATCGAGAAACGATGGCCTCCAATTATCGCCGCCGGGGTATGCTCAATTTACTTACACAAATACACCGCGCTTACTATTTCGTAGATTTGGAATATTATCGTCTGTATTGTGCTTGCGTCTACGCCTCTGTACACAAACGTAGCTAGGCGCTGGGCATTCTATTATATGGTGGGTCGATCTTTCACTATACCTTATGCACTCTATCATTACCTTATTGTGTAGACTCAAGTTTGCAATGGGTTATCTGGTATCGTTTTTTCCTGGATCAATGAGCTTACGGGCTCCGATAGTGAGAGTGAGTCGTTTGGCTTCGCTTTATGGTAGTTGTTTCTCACATCATTAAACAGAGAGAGCGTTTGTGGTCGCTTGTTGTAGCAGTTTTGCTTATGTCTTTGAGGTGCGCTCTCACGTAAATATGGCGAAGGTACTGAACTCGCTAACTTTACTCTAGGCCTGGCTTCCGATGTATTTATTCCGCTTGTTTCTAGAGTTAATGTATTTACTGAGATACTTTCTAGTGTCATATTTCCCCAAGTGGACCAGCCTCGGTACGTTCCATAACATTCTTCCTTGTGCTCTAAAAACGACGCGGTTTTAGAGTCTTCGTTGGAAACGTGACTACTATTTTCATCACTTTAGCCATGAGTGAGTTGACCAGTCATGTGTTGCGCCCTCATAACACTTTGTTTGTAGTTTTCGCGGCACTTGCGATTTTATACTTCCAGAATCGTGATCTCAGGCGCGCTCGTCAGAAATCGGACGTGGGCAGTATCGAGGAGCAGATTTCGGAGGACAAAGAGAGCAAAGAGTGAATATGCCTTTATGACTGACAAGAGTATCTATGATGACCATTAACGATCGCACACAAAATGGGCGACCGTTGATATCAAAATACTATTACATCCAGCCAACATGAAGATAAATGAAGAGTGTTTCATTGAGACAGCGAGGACGGATGATTGGGACTAAAGGGTGAAAGCTGCAATTTCCGGTGTCGGCATCTCCTCTTCCCTACTTGCTCTATTCATTGTCCTGAAAAACATTTTTAGAGATGAAGAAATCTTACTTCTCCGAAGCTCTATACGGCACCGCTCCCTGGAGAGCGGTTACTCGAATGATAGACTATATGTTGGAGAGATGCCTGCTGGAGAGCGATTAGCTGAAGAGATGTTTACAGAGAGGTTCGCTGCGGGTAGGGTATATCATTCAATTTTATCAAACGGACTCCGATGGGTGGTCGCCCTCATTCACAGGGCCCCGAGCGAAGTCAAACGGTAGTTGATTTCTGAGCGGCGTACTTGCAAAATATGTCAACTCATACTACAAATACATCTACGAGGAACGTCGCTACCTATTCATACTTTACTGATACTGGTAGTATTCATCATAATTTCCTCCGTATTTACTGCTGTATTATGATGCTGCCACCACCGCAACCGATGCCAAAGCGACTTCATCAACGATGGTTCATTTACTGGGTTTTCGTCTTGAACCGGAGCCTGGAGATCAGGCGCACGCAATCCAAATCTTCCCACACATCCTCCTTCGACAAATTCCTTAAATTCTGAAACAATACTGTCAATCAACCAGTCCGGATGATCACTTCCCAGACCAAAGTACTGAGCCAATGGTATAATGTAGAGCATCTGCAAGCACTCGGGCCAAGCAGGGTGATCTGGATGAATTTGTGCGAGACGACGAAGGCCCTGGTAGTAGGTACCATACCTACAAATGTGCACTGCACAAATAGTGAAGAGGTTCTCGGGTTCAAAAATGTACGCCATGAACTGTTGAAAGACCTGGTGGTCCAATGCATCAGATGACATCTGAACAATAAACATATCCAAGATCTCTGACAAGTGTCCATCACTGGCAAATTCAATATCCTCACCGCGGAGATTGCCTATCCGAGCAAGATGATGCCCAGAGACAAAATGAGAGAAGATATCATTTATGACCGGAGGGAAGCACAAGAAATAGAGAATGAGATCGTCTGATTCTGAGGTGCGATGTGACCCCGGGCCATTATTGTCCCGGAATGTCCAGGTCTTAGTATCCGGCAAAACAATTTGGGCAAATTTAGAAGCCATGGAGGGTGTGCACCAGTCCTTGGGAAGAAAATGAGGGTGAGGGGATGTTGAATGAAGCACCCGCAGAAACATCACCAGCGTGATACGCTGGTCTAGATTGTGCATCAAAGCACCGTCAAACTCGTCCGATGAAATCAAAGTATACAGAAGCTTCAGCACTGAATAACGATTGCCATCTAGTTTGAAAGAAGGGAAATCATTGTCAAACAGAGATATATGGGCATCCATATAAGTCCCAATGTTCGACATAACTGTGCCGAAAAAGCTGTCAATGAAAGGAACTGCCATGGGCACCTTCCGGACAGAAGGTGAGCCCGCCACTGCCAACAACGCACGGAGCCGTGGATCCTGAGGTGCGGGGAATTCATCAGCAGGATCAGAATGGAAATCGATGTCCCAAGCATCTCTGAAGTACTGGAAGATGGCATCGGCAACATACGGAGACAGATGCTCCCGAACGGTCATTACCAGAGACATTGGGCACGAATTCAGTGGGGGAAATCCGTCAGAAGTTAAACAAATCTTCAACTGGTCTCTTCCCGAGAAAAGAGGAAGGGGTTTGTAGTCGGCATACCAATAGGATGAGGAAATTGGAGAGAATAGAGGTTGAATCAGATTATTGATGCTATCCCATGAGTGTGAATTGAGGGGTAGGAGCTTCTGAAGAAGATAGCCCCATACAATGGGCTGCAGCAAAAGCTGCTGAACTGCTGGTTCCGTGAACTGAGCTTTGACCAGATTGAGAACTTGCTCCAAGTGGTAAGAACAAGAAAACGAACAGGAATGGATAGCCAGAAGTTCTGCATAGACTTCTGGAGACAACCGGTTATTTTCCTGTTTCAATAAATCCTCGTTATCACTCAGGCGGTCATGTGTAAAATGGCCGAGGCAAAGCCCTGCACGAGCGAGACGATCAAATCTGCCTTCTTCTTCAATGATGGGAGAGTGTAACAGGACAAAGAGAGGATAGGACACTGGCCACTCCGAAATCCCATTAGCACGTTGCTTTAGAAACTCCACAGATGCCAGAGGTAAAATTCCGGTTGACTGTATAACAATGGTCTGTACGCTGGGGTTCGACGACATGTTATATAGCCAAGCCAATGCGTGTACATCCATCTCTTCCGCATTGGACTCCACAGCGGAACGCTCGGTATCTCGGAGTGTGCGAATGGAAGATTCTGACTCAGAATCCATTGAGGATGATAAGATGTCCGAAGAGAAGACATTGTGGGTAATGTATGTATAGAGGAGAAAGAGATAGTGTGACAGTAGTGTCTTGTACGGGCATGAAGGGTACATAATCGGCAGAACGTTGCTGACAAAGTACGCAGCGAAGGATATAAACGTGATGGTTCCGACGACAGATGCGATCGTCACTTGTAGTGGGGCAAGGAAAAGCACCAAACCCACAAGAAATATACCAAGCGACATGCTCAGGAGAACAGGTAACAATCCAATGATAAAACCCACACCCCACTGCTGCAGCCCCATGTATCGAAACTGACGTATGTGACATTTTTCCCGAGGGGTGCCTGATGGAACAGCGATGTATTGGTGAATCCATTGCTTTGTCAGGACAGCAAACAGAGCAGTAGCGAGACTGAATGAAAGACTGGTGAACCACAATCCATTGATCAGTGAATCGGATATCGTAGGATGGAAGTCCGAGAACGGAGTGAGATCTGAACGAGGAACATTGTTGACAAGAGTACCGTTAGCCGCTGCACGCTGAACGTCGATGAGTTCGAACAGAAGCGTTGCCGTGACTTGACCGTAGTCGACTTGGAGGTTCTGCGATGTTTGAACGACGAATGTAGTGACTACAGCAGAGAAAAGACCTGCCTATACAAGGATGAGTAAGGAAACACTGCCTTTTAAATGTCGTACTCACGAAAACCAGTAAGACATCTAATCCATCCCTCCATCCTTCCAACAACTCAATGTCAAATGCACCGCATTCTTCAAGATATGTCCTCCATACCCTGGCAAGTGGACCCAGCTCCTTGTACCGCTCATCCTCCGGAAATCTCTGCTCATAGTCAAATGAGTCATTCCCTTACACTGTAGTGAGAAATGAGGCAAGTATGAACGATAGAACGGCGTACCTCTAACTTGGGGTCCACGTTGCGGGATGCCAAAAACCTTGCGGGTCGACTTTGGCTGAGAATGAGCTGTCCTCACTGGCTGCTGAACCTCAGGCTGGGAGTCGCCGGCAGGATCGTCCGACGTCCCTGTGTCGCCTTGAGTGTCATTGGGTAGTGTTTGGAGGTTGTTGTCGTCTCCGTCTGGTACGGTATCGATGGAAGGCATGGCTGTCGAGTGGTATGAGGAAAAGAACAGCCCGCTAAGCGCTGAGGCTGTGGTCACCCCATCGACGGTCTCTGCGGTCCGACCGGAGGCACGTGCATGCTACAATAAGATTGAATGTTTGGCTTGACGCGTCAAACAAAGCGTGCTCCTTACTCCCGCCGTTCAACGATACATATCTATCCAGCGTGTTCTGTCAGTCACGCATGATACTATTCTCCATTTTAGTAACGCCCTTGTTAGCTCAAAACGAGCGGACTGATATCAAAGAAGAGGACGTCGTTGGCGAGTTCATCTCGGCGCCGAGTATTCTCTTTCTAGACGATCTTCGTTTGTCTCTACATCTATGATGCGCCGCCTTCCTTGCCCCTGGACAGCACACCATTTCCTGCACACTGGCCTCTTGAACATCGTTCTCCACCACAGGGAAGCGACCACGGGCAGCGTCGGGAGCGAGAGGTTGGTACTGTCTCCTCACCGGTCCTCACTTGCACTGGTGCGTCCTTCTTCATTCAGTCTACGTTGCTGGTCGCTTAACTCTTTGTTAGTCGGACACCCATCTCGTTCGAGAACGCAGTGCATATCAACACAACAATATGTCAACCATTCCAAGGGATTTCGTACAAACGTCGTGCACGGACAATCCAACCCTTCCCTAGGCGATATGTTCTTGCCTGGTTCGCCATGACGTGGAGTGAGTGCAGGCCAGTGCCCACTCGCACCTCTCACCCTGCTTTCCTTCCCATAGCGCCGTGTACATCCCTCTAGTCGAGACTACGTCTCTCCCTGAAAGGGCGCAGATGCTAGGTGAGTTCTCTCATATGCTGTGTGATGCATACAATATCATTCCTTGGACAGCATCATTTCATCCATCCGCTGATACTTTTCCCACTAATAACAGACACTCTCCAGACCTTATTTCGGCGGCGGCACGCAACGACGTAGCAAGCATTGGTCCTCTGTAGATGAACATCTCCTGGAAACCGACGAGCAACAAGAAAGGATAGCGACAAGTACACTTTCTCCCACTCGCATGCCGAGGGCTCAGCCTTCTCCAGATCTGTGCTTTGCACAAGGTGATTCCCTTTCAATAGACACTGAATTCTTGATTTATGTCCGGCGAGCATGGCGTGATGTAATTAGAGGTGGCAGGGACATAGGAATGGGTAGGTCTTTCCCGTTAACTGATATCGACGTGTACTCACCCCTCCGTAGCCCGATCTTGGTCCACATTCCTCCCCAAAACAAGTGCAGCCATCAACACGGTCTGTTCTGAAAACAATTTGGCTCCGACATGATGTATGGACATTCGGGCGCGCAAGCTCTGGAGGCGAGTATTGTTCGACCCAATCGGGATGGGTAAGTTTCCTCCTAGAAAGTACGCTGTCATCTACTAATAGAACATTGGAGAGTAGAGATAAATATGCTCTATCCGAGGCAAGATATTGAGCAAGCCCCTAGCGTATGGAGCGAGACTAGGATTGAGCGCCAAATTGCTCGTTTCTTTACTATGGGAACCTTTATGTCGGTAACCGTAGCATACGTCTGATCAGACACGGGGAAATGCTATGAGCTTGTCTGTATCTTTTGATTTCGAACCTTATCCGGCTCACAAAGCTCTACCGTTTGCAAGCTTATCGCTTATTGTCTGACCATTCTACCCGCAGTTTGCCCTCAAGGGTACATGTTCTTTTTACTTTTTACTTGATTGGCTAGCCAACAGATAAGTCTCATCCAGTCTTGCTACGGCCCTGGCGGAACAGCGCATTTCCCTGCCCTCCTCAGTGTACGTCAATTCCGGTACATGGGCTTGGAATGCGAAGCTGTCACCTTCCAAATCCCCCGTTTGCTCGCAGAGGCAGCCAGTACCAGTTTGTTTTGAAAAATCCGATACAGCGCGAGCTGGAGCTTATTTGGGTTGCGGATGTGAGAAAATTTGATGGTTCTTCTTGGGGATGCATAGTACCAGCACCTCTCCCGGCTCGGCCAGTACTCGTGTCCCAGAACATTAGCCTGTGTTGAGGAGCTCATGTATAACGCGCTTCGACGGTGCCTCCTTTTATGGGAAACACAGGGTGTGTTTTGAACGAATTTGTATGGTGTTGTACCGCTGATGACTTCCATAGTTGAGGTTACCTATGAAGAGTTTACGAAGGTCAATCTACTCGAATATAACATTGAAGGCACGGCCTTTGCTCATCTGCATGACACATATTCCACTGCGCCATTGAAGCCAAAACAACACGGCGAGCTGCAGAAAAAAAAGAACTGGTCAGTTTTCTCCTCGCATCCTTCATTTTATTGCTTATCCAATTACCGTCCCAGCAGTGCAAGGTCTATTCAGAATCGATGAGCGTCAGATCACTCTAAACTGGAGAAAGCGAAGCGGGTTTTCCACCATTTTTGGCGTGCAAACAGCAGGCTGAGTTGTCCCGCTAACCTCATATTAGGAAGAGGAAGCCGGCGATTTTGTTTGCACGTCGAACCGTGGACCCTTGGACGATTGGTAGGATCGGGAACGCTTACTCGGCAACATGCCAGTGGGCGCGCAAACATTTCAATGACCGGTTGCTCTCACATCTCCCGTGTCGAGGCTCGATGGAACGACGGAGAGGATCTGGGCCTTTACTGGACGCCGTGAACTCACCAGTGCTCGATTTCTTCCTCAATTGGGGGTCCCTGCTCGTCCTCCGGTCAAGACCAGCCCAGCGGCTCCTCGTTGCTGTTGGATGTAGTATCAGTACAAGACGTACACGGACTACGTATTTGATTTTTCTTTCCTTTTTCGTATACAATGCACAGCCTCGCATCTCAGCCTTTTACCAACCGCTGAGATTAACAATACGTTGTTCTATTCAGCGTCGCTCTCTTTTTTTCTCTCGAGCCTCCCTTTCCGTTACCACGTCCGAGCACCTACCTCATTAACTCCAAGAGGTTATGGGCCCCGCTACCATGTCAATGACAACTGCCATAAAACTGGTCAGCACAACAAAGCTCAAGGATGATGGATCGAACTGGGTAGCGTTTGAAGAAAAAATCACCAACAAGTTTCTTGACAAGGGTCTCGGCCAACACCTACGAGGAACCGCTTGTGCACCCACTCACCCAGTTGAGCACAAAGGGAATTTCTACCAGTCTACTGACACTGGATTTTCACACCCGCTCTTGGATGATGACCTGGAGAAGCTAGAGGATAAGCTTGAGGAGTATGAGCAAAAGGAGGCAAAGATGCGCTGCATCATTTATGAATCCATCTCTGACTCTACCTTCAATGATATCAAGGGCGAAGCAACAGCTGCTCTTGTCTGGAAAAAGCTCGTTGCCATCATGACTGGCAAGGGTGATCTTGTACATGAACACCTCCTTACCCGGCTCAGTAACATGTCCTGCCCTGATGAAGGTGACATGCGGGAGCACCTTGGTGAGATGAAAATCCTCCGCGAACGTATTGAGGGCATGGGCTTGAAGATCAAAGATAATCAATATACCTCGATGATCCAAAAATCACTCCCACCTTCCTATGACCACATCCGCCACACCCTCTCTGCTACCAGCAAATTCACAAAGATACCTCTCACGTCGGACATCCTTATTGCAGCACTGCAGGAGGAATGGGATGAAGAGGTGGTGTCAAAGGCCACAGCAGAAAATGTGGCAATGTCTGCGCAACGACAGAACAGAGGAAGAGGTCAGAGCAGCCAGGGTTCAAGGGGGAAGCCAAAGAAAAAACCAGATAGGTCCCACCTTAAATGCACGAACCTGGCATGTGGCAAAACAGGCCATCTTATTGGGGATTGCTGGTGCGAAGGTGGTGGAAAAGCAGGCCAAGGTCCAGCTTCGAAAAAGAACATGGCTAAGGGAAAGGGGAAGGCAAAGGAATCAGCATCAGCAGCCATTGATGAAAGCGATGATGAGCACATCATTGCAGTCGTAGCTGATGACAACGATGACTCAAACGTGGCCTTAATATGCACATCGGACTACAAGGCCGAGGGCAATGCTCACGTAGCAATGGGAGAAGAAGTTACAGCAATCGCCGATTGCAGAGCTTCGAAAACGTACTCACCTGAATGTTGGAGATTCAAAAATTATGCCAACATTGACCCGAAGCCCATCAAGGCTGCGAATGGTGAAGTCTTCTATGCAGTAGGAAAAGGGGACCTCCAGTTACCATTACCTATGGGTAAAGACAAAAAGCCCACCATTGCAAGATTTCGAAATGCATACCATGCACTGAAAATAGCATACACCCTTATATCCCTATCACATGTCAGCTGCGCTGGATTCCCCATCCATATCGAACCCTCTGATCAAACCATGTACATCCGTATGCCACGTCCCAATGCTAGGGTCATAGCCAAGATCCCCAAAACTGGAGGTTTATACATCATATCAACCCCAGGTACACACCAGACCATGGGAGCAAAACCAGACGTCGCTATGGTGGCAGGTAAGCTCAAAGTGAACATCACTGAGCTACACAATATCTGTGCTCACCGAAGCCATGCCACTCTCTGTCGCATGTATGTCGATGGCCACATTGAGGGGATTGAGCTTGACCTGGATTTGAAACCGGAATTCTGCGAGACCTGTGTGAAGGCCAAAGCAAAACGCAAACCATTCCCCAAACGAGGCCAGTACGAGTACGTTGAGAATGCTGGCGACAAGGTTGTTGCAGACTTAATGGGTCCGATGTCTGTTGTATCACTCGGGGGAGCACGCTATGCCTGCACATACCGTGATCTACACACCCATGAATCAAAATCCAAGTATCTATCAAAGAAATTGGGTACCTTTGGGTCGTACAAGCGCTATGAGATCTGGACCAAGGTCCAGCATGGTGTCGAGGTCATAAATATCCTGGGTACGGATCGAGGGGGAGAATTCCTAAGTGACGAGTTCACTCAGCACCTCAAGGCAAAAGGGACAGAGCGGCACCTTACCGTACATGACTCCCCACAGTCAAATGGCATTGCCGAACGCTCCAACGGATATCTGATGGACATGACAAGAGCATTCCTAATCAGTTCAGGATTACCAAAATATCTATGGGCTGAAGCTCACCGGCATGCCGAATGGGTCTACAACCGCACCCCTACGAAAGCAATACCATCAGGGAAAACCCCATTTGAAATGGCAACTGGCAGGAAGCTGAACATCTCTGGCCTTCGTCCATGGGGATGCTGCTGCTGGGTCCGAGTCAAAGCACCGGAAAAGCTTGGGGAACATGCTGTCGAGGCTCGCTTCGTTGGAATTGATACTGAAGCTAAAGGATGGAGGATCTACTGGCCTGGAAAGCAAAGGGTCAGCATTGAACGTGATGTTTACTTCAATAAAGAGGACCTGACTCCAGAACCATTTGTTGTCGAGGGGGAGGATGAAGATATCGACTCTCCTCAGGTTCCAAAGCCACTTACAGCCATCCAGCCCACTGAAAATCAACCAGACGAACCACAAAATCCCACAGAAACTCACCCAGAACGTCCAGAATCCCCACTCACAGACATAGAGTCTGATCCTGCTCCTCAGCCAAGCCGACCCAAGCGCTCTGCAGCCCCAAAACCAGGCCAACTCGCACCCCCAGACCTGCGTAAATGTCCCACCACTGCTGGAATAGCAGTAACCATGTCTGATGATGAATCAGATGATGACGACGATGAAGAGCTGTTGAGCTCCTCACTGATAGACTATGCCATGATAGCAGACATTGAACCAGTGACCATGAAGGAGGCACTGAGTGGTCCCGATGAGGGAGAATGGCATGAGTTGATGCTTGCAGAAGTCAGGCAGTGTGAAAGGAAGAAAGCGTGGAAGGTGATGAAACGAGAAGATGTTCCCACGAATGCAAATATTGTGGACACGAGATTTGTCTACCGGGTCAAACGGAACGAGACTGGCGAGTCCGAAAAGGCAAAGTCGCGTTTCGTAGCTAAAGGATTCACTCAAGTTCAAGGTGTCGACTACTTCGACACATATGCCCCAGTTGTCCGCCTCCCTACTCTCCGCATCCTACTGTCCATGGCCGCCTCTCGTGATGCAATAATTGACCAAGCTGATATCAAAAACGCGTACCTGCATGCCAATATCACTGAGGAGATCTATATCAAGTTCCCGAACAGATACGAGGAATTCTTCGAAATCCCGGAACACCTCAAGGGCCAGAATGTCTGCGCCAAACTGCTCAAATGCCTATACGGCACGAAGCAAGCAGGCCGAGGCTGGTACCAAACCCTAAAGTCAACAATGATCTCTCTGGGGTTCACAGTCAGCAATGCAGACGAGGCCGTCTTCTATCGGATCGAGTCAGCGACAAAATACACAATTGTCGCAGTTGCCACAGATGACTTTACCATCATAGCAAACTCCCAAGAAGAGTCAAACCAATTTAAACGAGAAATCAGCTCTCATTTCGAGCTTGTTGATCTTGGGCCTATTCACTGGCTACTGGGTATGCACATCACTCGAGACTGGGAAAATCACACCATCAGTATTGGACAGCCTGCATACATTGACCAAATTGCAAAACGATTTGGCGTTGAGGACATGGCCCCATTTGCGACACCAATGGAGGCAAATCTCGATTTGAACCCAGACTCCCCTTCTGTATCCAAGGAACCGGTAACGCCGTGCGAAAAAGCACTCTATCGTGAGCTCCTAGGCTCCCTCATGTACGTTGCAGTTGGATCACGCCCTGAAATCAGTTATTCTGTCTCAGCGCTCTCACAATTCATTGAGGAACCGCACTCAACTCACCTAAAGGCCGGATTCCGGGTCCTTCGCTACCTCAAGGGTACACGCAACCAACAGCTCATGATTGGTGGTCCCAATATCAATCCTAAGGGCTATCATGATGCAGCATATGCCAACCAGCCCGGGCGGAAATCCATGTCCAGATTCGTGCTGTTCATGGGTCAAGGCGCTGTCATGTGGACATCGAGGAAGCAGCCAATCGTTACTGTCTCCACAAGTGAATCGGAATATGTCAGATTGACTCCAGCATCGAAGAACATGATCTGGTTGCACAAGCTCCTTTCCGAGCTCTCCACATTCATCATGAACCCTTCCATCTATCCAAATGAGCCCACCATCCTCTACTCTGACAGCCAGAATGCCCTCTCTATAGCCAAGGATTCAGTATTCCATGAACATACAAAACACATTGGAGTCCGTTACCATTTCATCCGGCAAACCATTGAGCAAGGCCATGTCAAGTTACAGTACTGCCCCACTGATGACATGATTGCTGATGTCCTCACAAAACCGTTGGCTCGCCAAAAGTTCAAAAAGTTTACGGAAGCGCTGGGCGTCGTGTAAACGAGCCGCATACGTCTCGAGGGGGAGTGTTGGATGTAGTATCAGTACAAGACGTACACGGACTACGTATTTGATTTTTCTTTCCTTTTTTGTATACAATGCACAGCCTCGCATCTCAGCCTTTTACCAACCGCTGAGATTAACAATACGTTGTTCTATTCAGCGTCGCTCTCTTTTTTTCTCTCGAGCCTCCCTTTCCGTTACCACGTCCGAGCACCTACCTCATTAACTCCAAGAGTTGCTGTGAGTAACATCTTCCAGGAACTTGTATTCTGCATTAAGGAGAAACTCGTCGATCAGAACATCATCCGGTGTATTAAGTCGTGATTTTCGCTGATGCTAAGAAGGGACGCCAATTATTAACAAAAAGTCCGTATCTCGTATCTATGTCAACTGAAAGTCTGAGCAGATAAGATGTATTTCTTGCAGTTGTGGTCCAACGTGAATAAAAGCAGACTCTTCACCACTGGTAAGAAATCCTCGAGTCTCCCATTAGTTTCGCCATCTCCTTCGTTTCCATTCCTTTCTGGATACTTTTTGTGTCGGTGCCGATGCTCAGCTCATTAGCACGAAACGCCGCAAGCCATGAGTAAATGTCAAAGCCACGGCGAGGAACATGGAAGGGAAGTGTTGGGACGAAGAAGCCTGCGGTGACTCCAACGCATAGTACGGTTACCAGAAGACTGACCATATACAAAGTGTGGATCTCGGCATAGGCAAGGACGCGGTCGGGGTATTCGCGTGCAAGTGTATCGGCAGATCCTGCGAAATAGGGCAATACGTTGGTGGCATCTGCCTGCGCTCTTGCTTGCGCAAACAACTCGCCGGAGAGCTCTGTATATCCATATGGCCCCGAGCCATTTGTAAAAGAGATCAACTGCAAAATTCATATTATTACCAGCCGCCTATGTTGAGAAAGATCCTGACCGTGGGAGATGGAACATAATAGGCGTCTCTTCCATTGTCCTGGAAGTAAGTAAGGTTTAAGAGAAGAAATTCGTTACAGTCATAAACTGACGAACCTTGAGCATCTGATTGACGGAATTGCCATGCAGAGTGTCGTACACGTCTTTCAGCCCTGTCGAATTTAATTGTCGCTTCACGTTAGAACCCGTCACAGGGTTGCCTGCTCGTTTCTCTTCTACTGAAGAATCCGTCGTGATCTCCTTGTTCTGACTGATAATGCCCGTAGATAAGGGTACCCCAGTGGTAGAGTTGTACGTCTCTACGATGTACGGCTCGTATAGCTCCAAGCAAACGGCAGCGTCATAGCCTATCCACGTTTCCTTCCCATTTTCATCGAGCATATATTCATCGCTATGTGTCGCGAAAGTACCGTTTAGGGCATAGGTGGTGTTTAACCGGACTAATACCCATTCAATGGATATCCAGCCAAAACCTTCTTCGCCTAGATGTGAAGGTATCCGTCAGAGAACTAACACAATAATTGCTGCCCTACCCATTGTGATAGGTTTACTTTTAAGAGTATGGGCGACACCGTTGTCGAAGAAATTCGCTAGGGTAGGTGATATTATATAGAAATTGGAGAAAAGAAACCATCTCATACCCGCAAATGCGGTGTCGTTGACGTCGACAGTTGAGGGTAGAGTATCGTTCGGGTGAAATATGTGCGTCACGTTCGTTTCCAGGCCAGAAGATAAGTTTGGGAGACCAAAGGAAGAAAATAAGGTATTCATCGTTTTCCTAGGCGTGAATAGGTACGTGAGGTTGCTGAAAGATCTCGGGATGCTGCGGCGGGAAACATAAGAAAGCGTTAACGAATCTCATGGACATACATATTCGTCGACCCATCTGGGACCTTCTCACAGTGAATTCTGATACCCCATCGCGGATATCTTGGCAATCGTCAGCGGACTGGCGATATATTAACAGAAAGCAAGTCTCACCTTAAGAAAGATCCCGGTTCCACAGGATGTGTACTCAAGGAATCAATGGCGACGCTAGCAGAATCGGTGCCCAATGTAGGTGTGGTCACATTTTCAGTCAATGTCCCAAATCCACTACCGTCTGGAAGAAACTGGGAGAGACTTGCTTCAGAGAAATATACAGTGTCGTTATTCCATGGATAGGATATAGCAGTAGGGAGCGATCTATGTGAGGCAAACGGGGACAAGGTCCATGTCAGTGTGTAGTCCTGCAATATTAGATTAAGTGACAGAAAATATAGCCTAAAGGAAGAATTGAATTGACATGGAATGCCAACGCAAGTGCAGCAGTGGTTGATATATCGCTCTCTGATAAGTCACCTTTTATTGTGACCTCCTGGTATTCGGTATGTTGATGCTGGGGAAAGGTGAGATCACATTGGAGACGTGAATATATAGCTCACCGATACCGATGTTGATATATTGACTATACGACCAAGGATAAATGGCAACGATGCTGCGAGGGTGACATTAAGTAAGAAAAAAAGAATGGCCAGGGACCACGGCCGCTTGCTAGACGCGATCGCTTTAGTTATCTAAAATTTGGACACGCCCCAAAAGAGACGTACTCATAATGCTGACGCTCCCTCCTAGTGGTCCCTGGGTACATGAACCTCGACCACAAGAGTTGAAGCGCTGGCCAAGCACTTGTCGGATCTCGCGAAGGAGCTGCCAAGTCACTCAGCCTGACCCCTGGAGCATCATTGATATGCGATTGGTGGATAATCATGGCCCAAGCTGCGTTACGAACGATGGTAAATATCACTCCGTGAACGATAAACACTGGTACGCACTCGCAGCTTCCAGGAATGGCCTAGCCAGTGAAAGAAGGCTAAGACCCAACACGAAACCTATAGCACTACAGCCGACACTGACAAAAAGCCGGTTCCAAAACAGTGTCTTATTACGTGCAATTACGACGAATATGGTTAGGATGGGGTATGCAACTAGACAGAAAATGACGTGGATTATGATTTTCGGCCATTCTGAAGCTTCAAACCACTTTTCTACCGTGTGAAGTTTCTGTTGTTTGCCGATGGGCGAAGCGTCTACTGATGGCGCCCTTAGTGAGGCATTGTCGGCAGAGGGAGGTGAGGGGTAATGTTGGTCATATAACTCCATAGGATCAAAGATTTCGTCTTTGAACAGCATGGATTCAGATACAGCTGTGAAATCTGAGCTGTAACTTGAAATAGAAGCATAACTCTGGTGCCTCCCGTCGAACCAAGGAAGCGAAAGCTTTCTTGGACTATGCGGTGAGATGAAGGTACGACCCTGGTCTGAGCGACGGCGAAAGCGGTTTGGAACGAGATGAATGCTGCCATTGGTCCGACTGGGGATGTTGTCGTTTGTGTCATGACGAGGCAGGCTACTGTACAAACTCAGGCATGAATTTGGTGAGGACTGTGGGAACAGGACACAGTTCGGAGGAGGTGAAGGTGTATCCATAGCGGAATGGAAGTGAAAGAGAAACAGACTGGAAAGCGAAGGATGAAAGAGAGGAAGGGAGGTCTCAGTTGAAGCGCGTTTTCGCCCTTTTATTACATCTACCTTCCTCACTATATTCAGTGTGTACGTGAGAACTGTTTGGACCAAGGGCAATCAAGGGTCGCTCTTCTTCGCGTGTCACAGAAAATGATATCTGGACCCTGACTTAAGCGCGACGGGAGCAGGATCAAATGGACATCTATAAGTACGCAAAAAGGTTGCAGCACGGTAGATCATAGGGTGTGGACGAACGGGTCACTCCTGAATGAGTACCAGGAGTTCTCCATGGGGCAGAGTTCGGTCCATTCGCCTGTCTCGGTCTTCATTTGGGAAAGACACCCAATCGTAAATGCTTGAGCCCGAGGTTTTGGCACCCTCCCCCAGAGAAAATGCGCGACGCACTGGTAAATCCGCAACAAATGTATCCCTGACCACGAGCATATTTCGGAGACCAGCGCGTAAAATTCAGAAGGAAAAGACGTGGGAAACACTATACACAGAACCGCCCTTCGTCTTTCAATGTTAAAGATAGGATTTCAGAGGAAGAAATTGTTTGGAATCTCTCTCTCCGTAGCTTGAGAGCAAGAGTTGTCCACGCATGGGAGGGTGTGAGATCTGGCTAACTGGAAAAATCGCTATTGTGAGGTCATTAATTGACGGAAAGGACGGACTATCCCAATAATGAGCGGTCAATATTAAATCAAACGTTTGAACGGGCATCACCGTTTCCCGCATACGCCATTCTCTACCGCGCACGTCCTACTCGCCGTATGCCGATAGCTTAGTGCAAAACGAAGGTCTTCACGCTGCAGAAAGGTTTTCCCGTGTCGGTGCGCCACGATGTGCTAGTCTCCGAACGCGTCATCGCGTTCATCGTAGGAGCTGCGATAAGAGTGAGTACCGAATTACACGAGAGGAGGAAGAGAACCCACCAGTCTTCAAGATCTCCTCAAGCTCCCATTTGTCGCGTTTCCCATCATCGTGAAATGCAGCAATCGCGATACCCACTCGTCGTCTCACTAGTTGTCGCGCGTTGCTGGCGGAGGAGTAACTCGTCACGAAACGTTGTCCTCAACGGAGTACACGGGAAGCTGACAGGGGTGGCTAAGGCTGAATTAGGATTAAACAAGAGCATTAGCTGGAGTATCAGTGAACTCACTTTGGATACCCCGCTGGTAAACTTTGAGGCCCTCTCTCGTTCCCGAGCTCTAGACCGTGACGTCGACAGTGGCAAAATGAGACCACCCCATTAGAGAAGCAACGTCCTTGTAACCGAGTTCCTTGGGCTGGACGACAGGTATACTCAGAGCGAAACAAAAAACGTCTACGAAAGTCCTGTGTTGGAGCGAAACATAAACTCGCCTTACATAAATACAGTACGAACTCGCACCTAGCCACATCACAAACGTCACAAACCAGTAGTACGACGATCTCCATTTTAAACCCCAGGAGCGTTCTTCGGTTTCTTGGTGGTTGGTGCTAGGAATCATATGGTTTAGGGTGCTCGAAGCCTGCAAGGAATCCAGAACGACTTTTATAACATCCGAGATAGGTACGCAAACGATGTTTTACAATCGCCAACTGAATAGCGGTTCCAGACGTTAAATAAAAGAAGGACAATGCCGATAGTCAGGTCGAATGTAGAATCACAAGCCAAGAGTGCTTACCAAAATGAGTACTGGAAGCATGTTGCGGGGTGAGTAAAGACCGTATGCGAGATTCCCTCTTATCACTACGATTGTGTACTTTTCCTTAGGCTGCACATAGGCAGTCCGACTTCTCTTCGCGGCCTTCCTGTTCGTAGTATGGACTGGTAGCGAATCGATATGAGATGTGAGTTCAAGGATAAAGGAACCCACTTTGAGACTCGATTCCGCTGCCATGGTCTCTGGGGTTGCTCGCCAAATAGATATACATCAGAATTCCGTTTCACGGCGCTGCGTAGTCAGGACTACAAAGCGGGTAAATGCTTAGGTATGTGACATGAGGGGAATGAACTTACCCCGTTCCGCTTTCTCGATACATAGTCTGGCGGTAAAGGGCGGCGATCGCAGTAAGGTCGCTCGCGCGCTGACGCGTGCCATGATATCCGTGTGCTCTCAAGATGGCTTTCAGCGGAGGGGCGCGACCGTCTTCTGAGCTGACGCGTGTCTACGGTAGGCACGTGGTGAGGATGAAGATGACGCTGTGGATATTAGCAGGTGAAAAGCCGTGAACGTGGGGTGGGCTGACGGCACTCACCATTCCCAGTCCCGTCGTCGAGGTAGAAACAAGGGTTCTTGCGCTCCCGGAAAAAAGCGCACTGGGCATTGGCAGTACGAAAGACGAATGCGGTTGATACTGCGAGAGGTCGCTCACGATGACAGTACTCTGCGCAGAAGTGCACGCGCGATCCGCTCGCCTGCCAGAAAATCCCTGGACAGTTGGCCTTGGTGTGCTACTGAAATGAAGTATAAATATCATGTAGATTAACACAAAAAATAACTCACTGAGCATACGAGCATCCTTGGACAATTTCGCAGAATATAAGGGCAACCTTGTTTGGTCAGACTCACGCCGAGCCAAACATTCACTTTTGGTTATCAACACCCAACTTGCGACCATCTCGATATCACCTTTCATTTCAACTTCACTTTGCTACCATGCTGTCTATCCACCCCATATATGATGAAGATCCCACCCCGCCTACTAATAGGAAACACCTAACGACAATTCCCAGCCAGCGCGACACCATCCACGAAAAGTAGCTCCCAGGGTCTTTGGCACACAACTATGTGGGTCCCAGGTTGGTGGTACGTTGCTCTGGCACCATCACGGATCCTTCCGCGTAACTTACCGAAAGCAATGGGAGTAACACGTTCGACTACAAACGGATGTTTCCGGAGGATAAGTGGTACGAGGAGCTGGGTCCGCTCGCTAGGGTGTGGAGAGCGTACCTCGAAGAATGTGCTGGATTTGATGCGGAGATGCTGGAAGGATGAAGAGACGGACTGGATGTTTCCCTCGTTTTCGTGAGTGCTTTGAACAGTCATTGTTTCTTTACTCATATATATAGGCCGGTCTCTTCTCAGTCGTCGTCACCACGGTCGTTGTTCAAACGTCGCAGAGCCTTCAAGTTGACTACGCACAAGTCACGGCGACACTTCTGTTCGAGCTCATCAATGTCCAGCATGCGATGGCCAACGGTAGTCTCGTCAACGACGTTCCTCGCTCAACTATCGACAGAAACCTACGCAGAAGTCCTGTGTGTCACCCACGAGGTTGCGAACTTGATCAAAGCTCAGTTTACCGAACCGCCGGATAAGCGGTTGTGCCTGCAGCCTATTGTATGGGCGCATCTCCTCCAGAAGCTCTTACCCTTCTCTCTAGAGAGTGGGCTGAAAACCTTGTTCCTGATGATCCCTTCGTTCTATGGGCGTGCGGACTACAGGCCACCTCCGCTTTTCTTGGGCGGAGATTGCGAGAGTTACGTGGTCTGGATCTGATCGCCGAGTGCGGGATTTTTATTGTAGCCTTGGGCATGACAATACAACACTATGTCATTCATCTAATCTGTACTCGACGGCAAAAAAACGATCCACTAGGCAGCGGAGAAAGCAAACGGCACGAAAACAATACCACGCTCCATGTGTGAGCCAGGGGTCCGAAAGACAGACACAACGAAGGTGATTTCACAACTTCGAACATCGTCCATTGCAACCATGAAAGTGCAGCCGCCGTTCAGAGCCCATTTTGACAATAGCTCCGCCGCCCCGAAGGTAAGCTCGCGCGAACGAACGACAGGGGCCTTCCCCCGTCCGTGCCACGGCCACGTATGACTTCAACGGGACATCCGCGCCTGCCGCCTCCCCCGTAAAACACGAACCAAAAAAAGCAAAGCAAAGTCCCTTGCACGACGCAGCACTTGAGGGCCGGGGCAGGCAAGGCTGGGATGCGACTCACCAGTCGCATATATCAACCTCAAATTGACGCCGTACAGTCAAAGTCAACCCTTCAAGTTTTGCAAGGTTCAAACTCTCGAAAATAGCTTGGAAGGGACAACGTACGTCGGCACCATACTCCAGGAAATCCGAACCATGCGTGTGTGAGAAGGCGCGCGGATCGACCTTGAAGCTTGACAGCACAGACTTCTGTGGCTGTGAATGTGTGGTTAGTTCCGCGCACGGTGCCTGAGGATATAGAACACACCTGTCATGCCCTAGGCCATTCCCCCTCTCCTATACCTCGTCATCCACCCATCCCGTGTCCTCGTTGCTCACCAGACGTCAACACCCACCAATCAATATCCATCCCACGGCTGCGCCGTTTTCATCTGTCCTCCTCGCAGCTCAAACAATAACAACTCACCCGCCAGAAGTCGATACATTGTCGTGCCGCAAAAATCGAGTTTGTAATTCGGAGGGGAATTACCTTTGAGGAGAGGAATCTAGCAGAAAATGTCAGTTTCACGCATGAACCCGGGCCGTCTTTGGGTAACGCACCGTTGGCCACAATCTGAAACTCCAAAAGAACGTGTGGTGCCGCTCGCTGCGGGGCTTGGATCTCGGAAATTGTGAGCTTGAATGGGACCGGCTTTTGATGCTAGAATGAACACAAAAACTCAGGCAAAAATGAGCTAAAATGCGAGGAAGAAATACATACCGAAGTTCATCCCCTGACGTTGAAGCTAAGACACGTCCGAACTCGAATGGAATGCTAACGAGTGGCTAGTGGGGTCATCGAGGTCCTATTCCGAGCATGGTCAGGGCCAAATTTTGACGCTGCTCAAATACTAAAATCGGAGGGAAATTCAGCGAAAATACAAGGTGTTCATAGAAGAAGATTGTACCAGGGTTCACGTTCAGGGCTAGATATTGAAGCTTGAAGACGCATTATAAAGAGATCTTCGGCGGTGGATAGCCAGGACGTAGGGGTCCATTCCAGAGCATGGTTACGGGGCTCCCATCTCGGAAATTTGGAGCTTGAATAAGGTGGAATTCGTACACCAAAGCGACCACTGACTCAAAGCAGCAGAAATGAGCTAAAATGCAAGATGGTTTTGGAGATAACTGTCGGGCATCTAGTGCAGAAGGTCAACATTGTTCAAGAATTATCAGCTAACAACATACAATCTGACTCATCCATGGTCACCTCTAGTTTTGTAGCCGTCAAGATCCCAATGGATACGTAATGTCGCTCGCCGCAGGGCTTCGACCTCGGAAAATTCGAGCTTGAACAAGGCATAATTTGGACGCCATGATAAGATGTACTAAACGTCAAGGTCAAAAGGTCGAAATTGTGAGATACTTGTGGAGGAAAAAGTACTAAGATGCTTGGCTGGATACTGAATGACTGAAGCCAGGCTTGACGACACATCCGATCATGAAGAGATTTTCAGCCCAGGGGAGACAGTCGGGTCATCAAACTTCACTTCAGAGAACTGTGTGTAGTCCATGTCACTTCCTCCACCTAGGTCACTACAAGTCACCCACTTTCCCTGAAATGATGGCAACATATAGAGCTCTGTAGGTGCTGTCTACTCAACAATAGTTTTTGAGGCGGTGGATAAAACCAGCCTGGAACCATGATGGAGTACAGAATGATCATTGGAGAGTCTCACCAGAGAACGGCGGCTCGAAAGGTGTCTCTTGCTAGAGAGCATACGCTGGAGAGATGTGTCATTGCGGAGAGGCTTGCTGCAGGTAGACTATATCATTTAATTGACCACTTAATGTGTATGTAGGCATTTATATCAAATGGATGGGTGGTCGACAGGGCTCCATTGGTACATTCACCATCCAGTTTACATGTAGTAGGTACCTTAGATGATGTTCACCCTTTTTCACAGGGCTCCATTGGAGTAGTGTCAAATGGCTGATTTATGAATGGCGGTCCGACGTGATGCACTTACAAAGGACCTCAATACAAATACAGTAAAGAGGCATGTCGCTGCCTATTCACACCTCACTGGTACTGCGAGTATTCATCATGATTTCCTCCGTTTCTGCTGCTACACCAAACAGCCGTTGATTCCAGAGCGGTGTACTCGCGAAGGACGTCAATACATACCACGGATACATTAATGGGCAACGTCGCTGCCTATTTACACTTCACCAACACCAGTAGTATTCATCATAATCCCCTCCGTCTTTGCCGCTGTATCACGATGCTTCCACCGCCGCAAAAGTGACTTCATCAACGATGGTTCATTTACTGAGTTTTCGTCTTGAACCGGAGCCGGCGTAGGCAGCCCAAAGCTTCCCACACACCCTCCCTCGACAAATTCCCTAAATTCTGAAACAACACCGCTAGTCCTCCCGCCCAAACTCCCACTTTCCCGCTCAAAGTACTCAGCCAGTGGCGTGATGTCAAGCCTCCACAAGCACTCGGGCCAAGCAGGGTGATCCGGATGAACTTGCGCGAGCCGACGAAGGCCCCGGTGGTTCGTAACATTCGTACAAATGTGCACTGCACAAATGGTGAAGAGGTTCTCGGGTTCGAAAATGTATGCCTTGAACTGTTGAAGGACCTGGTGGTCCAACACATCAGGTGTCATCTGAACAATGAACAGATCCAAGATCTCTGTCACAGAGTCGAGTGCGATATCATCACCGCGGAGCTTGCTTATCCGGTCAAGATGACGCCCGGAAACAAAATGAGAGAAAATGTGATTCACGACAGGAGGGTACTGCAAGAAATAATAAATAAGTTCGTCTGATTCTGACACCCGATTATATGGCCCTGGGCCACTATCCCGGAGTGTCCAGATCTTGGTATCGGGCAAAACGTTTTGGGCGAATTTAGATGCCATGGATGGTGTACACCAGTTCTCAGGAAGAAAACGAGGGCGAGGGGATGTTGAACGAAGGACCCGCAGAAACGTCACTAACGTGATACACTGGTCTAGGTTGGGCATCGAAGCACCGCCAAACTCATCCGATGAAATCAAAGTATACAGGAGCTTCAGCACCGAATAGCGATTGCCGTCGAGTTTGAAAGAAGGAAAATTGTTGTCAAGCAGAGACTTGTGGACATCCATGTACGTCACGATGTTCAACATGATTCCTTTGAAAAGACAGTCCTGGAAAGGTATGGTTATGGGAACCTTCCGGATAGAAGGTGAGCCGGCCATTGCGAGCAGTGCATGGAGCCGTGGATCCTGAGGAGCGGGGAATTCATCGACACTAGGATCAGGATGGAAGAGGCTATCCAGCGCATGCGCAAAATCCTCAAAAAAGGCATTGGCGACGTCTGGATACAGATTATTGTGAACGGCTGTCTCGAGAGGTACCGCAAGGTGGTCCTGATGAGAAATTGAACGAATCTTCAAGTCGGTTTTCGGGAAAAGCGAAGGTGGCGTATGGTTGGCACTCCAATACTCCCAGGGAATCATCAGGAGTAGAGGAACCAGACCGCTCTCTGGAGTGAAGGGTAGGAGCAGCTCGAGAAAACGGGCCCATACAACGGGCTGCAGGCAAAGCGGCTTATCTGTTGGTTCCATGAACTGAGCTTTGACTAGTTTTGCAATCTCATCGATACGTGAAGAATTCCAGTAGTCAACACACAGAACCTCTGCGGAGGTTTCTGTGGATGGCTGGTCTATATGCATCAGGTTGGGGGACCAGATGTGAAAGCGGAAATGCACGCGGATAAGGCGATCAATGGTGCTCTCCTGGTCAGTTGTCGCCATGTGGTCCAAGGCATCATGAAGCAACTTATTGGAAAACCTCTCTGCGTATTGCTTCAGAGGTTCCACCGACCGCAACGGTAAGGCACTGGTTGATTGCATGACAATATTCTGTACGCTGGGGTTGGAGGACATGTTTGACAACCAGGCTAAGGCAAATACATCGAGGTCATCGGCCCTGAGGTCAACAGTTGCACGCTCAATGTCTCGGAACTTGTGAGGAGGAGGCATGTGAGAAGGATCCTTCTGAGGAGGCTTCATAATTGTCGAGGCTGATGATACCAGTGTGATGAGGCGGACAATATAGACATAGGAAAGGAATATGTACTGTGACAATGGTGTCTTGTACGGGCATGAAGGGAACCAAATAGGAAGGAGGTTGGAGATGAAGTAGATGGAGAAGGTTACAAATGTGATAGTCCCGACAATGGATGCAATCGCCCGTTGCAACGGGACGAGAAAAACAACCAGGCCGACGAGAAATATGCCTAGCGACACGCTCAAGAGCAAGGGTAATAAGCCAATGATGAAACCCACACCCCATTGCTCCAGCCCCATGTAACGGAATTGACGCACACGGCACCTGTCTTGGGGTGTCCCTGAGGGCATGGCGACGTACTGGTGGATCCACTGCTTTGTGAGGACAGCGAACAGAGCGGTAGCGAGACTGAATGCGAGACTGGTGAACCATAGTGCATTGACTAGTGAATTAGATATCGTGGGGCGAAAATCCGAAAAGGGAGTAAGATCTGAGCGAGGAACGTCGTTGACAAGAGAACCGTTGGCCGCTGCGCGCTGGACGTTGATGAGCTCGAACAGAAGCGTTGCCGTGACTTGACTGTAGTTGGCTTGAAGGCTCTGCGACGTTTGAACAATGAACGTGGTAACAACGGCTGAGAAGAGACCGACCTAAATAAACATGTGTAAAGAAACAACGAAATTTTAACAAAGCACTCACGAAAACGAGCAAAACATTGAGTCCGTCCCTCCATCCTTCCAACAACTCAGTATCAAATGCGCCGCATTCTTCAAGGTACGTCCTCCATACCCTGGCAAATGGACTCAGTTCCTCATACCGCTTGTCCTCCGGAAATTTCTGCTCATAGTCAAGCGGGTCATTCCCTTGGATCCTAATAAGAAATGAGGCGAGTATGAACGATTACACAGCGTACCTCTAACTTGGGGTGCGCGTTGTGGGATGCCAAAGAAGTGGCGAGTTGGCTTTTGCTGGGAATGAGCCGGTTGCTGGACCTCAGGCTGGGAATCGCGCGCAGGATCATCCGACGTCCCTGTGTAATCTTGGGTGTAATAGGGTAGTCGTTGGACGTTGTCGTTGTCGTCTACCATATAGGATAATATGGTTGTCGAGTGGCAGCGCGCCAGGCTGTATCGCGTCCCTCCGGTCGGACCGGTCCGTCTATGAGCTGAACTTGAATCACATGTCCAACAAAGCGTGCTCCTTACTCCCGTCCAGCTACACTCCCGCCGTTCAACGTTACATATCCAGCGTGTTCTGTCAGTCACGCGTGGTATTATTCTACATTTTAGTAGCTCCCTTGTCAGCGGATTGATATTGAAGAGGAGGACGTCATTGGCTTAGAAGAACTCAGTGAATTCACTTCCGCGCCGAGTATTCTCATTCTAGACGATCTCCCATAATATCAACGTCGTTTGTCTCTACATCTATGCCGCGCCGCCTACTTTCAACGCCTTCCTTGCCCCTGGACAGCATACCATTTCCTGGACACTGGCGTCCTGAACATCGTCCTCCACTATGGGCGGCGTCGGGAACGACAAGCTGGTACTATCTCCTCATCGGTGCTCACTTGTACTGGTGCGTCCTTCATTCAGTCTGCGTTGCTGGCCACTTACCTCTTGGTTAGTCAGACACTCGTGTCATTCGAGAACGCAGTGCATATCAACGCGATGATATGTCAATTATTCCAAGGGATTTCGTACAAACGTCGTGCACGGACAATCCGGCACTTCCTGGATACAGCGCAAGCTGGATCTGCTTTGGCTTGCGGATGCAAAAAAAATTTGATAGTTCTTGTTGGGGATGCGTAGTCATCATGGTAACTCATAAAGACCCTCCGTTGGGTTTCCTCGCCCATATCTCTATCAGCGTGACAGACTGCCACAACGGGATGTTCCCATATGCCTCTCGCACTCCGGATATCTCAGCTTCCAGCACCTCCGAGATCCGCTGTCCGTAAGTATGCACTTGGGAAACCACCTTTAGGAGAGCGGGGGACGTCCATTGCGAGGAGCCTAAATTGGAGCTCTAGGCTCCGTACTAGCTGATCACAAGATACTGTCGACCATCACGCGACGATTAGGCACGGTAAAAATGCTGGCATCCCTCTCGTATGCAGCCGTCGCGTTGTAGCGCCATCTTTATTCCTCACCTTGGGCCTACCTTAGGAACGCGTCGGCTCACAAGACGGTGGCGCCTCTCCGCTAATTGAAGCCAGCCATCTTGAGAGCACACGGATATCATAGCAACGCGTCAGCTCACGGGCGAGCCTTCTGCGATCGCCGCCATTTTCCGCCAGACGATGTATCGAGAAAGCAGAATGGGGTCAGTTCATTCCCTTCCCATTTTGTAGTCCGCATCTCTTCCTTCATCTAGGTCACTGCGACCGATTTCCCTGAAATGACGACAACGTATAAAGCTCGTACAGGCGCAGCAGCGTCTTTTAAGACGGCGTGTCAAACCAGTACAGAAGTATGACGGGGCGTAAAATGTTCACTGGAATACTGCACGGAGAGCGATGAGCTAGAGATTTGTGTCATCGCAGAGAGGTCTGCCGCAGGTCGGGTATATGATTACATTCACCACCCAGTTTGTATGTAGGTACCTCGGATGGTGTTCAACCTTCTTCACAGGGCTCCATTGGAGTAGAGTCAAATGGCTGATTTATGAACGGCGGTCCGACGTGATGCACTTACAAAGGACCTCAATACGGATACAGTAAAGAGGCATGTCGCTGCCTATTCACACTTCACTGATACTACTGGGATTCATCATGATTTCCTCCGTTTCTCCTGCTACACCACAATGCTGCCGCTGCCGCAACCGATGCCAAAGCGACTTCATTAACGACGGTTCATTTATAGATTTTTCATCTTCAGCCAGAACTTGTCGCTGTGGCGAGAGAGCAGGTCTATCAAGTCCAAAAGTTCCCATACATCCTCCTTCGACGAATTCCTTAAAGTCTGAAACAATACGACGAATGCTCCAGCCCCAATCATGGCATGGCACGCCAAAGTGTTCAGGAATAGTATCAAGTTTCCGCAAGCACTCAGGCCATGCAGGGTGATCTGGATCAACTTGGGCGAGACGACGAAGGCAGTGACGTTTCTCCTGACAAATGTGCACCGCACAAATTGTGAAGAGGTTCTCGGGCTCGAAAATGTGCACCAAAGATTGTTGAAAGACACAATGGTCCAACACATCGGGCGTCATCCGTACGATAAAAGTGTCGAGGATCGTCGACAGGTTCCCATTGGATAAAAGATCGTCACCGAAGAGCTGGCCTATCGTGTCAAGATGACATCCCGAGACAAAATGAGAGAAAACCTGATTCACAACCGGGGCGAACCGCAAGAAGTAAAGGATGAGTTCTTCTGACTCGGGTTTTAGGGAAAATCGAGTCCGATGACGGCGATCTCTTTCTCGCAGTCTCCAGGTCTTATCTTGGAAAGCGATTTGGACAAAGTTGGAGGCTATGGATGGCGTGCACCAGTCCTCGGGGAGAAAACTAGGGCGAGGGGATGTCGAATTGAGCATCCGCAGAAATGTCACCAACGTGATACGCTGATCTAAACTGTGCATTGAAGCACCGCCAAACTCGTGCGATGAAATCAAGGTATACAGGAGCTTCAACACCGAATAGCGATCGGCATCTAGTTTGAAAGAAGGAGAATTGTCTTCGAGGAGATCACACTCATGGACACCCATGAAAATTGCAATGTTGAGCATAACCATGCCGAAAAAGGTGTCAATGGAAGGATTGGTCATGGGCACCGTGTGGATAAAAGGAGAGCTAGCCATTGTGAGCAATGCACGTAGCCGTGGATCCCCAGGGGTGGGGAATTCAGCGATGGGATCTGAATGGAAAATATTGTCCACGGTGTCTCTGAAGCACAGAAGGATGGCATCGGCGACATACGGAGACAGATACTTGCGAATGGCTACCTCAAGAGTGACTGGGCATGTACCACGATCATCTCCGTCAATGCTGTCGGGAGTTAAACACATCTCCAATTTGTCACTTCCCAAAAAAAGAGGATGGGGTTTATAGTCGGCGTGCCAATAGGACAAGGAAATTGCATGGAATAAAGGCTGGATCAACCTCCCGCCATCACTATTCTCCCACCGTGAATCAAGAGGTAAGAGCTTCTGCAGAAGATAGCCCCATACGATGGGCTGCAGATGAAGCCGCTGGTCTATTGGTTCCAAGAACTGGGCATCAAACAGACTGCGAATATCCACCAAATGATCATCAAGAATATCACAGGGATAAATAGCCAAAAGCTCGGCACATACTTCTGGAGACAACCGGCTCAGTTCCTGTTTCATGTCTGCGGTGAAAGTGTAGTGTGTGCTGCCGAGGCAAAAGCCTGCACGAGTAAGGCGATCAAATCTGCCCTCTTCAATGGGGGAGTGTATGACGCCGGCGACGGTATTGTAAAACTCCAAAATCCCTTTCGCACGCTGCTTTAGAGGCTTCAGAGACGCTAGCGGTAAAGCCCCAATTGACTGTACAATGATAGTCTGCACGGTGGGATTGGAGGACATGTCGAATAGCCAAGCCAATGCATGTACATCCATCTCATCTGCACTGGACTCCACGGCAGAGCGCTCAGCATCTCGGAGTGTGTGAATGGGAGGCGCCGACTTGCTTGAGGGCGACGAAAAGAAAAAAGATAAGAAGCCATCGTGTAAGATGTATGCATAGAGAGGAAAGAGATGCTGCGACAGCGGGGTCTTGTATGGGCATGAAGGGTAAACAATCGGAAGGACGTTGCTGATGAAGTATGCAGCAAATGATATAAATGCGATGGTTCCGACGACAGTCGCGATGGTCACTTGTAGTGGGGAGAGAAAAAGTACCAAACCCACTAAGAATAAACCAAGCGACACGCTCAAGAGAACAGGCAACAATCCGATGATGAAACCTACACCCCATCGCTGCAGTCCCATGTATCGAAACTGACGTACACGGCCTCTGTCCCGGGGTGTCCCTGATGGAACAGCGATATACTGGTGGATCCATTGTTTTGTCAGGACAGTAAATAAAGCAGTGGTGAGACTGAACGAGAGGCTTGTGAACCAGAGCCCGTTGACCAGTGAATCAGTTATCGTGGGACGGAAATCCGAAAATGGAGTAAGATTCGAGCGAGGAACATTGTTCACAACGGATCCATTGGCCGCTGCGCGCTGGACGTCGATGAGCTCAAACAGAAGTGTCGCCGTGACTTGACCGTAGTCGACTTGAAGGCTCTGCGATGTTTGAACGACGAACGTGGTGACCACAGCAGAGAAAAGACCAGTCTATACAATTTTGAGTAAGGAAACCAGTGGATTTTGAATATACCGCACTCACGAAAACCAGCAAGACGTCTAGTCCATCCCTCCATCCCTCCAACATCTCCGCGTCATATGTAGCACATTCTTCAAGGTATGTTCTCCATACCCTAGCGATCGGACCCAGTTCCTCATACCGCTTATCCTCTGGAAATCGCTGTTCGTAGTCGAACGGATCATTCCCTTTATTCTCAATGAGATACGCGGGCAGTATAGAACAAAAATCAACGCACCTCTAACTTGTGTTCCACGTTGCTGGATGCCAAAAACGCTGTGAGTTGATTTTTGCCGGAAATGTCTTATCCTCGTTGGCTGCTCGGGCCGGGATGCGCCCATCTCATCCGGTGCTTCTGTGAGAGCATCGGCTGGTGGTCTTGTTAGGTTCTCGTCGCCTTCATCTTGTGTAGCATGGAAGGCATCGGAAGGCATCGTAGCAGCGTGATAGAGATGCACAGGCTCAGAAGCTCAGCGCCCGTCGTGCCCTTGAGTGTTTCAGCGAAGCCACGTGCTCCTAAAGCGTCGCTGCGCTTTGATTCGAAATTGTTGGATTGTTGCGGTATAGAAAACCTCTATCCTTCTTTTGTTTTAGCGACATATTTTTCGAGGTATGCTCCCTGTATCCTGGTCACTGAGCGCTAAGGGTTTGCTCTACGTGCTGTTCTGGAAACTTCTTCGAAAGCCTTGCTCTTAAACAGACGGCCTGTTCAAAACCCTATATGACGCCGTCCTGTCAGAGAGGGCATGTGAGGTAAAGGAAGGGACTTACTCATCCTGAAGCATCCTCCCCCACTGTCCTCCCTCCCGCTTCACGTCATCCCGCTACGGTCGCCGCCAGGGCCTGCTCACTGAATAAGATGTAGTATAATACAATGCTGTAATTAGACATCGTTGTTAGTGGCGGTGTTTGATGCCATCATTCGAAGGAGGAAAGTGCTCGTGGGGGGCTGAAATTAGCTATAGGAGAATGAGTACCCTAGGACGTCGGTGAATAAGAAGGACTAACCGAGACATTCCTTTCCGTCCGTCCTTTCAAGACACCACAGGATATACTCGTACACGTCTCGCACCCTAGGTATCTCAACCTCCAACTCCGTTGTCCACGAGGTGGTACCTAGGAAACCACCTCTAGGAGAGGGGACGGTCCATTGTGAAGAGCGTGAATCGGAGCTCTAAGCTCCTCACCAGTTAGTTGAGCGTCCGGCGCAAGGTACTGTCAATCGACACGCGACGATTAGGCATAGTAAATATACTGGCATCCAGTTCGTATGCAGCCCTCGCATTCAAATCGTCAATCAAGTATTTGAACTGCCAGTTGCGTCAGCTTAGTTTGTACAAACAATTGAGGAACACTCACATCTTGAATGATGAATTCCGTTGACATCGCGAAATCCAGGCTCAAAAACCTCTCAAACTGCCGCCCCGTGTCCTTTGGAAGTACCGAGAACGCGATGAAGTTGTCCACTAGTCATGCCCTCTAGCTCGCATCGCGCGTGACTTAGTCGATGATGTGAGTATTCAGCACCGCCCTGTCTCAAGTCAATTATTAAAAAACATGAAAGAAAGGTGGAACTAGACTTACCGGGATTTCTTCCTTAAGCAGGCGCCTTCAAGAAAATCCCTCAATGTTTCCTCCGTAGCGAGCGAGATCCCTAATCAGCCATTTCCAGTGACCCCTCGTTGTCTCTCTCTGTTACGCTTCCAAGCCCCGACTTTGCCGACGTCTCCGAAAAAACTCATCCTCAAGATACGAAATTCGTGGATGGGATGGAATCCTTTAAGAGACCAAATGACGATTTCATGGAAATCGGTCCTCGTGCATTCTCTATTCGGTAACGGAAGGCCCGTCGCCATTTCGGCTTAGCGAAGTCCGTTTCTTTGACATCTGGATACATAATTGTTGAGTGTCTGTGGCTAATGAATGGAGCTTACATCGATAAAAGTACCTATCATCAGTTTAGACAATGCTAGGCAGAGTCGGACAGGCAAGGAGCTCACGGTTTACAAGACGCTGGCAGAGGGCTCTCGCGGGTATCAGAAACTGCCGTATGCGTGTCTGGTGGTACCTCAGTTCAGTTCCAGTTCAGGCTTGCCGCGAACATAAACCAAACTCACGTTTTCGACCACAGGGTTAGTGAACTCAACGTGGGCATCACACAACGGTTCAGAGAAAGAGGAACCTGGCCCGCCGCCTTTTGCACCTTGAACACATTCACCACATCCATTTCGTGGACAGGGTCATGTTCAATTCGGGCATGTACGCAGCCTGGTTACCAATTATTAGATAAACATACTTAGCAGGAAAAACAGATACGTACCCGTCGAATCCCCTGCATACTCACCCAAAATCCTGTCCGTCAGCAACGTGGTTTCTTTCACCCCCTTCTCTCCCGCTATCCACAGCTTCGTACACCTCGAATCGAGAGCCACAGCGAACACATCATTCCAATTCACCAGCACCGTCGCCCTCCTCCTCCTGCGTGCCCACGCAGCGGGAAACATCCATTCGCATCTCTGTACCAGTTCAGTGCTCACTAGACCATCCGCGATGAGTTTCGGCAGCAAATTCTTGTACCTAAAACCAGATACGATGTACCATAATGGAATCGACCATGGAAGACCGTTGGGCAACAGAAGATCCATGCCCGCATTGATGTCGCCTGTGTTCGCAAGGCAGAATCGCATCTCCCCAGGTAGAGAGTCATGCTGGTGGTGGTAATATAAGAATCCTTCCGTCCGGGGAGGAAAGACGAGATATTTCGACTTCTCATTCAGGACGTCCGTGGCATAGTCGATTCGGAACGAACATTTTTCATTTCCAACGACAGTTTGGATGTGAGGCTTTTTATAGAAGGAGAGGTCGTGGATATCGGTATCTTCGATGCATTGGACGTCCAAGGTCGAGATTACCCGGTCCCTGTCGCGAGTCTTGATGTGTTCGGGCTGGAAAAAGTTGGTTATATGCATGTAGAGAGAAAGAAAATGAGACTTGTACCCCGAAGCCAGTCCGTGAAGAGAAGTGCCCTTGAGGGACGGTGCTGTACTTTCGACAATAAACGAGGGTTCGGGTATCCAGGGAAAGGCCAACAGCAAGGAGTTTGGGTATAATTTTCATGGTGCCAGAGAAGGAGCCGATCCGTGGCACTGGCAGTCCGAACGGTTGTGACATATCACGTGGTATAGGTCACGTCTGACGGAACCCCTAGTCTGCAACTTGAACCTACTCCATAATGAAGGCTGACTCTGTTCTTATGTCGCGGACACGTCCCAGTAATGATTTATGATCTATAATTACAAAATTTTATTCCCATGTGAGTTAGGCCACTCCGGAAACTATCACCAATTCCAACTTGCCTTGTTAGCCTGTCCTAAAAATGCAATACAGTGCGAACTTGATCTGCTGTCTCACGCTTGGCCTCAGTTAGGTTGTGGATGTGAGAAAGAATAACGACGAGACTCTTTGGGCTGCGTTCTATTATGTCTTAATCTTATTTTGTTCCGATTTTGCTTTTCTACTGATTGGCGCCGGTCAAAATGCAAGGGAAACAACTAGAATATTATGAAACTCGACTTGTGGCGACCTCGTGGAAGGAGGACCGATGTGATTCCCATAAATCGGTGCTTTTTCCTCTTTTCGAAGTCGCATAGGCCTCAAGAAATGATACTAACTCGAGGAACACATACACTCGGCACACACCGCAACCGGAAACTCAAGGCGGATATTTTGAGCCCGGCCATGAAACAGAAACAGTGTCTTCGAAGCCTAGTGGTGCCTGTGCCGGTGATGAACGTGCTACCCGAAGACGGTGATATGATCATGATGGTCCATCGGCTGATTGTGTCATGTCACATCCTTGGCTATCCAATCGATTATCGCTCTCCAGAGCACGATGAAAGTCCCTCCCCACACCACAGCACACCTTAGTGAGTGAACAAGATCTTATGCTTGCCTTTGCTTCATCGTGCCATTTAGTTGTTGGCGCATGGCCTAGTGAATATGAACACACTCTTGTTCGAGACGGACACATCCTGAACGTCTTGGTTCCAAAAGGGCTCGCCTTTGGCCAGAATAACTTAGAGATTGAGGTTGAAGATGATAGAGTAAACTACTTCATTGAGCTGATAGTAAGTTGTTAATCGAGGATATGCATATTGTATTAATGACCGGATTGCCACATTACAGGAAACTCTCATCGACTCTATTGACTTCGCGGGAAGTTCGACAGCTTTCTTAGTCCGTCGAAAGAATGGACTTTGTCTGGTAGCAAAGAAAGGACATCCCACAACTTTCAGAGTTACTTGCCCGACCTGGGAACGCCTCATCGATGAGCGAGAAATTGAAATTACTGACTGGGTAGAAGCGCTCAATCGGAAAGGGAGATGGAATAACATGGATGTCGGTCAGTCGGTCCTTCCTCCGTAGCTACTTTTGCTGAAGTTTCCATACAGAAATCTGGTATGGTTACGACGATTGCCATCTAAGATTTGTGCAGAACACCATGGTCGGGCTCCACACTTTGTGGCAGCGCAATGTGGACTTGAATTTTAAAGTCCTCGGTCATCTTATTCGTGATAATGAAGTTGTTGGAATCGTTATGGAAACAAACAGTGGCCGATATGTAGAGAATTATGACCGGGCATTGGTGCGCCTGCACTTGTTAGCATGGAGAAACCTATTGATCAAATTCATCCCAGGCATACGACGCATTTCAAGAGCTACAGGAGAACCAATTACTTTTTGACTGGCCTCAATTCAGCATCTCCAACTTGAAGATTGCTGACGGCAAAGTGCGCTTCCACACCAGAGTTCTTCAGAGCATCAAAGACGTCTCTCATGAACACGATCCGGAGCGGCTGGCGGATGCCCAAAAAACTCATTGGGATGCCCTAGAGTCAATGTTGCGGAAACTCGACGAAATGAGTCGCTATTGCGGTTCAAACCCTGCTGAGTCCATACATCTCCATGACCGACGCACTGCTCGCCTATTGGTGTACATTCCTTTCCCAGAACGATCGCTCCACCTTGATATTTGTTTAGACACCGATTATCTCTCCAGCATCATTTGGAGCAGGCACCGTCCAGCAAGCACCAGAAAAACACGATTGTCTATCCTCAGTAAATGCGATAAGCCTCAGGAGACTGGATGTGGCAGAGACGAGGGTGTGTCCTACCCGTCTGTTAAAGCAGTGTCGCTTTCCCGCATTTCTCGACACAGACAAGGACACAAATATGAACCATATTGGCTTCCGAATCTGCCTCATTCGTCGGCATGGTCAGATGCCAGCAAAGGGACATCTGAGTCTACACCGGAGGGTAACTTGGCTACAACAGGCTCTAGCATCCTTGCTCATTCTACGGCTATATGAATTTCTTTTGTCCTGCCTCGCTTATGCTTACCTCTTCATGCTATTTAGTTGTTCTTACTTTCTGATATATTTGGATCTGTATCGCATGTCTTTAATCCTCTTCGATGAATATATGATATATCAGCTGTTGTCTCCTTACCTTTGTGCTCAAGATTTCGGGTCATTACGGACATGTCTAAAACACGTCCCCGCTACAAGGTCATTTTCAAGTACTGCGACCGGAAACATTCCAGATTCGACTGCTCGCCGCCTATTGAAACCCTTTCTCAAAAACTCTTCAGTACCTAATTTCAACGCCTCGCCTTCAATTTCTCCGGATCTGTAAACGGGCTCGCGGAGGCGAAAACATTAGTATTCAACTCTATTTGATGTTCATCATTCAAGGTACTGTGGGCGCGGACTAAAAAACGGAAATTTGCATCATTTAATACACCTGAGAGTGCATATTTTTGCCAAGGTTAGGCAATGGTAGGTCCTCTGCTCGCAGTATCTGCGAAACCAATGCACTAAAGAAATTCCATTTTAGACGAGTGGATCTAGTCGGCCAAGGCATACAATACATCGCATATACATGTGGTCGCCGTTATTCTACAAGCAAGCCAAGTACAAGGAAAAGGCTAGGGTAGGTGTTTGGATATGATACAAAGTGATGCACGTATAAATATATAAAAATATTCAAAGATGAACGAGGATTTCATTGAGACGGCGAGGATGGTTCAGGATTCAAAGGTAAAATCAGATGCATCGCTGTTAATCGCCGAGGCGGGATCGGATCGTAACGCGCATGCCATCGAGCTGTAAATAATCGATCAACAAGCTCGTCATCCAGTTTTAGTAGTTCATCGGGGGTTGGTACAGAAACAACCTCGACATCGTCCTATAGATAACGCTTGAGAACGAAGCCTCAAGGAAGAAACAAAACAAAAACCAACAATGATGGCGCGCCCATCTGCGTACCAAAGGAAGTATCGCTGTAGGATCTCTAGGTGGTCGTGAAGGATGGCCACCTGTTCCACCTGGTAGCGAATGTTCGTCGCGTCCATAGTTAAAAATTCATAGTATTGGGTGAATATCCTGCGCTGGCGCTTCATCCCTAAGATGTCATGTGCCAAAAGGCCAATAAGTGGATGAGAATCCCACCAGGGGATCTTGTAGTAAGCCGTCTCAACACGAGGTACCTCCGAATCCAGCTCGGACAGGATACGCTGAGACTGAGCATGGACGGTGACAATATACTCAAGAAAAGGTGGCGTATCTGCCGCAAGCTGGCTGAATATGTCTTGTAAGTTTTTGACCAATCGGTTGAGCGCTTTTTGAAGGATATCGTCAACCTCGACGACGCGCCGCTGCTGGTTAGCTGTAGATAGCTGCACTTCACGTTCTAGGGCAGACGACAGTCCCGATATTGCCGCCCTAAACTGGACGAAAGTTCAACAGGGATATCTTTCCATATCAGAAAAGGGCTTACTGCTCTATGCATTGACCTTGTAGGTTTTGTACCAAAGCAGCGATAGAACTTCTTAATCAGGTATGGATGATACCGGTCATATATCAGCCGTTGGAGGTGAAAGAACTGCGGCAGGTCCTCTACCAATGATTTTCGGGCCGGGTCGTCATTCACGTAGAAAGAAAGTCCATGATCAGCAAAGTTCCGGCGAACACTGAGACAAATAAGTATTTTTGCAAGAATTGAGATGACCCAAACATACGGTGTTGAATTGAAGAAATGCATTGGAGGTAGGCCCGTTCCTCCTATCAGGCTAACCATGTAATGCGCACGTTTTAGGTGTGAATTAATTGTCCGTGCAACAGTAACTGAGTCTAGACAGTCTCCGTGAAGAATGCAGCCACCCTGAGTTATTTGACTGGCACGAAAGGGAGAAAACCATCCCGCCACGGCTGTACAGTAGGGCGAAGAATACTGAGGTGCGTGACAGTGGTGAGATATGAGGCCAAATGCACATAGCCCACCCAGCAACGCAAAGAAGCAGAGACGAATGAAGAATCGAGTCAAGGTCAGACAGATCCTTGGAGTATCATACGGCACACGGGTGTGTAGCGAAGGCGCCTCTGAAAGAGCGGACGAGAGATTCGTTGACGGGGGGGACATGGATAACCCAGAGTACGTTCCTGTAAGCCCAATAGTGTGAGATTCCGCTTTGAGTAGTTTCCGTCCTGGAGATGGCATGGTGGTTAGGAGAACGTTGTTCCCTTTTTGGCGGCCTCGGTTGAAGTTGGTCGGTCACGCCGACGTGACAAACTATACGGCCGCCTTCTTCCCTCCATGCTCTTGTTCAAGTTGACCTTGTTGTTCCCGTTGTTACTACGTTCCGAGTCCCGACAAAGCTTTCTCCCAAATATCCAAGCGCCCGAGCAGCGAGTACAAAACAACAGTCAATCAGTAGCAACGCTGAACCGTAGATACAAGAGTCGGTTTCACACTTTAACGAGGAGAATTGTCGTCGCTGTCTGTAATAGCAGTAAGTAGCAGTAGCTTGAAACAATAACTACTTATAGTCTATCAGAAGGTACGATGGGCGAGATAAGATTAATTCATCGGATCCATACGCCTTTGCCACGTGCGCGAAGTTCGTTTCCAACGGGCATCCGAGAGCCTGTCGGCATTTCCTTCTGTGATTCCTAGGTAAAGAACAGAGCCTAACAAGAATTCCCTTACTTTTTTCCGTCATCCAAATCATTGCCCATCTTCTCAAGAGGGTCCTCAAAAGGTCCTCATGAACAGATAGATCATCGTTTAGTCTGGCCCTTGAAATTTGTTCCTCGGAGTCGTTGCCATTCTTGGAGGACTGTCCACCTTTTTATGAGGATACTTCTATACGGACCACAAGCCTCCTCTTCGTACTGCACCTCCGCCTCTCGAATGTTTCATGGTCTTTTCACTGAGGATGTTCTTCCCTGGATTGCGACTCTTCGTCTCGGCTACCTACCTGTGCTTCTGAAAAGAACTGTTTCAGCTCCACAACATCAGTCATCATCATTAGCGCGTACCTCCGCCATGCAAATTCTATGGAAGACTGAATTGAAGGATAGGATCTACTTCCTGGGGCTTTCTTTAACGCCGGCAAGGCAAAGTTCCTTCAAGTTATCGATCTTCAAACATCATGCAAATTTCGACGCTCGATGCGAAGACAATATGGAAAGTTCCTCTCTGACGCGTTCTTGGAGTATTTCCCACCGGCAAGCGTGTCCCCAGTACCTGGCCCTGTGAATAATCTTCACCGTTGGGTAAATACGGAGGCACATTACGAACGTTGATGCTTGTCTTTCCGGGTTGAAGCCGCGATTGAACACCTGAAGATACCGTAGAATGCGAGCATTTCAATGGACATTCCACGGATTCAATGCGCAATTATCATGTCACTGAGGTCGACTGATTTCTTGCCGCTTACCGTGATCTCGCGGCCAATACACAACCCATTATTGGCTACTTTACCAATGTTTACACTTATGGCGAATTCACTGCGAAAGAGCTAAATTCTCAGATGTTCAAGTGGATGAAGCCTACTTTAATATTCCTTGGCGGTATTCTCGTTCAATTCTAAGCCTCTTCGTTGAGGGGGCATTTAATGTACAACCGCGGCAACAGCGTACGACGAGTTCCTATCCAAAAATAAGCATGATATCCGGAATCTCACAGAACATGCTTCAATATTCTGTGAACATTTGACTATATTCGAGCGCCATGCTCCGAGGTATTCCAAATATTTAGCGACGGTAAGAATCCTAGGCCCTCATTCTCACCCGTCATATGTCTAATTTCTACTAGGCCAGATGGGCCGCACCACTAGAGCCTTCAGGCTTCTTCGCTGCTACGGAACTTTCTAGCTCCTTGGAGCATCATAGGCAACGTCTTGAATCCATCCTTGCTTAGGATGGCCGTTGCTCTCCACCTCACTGTGGGAGAGACAGGCCTCCTACTCCAAATTTTGACAGTAATTGCACCACGCAATCTCTAGAAGGATATTCTAGTTCACAGCGAATCCGATTTCTTTTACGTCTCCCTTGGGGCATAACTTTCATTGCGATCGTGCAAACGACCCAGTCGGCGTAACAGCAGTCAGAATGATGACTCCCGACTATATGCGGGTATCACTCAAGGATAGACTTTCCAAAGAAGGACGAGTGGTTCAGAGCGGAGTCCTATATATATTGCACAGTATGCATTGTTCATTCTAGGAGAGAGGGAAATTCCGTAAAAGTAACTAGGTGACTTATTGTGCAATGTCCAAGCAAGGGTGTGGTTTAGTTTGCTAACTAGTACATCATTTAGACAAGCAACCTCTGATATTCCTTAAATTTATCCAAAACGACCAGCAGGTTAAGATCATCTTCCACCGTAGTGTCTAATGCAGTGGCCAAGAATTTCTAGATCCAAATAATGAAGCTACATTAAAGTCAAACCAGGGCAGCACGTACCCTAAGCTTGCTTGAACTATGAGCCATTTTTTGAAGAACATTGGATAGGGCGTCAAGGTCGTTTGTTGTCATCCCAACCTGGACAGCGAATGCCTCGAGTTTTGCAATATTATGATCAAGTGCCCCGGACAACCCAAGCGCTGAGAGGTAGGGTCTGAACTTGGAATTCAGACCGGGCAGAGCATCTGATGCGTCGGACAGATATGTATCGAGTTCATCCAGATCGGCCTTGATTGATTGAAGCATTGCCAGTGAAACTCCAACCTTGCTGCGCAGTTGGGAAAGGGTATCGTCGACTGTGTTGCAAAACTTCTTCATTTGTGTCCGTACCGCTTCATATGATGATGATGAGGGCCAATACCACATATGTTTGATAGGTTTTTCGAGAGGCGCCAGCTTTCGGATAAAAGAATAAAACTTGAATAGAAAGTTAAGAGGAAGATATTATGACTCGCACCTGTTCCTTGAAGGTTTTCAAGGTGTCATATCCAACTTCGTTGACAATGCGCAACGAAGATCTGAACTCGCTAAGCTCATTTCTCTCGCGCTTAAAACGCTTAGCGAGCTCCGGGCGAACCTTCGCCGGAAGCTCGTGATCATGTCCAGCCTCACGAGATAATCGGCTAAACAGGTCAATCTGAACAGCAACAGCCTCAAAGACAAGGCCATTGGAGATATTTGTGAGGTAAAATTTGATGTGAACGGCATCTTCAGCCTCGAGATTGAGGAGCGCAACCATGCTAACAGTCCTATTGTAAAGGATCTCGGAGTCTTCATTATAGAATGGTCGATGGGATGGTGTCGAAGGACATGCATGAAGATATTCGCACTTGATGTAGAAGAAAGTCGAGCCTGCACGCGAGGCAAAGTTTCCCCAAGTGCTATTGAAGAAAAGCGCGATCCCGGAGCCGGTTGTCGTGAGTGCTGTCCCGAAGCCGTGCCCAGCACCAGATATTAAGTCACTGACAGGCTTCAGAAGACAGTACAACAATACCGTCACAAGTGATATTGAGAGGGAGAAGATGACGACGGCGATTACTGGACCTCTGTCTGGACCTGACGTGGGCTGGGGGGGAGTGCATGATTCATGAGCCTGCCAGCGACAAGAGCGAGGTGTCGATGAATGGGTATCAGCTTTAGCAGTATCATCCGAGAGAGACATGAAGAGAGGACGAGTTTTGATTTGAAGGTAAAAGTCTCAAGATTGTGCTAGTTATAGTGGAGTGAGCCTGATTCGAAACCGGGGTAACTTGACCATGATGATTGTTGCTGGGGTTGTTTTCACGTAGACATTAACACCGACATCTTGGGTGTTAGATACCGTAGAAGTACCACTCACAAAAAAGCCGACCTGGCGGGGTAATTTGAATAATAAGTGAAGTGGCGACCATCATTCACAGCAAAAGAGTGTGAGAAAAAACCGTTAGTCTCTTGTTGTCTAAGCACAACCTCTTGATGAGAGCAAACAGGAACAACTATAGCAGGACATCACAGGTATGATCGTAGCAAGGAACTGAATTGACACTTGTTCACCGGTTACCAACTACTCGAGAGTCGAGCGACGAGAACAAGAAGGGTAGCCGTTTTAGGGACCAGTGATAGGTCACATGCTAGCACCCATCATTTGTAAGTATATCGTCTCATCATTACACTGGTGACGGCTCCGTGACGGTACCTTTATATCATCTTCCTCCTCCCCCGCCACCACCAAAATCCACGCATGGACTCTTCCGCACCTCAGGCAAGAATATCCTCTGCGTCCCGCCGCCATGTGTACTGTCTGCCCTCGTCGTCGCATTTCAGACACTCAGGCTTCCTATTGATTCTTGGCGCCTTTGCAGCATTTGTCTTGATTAATCTGCTATGCTTGCCATTCTCATCGACTTACTGCGATTCTGTCTCTTGGATGCTCAGAAAATTCCTCACCTCATCGTCAACAAAGAACTCGTCCAAGCAGAGCTCTTGTTTCATTGAGGGAAACTGCGTTACTGCTGCAGACTCAGCTGCGATTATCAGCTTCCACCTCGGACATATCAAGTTCATGGTCAACTTGGTTGAAGGAACAGGTCTGCCTCCAGGACGCTACTTCGACTTCGAGAGCAGGTACATCGATTTTAGTACTTTTCACATGTATTTGATGAATCGTGCACTAAAACAGTCTTCGCCGTGACACCGGGAAATACGGAATTTCCTCTAAGAGTAACTTGGAAGTTGACGAGGATCGCAAAGTATTCGTGGACCACCTTCGTACTCTATGCGAATTCCGACACAAAATCGGGCATCACTATCGCGTTTACCTCGTAGACAACTTTTTTGAGTCCTTTGGGCCTTGGGGAATGTCTCCAGTACTGGACCCGGTAAAGACCTACTATCACAAAAAATGGCCGCCTTACTAAACATGTCCCATCTCTCTAGTTTGAGAATGCTATCAAAAGTCTGAAGAGAGCTGCTGAACAAGAAGCTCTCATGGAGACGGCAAACATTCGACGACGAGAGAGATACACTATTAAGGTCGACAATATTCTGCGGCCCTCGCTAGACCGCTTCTTCGCCGATATCCGTGTCGCATTCAGCGACCTTGCCACTGGCGTCCCTCCCATAATAGAATTTTTTGCTAATATCAGCTCATATGGACATCTGGTATCAGAAGGACTGGACGCCGAAATTCCTCGTGTGACAGAGGCATACCAGAATCTGCCCTGGTGGGACTCTGTTCCCATACTTAACTTAATCACTGAGAGCATATTGGGCATAAAACCTCGCCGATGGTCGATATCAAAGTATAAAGAGTTTCTGTTTAAGGACGAAGCAACTATCCGGACCCTTGTTGAGCATGCAAGTATATTCCACGATCATTTCGCAGCCCTCGCGCACTATTTCATTTGGTATGCGAATCATCCGGTAACTGTGAGTGCTTCTATCATGTTCTGGTTTCATATCCAACTCATAATTCCAAGTATCATTATAACAGTACCGAGAAACCTGTGACCGCCGATGAACTAGCGCAGTCAGTGGCAGATGTCAAGGCACGGCTTGATCACGACTACTATGGGGCGGATATCTCACCCCGTCGGGTGATCGGTTCGCATCTTTCTCTTCCGGCCAATGAGGGTCCGTTTGTAGATCATTCTGTAGACGAGGACGGTCTATGATAGAATCTAGAGGCTATGGCACCCTTCTTTTGCACACCATCTGTATTGTTCTTGTATACCGGAGGTCTAATGTATACCAAAATTTTCCTTCTTAACACACAGGGTAACCCAACGTCAAAGGGTGGAAGAGCATATACAATATCGACTGAAAGTGCGCGCGCAGAGTCTCGTGATAACTAGCCGACTGATATGCCCTGTAACTTCCACTAGTCTGTGCATAACCTGCACACGGTTATGCGTCTCTATGATGTCGTTGGTATACACAATATCCTCCTCGTCACCGTGACACGCTTTGATAACTCACTCGACAGATGGTGGTGCGGTGAGTCGCTCCGCGGGACAATATCTTGACGGCTTGCCCAAAATATGGGCCGTGGTGGGACTGGTTGTCTTCAATCAAAATACAACAAAAGCAGAATGGGACCGGCATTTCCTGGCATCTTAAGGAAACGAGTAGCGCTCGCTGCAGAAGCATGGGAGGAGACAGGGAATGTAATGACCATTCGCTCGCAGCTTTGCTTGTTACCGAATGCCTAACACAACTACTGTAAGACAATTATATCAGTCCGTGAATGTACAGGGCCAGTACGGCAGGACATGATCAAGGTGGGACGGGCCACCCCAAGTCGGGAATACAAGGACCATCGTGCGATGTTAGTGTCGATGTGATGTGATGTATGAAATTACAGCTGGGTGGACTGCTAGTAGAAGACAAACCGAAAGATCAGTAAGTAGTACATTGGGAGAGGTGGTTTTGGCTTCCACTAGCCGAACGCACGCTCGAGTGGTAATTCAGATTCATGACAATGATACAACTCTCTGCAAGTGCTGTTTCAGAATGGCGCCCATTGATATATCATATTCTGCGGCTGGGCGATCGATTTTACTGTTTGTTAATACATATGTTGTTCACTATTTATCCTTCTCCTCGCTTCTCCGATTCGTGGATCTATACCCAATTACATCCTATACTCCACCCAAGTTCCAGCTTTCGACCTCCACGTTCAATATTTACTAAATCAAGGCTTGTCCTGTGATTATCCAAGATTTTATCGCTGCAAGTTACCGTATCGTGTTTGAAGATATGAGGACCTGCATTATTCTGCATCGGCATTCCCTAATCTAAACACTCCTAACTCAATGTCCACATTTGGGTCAGGTTGCCACCTAGATTCGTTGTGAGTTACCAGGTCCTCGGTAGAATGGCTGAAACTCGTCGACGGCTTATGTGATCTCATTCAGTTCACGGGAGACTAAAAGATTGGTATCATCTGCGTACTTGATTTGTGCCCTTGTTGCGACCCTTCTCCTCTTCGAGACACTCGGCCAGGATGCGGACAATCTGTCTCATATCCTTCTTCCAGTGTTTTACATCATCTTGTGTTCCAATGTCTGCGGGGTGGAGTATGTAGTTCTCAACGGAATATTTGTGATCTGGTGAGTTTAAAATTTCCAGGATCTTAAACCATTCATCGTGATACGGAGAAATTGAGGCCAGGGAGGATAAGATAGGACGTGGTGAGGTGCCACTGCGGGCGATGCTGGCACAAATGCAACGAATCACATGAGCTTGATGGATATCTTGGATATGCCAGCCAAGAAACTGGTCCCATTGAATATCCGAGAGCTTCCTGGCCTGGGCTTCAGAAAGCCCAGTGATATAACCGCTCAATCCTTCGATGAACTCCGGGTGGAGACTACTTTTCTCTGTAATATACCGCAAACTGCCTTTCTCTTCGAAAGCTTCGTATGCATTGAAGATACCTATAGAGAAGGCTTGACCTAATAAAAAGGCAACTATGCCGACTATAGAGTCGAAGTGTTGAGGAAGATCAGAGAAATTTTGAACGGTGGACAGACGGGGTGCATCTGCTACATCTTCATCATGGATGACTTGAAGAATATTCAGAAACAAGAGCTTCGTGGCACATTCTGCGGGAGGTTCAAAAAGGCAGTTCTCGGAGCCTCCATCCATAAGCGAAGCCATCATTACAAGAGCATAAGAACGGCAGGTCCAAAAGAGTTCCTTGAATTCTGGATCCTCCCAATTACTTGAAGAACTCCCAGTAAATAAATCAGACATGATGTAAGAGAGTATCGCCTGGAAAACATCAGTTCGCCACTGTGTTGAAGGACGTTCGATGAGATGATAAAAAATCTGTTTGCCTATTGCATGTAATGCTACATGCAACAGCTGGTACTTTGAGATTGTAGAATCATGATGAAACGGGGAGTATGGGCCTGAATGAACAGCTAACGAGGTAGAGTTGGACACCAAGGCACGTACAATGGCGAGGGGGAGTCTTCGCTCGGGATCGACTGCGTCCTTGTGTAGATCGAATGACTCGAAAAATGAGAGAAGGCCATTGAGAATATCTGGTTTATAATATATTACTGCGGCACACACCAAAGTGCAGCCGCATGATGCGGGAGGATAGCATTCAGGGAGATATATGCCATTTACCATGCTGAGACACATATCGATAGTGAGAACGTCCCACCGGTCATGAAACAACTGTTCCTTGGCCACACCGCGGTCTAATAATTTCTTCCAAACGACAGGATGGTGAAGATCTCTGTCTGCTAGTAAGGTGTTTATGGCGACTTCCTTCTGATCAACAGGCTTCTGAAAATGTGAATCTTCCATGGAAGACAGAGTTATCGACAATGTAGTGGAGAGCTTCTTGGAGAAATCCAGATTATGTTCTCCGAAGATTCCAGACGGAAAATTCCGGCGTAATTCAGGAAATAGAATCTCTAACCGAAGGAGGGGCTCGATCTTGTGGTCGATATTGGGAATATCTTTCGGAATCCATCGAGTGTGCTCCTCCCGGGCCAGCACCATGCAATCCATCAACATTCTTTCTTTCTCAGCTCTTATCTCGGCCCAGTGCGGACTGAATACCTCCTTCGCACGTGCGATGCGGTCTGGAGGCAATCCAGCAAGAGCATGTATAACAAGATGACGGGTGGAGGAAGTCGATGATCCCGTGTAGAGCCAAAGAAGTGCATCAACTTCATTTTCGATATATGATTTTCCCGCAGCATACGTCTCAAGGTCCTCGAATGTTTCTATCTCAGGATGGACGTCGAGTAGCAGCGATGCGATTTTGGTAACGAATATGGGGAGTTGTCGAAGGATCCAAATGATGAATGTGTATAAACGTCCATTCAATCGAGTCTTATATGGCAACTCCGGGCATTGTATGCTGAAGACGTTGATCGGGTCGACAGCAAGAAAAAGCGGTAAGGATAACATTCCTACGGCGATCGCCATTTCCTTCTGCTGAGGTATGAGGTATAGCACAAGGCCAAAGAAAAACAAGCCGAGGGATAGGCGCAACATGAGGGGGAGGAAGTTAATGAAAGTGCCGAAGCGCCAATCGATGAGACCCTTGTAACGGAAATGTCGAGTACGGACGCTGGCTTGGGGGTCTCCAGCGACAGGCGAGAGATAATGCCCATACCATTCATCCACAATGATAACAAAGAATGCAGCTGCAAGACTGATGGTCAGACTCGCAAACCATAGCCCGTTTATCCACGAATCTAAAGGTTTCGGAGAAAATGGTGCTGTAGGATCGGCGCCAGATGTGGTGATGCGGTCAAGGGATGTGCCATTAGCTAGCGCGCGCTGTATATTGATTTGATCGAACAGTAAAAGCGCTGACAATTTCTGATAATCTGGCCGAAGGTTTGCTGAAGATTGTATGATGAAGGCAGTGACAATTGCCGAAAATAGTCCTGCCTACAAAGGGAAAAGAATCAGGTAATATTTCACACACTTGACTGAACATGCTCACAAAAACAAGGAGAATATTCGTTTTTCCTCTCTGCTTTTCAAGCGTATCGGCGTGATAAATCAGACTTTCGTCCAAATATGCTCGCCAAACACTGGACGTTGGCCCAGCCTCTTCAAATGGTTGACTGGGTGCATACACTCGAGAGTCACCTAGAATAGATTCATGAGGCAAGGGATAATAATTAGAGCAGCACGCGTACCAGTAGGCACTCTCACAGGTGCTCTTCCCGGTAGACCAAAAATGAAAGGCCATCTTTTCCTGATTGGCCGTCGCACATAATTTTCGACAGGCGAGGATGGATTCTTCCCTTTGACTGTCGTAGCATGATGGTTTGCCGAAGGTTTGGGCCGTTCAGACCCGTTTATGGATTTCCTGGCACCTAGTGGGGAGGTACCCAACTGGCTAGCGCTTTGGAACTGTTGGTCGGTGAACTCGGGACACAGTAGATTACCATCGCGAATGCCATCCGAGGGCGTTTGTTGTTCCATCCAGAGCGTTATCAGGGAGGGAAAAAAGAAAATACTCAGAGGCGACAAGAACGAGGCGATTAGTAGCAACACGATTGCGGCGCCGATACATTTATATGCAGTGTAGAAGGATAACGGCATCCCACAAAATGCGGTGTTGATGACCTCGACCCGTCCTATCAGTTGCAGACTTCGAACCGCGAAATACGAGCTAGTATAGACGGACCAAGATGGGAAGCGTTTGTCAGGCTCGTGATTCCGAGTCTATGTATATAGGTACTCGGTCTTTATTGGATCTTTATGTCGGTTTTGACCGTGAGAAGCCTACAAAAAGACTGTCAAGATGGGACCCCAGGTCACGCCGAAATACCACGCGATGTTAGTGGCAATGTGATGTGATGCTTTAAATTACAGCTTAGAGGAGCTAAATTGAATCCGAAAAAGGAAAACCAAAAGATCAGTACATTGGGACAGGATTTAGCTTCTACTAGCTGAACGCACGCTCGAGTGGTAATCCAGAACGATAACAGATATACAGCTCTTTGCAAGTGCTGTTTCGGAGCGGCGCACATTGATATTCTGTAGCTGTGGTTTTGAATGAAAGTTGGATAAAGACGGCTACAGCTTGAGTGACGGACGTACTAGGGTGCGGTTGGCGGTGGTGTTGGTATTAGTACCGGCGCAAGGTTCCAAATAAGGAACGGCCGGGTCCACAGCCCTGACACGGCGTGCTATATGTTGTGGCCACAAAGGCTCAGGTCGTTGTAATATTATATACATACTACTCTGGCTTGGCGAACTACGACATCTATTTTCATTCACAGATCGCAGAAAGTGACGTGATTCCAGAATATTGTCTACTAATCACTAATCACAATGCCAAGGTTAGATTTCAAGCTGATTACAGAAATGAGGACCGACTTGCGTGTCAAAATATCCGTTCCTCTTTTGCAAGGCGAGAAGGACAGCTACTGGCCAGTCCAAGGTGTTTTCTTAGGTCGTATGTTTTCAGACGGGCATCTAATGGAGAATCATGTTACAGTATGCCGCCTCGATATGATGTGTCGACTTACCAGTTAATCAAAACTCCCAAGAATGGTCGTGTGTGGGCTATCAGCTGGCAGTCGAATATATTTAGTACTTGTGATGCCCGAGTGCCATGCTGTTCAAGACTATGCCCAATGAGATTTAGATACCCAGGCTGCTATAGAAACGCCCAGTACAACAAGAGATATTTTCGACCTCGGCAGGCAACACCCAGATGAGCACTTGATCCCGGGATCCAGTCAGTCCAAGCAGTTTCCCCGTCCATAGGTCGTGGAACGCGGCACAGAAAGAAAGACGCCGCGTATCTCAAAGAACTCGGAGGTTCGACTGTTTTCTCCCAGTTTTGCGTGGTGACGAACTTCAACCACGGCGATAAATCAAGGGTGACGACAAAAGATACGGCTGGTCCCAAAGCTTTGATGAGGAAAGTGTGCAGCAGCGGGGCTCGGGCCTACAACATCGGTAACCACGAAACCCGAGCACCAAACCAAGAAGCCCAGCCATTTCCAAGAGATTGCAGGCGCGCAATCTCGGGACCGTGGAATCTGCAACACAAAGGCAGCGGTAGTGGTGGAAGCGAAAGGACAACCTTTGATCGGACCGGACCTGCCGGACCTCTTTTCATCCTCGACAGCTTGATATCAACCATTCGGATTCGAATTCAATTCCGGAACAAGTACAGTGACCATATACAACACCCCCAGCTAGATGAATAAAATAAAAGAGAAATAGAGAGCACATACATAGCAAAAGACAGCGACAATCAAGACGAAATCACTCCGTTCTCTGTTTCTTCCCGTCCCCGTCCTCCTTTCCATCCGCTTCCTCGCTCGCCCTCTTCTTCCCACCCTTCAGGCCCTCCAATTCCGCCTCAGCCCTCTGCCTTCCCGTCCTCTCCTCATCCCACATCCTCCTCACCTCCTCCAGCTGCGCCTGTAAGTCCCCCATCGCCTGGTCCATCAGCAGCTTCTCCAACGTCCACTTCTCGATATTCCGCGCCTCGTTCTCTTTCAGGTGGTGGATGTACTGCACCGCGCGAGAGAGGATCGCACCCTTGGCTTTTTCGCCGGAGCCGTTGGGGACGATGCGTCCGAGCTCGTTGATGCCCTCGTTGATGTTCCCGCGGCGGCGGCGCTCGACTTCTTTATGATTATCCTTCCGTTGTCGAGTCCACTCGTCGCTACCCATAGCTGCCCCACTTTTGGACCGCCTGGCACCGAGGTTGGGATTCGGGCCTTGGGGGATCGAGGGTGGCTCCTCTGGTTGCGGCGCAGCTTCCGTTTCCGCTTTCTTCTGGCTTCCGAGATTGGGTGGTCCCCCCGGATGCGACGACGGATCGGGGTCGTTGATCGAAAAGGTGGGGTTGAACCCGGATTGCTGGGCGAGGTGGGAGAGAGCTTGGGCGGCATCTACTTTGGTGCCCTGGGGGTTTGCATTCTGAGGGAAGGGGATGGTATCACGATCACGTGTGGAGGTGGATGGAACGACAGCTGCTCACCTTGAATACCGGAAGGTCAAGGGTAGTAAGCAGTGCTAGAAGTTGTTCCCTTCCGATTCCGGGAATCGTCGGTAACTCGGGCGGCTGAGTTGCCTGAGCTGCAGGAGCTGCTTGGGTTGCAGGCGGGGCTGATTCCTGAGTAGTTGCATTCGGTGCCATAGTGGTCGACTATTTGTACAAAACTCTGCTTAAGAAATACCCTTGAGGTCCTCCAAGAAAACTGAGTGGTCGAGAGCATCAATATATCCGTCGACGGCATATTCAGTGGATGATACTTACCTGAGACTGGGGCCGGATATCAACCAAGCTTAAAATGGACAGAAACGGAGAGATCTGACAGTGAATGCAATCGTATGGCAAAAGTTTTGCTCGCTGTCGTCGACGATGAGCAGGAAATACTGGTCGCGTCGCGGTAAAGTGGGGGGTGCTGACTTGGGGAGGTCGTCACATGGGAATCACGCCTTTTGTGAAAAACCACGGGAAGGACCTCGAACACCGAGTAGATCTTCCCACGCATGCCACTGCGCCACTTACTCACCTTCTGATTTTCCCAGTGGCTTCTGCATGCTTCTGACATTACATCAGGACAAAGGATTGTATAGGATTATCGTCAGAAAAAGTACTGGGTAAGTACAAACAGATAGAGGATGAGAAGAGAAGGACGTCCCAACGAGGTCTTCGGGGTCCCATTCCTCCGGGAACCGGCATCGCTCTGCCGAGGTGGCACATGCGTTATAATCCTTATCAAATCCTTATCTTGGAATAGGACCGCAGCTCAGTCATGAAGCAGAAGACTCGGAAGGTAGAAGCAGATCGCGAAGTTGCCTTGAATGGCGCCAGGACGCTGTAAGGGGCGAGGAAGCTGGCGGAGGAACGCCATGGAGGCGTCGAATTGATACTGGCATAAGGCATAGCCAAGAATACCAAGTATGTGTTTTGCAATCGGACCTTCAAGGAATAGGCGTGCTTGTAAGGAAGGCTGCGTTGCAGAGGTTTCCTGCTTGCAAATAAGTTTGACGAGAAGTTCTGAACAACAGAAAGGCTTGACCGTTCCGACCTATGTAGCTGCGAAAGGCAGTTGTTGATATGATGGCCGGGTGGTGTGCTGAGACGAGTACTAGTACCTTGACATGAAACTTGAGCACCATCATTCGAAAGAAGAAATGCGAAATCGCGTACTCTCCAAGCGAACGGGATGGTGGTTGAGGTAAAGAATGACGGTCAGGGACCAGGGTTACAACTACCGTCCTCTCAACTTACGCTTACAGCAACCCTTCTGCTCATAGTCAAGACTTCGGAGGCTCATTGGCGACCTCGAGGTTGTTCTCGCCTTTTCTTGACCTCGAGCACATGTCCGCCTTTTTCCGAACCATTCGTGATTATCTGTCCTGATTGTCGTTTAGCAGGTTTCTCGCGATCTCTGATGGCGCATACACTTGCCTTTGTGTGCTTGATAAAGTACATGCTCTCGTTGCCAAGCCCAAGGGGGGCCTCTTATTAGCACGCCTTTGAAGTTTAATGAGTGCAGTGGGGGGTTGATCCCAAGTGCTATGGCAATTTTTGAACTGGATCCTCTGGACGAAGACTATGTAAACATATAACAATGTGGCAAGTAGCGATGACAATTATTTTGATCAGACCCCTCTTTGTTTCTTACCACCATCATCAACAAGCCGCATCGTGGCTCCTATCGCGTCTTCTATTCTTTCTCTATTTCTTCTGCATTATCCGGGGCGGACAGTGTTCTTGTTGTGTATGACTTTTATATGTCTTTCTGAATGCTAACAAATCTATAGTTCAGGCATGGATACCCTCCCTCAAGAACTCATCAACCTCATAGTGGACATCTGCGCAGACGACCGCCGTAGTCTTCACGCACTTTGCTCCGTATCACGCTCCCTACGCTCTCAAGCAAGAGTCCATTTCCTGCGCTCAGTCCATTTATGGTCGGAGCGTTCTGTCGTAGCCTTCCACGACTCATGCTTGTCGTCGCCGGAGATTCCAAGCCTCGTCCAAAACCTGTCTGTTACTCTAGGGGTGCTCCACGGAGGGTCCAACTTGAGCGTCCCCAACACCGCCGCTGCGAGCCTCGAAGAACCACTACTAAGCCACCCCCTACCCAACATTCAAGTACTCAGACTCGAATTGGGTTCTGCGTACGATTGCATCCGCGATATTCCCACTGCCTTGTTATTGTATCCTCTGACATCACTAACTCTAAAAGCCAGATTTGTCTATTCGTCACACCTGCTTGACCTTTTGAGGCATTATCCAGCTCTCAGGCATCTCGATGTTTCCGACACCAGTGTCCACTATCCGAACCAGGAGGAGGAGGATCGCAACCCGCCCGTGGTCCTCTCAATTGAAGACTTGTCCATCTCCAGTGACATCCTCCCTTTCTGCCTGGACAAACAGCTATTTGCGGTACACGCATTGCGTAACATCAAATTAGCATCATTTCAGCTAACAAGTATGCATGAATGCCAACGGCTGCTTGAAAACCCCGACGGAGCTTTGCAAAGACTGCACATTCATCAACCCCTTCATATGGGTGAGTCCTACTTCGGCGCGCGCACTAAATGATGCTTATCTGACAATAAACTCGTCAGACCATCGTTCGATACCTACTAAGTTGGAGATGCTGCATGTACCCCACTTGACCTTGGAATCGTGCAGGGAGGATAAGTTGGCAGTTACGACCGTGAAATGGTTTATCGACTGCCTAGAATCCGGACAAGGCCCTGTCAAAACATCTCGCATCAATATACTCCTAACGCCCTCGGGGAACCTTGATGGTAGTTTCCTCGAGCGCTCAGTTGATGAGCACATTTGGACGTCGTTGGATTTTATCATGACGGCCCCAAGATTCACTGCTACGACCCTTTGTATCTGGGTTGGCTACGCGTCGTTCTGGTACCCGAGGAAGCCTGATGCGGATTTGTTGGAAATAACTCAGCGATTCATCTCTAATGCGCTCCCTGGGTTACGCTCGGCGAATAGGTTGGAAGTCCATTGCAAAGTGCTGAAGGACTCATTTGATGAAGCGATGCACTTGATAGAGGAATAGTTTGTTAATCTTGGGAACGTCAGATGACTTTTTCAGAAAAATTTCATTGAGCCAGATGGACCCTGGGAAGATTGGACCCATATTGACCCAGCGGCCAACATATGTTTCAACAAGCAGCTGTACCTGTCGTCAGGAACCTTCAAATACCAATTTGTAACCAAGTAACACAACTGCAATGATCGGAATGCTCGAAATGAGCTATCTGATTGGTGTCAGTAGTAAGTCACTTGAAGTCAAAAGGGCATGTAGCCGTCTAGATCTGTATTTCATGCTCGACAAAGTACACTACAATCGCTATAGATACAAGCTGGATATCCGGTACCAGTGGATGGGTCTAGAAATTTATCTTCTATGAAAACGAATGACCCTAGAGATCTTCGAATAATCTCTTCGGGTCCATCTCCTCAAAGGCGATCCTATACACCTTCTCGAAGAGCGGGTATCCCTCTAAGCGTCCTCGGGCCTCGAGGAACTCGAAGACTTCTCGTGAAGTCAGCGTCCCCTGGAGCTTTTGGCCATTTAATAGCTCCTTTTCGAGCTGCTCGAACGATTTGCCTTGTTGTTCTGGTTTAGATTCTGCTGCTTTAGTTGGTTGGGAAAAGCACATGGCAGCGCGGAGCGGACAAACCTCCAGAATACTGTGGCTTGCTCTTGATGAACGCCTCAGCACATTTACGATTACGACCACCAAATGACGTCGTAATAAGGTCCGCCACGCCTATATCATTACCCCGTCAGGTGAGGAAAGAAAAAAAAAGCCGAACATCACACACCAGCAGAATGATGCGAAAACGTCAACGGTGAGCTCCCGGGGAAGAACTCCAACGTGAACGTCGACATCTCCAAGAGCCCAATCCTCAGAATCGCGGCTTTAGTATTACCCCCGAGGCCCATTCCATCTACAAATCCTGCCGCGAGCGCAACAACGTTTTTCAGAGCTCCACTCAGGCTGACACCTGCCACGTCTTCTATCGGATGCACCCTGAATGTGGGACCGTCAAACACAGCATGCCACAGCGCCGCGTCTTTCGCGCTCGGCACGCCGATCGTCGTCTCGCAGAACTCCCCTCGTCCGACGTCGAGCGCGATATTGGCGCCGCCTAGTGCCGTGCATGGGATCCCTAGCTCTTTCTCGATGACGAAGGGGTACGTGTAGATCTCGGCGGTGCTGTTGTTTCCTCGTTCGTCCTTCTGGATAACAACTTCGACGCCTTTGATTGCTGAGATGGCGCGCGCCCTAGAGCTGATCAAACCAGGCTCCTTGAGCTCCTCGAGAATACCAGGAAGATACTGATGAGGCACGACGATAAGGATGAGCGACGCGTTTCGCACGGTCTCTTTCAGACTGGGCACCGCAACGAGGTTCTCGGGAAGATCGACATTAGGTAGGTACCTCTCGTTCTGGTGCGTCCGGTTGAATATTTCTGTAAGCTTGCCTCGTCCGGGAACCTGGCAGGGAAACTGTCAGCATAACACTAAAGCGAAAAATTAAACCCCAAACCTCATGCTCTCTAACCCAAATCCTGACTTCGGGGTCAAAGCCCTCCCGTTCAGCCGCGTTCAAAGCAGCAACACGCGCGAGCGCAGTACCCCAGCTTCCGGACCCGACGATCGCGATTTTCTCGAGGCGCGCAGGGCTCTTGGTACCGTTTTTCTTATCCACGACGTACTCCTCTGGCTCGTAAGGCTCGAACTTTGTGATAAAAGGAGCCATGGCTGCCGAGCTGGTCCTGCGCACCATCGGCTTAGGCGCTTCGTCTTCGTCAGAGGAGGAATCGGGGGGTGTTTCGGGGGCGACGACCTTGTTCTGTTTCTTCGAGGCAGCGTTGGACATGGCCGTGAAGCTCATGCTTGCACCGCTAAGGGTATTGAAGCCGAAGGGCTTGGAGGGAAGTCCGCGTTTGGATTGCGGTGGCTTGGAGAGTGGTCGCAGGAGAGGAGAGGGCGGGCGTGAGGAGTCGGGGGAAGATAGACTAGACATGGGCGTAGGACTGCCGTTGAACGTTGGAGACGGTGAGGTCGACCTAGATAAGGAGGAGGAAGGGGAGGAAGACATGGTGTTCTAATTTCTGCAGAGTCGTGGGCAGAGCACGGTAGAAATAGGTTACGAAACGTAAAAATAAAAAATAGTAAAGAGAGTGGGAGTGGGAGCTGGAAGCAGTGGCGTCGGTGTCTTCTATATCAGAACGAGTTAGAGATAGTAAGATGCCGCCTCCGAGTGGTTATGGCGAGTCAAAAATAGATGCCATTTGCAAGAATTTGAAACCCCATTTCGTCATGGAGCGGCAGTCGCATGTGTGCGTCCTCGGCCCTTGGCATCGTCGGGTACGCCCCTTTCGGACTCTGCTCCAATCCCATCATCCTCGTTTACTTCCCATCGTGGAACCAGGTTTCCAAAAATCTGGTGTGATACCCATATATAGACGTGATAGGAAATACACTGCGCCGGAATGGTGGAGATGCAGACAGACTCGGATGGAGACGGAAAGCAAAAATGATTCGAAGGAAAGGAGGGCTCCACACATCGCCGCAAGAGGCGGATTCGAAATGAGTAACCAACGGGGATTATCACAACAGGAGTGAAACGTGGGTGGGCTCCGCGATCTGGTGTAATAATATTTTCAAACGCGCTGCATATAACTTGAACTTGCATTTGCTGTAACCTTCATCCTATTCGAGCCTAGAACTCTACCATGACATCCTCTCCGGTATCAACTGTTCTCATGAAGACGAAAGCCGTCCTATTCGAGTCAGTATGCTATCGGTTCCAGCTAGTCAGTTTACTCACCGTCACTCAGCATGGACGGAACCCTCATCGACTCTTCACCAGCAGTAACCGCTGCCTGGAACCTCCTCAAATCAACAGGCTACGACTTCCTCGACCTCGACGATATCCTTCGGTCCGCCCACGGTTACCGCACCATCGACGCTCTTCGAAAATGGTGCAAGATTACCGATGAGGAAAAACTTAAATCCGAAGTTGTGAGATTCGAGGAAGCCATCCTCGCCAATGCATCGAAACCTGGAGGTGGCATTATCGCTCTCCCCGGGGTGAAGAAGCTTCTGGACGGCATCCAGGGTGGACGACCAGACGAGGATCAGGGATGGAGCGTTTGCACGTCTTGTAGGTTTCCTATTGTTCTTTGAAGATTTGGTCAGATATTGATGGATTGTAGCAACGACGTTCTACGCCTCGAAAGCGCTTCCTGCAGCTGGTCTCAGGATTCCCAATCACTTCGTCACCGCCGAGAGCGTGAAGCAAGGAAAGCCGGCCCCGGATCCGTACTTGCTCGGTGCTAAGCTTAACGAGTTCGCGCCTTCCGATTGTGCGATGGTTCACCCCCTTCCAAATTCACTGATATTGAACCATATCACAGGTATCGTCGTCGAAGATGCTCCCACCGGTATCCGTTCAGGAAAAGCAGCAGGCTGCTTCGTCCTCGCGACGTGCACGTCCCATACCCGCGAGAGTCTCGAAAAGGAACACCCGCACTTTTTGGTCGAAGATTTGAGCCAGTAAGTATCATTGATTCAGCTAAACTGGGGTTCGTGTTCTTACCTCATTATAGTGTCCGGCCCCACCGCAACGAGGACGGCTCCATTTCTTTGCTCATCACCCAACCTCCCGGTCGCGAGTATCCCGACTCTGCTATCCCCACGCCGGAAGACACGCCTCTCCATACGCCCACTCTTTCGAGAGCACCTTCGCAGACTGATATCCACATGGATAAAGGATCTCTTCCGGATCACGCTGTGTATACCATGGCCCGTGTTGCCGGGGAAAGCATCATTCAGTAAAGAGGTGACAGATAGATCTAGATAGAACTTAGAGCGTATTCTGTATCCAGATAAGCGTTGATACGCACCATGTGTTGTAATTATAGATGCATATATGATGGTAAAATATAGACGTGCCTCTCTGGTACTCCTGGTAAACCGAGTATTTCGAAATGACTCCAGCGAATTTTCTTTACTCATGGTAAAGCCGAGAAATTTGGTCAAAAAACTGGTCGATTTTCATACTCCAAGCGTCCCCTTGTACTTGGACTGGCGCAAGTCAGAAGCCTGCCAAAAGCATAGCTATTAGCCGTTCAGTTGGAGGAACCTCGTGGCAACCAGTTGTGATTCCCTTCGGAAGTCGAAGGGTGCATTAGTGAAGATCACCTTCCATTAACTTTCGTACGCAACGCTGTGAGGCACGTTATCCACGAACTGCAATGGAAGCAAAACGTGTAGCGAAGAAAATGGCGAGTCGGAAGAGGAACGAACAAGGGTCGTGGAATGACGTAACTGTCCGGCACGACTCGGGCAACGGCGGTCGCTCGGATACTGAAAGGCACACCACGTTTGAACGTACACGTGGAAGTAGACAATTAATTCCGCAGTGTCGGCCACTGTACTTGTCGTGAAGACGGGATGTATACAATCATGATTGAACCTTTGGAAAAACTAACGTTGTCGTACCACCAGGACCATCTCTTCTGCTCTTCGACTTCCACTAACGATGGCCGCACAACTACTATGTCAACAGGAATATACATGTAACTGGCGCCGAGCGACGCTCAAACTTCATCAGGCTCGGATTTTGAATGATCCAAGAGCTTGAAGTTTGAGCCATTGCTTGAACCCGAATGATCCTCATACCATGGACTTCGTTTGTGCAGACTTGCCATGATGTGCCCATGATATAATTAGGTAGTTGAGGCGACTCTGGTATCAATATCCCCTTTCATCAGTATTAATTACAAAGGTCACTAGTTGTATGCATGGTTTATTCTTATCATGGAATGCAGGTCAGTGATGGTGAAATCTAAAATATACACACGCAAGGCCACTATTTCTCCTACACAAGAAACGGTGGTCTGCATGCAACTAGAATTAAATACGCGTGCTGTGATTAACGGAGGCCACCAGAATAGGGAGAAAGCACGCTCGTTTTAGTTAGCACCGTGTATGCTAAGAATATCAACTCAGCTGTGGCGGCGGTGTGGAGGTGCTAGATTGAACTCCACGTCGGTAATCACGGCAGCTAAGTCTGAAGAAAAAAATGGCAAACGTTCGGATGAGATGCTTCATCTCCGAGCTGTGTCCACGAAGGAATGGGCAACGGTCGATGGCCCGAGAACTTGAGTCTGTATCATTGACGTATGATGGATACCAATGGACCCAGCTTTTGCAGACGTACCCGAGTTATAATTAGCTAGTCAAGGTGGCACTGGTATAAATATCTTTATTGCAGTATTAATTTCAAGGGATCAGTGTTACTCGCACGAGGCCTTGTTTATTATTATCATGACATACACTGTCGAGGGGGGGCAGAGATTGCTGTACGTCAAGGATGGCAAGCACTTCTCAATCCATACACATAATGCTCGGATGTACTAACATTCCCAGCCAGGAGGAATACTGTTCGGAAAAGATATGATGTCGTCCAGAAATAGACAGACAATTGTGTCCCCTTTTTGACAGGTCGAGGACGCAGTACAGCAGAAACAAACACAGGTGTATTGCAGTAAGAGATCAAGAGTTGCTGATAAGGCAATGGAAGGTATGAGCCCAGAGACTAGAAACGATGCAAAGCGGTAGACATTTGTTCCACCAGTAGTCTACCGTCCTCATCCAGGTACGGAATCACTTTCTTCAATCAAGGATGCCATGCCTCAAGGGAATTCAAGGCTCAAAAATGAAAACGCGTCGGGGATCAAGCGCCTGATCCATTTAGCGCAGAAGAACAGGATCATAGATAGAGCAGCGGCCGCGTGAAGCTGCTAAATTAGCATCAACACGACAGTCTATTTTATAAATAAGTGGTAAACGTTCACTTGAGATACGTTCTCGTCTTAATGGCCGACCCCGAGCTTTCCATGTTCAAGACCACGAAGCAGTTTGCGACTAGCAAAATTAGATACCTTCCCTTCCAAAACAACTTTTGACGAAGAGAAGTCGACGACAATGACTAGATCCAGAAATAAGACAAGCCAGAGAAACTGATAGAGTGTGCGGCTGTCACGGTCGCAGAGGATAAGTCATAGAAACCCTTCTGCGAAATTTTGAGGGGGCTGTACATATGTATTCAGAATCGCTGGCACATGTTTAGGGGAAGACGTGCACACTGCAAACACGCCGCTGTACGTCAAGCTCAAGGGGCAGAAGGAAGGAAAAGGTCGTCAATATATCACCCCCTTATTGCAGATTACAGACCACGGTCAGAGCAGCTCCAAGCAAGCAATAACGAAAAATAAAGCGAACGGTAAAAGAGTACGGGTCGCGAATGTCGGAGTTGTGGTCCGCACTATGGGTCACGTCGGCAAATCCCGATCCCCTCTGACCTCAACCACCACCACCAAAGAACAAACTGAGCCTATCGCCCTCTCGTAGCTAGGCTCGCAATGCTCAGGTTCAATCCCATGGTTGCTGTCCGACCACGCTGTGTTGCACCTTCAAAATTGAACTTACAATGCGAGCAAAATGTGAGGATGTTTAGGATGGCGGAGGTGGGTGGCCAGTTTCTGTCTTTATTATTTGTGTAAATGGTTCAATTCAGGCAGGCGCCATACAAAAAAATTCGATCAAGAACTTTCGTCTTTCAGGCGCCTTCATGTCGCTCATTTTCTCTGTGGCCGTCTTCTCTACCTACGGGCAATTCTGAGTCCACCGGCGGAACAGAAGCTTTATCACCTCCAAATGAACTGCTCCCTACGGACGTGATTGCACCCCTCCAGCTAGGCGACCTAGCATCTCTAGGTCTCGCAGGGTACACCCCGGCTGGATTCTACCAAGCCTTCCTAGAAGCCTTCAACTACACCACCGGCTGGTCCTGGTTCTGGACTATCGTATTCGGCGCAGCCCTCTCACGAGCCCTCGTAGCCCCCTGGTTTGTCGACGCCAGCGCATACAAGAGACTACCAGGAATGGGACAAGAACTCGCCCGCGTCCAGGACATAAAAGACTCCGCACGCTCGCTGAGGGCGGTCCGAAGGATCGAGGAAAGACACGCTATCAGCTTGACAGGACACACTGTGAGCCGGGTTGCGATGGCGTTTATGTGGACGAGTACGGCGTGGGGGGTCAATGCTATGTGTACGCTTCCAGTGGTGCAGCTAACGCATGGAGGAGGGCCGTGGTCGCTGGACTTGACTGCGGCGTCGCCGACGTGGATGAATCTTGCGCTCGTGAGCGCGTTTTTTTCCCAGTCAATGGTACGTCTTTCACGTTGAGCTGCCAATATTTGGACTCATTGCATATAGCTCAGCTCCATCTCGGACTCGCCTGAAGATGACGGTACAGTCTCTATCGCAAATGTATTACTACCTTTGAGCGCTTACGGTGGCGTGTGGGCTCTCGAGCTTCCAGCTGTACGTATGCCATTTTGGTGTTACGATCGCCTTTTTATTCTTCAACTTTTAGGGAACAGTTCTCTCTGTGTTGACGTTTTCGTTGGCTCATTCGGGCCAAATGATACTATCAAGACCACCTTTTCGTGATCTTCCTGAAATGCCAATACCGAGACCAAAGGCTCTACGGCATCTGCCTCCAAGTAAACATCCAAAAAGCAGATACTGATTATCAAAGTCGGTACTCGTCGGTGTAAATGCGCGCTTTGGTAATAAATCCATTGTCCCGTCCCTGGTGTTTCCTACCGACGTACTCCCTCAAACTCTCCCCCCCGGTAAGAAGCATGTCCTGTAGTGTTGCACGACCCATCATTGGGGAGCAGTGCGCGCTTCGGGCTTAAGGCGGAATGGTCTGACGAAGGGTGTGGCAACAGTCTCGATGTTGATCGACAATAAGAATACTCTTCATGCTGCTTAAACAATCTCGTCCTCCACTATTAGTCGCCCAGCGGCATGTAGTTTTGGTAAAGTCATCAAGATACCATCATGAATGGCCTGGTGCGCCCCACGTTCCATGTTTCCTTGCCTTCCCCTCAAATTAAATTGGATCGCCTTGAGTACGCAATACCGAGGATCGGTGAGTATCGTGTCCAACGGCTTCAGACTTTGAAAGAAAGCGGACTTCTCTAGCCAATCTGGCAGGTCCAAGTGAACAACGAGCCGCTCCATAGACACAGGACAGTCACTTGTGGGATCGGTGTAATAGGAAAGCCACCGAATGCTGTCTATGAAAGAGACCTTGATGCCGGACACCCAATAGTTTACCGTTGGCACTTGTGAGATATCCAGCGGGCCGTCGAACGCATGCCGGGTCTGAGGTCCTAAAGACCGCTACGATCAGTGACTAGATGAGGATACAGCTATCTGGTGCTCACCTAACGGGTCCACATTCATGTCGAGCTCTCGAAGTGTATCACGGGTGACGGCGAGGATTCTATGTATACCAGCAGCATCATACGGGAATGAGTTCGTGTGCCAGATTTTATATATCCCGTGAAGGGCAAATCGACTTATAGCTTTGATTGGGCTCCCTATGAACATGTTGTACACGCTATCGCTGACGCATGCGATAGAGAGGAACTTGAGAGGAGGGCCCTGTGCCTGGGAGTAGGAGCCAACCATTGTGGGCCGATGAACGACAACAGACAGCAGGGACAAGGATGTGAGGCATGGATATGCGCATATCCATGAGCGAAAGCTCTGCGCGGTGGGAAATAGGACTTGCTCCAGTGTTAAGGAAGTGGTAGCAAGGAAATTGGTCTGCCATTCATCGTTGAGATATCCTTTAATGTGTAGTGAGGTAACGTTAGGAAGGGAGGGAAGATGCGGTGCAGTGCTGCGAAAGAATATTTTGAGTGACTGTACCAGACTCGGAATCGCTGGCGAGATGTCACAGAGGGAAATGAACCGGTAAAAATCCGATTCCATCGTGAGGCGGACAGTTTGGAAGAGATGGTACAGAGCTCGACTGTGGAATGCTCTGGAAACCGACAAACAAGCGCCAACTGATTTCTGGTCGTCGACGAGCTCGTCGACTATACGCTCGATGATCTCTGTGGGAATTTCTGACATATGAACTTATCAGTGGAAATTGGGATGCCTTCTGTGGGCGCGTCTGGATTCAATCCTTCACATAAGATTGTCATTTTCCGTAGAAAATGATCAGACATAGAGTAAAGTAAAGGCAAGCTTACAGAATTGCTGTTGTAAGTTGACTCCTTGTTTGTTGGAACAACGGGAAACCGGGCCTTGAGTTGCCGGTCCTCAGGTTTTTTACCACGCTTCCGTGGCACGTGCGGATCTTGGACTTCATTATTGTTTGATCGAGGTTCCTAAAAGCTTTATGCCTCTGTCGACCACGGAGACCACACTTTCCTCGATTTAAATATTTCTGGAATTTTGACTGGCCCTGCTGCTCGTTGTGTTTCTATCCCTCCTCACTGCATACGCGACTGGAACAGAACCGTCTGCTTGGGCTGTCGGGAACTAAGTATCATTGGATGTTCTTCTGCGTTGCAAAATCAGAACGAATATAGTCGCCCGTTGTTTGGTAAACCACTGGCAATTCACGTTGTGGATGCACCAAGCAGCGGCACGTATTTTTACGTCATATAATCACCTCTAAACTTCATTGGGCTTAGTCTATAACCATTGGCAGTGAGCCACACCGAAGCCTTTGCTTTCGGGTTTTGAAAAGTCAATCCTCTTTCATATGAGCCTTATTTCTCTTGGTGCGTCCTTGACTTTTGCGTTTCCGCACTTTATGGCCTGGGAAAATACTTTGACTTCCTAGGACCAAGTGCTTGCGAAATCGGAATATATTTTTATACTCTGGTGTCTAGGTTTTATGGGGTTCGTTCTTTAGCGTACTGGATGTCGCCTCTCTGGGATTGCACTCAGGCAGAGGAATACCTCATAAAATATATTCGGCTAGCAGCTGACACTCAAGCACGCACGATCTTTCTGGCTGATGTGGATATTCAGGGTTGAATTAACTGGCAAGTCAAAAATGGCATCATATCGAGACGGCATACCGAAACCTGATCCCCTGGTAGGTTCTCGTCTGCCAACATATAACCCAAGAAAATCCTTGAACCGACCATTCCTTCTCGCTTTGCAAAATTAGAATGGAGTCAACACGAATTTACAAGGCCGTAGCACATCGTGATGAGTAGATAAAATCTGGAAGGATGATATTACTTACCTCCTTCGATCAGTAAATGAGGCACGACATCCTAGTTCAATAGGCAACTCGTACGACGCACCTGCGTAAGACAGTAGAATATAGCAGACGCCGTCACCGCAGTACGTCCGTTGCAATAGCCGCCTTGATCTTTACCTTTTATTCAGTTCAGTTCAGTCCATCACCACATAAGATTGTACCCGTCTGAAACGATTCTGGATAATTACTCCTTCGCTTAGCTACACGAGCGTCACACTGCGTTCGGCCGGCAGCTAAAACAGTGTTTCCGTCTTCCACTGCGTTCAGATTTAAATTAGATCGTCTAAGCTAGAATTCAATGTCGCATCACATCGATACAGCTTGCCATAACATTCTATAGTGTTCCCGTCTGACTTTAGGTTTCATTGTGATATCTTTTAATCCCGGCTCCGTACACTCGCCGACTAATATAATTGTCTTTCAGCAGATCTGTCACGCGTCTGTGGCCGGAGCATGGCCATCTTTCAGGACCCCCGACCTCTTGTGATCGGCATTCGATTATAAAGGGCTCCGAGTCGTGATTATCATGATGTATGTAGTTCTTCTCGCTTGTTCATTTCGGGCCTTTCGGCTTCAAATTTCGTTCCCGAATCTCGATAATCACTTCGCGTCGAAATAATTCACGGCATGAGCTCGCCGCTTGATGGTGACTGTCTTGCTTCAGATAGCCATCTATCCCTAATGAGAGACGTTCCACCATTCCTAGTGTCACAGATTCAATGGATGCTTGAATATGCTAGCCATTTTGGCTGTCAGACAGATCATTATCCATCATCAGGCACCCACTTGGTACGAATTCGGTGACTCGTAGTAAGTAGACCATATGCGACGCTCCACAGTAAATACTAGTATCATTCCTTGGCTCGTTGGCCTTAATTCACATAGAGAGTAAAGCTTGCCTTGACACCTCACCATTGCAAGTTACAAGCAGGACTCGGAAGACCCCCAATTGATACTTGATTCTTAGGCCAGAAGTTGTCTAAGTTACTGCTCCCTTGGATTGTCGATCATCACACGGGAACAATGCAGTTGGCATTCGTGCTAAGTATATCATTCAAGATCCTCTCAGCATCACCGGGAAGTCACCCGCCGAAGAAGCGCGAGTGGCAGATCCGGCCCGGAACATCGTCGCTACTATATAACGCGGCCCTTGCGCTTGCATGGTTAGACTTCGTACCACCAACATCAACGAGTCTCCTCTTCTCAGCCTTCCTTAAGGTTTCCTCGACCGAGCCTGTCCTCCTCCTCACTCGTCAGTCATTGTCCTATCTTGCTTCTACGGCATTCATGTTGGATTTAAATCTGTTGAAGATATCAACTCATTCGCGGTCTTCTTGGTCTAGGAAGAACAAACGCAGTACGGAGTTTCTTTTTGGTAAGACGACCAGCTGCTCTTTTTTCGCCCTTGTCCTGATACTTCGACTGGGGAGCTAGAACACGGGTTGCAACCAGCGGTCACAAAACTGAAGAAAATTGATAGATTTTCCCCCGTGCGCTGCTGCCACCTGCATCTGATGCCGAACATGACTGAGCTAGTACGCAGTGCATCATGATCGACTTTCCTCAAGAACTCGTCGATGCTATTATTGACCACCTGATCGAAGACCGCCTCACCCTCCTTACTTGCTTGTCCGTCTCCAGCTCATTCCGCAGTAGAGCCCAGTTCCATCTGTTCCCGGCCATTCGCTTAACCGAGAAGCGTGATTTCGACGAATTCAATCTTCTTTGCGCGACATCACCTTTGATCCCTGACTTGGTCAAAACTCTTCACGTCACACTTCCCGAATCTACCATCTGTCTACCGAGACTTTTGCGGGTTCATAAGCTCCATTTCAACGGCTCGTTGCGGGTTGTACCCGAAGACTTAAAGTCCTTCAGTAGAATTTTCTCATGGGTTCCGAGTACCATTACGTCGCTATCGATCCAAGACATCACATTCTCCTCGACAGAATCGTTTCGAAGTTTGATTGGAGCCCTACCACTCCTTAAGTCTCTATCCCTTAAGTCTCTATCCATCATCAGCGTATTTGCTACCAGAACAAGATCAGAGAATTTTCGTCTCCTCGAGTCTTCTGGTAGTGATAGGGGCCCACCAATAGAAATCCTATCTATTACATCCATCAACTCTGACGGCATTTGTGCATTTTTCCATGGATACCCCCATCTAGGACCGTTCGCCCTACAGGGTCTACGCGAGCTACGCTTCTTCAGTTTTGTGCTTGAACAAGCCGCAGATATTCAGCATGTGCTTAACGCGAGTCGGGACACCCTTTGTGAGCTATATCTTGCGCCTACTTGCTTCTGTGAGTTGATCTCACGAACTATGCCATATTCCGTGTAATAGAAACTGATCGTTATACTGGCAGATCCCTCATCTAGATGGTCTGACAAACAGATCTTGGATGTCTCCCATGTACCTATCATAACCCTGCGGACGCGAGGTAACTGGTTATACGCTTCTTGGGGGTTGGATTGGCTTGTGACGTGCCTGGAGAAAGGCTCGCATCCCTTGAATGTCGAGCAGATCATTATAGTCATAGACAATCTCTTCCCCGTGGGTTCTTGGACAAGGGCGGACGAGGTGCTTTGCGGTGACCCGAAATTTGATGCGATTCAGGTGACGATCGCCCTTGGAGGACGCATAGGTCGGGATACGCTGGCTGACAAGAGTATCATATCAGCGATGCCGGGACTATCTTCCAATGGGAGAGTGAGAGTCGACTACATGGCAGACGGACTGGCCGCCCAATAGCTCTCACTCCTCAGATAGTCGTTCTCAAGTCGTTCTGCCAGTTCCGCAGGCGACGATCGATTATGCTCTCTCTATCCTCCCGTACTCCTGCAGCGAGCGCGTTCGATTCCTGAAGATTTCAGGAACATCACCCATTCTGCTATTTTGTTTGAAGTGATAGCAAACGGGTCGATTGAGAGTTTATGGGGACAATGTTACGAATATTGATCTTTTTTCCCTTTCGCATCTTATCTTATCTAATCCTGTGACTTCATGATACGTCCCCATCACGGGATCCACTAACAATCGCCATCCTTGCACCACATAACGTATGGACCTTTGATCCCATCTTCCTCATCTTTTCATCGCTATTATTAGGCCTGCCGTTTAGTATATAAGAGTTGCTAGATACACCATGTAGCCTCAGCTTCAAGCTATAGTTAATCCTAACTTTATCTTGCCAACTCACTTGCTGAAAGGCTATCTAATTGTACCCTCCATGTATTCTGGACCCTTCAGGATCTCTGAGGTGACTGCCCAAACATGAGACAGCCTCAGACCTACCGAGGTCCTCTGAATACCGGTCGGGGTCTAACAGTTAGCTTGAAGCTTCCCTCACATCGGATCCCTTGTCGCTAGACGAAAGAGATCCATGCCCATCATCACCAAAGACTCGTCTCCATGAACTACGATTATAGTATCCACTATACTAGGAACTATAATCCTTGCCCTAGCAATCATACTATTCGTCCGTCCTCGACACCGATGAAGAGAAAGACGACCCATTTGGACTTACCATTCCAACCTTCCCCTTCACTATGTCTGACAATCCCGACCAGCCACCCCAGAAGAAGGGGTTCATGCAGACATTGAAGGACAGAGTCCTTCAGAAATCCACCGACGATGCAGCATCCATACGGACAGTGAAGACCTGGTCATCCCGACAATCTTATCGGGATCCCAAACCACCAGAACTGAGTCCTCTGATACTGCCATTAGAACCCCTCCAGCAGCACCCTCTGATGGACCCCCCTCCTCAGTCTCCTATGAAGACATCATCGAGGCATATGCTAGGGGATCAGACCTCGCAGGAAGCGAGGAGACCCCAGGAACAGAACCCAGAACCCTGGAGATCATATCGCCCTGACCTGTTCTCCCAATACGACCCCCTGCAGCTCTCCTCTCCTTGGCAGGTACCCTTGCCTGAGGAAGGAGAGCCACTCAAAGAATATACCCTGAGCTCCCCTCCCAGAAAAGGATCACCATACAAATGGAAGACTCCTCATCCCAGGCAGAAGGTCCAGAAGATGAGGAGGGAGAAGAGCGAAAGAGATGTCGACTTGAGCTCATTAACGCATACTACAGCACAGCAAATCATACTTGATTGGTGGGAGAATTGCGAGCAAGATACTGGGACTGGCTTAGACACGCCGCATGGGCACAGCAGGATGCCGTCATGGAGCAGCTCCACACTGAATACCAGCAGTGGGAACAAGACCATTACGAGTGAAGGTTCGAAGAGAACCCTTTCCATTTCGAGGGACCTGAGATGGAGTGGACAGTACTCTCAGCAGGAGATAGATTCACATTGGGACCCTGGCTCACCTTTGCCTGGGAAGTCCAACTATGGGACTTCGTACGAAGAGGAGGACTCCCAGTCTCCATGGATGAGTATATACATGGAACCTGCCCCAACTACCGAATGGTGGAAGGAACAAGGTGCCCACTCACTCCGCGAACCATGGGAAGAAGAATACACAAAGACCTATGAAGAGAGTTACAGGGCCCTGTCCCCCATCCCTATGAGGGACCGCTGCTCTGTCCCAGAACCAACTCCAAGCAGAGGGAGCTCGAGACAACCCTGGACCAGGCTCTCCAGAACCTTGTGGCCAACCAAGAGGTGGCCAAGAGAGTATGGGAGCTGGCTGAGGAGGCAGACCGAGAGCGTACACTGGCTGACAGGTCCCGAGCCATCGCAGAGAGAGCTAGACAGGTGGCCGAGCAGAGGGCCAGGAGGATACCCACATCCCCTCCCCAGAAGTGGGACCCAGTTTCCCAACACCCCCATGCTGCCGAGCCTCCCCTCTGAAGGCAGGATCGAGCACCCTGACCTGGCATAAGTAGAATATTCACCAGAGCAGGAGGGGCAGAGGCCGGACCCTCAGGGAAACAGCCAGAACTGGTCAAGCTTAGCTCAGCAGAACTATGAGCCAAGCAGGAGAAAGAAAGAGCAAAGGCCCAGGAGTTATTCGAGCAGAGGACAGAAGCAGACAAAGATCTTCTCGAACATTACAAAAAGTACCCACACACCTGTCCCCCTCAACCATCAGGCAACCCTGGAGGGGATCCCGATGATGACCCGTTCGACAACCTAGATCGCTGGTCGCTCCCATGACCCCTGCCCAACAAGATGCCCCCCTGGCCATCAGGCCAGGCAGCAGATGACACCCCCTTCCTGGGGGTAAAACTGACACTCATCAAGGAACCCGTGCCGTTCGATGGGACTCACTTGGAACTCAAAAGGTTCCTATACCAGTGCAGTAGCTACTTCAAAACCTATCGCACTTACTATCATTACGATGCCCAGCAAGTGGCTTATGCCACTTCTGCCCTTGTCGGGGCTGCCCTAGAATAGTGGGTTAATTTGGTTGACGACTATTTCAGCTGCAACCTAGGAAGGTTTCGTTATCCTTCTTGGGACAGGTTCACTGAAATGCTTGCCCGATGCTTCACGGACCCAGCCATCGAAGACGTTCATGAAAAGAAGATGATGGAGCTTCAAATGGAGGGAATGTCCGCCACCCAGTACTTCCAGAAGTTGGAAATGGAAGCACAGATGGCCAATCGGAGGCACAATGAAAGCCCGAGAGAAGTCCTCATCACAGCTGTACGACGAGGAATCCCATACAGCTATGCCTGTGCCATTGCTGATACCAGATTCAATATTCCTGAAACCTACCCACAGTGGAAGTTCCGAGTCACAACCATGTATGAAGAATGACAAAAGTGAACACTCTTCGATCAAGCACATGGCAGTGACCGGAAGGAAGGGAAAAAGTCCGACAACCGGCCAAAGACCCAGGGACAGGGGAGCAGTCACATAACAACAATGCCTGAGAAGACAGGAACTGGAACTACCTATGGAGGAAGCAGACAGCCGATGGATATAGACTGACTCAAATGAGAAGGTCAGTGCTTTAACTGCAGCAAGAAGGGGCATATGTCGAAGGATTGCAAGAAGGAAAAGAAGAAGCAACCCCACGAAGCCTGCACCAGAAGATTTACCCAAGACAAGCTAAGGGCAATGATCAAGATCGCCGACGAGGAAGGAAGCAAAAAGGAGGAGATGCCTAAAACCTCCAAAGTTGAGGAAGTAAAAGACGAGGCTGACAAGTAAGCGATTCTGCTTGCTCAGCCCAGGACACTCAGATAGGGAAATTGAAGTCAGGGTCTGTCATGCGGTCCTCTGCTTCTTGTACAAATTTATCATGTATTCGTCACGAGCATTTGAATATACCCAATTTTGCCACTTCCCTATCAGAGTCTGAATCGCCCCTGAAAAACAATAAAAACCCCTCGAACACCAAAAAAACCTCATCTCCTCTCCGATCGCTAACCCACCTTGCCCCCCCCAGCTCCTCCCCCACCACCTCAGAAAAAAGCCCTGGACTTCCCACCTCCCGGTCAGGTAAGAGCTTCGGGCTGTGGGTGCCATCGACCCCTGGAAGAAAAGGGGGATATGGCGCGACAGGCCAACCACATATGATCCCCCTGGCCGTCAGCCCTCCAGGACAAGTCATGAGAGACCCAACCCCGATACCTCTGAGCCCCGCCGAGGCAAGTGGTGATGATCGCCCCCCAGCCAAGGCATACACTGATACGCATGGAACGTATCCACCCATAGATTTTGTGATTTGTATATATATACTTATCCAATCTATACTGCACTTGAATATCGAGAGCTAGGATTGAGCCTCCGGATCGCTAGCTAAAGCTATCGCTTCACACTATACAATATACTAAGTGACATTAGGACTTAGGAAAGATATTGCTACGAGTCAGACCTACCAGCCTAATATATACACCCTAGTAGGCGAATATACGTCATAACAGTTCTAGTTGCAAGTTAGCTATTAAACCAGGAGTAGATACGCCAGATAAAACTGTGAATAGTTGTGATAGCAGGTGGAGCTAACGTCCATTACGGGATAGCCAATGCTACTGGGATTGCCTTAGAGAAAGATATAACCCTGAAGAACCATGAGGTTCGCATCAATGATGAGACTATACTATCTACTGATCGATCTTCTGGGAATATTCTGACCGATTGCATTGCATCAGATAGTTCTAGTTATAGCAAGTTTATGGCTACCCCTTAATCATGCATTGGCCTGAAACCAGGCAGCATGCGGGTAACTAAGTTATTCCATATGGCAGGATACACAGCATTCCGACTGCGAGGCAGGTAACCAAATATATCAGCCTAGAACATCGGAGGCCACTAGCTAGACCAGGTTGCATAGCACAGCAGTAGGATATCTCGGGCTAGCTGTGACCGGTAGTAACTTACACTATAGTATATGACTAAATAGCCAAGGTAGCATGGACCGGTAGTAGTATATAAGGACTGTACATATGAATATATGGGAGGCTTCGCCACCCTGCAGTTTGACCGTATAGCACAGAAGCTAAGGTTGAATTAAGAGGTATTAAGTCGAGTCTTGGACAAATAGCATATCGCTAAGTCCACTAAAGAATATAAAGCATATATTTGATTGTAAAAACATTGCAAGTTGCAGAGACTGCTGTATATTCAGAACAAAGCTTGAAGTGAAGGCATCGCAGCCAATATAAGCCAGTGAGCTAAAGATAGAGGCCAGTGCACCCATATATCAGTCAGTGAACTGGAAGATCAAGGCAAAGAGCCATCTAACTTTGAGTTTTGAAGTCTATTCAGCATTCTAACAGACAATGTTTGCTTAACTATACCACTAGACCACACACACACATTGTATATCTGCTTTGTTGAAGTCAGATTTCCTTGAATATCCTCATTGTTTTCATCTTTGAGTTGAATATTTGTGGACAAGCTTAGACTATTCAGTTTGCAGAGGTCTTCTATCGATCTCGAAATGCCCGAACTCATATATTTGGTGATTGTGAGTGCAAGGATTGCTTAGGGTTTAGTATATATGAGTTACACTCTGTATATATTTAGATTCTAGCTATCTCTGTATGGTTACCGAGCACATCAACACCTTGCCTGGGAAGGTGACATCCCAACGACTCTCAGGATCAGCAGAATGAGGACCTGGAAGTGCCAAGAGAGTGGCACCCTCCAGTATGCCCACAATGGAATCAAGAGGCATCGGATGCGCAGTGCCACCACAAGTTACGATGGAAGAAGTGCCTGACAAAGAAGATGACATCTCCTACCAATGTTATCTAAAGGCTCAAGCGAAGCAAGACGAAGAAGCGTGAGTGGAGAGGAACCCCCTGCTGTTACGATTTATTGACTTTTTTCACTTTTCTAGTCTTATCATATCTTATCAGTGTCATCACGCTTACGCATATTGCCACCTCATCACCGATATCAACTTCGACAAAACTTTCATGATGGACAACGCATGATATTGCATGCTCGTCACCCGACCAGCATGCCTTTTGACTTCGACAAATCTTTCATAGCTATTATTAGGACCTACGCTTTAGTATTTAAGTCAATACATTTTACTGTATAACCTCAGCTTTGAGCTAAGGTTTATCACTACCAAATCTTACTTGTTACTCACTCGCTGAGAGCATCTAATTAGTTGCGCCTCTTTCACCACCTCGAGTCATCCGCGGCATTGATTAAGTGATTGTCCAAACGTGAGACAGCTTACCAATTGCCCGACTTTGAGTCACGTGAACGTCGGCCCTAACAATTAGCTCGAAGCTTCCCCTCACCCTTCCACGACGCTAGATGAAGGAAGGATTCCATGCCCTTACAACAAAACCCCGACATTTCCAAAGAAACTACCAGTACCCTCGCCGTGATCCTCTTCACGATAGCAGGAGTAATAGGCTCAGCAACCGCAGCAGCAACAATTTACTACAGAAACAGGGACTGGTTCGAATGCCACAGAATAACCCTACGAAGAGGACAACTAGTCTATCCACCCCCAACCCTTCCAACCTTCTACATACCCCCCTACAATGTTCCGCCGCAACCCTTCCTCCCGGGATACCCTGTCTACGACCGGGAGGCGAGACGGGACATCTTCTGCACCCCCGCAGAATCAATCAACAACGACTTCGAGACGGTGAACGACGGGGACATTTTGTCCTCCGAGTCCGACGTCGGAAGAAGAAGAAGGAGCCCAAGCCCCGTCGCTGGCCCCTCTGGAACCCGGCACTCCTCTGACGATACTAGAAGCCCTTCCCCAGAGGAGGACATCACCGAGCTCATTAGAGCCTATCGAGGAATTGGAACAGACCCCCTGGAGGAGGCCAGGAGAGAGCTGGAGCGAGGCATCCAGCAGATACCTTCAGCCGAGAGCCCTCAGCCCCGGCCTGATAGCACAACCCTCCCCCCGACGCTCCTACAAGTTACCAACCCCACCGAACCCATTGAATTATCTGA